>JBAMCL010000287.1:210000-827126 GCA_037075165.1 Hirtodrosophila histrioides
ATTTTCATTTCCGTTACGTGCGCTAATGCCGTAGGTTCAAACAAAATGGCAGCTGTTTCTACATCCCTGTGTTTGAGCTTGTGCAAGCTAAACGGAAATTAATTTCATTTTTTTATTTATTGTTATAGAATATCAGATTTATTTGGACAACATTTTGCATTTTGCGGCTTAATTCGCCTACGCAAAGTTCAATGAACTGGGGCCACTTGATAAGCATATTATTATAATAAGACCACAATAATGAACAGGCGCCCAAAGCTGAATGGCACACATAAAAGATGCCAGCATGGAAAGGCAAAGGACAGTGTACAGTAGACTGAAAGAGTCCTGGCCAAAGTTTGTGATATGTTTTGCAAACAAAATGCCAATGGCCAATTGACAGCAGCAGGCAGAGAGCCTGGACACAGCCAAGATAAACCAACAGATTGAAGTACAAACAGAGAGGAAGCTGAGTGAACTGATGGTTCGCATCTGTACTCTGCATCATCATATCAAAGCCACGCTGAGGGGGCATACACACACACACATAGACACACACATGCACACATTCCACTTGTGCTGCCAACAGCTCTGGAGACTCTTGGCCAAAACAAAAACTAATACAATAATATGGAGCACAACTTTCAGAGCAACTCCCATCTATGGTATGTCCTTCGTTCCTGGTCCTGTTTGGCTGGCTGTGCAACTTTCGCTGTTGAGCATACATTAAGGCGTGTTGAAGCGGATTGAATTGTGTATTGGGATTTGTTTACAATGCTGCAGAAAGTTTTTACGTTCGCTTAGCCAAAGGCAAAGTGACTCGCAAGTTTCTTGAGCAATTGTCCTGGACCTAAAGCAGTAGCAGCAGCAGGAACAGCAACAGGACCAGGACAGCCGCAGCGGCACTTGGGCAAAGCTTTTGGCATTTATTAGATGCACAACTCCTTGCAGTCAACTCGCCGCTGCCTTTCTTCTGCCCCTTGGGGCAATAACATAACTTTTATGCAGCTTCAGTTCGCTTTGCGGTTGTCCCAGTCGCCCACACTTTAATTTATTTATAATATCCTGCCAGCTGCGTACTTTGCTGTATTCCATGCATATGTATAAGTTTTAGTTACTTAATGCAGTTCTACTGCAAAATAATGGTTATAATTTGCGTCATAATTTGTTTATCAGGCACATTTGACTAATTATGCTAAAAATTTCCAACCTGACTCAAGCCTGCTTAGCAGCGAATGTTAAACGTAAATATGTTTAGCTCAAATGTTAAGCCATAACTTAAATAAAAGATAGCTCGTATATTGGGAAAAAGCCATAAGTTAATTGAAATGCCAGAAATTTCTTGGCCTAAAGGCATGTCAAATCAAGCTTTCAACTGTTTTTTGTAGCAAATAAAATCTAGCAAACAAATTCAATTTCTAATTAACAGGTATTTCTATAAATATGTATATATAAAAGCAATACTATTCGCTTTGTGTACATTTAAACAATTAAATATTTATTAAGTAATTTGGATTATAAATTTGTCGCTTTGTAAATATTCAGATAAAGCCCTCCGTTTTATCTATGATGCTCATCTGTTCGTTGTGCAAACCTATACGCATATAATAGTTTTGAAGCCCCTTTTACATCCGCTAAAAATCAATTAAAAATCCTCTAGCAACACAAATAAAATAGCCACAAAAATCGCCACAAAAAATATGCCACAATAAAAAGTTGGCTTTCCGATGCAGGCAACCTTATATGCAAATAACTTTACTATGTGTGTGTGTGCAACTGCTATGCTAGTGTTGTGTGTGTGTGTGTGTATTCACGTTACATTTTAAATGAATTGTTCGCGCATTTGTTTGCAGAGAACGCAGCGGCAAACAGCAAATTAAATAAATAAATTTTATTTACTAAAAAAGAGGCATTAAAACGATATATGGAGCGTAGGCACATATAAGCCGTTACCATGCAGCTGCCACAAAATGCAATTTTAGTTGTCATTTTTTTTGTACGTTGCCGCGGGTGTCGGGCGCGGGGCAGTGGGTCAATAAAAACGTCAACGCCAGCACAAATTTTGCCGTTTTAAATTAAATATAAGCCCGTATATGTAATATATTCAATGCGTGTGTATTTAATTTGGTTCCTGGCAAACGACAGTTTTAATATTTTATAATTTCTATATAATGCTCTAGCTGTGTATATAAATATATCAAATTTTAATATCATATTTTTTTGCAGCTTATCTTTTTCATATTAATTGCACCCCAACCGGCCAACTAAAGCTTTGTGAACTTGTTTTATCCCACACTTGGCTTTGGCTTTTAATTATGCTGGCAACCCTTGGCCACAGCCCCCCCTTTGTTTCAGTAACAAGGACCCAACCCTCTGTTATATGTAGCTCATGAACTGTGGCTCATTGTTTAAACTTTCAAGTTGGCGACAATAAACGTTGAAACTTTTAGTTTTATTGCCAAAGTTTCGACGAGATTTTCGGTCGAAACAACATACAGAAAAAAGTCAATGTATAATAATAACCACAAGGCAGAACTTTCGAGGCTCTAGCCACAAAGCGCTCCCAAAACTTGCCTCAACAACACTTTCATTTTGGCCAGAGTTTGAGTCCGATTCACAAATCGACGACTGACTCACTGACTGACTGAATGTTGTTTGCCCATAAAACTGTTGAGCAGCCAAACAGAAATGCAAAGCGGCTCTAATCAAGCGCAGCCCCCAGCTAACATCAATAGAAACAGTAAGACGACCCAGGCAGGCCTCAGCCTGGCTAACTTCATGTCTGTCTCCCTTACCCCATCCCTCCGCTCCGCTTAAGTCAATGGGAAGCCACAGTAAGGACTCAGCTCAGTTCACGTTAAACGGCGCCCGAGTCAAACTGTGCAAACCTGCACGTACCTGCACTTGATCTATGCGGATATTAAGATATTGAATTACCTTTTTGTTCGTGCAGCTCAGACTGAGTCGATTTTTCTGTCTTACAACCGTATACTGGTTGGGTTAAGGGAGCGCAACGCGGGGACATTCCAGCGCGCACGGCTTTAAGATATGAAAAAATGTCGAGTCTGTAAGCTGCACGATAAATCCCAGCGCCAATTGAACGTTAATAGTTAAATAATGCACTGTCCAAAATATGCGCCCAATTATGCTTAAAATTCCAGGCATAACCAGAAAGTGGGTAAGCCCTAAGACCTGGCCAGATTGTTAGACACAAACGTGTCTAAATCTATTAAATATGCAGCATGCGTGCCACGGGCTGGGCCAATACCACAATGACATGGATAGTGACTGGAATGCGAGGGACAGGTTGATCCTTGACGAGCTTAGAAGTGTGTCTTAGATTCTCCCAGTTCAGATAGGACAGAGAATTGCAGCAGTCGCTGTTGCTATGACTTTAAACATATTAAGACGTAAAGATATTTCGGTTCCGCAAATGGATGAGCTACAAATAATAAACAGTAAGGGAATTTAAAAGGCCTGCTACTTTTCAATTATTAAGGATTAACTTTTAGTCACAAAACAAAGTATCATCCATGTCTTATGATTATATCTGCGTGTGTGTCACCGCTTAAAGCTCAACTCATAATAGGTAAATTGAGTTAGCAACAATGTAATTCAATTCTAAAAGAGCAACCACATATTTAACTTTTTAACATGTCTTCTTTAACACATCAATCAACCATTTCTTGAGACTGCAAAGGCTACAACTTTTAAGGTTAGCTGAGTTATATATAGTTTAAAGCCTTTGATGATTGGCAATTAAAAATAAATGAAACTTTAGGCTAATTTGATGACTTCCTAGCAATAGGCTTTAAGGAAATATGAACCTATTTAACAAGTTATAACATTTTATTACTTACTCGAGCATTTAAAGTGCGAACACAGTTAAATTACAGAGAATTTTATTGGGTAGACTGACTTGCAATTTAGAGTCGCAGCTGCGATATACTTTATTAGCTTTCATAAGACGCTGGCAAGAAATTAATGCCTTTGCGCGTAATTTAATAAAATTCCAAAGAGGCTAAAACAAAACACAATAACAATAAGAGCCACAACGGGCAACGAATGTTGTTTATGGCCGTAAATATTTCTAATTGGCGCAAGTTGTGTGGCAGCTGTTTGGGCCAAGCGGCACACCCTGCCCCGCTGTCCCTCAATCCAGCAACATGCAACTTTTAGCTGGCTGCTCGTGCAGTTCATAATTTGCAAGGCAAGTTAAATGGCCACATAAGTGCGTGACTGTAAGTTGTCGTATCTTTTTATGGCTCGGGCCAAGCGAGATGACTGCAATTGAGTTTTGGAGTTAATTGCAATGAGCGTCGCCTGGACCAAGCTGAC
This sequence comes from Hirtodrosophila histrioides, assembly GCA_037075165.1. Classification (NCBI taxonomy): domain Eukaryota; kingdom Metazoa; phylum Arthropoda; class Insecta; order Diptera; family Drosophilidae; genus Hirtodrosophila; species Hirtodrosophila histrioides. Next base: position 214,318 of record JBAMCL010000287.1, read on the forward strand.
TCCACAATGTCGCCAGTTTCGGCTTAATGGTGCAAGTGCAATTTGTTGCAGGCAGTAAGCCGCATTTGATGGCGCACTTTCCGACCAGGCGGTAATTAAAATCTGCAACGAGCGAACCTTACTGCTGAGTTTAGGTTTTTTAATTAGCTTAAGCAATGTAGCCGCAGCGCGGCTTAAAGTATAAATTTCAATTCATTTTAGCATTTACATAATTTGTCAGCCAAAAAGTATAAGACGAACAACAACTCGCACCAAAAGAGCCAAGAAATGCAAATGCCACAGAGACAGCAAGATGGAAACTGAGACAACGACTTTGGGTGAGATTTTGGCTCACGGCTTGCTGCACATTTGCTAAGCACTTGTTGCTTAAGTTGGAGCAGCCGCCCTCCTACCTTCTGCCCTCCTACCTCCTGCTACTGCTACACCACTCCTCCAGCTACCCTTCTCAAACTTTTCGACATGAAATTCACTTAGACTGTCGTGGCTGTCGTATGCGTTGGTTGCTTGGCTGCTGGCTTGTATCTGTTGCCTGGCATCTGCATATTTGTAGCAAGGACATTGCAGGCATGTAGCTGTAGCTGTAGATGTTGTTGTAGTTGTAGTTGTAGCTGTAGCGACTTGCATGCAAATACAATTTGACTGGCTTGTTAGAGCGCCCTGACTGGGATATCCCTTGCAAAACAATAAGACGTTCTGCCACGACCAACCCAAAGTCATCTGTGCCCCGCACACCTTCCTCCCCTCCCTAACATTCCGGACGCTGTCACATGGACAGGCAAGTTGGAATGAGCTTAAGCCGCGCTGTGGGTTGCCGTTGTGGCTGTGGCTATGGCTGTCGCGTGGCAGCTCTAATAAATGCCACAGCAGCTCAGCTGACAGTCAGTACCCCCGCCGCCACACATGACCCCCGCTTCTATAGCCGACTAATGTTATTTGCGTGCGGCTCTTTTTACGAGTCGCTTGGGTGTCATAAGTGTGTAAAATTCATGTGCTTAATGCACAACATTGTAATATGTGTTGGCTAGCAGTCGACATTAACAATTTTGAAGGTTACACCAAAGGAATGTGGGTGATGAATAAAAGCCAAACAAACAGCAGTATGAAGTAATTTATTTGCTTGCCATATTAGAAAACCTTAGAAGGAAGAACTAACTACGACAAGCCGAAGATATGCACGCTTACAGCAATGTTCTTCATCCAATATCTCAATTTAATGATATCCTGATCCGATTTTCTTCTTTTAACCCAGCTATATAAAATGTAACATTAATTTAATACAGACTTAAGTTTTATTTAAAAAAAAAAGAATATATACAGAAAAACATACCTTTTGGTGTCTGAAATGTCTCCTGCAATGCGTTACACATTTCTCCACGAGATTATAATACTCTCTCTGAAAGTGTATAATAAATTTCCGAAGCAGAGTTCATGTTAACTCACTTACTGCGTGATTTAACTGCAATGAAACGCTATATTAAATACTCATTTAGATTGTATTTTGGGACTATGACGTCATCAGATCTTTTTGAAAATCTTGCATGCCTTTAAGATTTATGACCCTTTTATAAATCTTCAATTAGAACATTAGCTTAAAACTGAGCTGCTGGAAACATTTGTTGTAATATAATCCTTAAACATTCCCTTTGATTTATTATTTTGAAACTTTGAAGACTTAAAATTACGTATTTTTACTAAAATTTAAGCCAATTGAAATTCAGTTGAAGCATTGTACTCTAGAAAAGATAAATCAATTATGGCACTGGCAATAATAAAATGCAAATAAAATTTGCCTCACAGCCACTCAAATGGACATGTGGAAAACTGTGACACACTAAGGACTGGCATTATAATCTCCCCATGAGATGATGCTGTTGCTGGCAATGATGGAGATGATGATGATGATGATGATGACTGCAGCTTTAGCTCAAGTGCTATATGCTTTGTTAAAAGCTGACCTCGTCAATGAAAATTGGGCGCCAGTCAGGCAGAGGCAGAGGCAGTTGCAAAGCAAAGAGAGGCGCGAGGGCAAGAGGCATGCCACAGTACGTGTGCAGATTTTGACACACATTTGTAAATTGCTGCGGTCCCTCCGAGTGTGGCACTGTGTCGGTGTGTTGTGTTTGCTTGTGTGTGTGAGTGAGGGTGCTTGTGCGGTTGCTGAAGTGAGAAATGCCAAAGCAAAAGCCGTAACCACTTTGTAAGTGTCAAAAACATAGCAGCAACGAAAATTGGATTGCAGCAGCAGCAGCAGCAGCAACAACAGCAGCCGGAAGCGGAAACGGCAACGCTGCCGGACCCATAAGTACTCAGAGACGAGCCTGCCTTATGAGCAATGTGAAATTGCAACGCCCGACCTCCCAAATGCACAAACATCCCGACCGTCAGCTTACTGCGGCCATTATGTTGGCTAATACAATACATACAAATAAGCAGATGCACATTGCCGACATGGGTGGCTGCGGCTGACCAAGAGCCAGCGGAAGGCGCAGAAAGAGCGAGAGGTAGAGAGACAGAGAGAGATTCAAAAGCACCCATTCGCAATGTGGTCTCTGGTCATTCATACGCAGCGTGGACCCCACCCACGATACACAATTGCATGCAATCAGCGTCGACAACGTTGAGGACGATTGGGCGTTGGCTGCAGCAGCAAACAGCAGCAGCCCTATGCACTGACCTGCCCTGGACCTCCCTGAACCCCCCTGGACTCGACTCAACTCGACTGGCCCGAAGTGGACTGTGGCCTGAACTGAGCCTGTGCTTTGCACCAGCTCCAATTTATATTTGCCGTATTGGGCCATCGATTTTGTGGGGGTAACGAGGGGCAGCATGGGGCAGCTGCTGGGTTTGAGTTGTTGCATATAAATCGCTATTAATTTGCTGCCACAAATTATTGCATAATTGCTATTGCATTTGTAAACAATTTGCGCACAATAGCGAAACCAATGAAAAGTTGATTGAACTGCACGGCGGAAATGCTCTGGCCATCATTCAAGTTTAGCCTCTGTGTGTGTGTGTGTGTCTGTGCGTATGTGTGTCTGTGCGTATGTGTGTATTGTACATTTTTCATGTGTACTTTCATAGATGAGAAATATTTTATGGCCAATATAAATGTTCTGCACGCACTTGGGGGAACAATAACTTTGCCAAGCTGCCGTTGACGTTGGCAAATGCCAGCAGAGACTTCAACTTCAGCTCCCCAAAGGCGCCTCGGTTGCTGTTTAGACTGGCAAAAGCCCCCAAAGTGTAGAACTAGCGCAGAAAAACAGAAGCCAACTCAAGGCGAAGCGCATGAGAATTATGAGAAAATTCTAGAAAATGCTGGAAGAAAGCAACTGTAATAAGCAGAGCTCAAAGTACAAAAAGGGACCTTCCCCATACGATTTCAAATTCATATAATTGAGGGAATGGCAATCGTAATTTAAACAAATGAACAGTATGCAACTCTACGTAATAGCAATTGTCCAAATGTGGCGCATTTTGCTCGGCTTGTTCAGCTGTGTGTGAGGCCACAAAGGCTTTTGACACTTGTGTCCACTCAAAACTCTGTATGAGTGTGTGTCAACAGGCCATGCCACTCAACTGGCATTGGTAGAGGTACTCATCATCATCATTATCATCTTCCCAGCTGCCCACATACTCGTGCATGTTTTCGCTTGGCTGCTTCGAAGCATTTGTCCAACTGCGCCAAGCCCAGATACAAGCCGCAGTGGTATGCAAGGAAAAGCACACACACTGGGGCATGCCACATGCTCGTATGTATACATATAAGCTGCAGAGTTTATGTATGTGTGTGTGTGGTAATGGGATGTGGCAAAATTGCGACTCTCGTATGCATTACAATCCAAACAAAAACAGCTTAAAGCAAAGTGCAACAAAAAATGTTATAGCACAATATGTTGTTGATAGCAGCAGAGTAAAGAAAACTTAAGTTGACAGTTTTATACATTGATAATTGATAATGGAGGGCTGACTGCTCTTCTGCCCAGAATTCAAACCCTCAATCTTAGTTAAAACTCAATCAATTCCTTTGCGAACAGTTTCTTTTTTCGTACTTTGTGTAACAGATCCATTTTTCAATTAAATTTGATTCCCTTCTGAACAAATCATATTTAGGTTCTATTTTATGTTATTCTTTAGCTCAAAGAACCTCATGCCAATGCTTTAAATATTTGAAAAATATGTAAAATTAAAAGTTTTACTTTTAACTAATTTTTACCGTAAAAACTAAAAACTATGGTAATCTTTCACAAATTCCACATACGTTTATCATAGCTAAATCTAAATCTAATCACTACTATTTCTTTCATATTTTAAAACATATTTTCACTATTGGAAAACTTGCCAACACAAAAACTCAATTTCAGCATATTGCAAAGTTTTTCACCCCCTTCCGGGGCTGATTGCCCTTAAAAGTATTATCAATTTTTCAAACATTTTCAATATAATCCCTAGTCAAATCCCCGCCGTCAGCTCAAAGTTTTGTTTTTGACCATAAGCCCGTTGCTTAAACCTGTCAGTTGAACCAGTCCGCCCCAACTACTTACTTTATGCTGCATTTTTAAACTTTATAACTAAGCAGGCACACAGCTATTTCATATTTTTAATTATTTCTCTTTTACGCCAAAAAAAAAAGGAATTCAGAGAAAAACCTAAAGAAGAAAATGCCAAAGTTTGGGCGCGTCGGCAGCTCTTGAAAAGGAAAACATTTTATGAGCATGCACCGCAAAAACTAATAACACTTTTCCACACCCCTCCAGCGACTGGCTGCAGCCCTGATCCTTGAGCCCTTGTCCCTGGCTAGCGCTTGAAACTTGAAACTTGAAACCAAGGCTTGAGGTTGACCCAAGCAGCAATTGTTCAGCTGCTGTTGAGTTGCCTTTTGGGCCAGATTTTTAGATTTTTATTTGCTTTTCACAAAAGTTTTGCACTACAAAAAGCCAAAACAACGGAAATGCCTGCAAAATGCGTATAATGAATGGCCAATTTATGGCCAAATTATAATAGCTCTATTTTAGATATACAAGTACATATTTTATAGAAGGTTTCGAAATAAATCCGAATTAATGGAAGTTATGCTCAAATTTTGTGGCTAATTGTGTTTTTGAATACAGAAAACATCCATTTAAGCCGAAGCTGGTTCAAAAAGTGAAAATATAACCTTTATTTTTAATTATAATAAGAACGGCGATTTTAATAAAGGAATCTACTCAGTTGAGATCTGAAGATACAGATCAGTCTAGTTACAACACAAAACAAGAAAGGAATGCCGAAGCTATATACCCTATCAGGAATTAATTTTTATACAAAACTTTAGTTTTGCCTGATTGCTCCTATGGGAGCCATGTGGTCCGATTTTAATGAAATTATAGGAAACTATTTGAAGTATAATAATAAACAAAAAGTTTGATATAGCAAAATAGTGGTTCGATTTTGACCAAATTTGGTCAGATTGAATTTTTCACCCGATCGTTCCTATGGCAGCTATATGATATAGTGACCCGATTTTGATCAAATTTGGTCAGATTGTATAAACCCTTTAGAGACTCGGTTTGGCTAAGTTTGGTGAGGATATCTCTATAAACAACAAAGTTGTTCATACAAAACAGTTTTATAATATTGATCGCCCTCCTCTGCGATTCTCAAGAATTCAAGGGACCCTACTACAATTTGTCATTTTGGAGATATTTTTTTTTTTATTTTTTTTTAATATGTTTTTTATTTATTTTTATTTTTCGATTTTGACCAAATTTGGTCAGATTGCAATTTTCACCCGATCGTTCCTATGGCAGCTATATGATATAGTAACCCGATTTTGATCAAATTTGGTCAGATTGTATAAACTCTTCAGAAACTCGGTTTGGGTGAGTTTGGTGAGGATATCTTTATAAACAACAAAGTTATTCATACAAAACATATTTTTATAGCTGATCGCCCTTCTCTGCGATTCTCAAGAATTCAAGGGACCCCACTACAATTTATCATTTGGAGGTATACTTTGTGAATAGCAAAAGCTTATTTTGGAGGTCCACTTTAGTGTGTGTGTGTAAAAGTGAGAGGGAGAGAGTGAGAGTGAGTGAGTGAGAGGGAGAGTGTGAGAGAGAGAGAGAGAGAGAGAGCGAGAGAGAGAGCGAGAGAGAGAGCGAGAGAGAGAGAGAGAGAGAGAGAGAGCGAGAGAGAGAGAGAGAGAGAGAGAGAGAGCGAGAGAGAGAGAGAGAGAGAGAGAGAGAGAGAGAGAGAGAGAGAGAGAGAGAGAGAGAGAGAGAGAACGCGAGAGAGAGAGAGAGAGAGCGAGAGAGAGAGAGAGAGAGCGAGAGAGAGAGAGAGAGAGAGAAGAAAGAGAGCAAAGAGACATAGAGAAAGAGAGAGAGAGAGAGAGAGACAGATCGCCCTTCCAAATTTGGTCAAATTGTATAAACTCTAGAGACTCTATTTGGGAAAGTTTGGTGACGATACATTTATAAACAAAGAAGTTATTCATACAAAAAGCATAGTTGTCGGCCGATCATTCCGATGGCAGCTATATATTATAGTGGTCCGATCCGGCCGGTTCCGAACATATGTACTGCCTGCAGTAAAAAGAAGGGTCTGCGCTAAGTTTCACATTACGATAGCTTTAAAACTGAGAGACTAGATTGAAACAGACGCATAGACGAACGAGGACGGACAGACGAACATCGCTATATCGACTCGGCTGATTCAGAATATATATACTTTGTTGGGTCGGAAACGACTCCTTCAGGTTTAGTTTTGCGCCTATTGACGTCGTTAAATATTATACTACAGCAGTCAGAACTCAGCAAAATTTAAATAAAACTAGATTTCATTAATAATTGAACAAATTAAATAGTTCCTTATCCTTTATTCAATTAAATGTTAAGCTACTTAAAAAATAAATTCGAAATAAAATGAAAATTAGATGCTGATTTTAATGCGATCAACATGAAATTTTCTGCTTCGCCTGCAATTTAATCCAATTTCTAAATATTTGCCGAAATGTCATGTACTTGCATGTTGCCCCATGTTGCCGCCGCTTCCCGCACCGCTGTTGCGGACAGTCTGAATGTCTGACTGTCTGCCGTTGCGTTTCCATTTCCTGTACATGTTGCAATTGCAAAACTGCATTCGCACACATTAGCATTTGTATTTGGTATGCATGTCCAACTTTCTCCATGTGTGTGCGAGTGTGTGCGTGTGTGTGCGTGTGCCTATGTGTGTTTGCGTATTTGATTGCTGCTGATTGTGACATTACACTTGACATTTACGGCGGCAACTGCTGCCGAGGCACAGCAACAGCAGCAGCAGCAACCAAGCGAATCTCACTACCTCTCTCTCCCTCTCTCTTGCCTCTATTTCTATGTTAAACTCGCTCTCTTGCCTCTTACACAGGCCGCCATTTTGACAATCTCAGTCAAAGCGCATGCTCACCACGACAAGAGAGAGGCAGCAGCAGCAACGACAGCAGCAGCAGCAGCAGTATCAACAGCAACAGCAACAAATTTCATTTGCATGCCTCTTGTGCCATGCGGCACACACACGTATTGCTTGTTATACCGCAATGTGCGTATCCTACGCCCCCTTACACCCTCCCAGAGCCTGGCCAGCTCATTGCGTCCATTGCTGCTAAGTGGCACATTTTTATGAGTCTCGACGGATTTTTCGACCAAGTTGATAATTTTCACTGCTGCTGCTGTTGGCGCTTGTTGTTGTTGTCGTTATTGTTGTTGTTCTTGTTGATGTTGTTGCCATTTCTGTTATCATTTTGCATGTGCTGCGCATTTAATCAATTTAATGCAAAAATCTCCCTTGCGATTCGCTTTAGCCGCCAAGCGCCTCTGCTGAAAGATTGTTATTTATCACGTTGCCTTTTATTTAATTATGCACGCCCCAGCTGTCCCTTGCAGCACCTCCTCCTGCTGCCTACTGCCTACAGCTGCCTGCTGCGGCTGTTGGTAATTTGCTGATTTATGCCTTGCTGGCTGATTATTGTGTTCTGCTTTAATTGTCATTCCCCAAGCAAAAGGCGACCCAAAAAAAAATTATAGAAATGAACGCAAGAAAGATGATTATTAATAATAAGCAGTCAGAAGTCACCGGCCCAAGTGTAGCCAATTTGCTGATTTAGTCAACAGGGAGCATAAAAACCTGGCTGTTGACACACTTACCAACACACACAAACACACACAAACACACACACACACTCATACACACACGGCATCATATGAAGCATCATCGCTTGGAACGTGTTCATTTGCAAATTTATTTGTGTGTCGGTAAGTGGCAGTTTGATGCGCAATGTGCTCTTCAAATGCCGCCCCCCACCCCGCACATCAAGGGGCCTTAATATATACGTGTTTGTGTGTGTGTGCTTGTGTGTAAGCCAACTGGCGTTGTTGTTAATATTAAAGCACATCAACGACGCCACCAAGAAGTCATTGACTCGTTGAGTTATGCTTACAACAAGCCCAACGCAGCGCCCCTCGCTAGCATTGTAGTTGTAGTAGACCACACACACACAGTCACATACACACACACACATACAGCCAGATGAGAGCTGCAGAAACATCAGAAGGAGCAGCAGCAGGACGACAGCGCAGCGCATTCGTGCCTAAAATTATGCTAACATTTTGTCCGTGCGGCGGTCTACGTTTGAGCACGAATACGTATGTGTGTGCATGTGTTTGTGTGTATGTGTGTGTGCTGTCGCATAGCGGAAACTCGCTTTCTGTAAGTGGCGCGATGCGGGAAAATACACTGTGCAAAAATGTAAACAGCATAAAAAGGGTCTAAACGAAATATGAATGATCATGTACACGGAGAGTGCTCGACTAGAACCATGTCATGTTCTTTATATTTATAGTCTTGCCAAGGATACTATAATCTTGTCACGAAATGTTAACGCATTGAAGAAGACGTTTCAGAAACCACAAAGTATATATCCTGATCATTAAAAGCCTGTCTGTCTCTCTGTTTGTGACTCTAACAATTCTCTCAATTTTGAAGCTGTCTTGATGAAATTTGCAGAAATGCTTCCTTTTTTTGCAGGCAGCACATACTACACATAGTAGCCATAGGAACAATCGCTCGTAGGTTGAGTTTTTATATAAGAAACAAAGCTTCATGGGTGTATATCACATTCATGCCTGCTATCAAATCAAAACACCTTAAGCAATACAATTCAATCTTATCTTAAGCGATGCTAACAAACTAAGTAATCTACGAGTTTGGCAAACTGTACAAAGTTCAACCATTTAAAGTATATCTCAGAATGAAAGCGAGAAGTGAGACTGAAGATGAGACTGAGAATGTGGCTGGTGCTCGTTTGGCGACTTAATATACCACGCACGTTGTTGTTGCTGTTGCCTAATGCGGCATTTTGCGACAAGTGTTGCTGAAACGTTGCTGGCATCGTCATCAGCAGCAGCACCAGCACCAGCAGCAGCAGCAGCATCAGCACGCACACTCACTGTACACCCGCACCCACACACACACACATACTATACATAGACACCCACACGCTTTCTGGCAATTGTACGTAAATTGCGTGGTGGGCAGTGGTAAACGGGTGTTGGAGGGTAGAAATCCCTCATTCACTCAAGCAAAAACCGCACACACTTCATGTCAAAAGGAAGCTGTAGATGCCACACACTGCCACACACCGGAGCCAAAGCGAAAGCGTTAAGTATACGCCATGTAACATGCGCCCCGTCACAAAATTAGGCAGTAATCAAAATACACACACACGCACCCACATGTAAGGCACACACACAATGCGTGCGTGTGTTTGCAAGGGTCTCTTTGAGAGTGTTTTGCCCAACCTACTTTCAACTCAAATTTGAAACAGTTTTGCGTTTGCCGTTTCAGTTGGCGCTCTTTTTTTATGTCCTTTGGGTACAGCACACTAACCTGTTGACCTTAATATTTTCTAATCTTACTGCGTGCCTACACTTGGCTTCGTCCTTTCCCACACGCCACACGTCTCCCAGTGGATGTGTGTATAGAGTAATTTTAGATAAGCTCAAAACGAAACGAAATGAAATGAAATGAAAGGAAAGCAGAGCGATGAAAAGCCAGGGAATAGCTGGGAAAACTTTTTGATGGCATTGCTTGAGTCCTGCGACGAGCCTTGAATGCCCCACTCGATGGTGGGGGCGGGGCCGGTGGCGGGGCGGGCAGTTGTCATATGGCAGGACAACTGATAAGCACTTGGTCTGATTTTATGCATTGGTTGGCAGTACTTACGACTCCTTAATTAACAACGTGGCAAATTCGTTTCGCGCAATTAAAATAATTTAATTATTTGTGCGTGCATAATTGAAATTGCATTGCAGTCAGCCAAAAGCAACCGCACACACACTTCAAAAGCAATCGATAAAGCGGCCAACGCCCAATAAAAAATGACGAAAAAATGAAGCTGCAACAACAGCAGCATCAATTTGTTGAGAGTTCTATATAACTATATATACATATACATATATCTGTATATAAATTGTACGACATAAACAAATATACATACAACAATAAATAAATTGGAGCAGGCGTAAATGCAAAATACACACACGCACACCCACACACGCACACACATGCAGCAATGCATTGGCAAAATAAATGCAACAACATGCAGATGCACTGAACAATAAATAAAATGCAGCAAACGCACTGCAAAGGAGCAGAAGACAGGAGAGAAGATGCCGGCGACGCGGTACGGGGAAGCGCGTCGAGGGCTGGACAAGAGATTGCTGATGTCCGTGGTCAGAGGAACAGCCTGCCCCATTTCAGATGCAAAAGTCATACATTAGAGCAAGAAATATGGGTAAGGGGATATCCGGACCGAAGTAGCAAGCTAGCCAGGCTTACTCGTATTATGTTATTTTGTAAAAACTTGCTCACTTTGAGGTCTCAAATGAAAAGTATCCATAGAAGTGCCCTTACAGAAAAAAAGGGTTTTAAAAATCAATTTTTGAATTATTTACAAAGTATAAATACACTGAAATTATAATTTATTCAAGCATTTATTTATAAAACTACATTATAAGTTAACTAACAAACACTATATACAAATTTCGATTTGAGGGTTTCTGATTTCTAAGCTGTATAAAAATATTAATAAATATTGTATATTTCCTTTAAAGAATATATTTATAATAGGATAAGGTTCAAGAATTTAAGCAATTAATTTTTAATATTCAAATATATCAAGCCTGCTTCGAATTCCATTTCTAAATTGTGTAAGAATGTGGAACATCCTTTTGGGATGGCCAAATTTTAAATATCCTTTTAATTCTAAAATATTTCCGAAGTATTTCTGTCTTCATTTTTCTCAGCCATAATACCTTTCACACAAATTAAATGCATATTAGAGCTTTCAAATTTATAGTTTGCTTCTGTTATGGCATTTTAATAACAATAGAAATGGTATGTCACAAACAAATCCACAAACTCAATTGTATTTTCCACAAGTTTGAAGCCCTGGTCTGGCGCTTAAATGAATAAATATTTTGCAATTTTTATTTGCGCGTATTTTATTTTTATTTGCAGTTGTTGTTGCACTTCACATATGAGTAATGCAAACGGACAGACAACGAGGCGGAGGCGAATCGAGGTGCGGCTCGCAATGGGCGACACGGCGTATACGCAATACACACACACAGAAAAACCCACACACACATGCCAGCGCGGGCAATGGACAGAGCATGTATATAACTGTGTCTCTGTGTGTGTGTGTTTGTGTGTATAAAGCGGATTTCGAAAGCATAGAAACGTCGAAACGGGAACAGGAGGGAAAACGGGAATGACCCACAATGAAAACGGACAGCGACTGCAGGACGAAGAGCAGCAGCAGAGGCAGATCCTGCACATGCATACGCATGCACATGGCCCATAAATATGGCAGGCACACACACACACGCAAATGGGCCTATGTATTGCAGCTGTGTGTATATTGGAGTCGTAGTAAAACACGAGACGCAGGTAAAAGGCGGCGACGGCTTCACGGCACTTTACAAATTTTCAGCTGAAAGCTGCGCTTTGAACAATCAAGCGTGCCATATACTCGTACACACACACACGCACACTCACACACACACAGAGCAAGCAAAGACAATGAAAGCAAAAGAGTAAATGCAACGCAGCTGTCGAAAGCGTAAATGAAAATGAAAAATTGTGTAGGCGGCAGGCTGTAACCAAAGCAGCAGCAGCGGCAGCGGCAGCGGCAGCAGCAATGGCAGTGGCAGCAACAACTGAAACACAACAACAACAGTGAGCTGGCTGGAATTGCTGCACATTGCATATTTTGGGGCGTGTTGCAATCAGGGCAGGTCCAGTTAATCGGCTGCAACGTACGTATTCAGGTCATCATTATTGATTCGCATACGCCGCCGTTGTGCGTATAGAGACATGCATTTTGCGTACGCACTCACACACACTTACGCAGCACATATATGTGTGTGTATATGCACATACGCATGCACACACACACACACACACGCTTTTAGGTCTGTAGTTTGCAGTTGCATATGGCAACGGCCTCGTTATGTATTTTGGGCCCTACTTAGTTGCAGGCACTATTAACTCTGGTCAGGCTCATTACTAGCGTAGATCCTTCCTGCCCCCCGCCTCACAAGACACACACACACATTACACACTCGCAAACACATACATACTCTGGTTGTGCACTAATCAGCAGCCATTATGTAAAGTCATTCAAGCAAGCAGCAACGAGCAGCCAGCCGCATGTACAATGCGGCGTATGCGCAACGTGCCCTAGCGCAGCCAATTTAAGGCGCTGCAAATTGCTATTGCCACAAATCACCTGACTAGCCTGCGCTCGCGTGTTTAACGAGGCACCCACCGTGCTGTGGCGGCTGTAATTCAAAAAAAAAAAAAGTAGAAATAAAAATAAACGAAAAATTAAAACGATATCCATTTTGGCTCAGCAATTTTCATCTCGGTGTCGTCTTGCCGTGTAAGACTTTCATATCTCGTATTTTAGCGTCCTGAATGCGCAGTGCGTTGGCAATTTGCTGACAGCAGACAGGACGCGACAAGGACGACTGTGCCTGCCAGCCTGACTTGCCAGGGCGAGCTAAAACTCGTTTAGTTTTCATTTTCCAAGCAACGCTGCAAATGCGTTTGCTTGGCAATTTTTGCTATTTTCACAGCTGCCGTGGCCTAACCTCATACAATTTCTTTTACATTTATTAGAATTTGTGCGACGACTTTTTGCTTTGAGTTTGGAGGCCGCCTCGTCTTGGCTTCCCGACGCCAATTTGCTTGCAGCCTCCCATATATATATATGTAAACATGAAGGATCCCTGCGAGTTACTGTCCCAGTCCCAGTCCCAGTCGCTGTCTGCATCCATCCAAAACAGCTCCTGGCCTGGGCAGCTGCCGTGTGTCTGACGCATGTTGTTGGGTGTGTTGGCCGTGTTGTGTGCCTCGGTGTCGGCGTGTCATAAAAATGTCGACGCTGCCAACGCGCAAAGTGACAGCTGCACAATGGGTCCAAAAAACTTAGCTTTTGAAACTATTAATGACTGAAAACAAGTTTCTTAAAGCTTCCCAACTTATTTATTTACTTTATATACAAAAGTTTACATCAAAGTTCTAACTATTAGATAATTTTGCAAAAGGAAACAGTGAGCTATGGCTACTCGCAAGATCTTATCCACAGACGGTTTGCAGTTCCATTTTTTCTACCAATTCCTACCAAATTCGTGCAGAGTATATAAGTTCTTATACGGGTTTATCTATACGTTGTAGGCATATAAGTATACTGCAGAACATTCTACATTAGCATCAGATTTATGTTTGTATATATATTTTTGCCTCTACAACTTCTACTTATTGCCATTGTACAACATTCTACTTTTGCCTGCTGCTTGTTTATTTTTTCCCTCTGCCTGTTGTGAAATTATTTTGTACACATTTATTTCTGCCTTTTTTCCCGTTTTTAGCACCTATTTGCTGTCTGTTGCTGTTGTTGTTGCTGTTTGCTGTTTGCTCTGACTGCTGTCTCCCTGGAGTTGGTTCGTCGGCAAGGCAACTGTGCGCTATTGCCCTGATTAGAGGCCTTGATAAGCCAAGTCTCTCCATTTCAAGCTGGCCTTTAAAGTTATGCATCTATCTAGTTTCTGTGGCGCGGTTTGCATTAGCGGTGATTATCGCATCGCCGCATCCAACGAGCAAGAGCAACCGACATGTTTTTAGATTGTTGCACGGAATGAGGCCTACATAGCAGCAACACCAACTGCAGCGGCAAAACAACAACGTTTTCTACATACATTTGCATGTACAACAACTTGAAATGCCGTCATGTGCAGTTGGTGGCATTGTTTTGTTAAAAAGCAAAATGTCCGCAACAATGGGGCGACTGCAGCAGCAGCAGCGTCATGCACTTGAAATGCAAGTCAAGAGCAGCGGCAGCAACAGCGCAGCCGCCCCAAAGTATGCAACAAATTCTGCTGCTGCAAAGCTAGACGGTAAATGGTTTTTGGTGCAAATGTTGTGCTTGAGTATTGTTTATTTGTTGCTTTTTTCGTGTAATGTAAGCAAAGCAATAATGTTTGCTTTGTTTGCAAATGCAATTACACGTACACATGTATATTTATCAACTTTGGGGCCAGAGGAGCACAGCTCCTTGATAATATTGTCTATGTCAAATGGCAAGTCAGACATGGTTAAGAGCCAAGCTTTTATTTGAAGTTAAACAACATTTATTTTATATAAGACAACTCAAGTTTCATTTGTTCTGTGTACATCGAAATCATTTGAGAACTACATAGATTGGAAAATTAATTTCAATTGGGATGTCAATCGATTAATGCCATATATCATTTTGGTTATTTTGCAAGTTCTTTCTAATCTTCAACCTACCAAACCTTTGTCAAAACCGAACCGACTTTTATAAGGAATACATTTTTGGTCATGATTTGACTTCTAGGTTAAGTTATTAATTTCATGAGCTTCAAATTTCGATCATTTGGGAAATCTTGTAGATACAGAAATTCCGGAAAATTATTTTAGAGTGCCACTATACGATATAATAGGCAGCTATTGTACAATATGCAGGTTTCTAGCTTTTACCATTTTGGCTGCATGTCGACAATCAGTCAGTCAGGCTAAAGACCTTATTTATATATTTATATAGTTTGTATATTGTTTTTCATAAATTTCCAAATCTCAAAAGCCCCCATTTGGGTACTTAGACATAACCAAACAGCCCACCCGAGAAATTCACATTTTTTCATTTTCATAATTTATTTATTATTAATTTTCATAATTTTAATATTATACTATAGTACTTATAACGTACTTAACTTTTTAATATAAATACATAAGTAAGTATCGTAAATACATTCCACACTTCTTCAAGCTCAAAGCTTTTAAAGCTCTTCAAACTTGTACAGCCAATGAAGCTTGCCTGTGCTTTGCATTTGTGTGGGAACGGGAACGGGATCGACCATGGGAACGCCCCCTGGAATAGCCACGAGAGCAGCAACGCGAATGAGAGCGATCGCGCTTTCTGTCCGATCGCTTATGACGTCGACCCATTCGCGCTCTCTCAAGTGCTGCGCTCTTTCTCACAAATTTTAGCTCATTATCTGAGGTGTCTGAACTAGAACTACAAGCTCTTTGCGCCCTGCCATGCCGGGTACGTTGACGGCTTGAGTGTGGCTCCATTGAACGTTGTTGCTTTGCCAGCTGTTCCAAGACATCTATAAGCAAACTCTGCGCCTTGTTACCCTGATCAATTAGTTTAGTCATCAAAGCAACAGTTACACCATTTGATGTACTCTCATTATTGTCGGGCATAATGTTTTCTTATTTTATTTAACTGATAACATGCACTCTTTATAATAAACTTGTGTTAACACTTTCAGCTCTCAGTGCTTACTGATAGGAAAGCTCAGCGCTGCCTCAGCTTTTATAGAAACTCGTACGCTGGGTAAACGTTTACAAACGTTCGATAAACGTTCGCTTTTGAACGTTTGAAAACGTTTTCGGACAAGCTTAATATTTGAACCAACGGTAAACGTTTACCCTAGCGCTGACTCATAAGAAACCGTAAAAA
Organism: Hirtodrosophila histrioides; assembly: GCA_037075165.1. Lineage (NCBI taxonomy): Eukaryota > Metazoa > Arthropoda > Insecta > Diptera > Drosophilidae > Hirtodrosophila > Hirtodrosophila histrioides. The sequence continues at coordinate 230,387 of JBAMCL010000287.1, forward strand.
CTAAATTCAATGTATCGGCTATTTTTTAGTACCCAACAAAAATCATGCCAAATTGCATGACAATCCAAAACAAGAACCTGACGCTGAATCCTTGCCAACGTTTGTGGAAATCCACCCTAAGACGCCAGAACAAAAATCAAATATGCGCCCGCAACTAAACTAAGCGGCGTCAGAAAGGAAAGAATTCACATTCAGGACAGAGCAAAAGGAGAGAAATTGAATTAAGGCGAGGGTTATTGATCATGGGATACCCTGTTTTCAAAACAAGAGCAGCATCTCAGAGTTCTAGTTGTACTCGACTGTACTAAACTTGCTGAATTAGCTCAAGAATGGTACACAAGTTTAAAAAAAAAGTATTTATAAACGGTTAAAAAATTGTTTGGAACTAGATATTATAAAGATTTGGACCAAAGTTTACAAAGTTTGGTACGTTGACTTATGTTGTATTCAATGTTTAAGCAATACAACCTAGAAATAGTCTATTTCCGCTTGTTAGACTGACTTAACCCACATAATATACCCCTTAAAAGCTCTGCTAGAGGGTGTAAGAAGAAATCGCGACTCTCGCGCACACAAACAGCATAAGAATGAATGCCACACAGTGCGAAGGAATACGCTTCAAGTTAGTTTCGCAATGAAATCCCAGGAAACTTCAATTGTCGACGGTCTGAGCTGGCTTGGCCGAGCACATTTTGTACAGTGTAGGAATATCCGTACGTGTGCTGGGGCAGACCACGTTCATCCTGTGCCTGGCTGCTCAAGTAGCTTCAAGTTAGGAATTCATTGTTAGTTATGCGATTTCATTGCTTGTTTTCTTTGCGAATTTCTTGCGACGACAAGGACGATGAGGACAAGTAGGAAGATGAGGAGACGCAAGCAAACTAAACGTCTTTCATTGGATTTTGGCATGCCAGGCATCAGGACTGGAATCACGACTTCAGGCAGCAACAATGCCAGCAACAACAACCACACAAACAGGATATAAAGAGCAAGGAAGCGACCCCCAATCGCATTGCATTGCACGGCAGCAAGTCAAAGTCAAAGTGTTCGACATTATTTGAAATTCATGAGTGGCATTCTCTGCAGGCGCTGCTTTCCTTCTCCGCTCTTCGTTTTGTCTGGCAAATAAATTCAAGTAACAGCAGCTGATAATGGCATATTACCCACTAGTATCCCTCCCCCCAGTCACCCATTCACACACACAAACCCCCTCCCGCCCCCCTCGATTGTAATTGAGCACGCACGCTAATTAAGACACCAATAGTTTTAGTTTTAGTTTAAGTTCTCGATTGTGTAGCTGCTCTTTGGTTATTTTGGCTCTTTGGGGTTTGCAATCCAATTTCGTTTTTGTTTCTTGTGTATGCGAATGTAACGCAATTATTACGCTAATTAACTGTTTAAGTTTATGCTAATTATGCGCGTACAACTCTTGCAAGCCATTTCCTTGCAGGCGTCCAATTAAAAACACCCTCAATGATAAAGGCGAAAAGGAAATTAGAGCTCCAGAATGTTGTTACGTATACGCAGCGTTGCCGAAGGGACCATAGATTCTGATCATACTCCTATTAGACGATCTGAATGCATAAATGGCGGCTGGGTAAGCAATTAAACAATTAGTGCCATAAATAAAATGCTATAATTAATATGAGAAGCATAAATGTCTGGGATCTAGATTGATAGATAGATAAATACTTATTATATATTAATATTTTGGGCATCATTGTAGATTCTTGACAAAGTACTATTTGATGAAGTTTGCCTATAAATGAGATTAATTTTGGTTTAATCCTTAGATGCTTGACTGGACAGTTTGCTTATGAATTAAAAGCATTTACGTAAGGCTTATTTTCCTAAAAAATTTTATTTGTTTTCTTTTAAAAACAATACAACTATTTACAGGTTTTTTTTTAAGAAAAGCATATATTTTACATCTGATTTATAGCCAGGAGCGAAAGGAAACCAAACAGAATGCTTTTGAATCCTGTTTGCCGCTTAATAATTAAATAAATTTTTTCTTTTTGTGTTAAAAAATGTGTATATATTTTTTATATTTTGTGGCAGCTTTTTAGCAAGTTGTACATTCTAAATAAGTCTTGAAAAGAATTTGAATTTCAAAACTACTTCTACTTCATCTCTTTACATATATCTCTTCACTCTTCGTCCCTTCAACTTAGTCACCATTTTCAACTAATGCACTTACTATCTCTTCGGTAATATCTACCTCCCCTGGAACCACTTAGCTCTTGCCGCACCTCTGCTGTCCACCGTCCACCCCTTATGAATCTGACACTGGTGTCCCCAGAAAGTAATACTTCATTCCTGGCATTCGCACGTCAGCGTCACTCAGCAGCAAGCGGAAACAGTTAGCAGCCATCATGGCTGTCCCGCTCGCTTCCCTCTTGCCCCGTTTCTGTGTATGTGTGCGCTTGCATTTCTTTAAGGCTCTCTCTTTCTCTCTCTCTCTCTCTGCCTGTGTGTGTGTAATTATTGTAGGTCCAACGTCATCGTCATGTTTGTGTCGACAACGCCGCCAACTTGTTTGCATACAAATTAAACTCGTCATTTATATGTGCTCTCTCGCTTTGGCGTTCTCTTTATCACTCTGTCCTTCTTACGCCGCTTTCTCTGCCTCTCTCTTGTTTGCTCTATCTTCTCCCTTCTCCCCGTTTTACTCTTCTGGTGCGCCCACTCAATAGCGCGCTTCGCTGCACACTGTAGATTAATTTATCATCTCGCTTTACAAGCATTCTATGAGTGTAATGAACTTTTAACAAGCAACTGCCACGCCCACAATGCCCCCAGACCCTACCCCAGCCCCAGCTCAACCCCCCGCGACGCGTTAGTTTTTTGCGCATCCAATTAGTTTTGCAATTTTTTTCAATGCTTTTATTAGCGCATTGCAAATATTTTTCCGCTGGTCCACTACACATCCATCAAGCGCATAAAAATTGCATATAATATGCGTATGTATACTATATAAGTACGTATGTATGTGTGCTAAGCAAATATTGTGCCAGTGCTTTGGCGTTGCCTCATTAAAGTTTAAAAACATAATTAAAGTTTTGCCTGGCGCTGGCTGAACCCTTGGGAGGAGCGCCTGGAACCAGGACTAAAGGTTGACTAATGCGCACAGCTTTCACGCGCCGAAAGGTAATTAAAATGCTAATAAACACTCGTTAAGTACATAATAACCCAGCAGGAGCAACAGCAGCAGCAATAACACCAACAACAACAACAAAGGCAACAACTACAGCAGCCACAGGAAATAGAGGGCCCAACTAATGCGACTTATCTGCAAATTTACACCCGGCACGAGTCCTCGACACGTAGCACACTTTGGTCTCGGGGCAAAATTTGCTGAATTTATGTCTCAAATATTCGCACATACACATACACACACACAAACACACACACACGCATACATAGAGCGACCTGTAGGTCGATTTTTGGTAAGTCCTGTCTGCGTTTGCACTGGCCCGCACTCGTGCTAGTAGCATTACTATGGCTGGCATTGCTTATTATGCGTCCGACGTCGCCTCTAAAATATGAATTACAAGTGAGATTTAAATAAATTAACCTACACACACACATAGACAGGCCAAATGGGGAGTCAGCAATACAACACTCGATACAAACCTTGTCACACAGCCTTGGTCACCCCCCTTGGTTGGTCCTTCTTGTCATAGGCCTCACATTAGATCCCATAAACATATAACTATGCCATGAGTAAGCCTTGGGGGTATATTCTCTTACATACATACATACATACATACATACATATGTATGTATGTCTGTGTCAGTAACGGGTGCCAAATTCGCTGCTCTATGCGATTCTCATAGCTGAATATATTTTCTGAAGTTGAAAGCAATTAACTTACTTTTCACTTGATTCCTAATTACCTTATAATTTTAATTTAATTAATAATAAAAGTAGTAATTTGTAATAAATAAATAAATTGCCCATTACCTCATATTTTAATAATAATAATAATAATTGTAATATTGTAAAAAATAAACTTACTTATTAAAATATGCATTTTTATAATTTTACAGAATATTCCGCAATATATATTTAAATTTATTTTGATATTCCTTACTTCATAAGCCTATTTTATCTCAAAGTTTCTATTTTATTTATTAAAATTAACTATAATATATTATTAAAATAAAATAAAGTTGTAATTAATTATGGGAGAAGAGCGCCAGCATTGAGGCCTTGAGCTCTTTCCAAAAATTATAAGGCAATAATATAATAAAGCAAATTTATAACACGCAAAATTAAAGAAAATCTTCAATCTTCCAAAAATCAACATTTTTCTAACTGTTACATTAAAAAAACAATTAAAACATTGTTGTGAACTAATTTTTATACACGCAATCCATTCAAAACTAACTTTTAAATATGTTATTCTAAAGTATTAAGAAAGGCAGTGATAAATATGAGCCTTAACCGGTTGAAACCCTTTTTGGCTATCTGTTTATAGTAGTAATGAGCTTAAAACTATGCATGCAAGGACCTACGCCAACACCCTATATATTAGTAATACAAACCAGCCGCATCCTTTACCCTGTTTTATCCCCAACACCAAACTCAAATTTTAATTAAGTTTTTTCAAGTGTTTTTGTGCTTATGAAGCTGCCCAGGCACTCGCTACGGTTCTGTGACCCTGTGGTCCATAAATTGCCAGCAATTTCTCATAACATTGTTGTTGTTGTTGCTTTTGTTGCTGTTGTGGTCCCAAGAAATGGAGGCAACCCAGGGCGTCGCTATTTAATATGGCAAATATGTTGGCCTTGCCCGGTTATTAGGCTCCAAGGCCCAAGCACATTATAAATTATGACGTAAAAATGTAATAAACTCCAGAATCGACCCAGAGACAGAAAGTGTCAAATATTGAGTGTAGAGTATAAGATTCTTGAATCCAGTTGTGTGTGGGTGTCTGGTGTGTGTGTGTTTGGTGTGTGTGGGGCCAAAGTTGTTAGTCAAACGTTCAAGCTTGGCAAATGCCTACATTATTCAAAACTATTGTTCTGCATTAAATATGCAACATAGAAGAATGTCAAGTCAGAGTTTGCAACATTGTTATTGTCATTGCTGTTGTTGTGGAAAATGAGCAAGAAAATGCGCCCGCTAGACAATTTGCATAAAGTGTATGCAGTGGAAGGCTGAGGCTGAAAGAAAAGCGCGCGACTGTTTGCCACATAAACAAGCAGGCGATGGGCGAAGCGTCAGAAAAGCCAACAGGTTAGCACCCGAGACGCCTTCATACTACCTCCACCTGCTGCCCACTTTCACGCTCACGCCCACGCCACATACACCCCACCCACACCCCACACCCGCAGCCATGTGTAGCTGTTGGCTTGCTCTCTGGCATTATGACAATATTACAAAGCCAAAGTTGCTACCAACGTTCGCCTCGCAGTGGCAACAAAAACGAATTTGCATAAATAACAAAAACATATTTAAGCCAGCTACCCGCTCGCCGCCCGCCGCTTGCCGCTCGCACCCTTCCCTGATTTGGCGGCACTGTGGATGCCAAAGGAGCAGGTTCAGAGTTCGGGCTAGGCCAGGTCATGGCACAAGCTGGCAACTTCCTTGGCAGTCGTCGGTCTGTTACCTTCAGGATTCTTGGTCCTTTTTTTTCTTCCTATTTTCTCTTCTCGCTGGCCGTTGTTTGCGCTCTGCATAATTTAGAGACACGCATTGAGCCGAGCAAGTTGGCTTGCCTCCTTGCGGACATCTTGTCTGACTTGGGTAGTTGATTTCTCTTGGCCCATAAAAATCAGAAAAAACCTCGTTGGTTTTTCCTCTTTGCTGTTGGCTATTTTTTTATAGTCTTTTTGGCCACTGTCTCTGGCAAATATGCATGCAAAATTATTTGTAAAATGTGGCGCCAAATATTTGAAATGAATGCAAAGCGGCAAATAAACGACAGGCAGCAACCGGATCAGCAACAGGATATGCAAAAACGCGTTAAGGAATTTGTTGCCTTCAAGTTTTTTGTCTTAGGTATGGGAGTAAGTTTGCACAGCGAAATAGTTCAATGTGAAAAATAAATTGTAAGTTTAATTGTCAATCAGTTGAAAAGCTGAAGAAACTATTGATGGTAAGTGTTTTCAGAGATTTAATTAAATGTAGATTTATATGTTCCGAAGTCCATTAAAAAAGGTCTACCTATAAACCAAACTAATTTAAATAAGTAGCAAAAGAGGAACACAAAACCGGCCTGAAAATAACATTAACAAATCTTTACAATATTTTAGAAATATACAAAAATATATTTAATTTCAAGAAATATAGGCTTTTACCAATTTTCCATAAATTTGTATAATAAATTATACTTTTTAATTAAAGACAGCACTGTTTATTAAATTTTACAAAATTTAATAGTACAAAACGTTTTGATAAATTTTTAAAAATGAAATACTACAAATTAAATAATTTCTTAAAATACCAAAGTCAAAGTGTGATATTCTTGAATGCAACCCATCTGGGTATAAGTATCTTGGCCATCTAATATTCGCAATCTCATACTTAAGCGCTTCCCAGTAATGCCAGGACCTAAGCCCCTGTGGGTCCCAATCAATATGCCCCACAGACCGCAGTGCACAACTGCAAACAGCTTGGAGCCAAACCCAGCGATAATGTTGCTGCGGTGCGCAAAACTACAACTGCAACAACAACTGACAACAGCTACAAAAACCGCAACAGCAGCAGGGTGGGCCAGGACAGGCGAGAAGGGGCGGAGCAGTCAGGACAGTCAGGACAGTCAGGATGTGGCCAGGACAGCCAGAATGCGTCGCAAACACGAGAGGGGCACTGAAGTGCAGAGCGTGCTAGAGGAAGCAATAATTTAATTCTGCATTGCAAATGCAAACAAATTTTGTTGAGCCGCAGAGAAAAACTTAAACCGCAGCGCGCGACAAAAAACGCAGAGGAAGACAAAACCAAAACGCGTAGCCGGAGGCGCTTCAGAGTAGCAGGAGCAGCCAGACCACAGGATGCCGCACAGTACAAGGAGCTGTGTGGTAAAAGTGAGCGAGTGTTTATTTTATAGCTGCCATTGAGTTGGCTTCACCCAGCTCCCGGCGAAGTCGCCAAACGTTTTGCTGTTATTGCATTGCCTCCCAGGCCCACCCCCTCCCAAAGCGTCGGTCTGTTATTATTGAAGAATTATTACGCGGAGAGGCAACAGAAGTTGCCAATGCAACGTCCCGCCAGACGACTAATAGCGCAAAGCCCCCGCACAATTTCCTTGCTGCTGCGCTCTTCTTTTTTAGATTTATATATTTGTGCATAAAAAGTGAGTGTAAAAGTTTTGCATATTCATGGCGCTTTAAATGTCGTCGCCAGCGTCGACAGCGGCGATGTCTGAAGTGCAACAGCAACAAGAACAGCAACAACAATAGCAGCAGCAGCAGCATCAGCAGCCACAAAGGCAACTAGCTATAATGCCAACAACAACAGCAATACACACTTGGGATATACTCTATACAAAGCTAGCATTGTGGTTTTCCTGGGATACTCATCTCGAGTACATATATTTAAGTATAGTAGGAGTAGAAGCTTTGTTTAACTCGTGAAATTCAAATGTTATCAACTATGGCGCGCTGTTACTTGCCTATGCTTGCATGTTAAGCTAAACCCTTTGTACAGCGCACTGTAAACAATATGTAACATGCTGTTATTGATACTTGCTTGTTAACCTAAGCATATTTGTACAGCGTGCTGTTACTAATACTTGAATATGAAGGTTTGCAGTCTTAAGTTGAGAGATATTGCTAACAGCGCGCTGTTAAATCTTACGTAGGTTATGGTAAGCTGTTGAAAGTTAACAGCGTGCTGTTACTAATATTTCAGAGTTATGTTAATAGTGTTATAATGAGGTTTCGACTTGTGAAGTCCAAAGTTTCATAGAAAAACGAATATTTTGTTTCCATATAACTTCGGAAAAACTTAGCTGATTGAAATGCGAAATATTTATGCTGTGGTAATTGTTTATTTATTTTTTTCTTTAAAGTTCAAGCTGAAAATGTATCAAAATTGAACTTGTAAAGAGCTCAGCAAATTCTTTTCCTATGTTTCCAAGTCATATAACTTGGTCAAATCTGAATCGATTATCAAGCGAATAATCAAAAATTTCCTCATATATTTAGCATTTAAATTTTACTTATTAAATATGAACTATATATAAATTTTATTTAAAACATTTTGGCTATTTCTTTTAATTGTTAATTAAAAATAAATAATTCATCAAAATAATTGGAGGGAAAAGAGTATATAAGTTTCTACTACGGAGAACTAAACAAAGTGCACATGCTTTTATGCAGTTCTCTGTAGCAGCTGCTAAAGGCTGAATGAGAAAGAGAGAGAGAGAGAGAAGTGGGGGGCATAGAGATGGCGCACAAAAAAGTAATAACATCAACCATAAAAGTAGCAACATCAGTTGGCAGCTGCAAGCAAACCAAACGACAGTCGGACAGACAGTTGGACAGACGGACAGACATATAGACGACCGTCACAGACATATTGTGTCTGCAAAACTTTGTTGACAACAAGAACAAGAACACAACACAACAACAACAACAACAGTAATAACAGGAAAGATACAACAACAAGGGGAAAGTGTTTTAGCCGAGTATCTCGCAAGTAAAACCGCGCAATGAAGCGCATGTGAAAACAATGAGATTATTGGTTGAATTTATGTGCGCTCTATGAAGTCAACCAGCCTGCCTGACTGCCTGACTGTCCCCCTGCCAGGACTGCGAACCCCTCTCAATTTGCCTTGTAATTGTCGACATGTCAGCACATTAAACGGCCATAAAACGTCGGCAAACTGGCAAATCAAAGCAACTTGTCCCATGTCGGGAAACTTTTCTAATTTATGGCCATGGAATGCAACAGTTAAGCGCCTGCGGCCTTACAAACTCACGACCCCCATTCTGCCACATTTACATGCGCAGGAGCCCAAACCGCAGCCAGCGACCTGGTCTACCTGGGAGGCTGCTCTTAAATTTATCATGACACTAATGAGCATGAAATAGGACAAGGTTTATTAAATTTCCTTTTTAAAATGCGCACATGGCAAGTTGCCCAGAAAGATGTGATGCTGTTACCAGTAAGAGTCGCCTGCCTGTGGAAGGCAACAAGTTTTTTATTTTCTTTTTTTTTAGTGCTCATCATCCTCGCCAGCTGGGCAAGAAGGCTGCATTGCAACGAGCACTGGCAGAGATGGCGTTGGCGACATGGACGTGGCGCCATTGCGATTTTCACACCCTTTTGCTACCTATCAGCTGCCTAACTGTCAGCCCCATTCCGCCACCTCCCCCCGCACATAGACAGACGTCCAAGCAGCTGCTGCTGCCCGGGTAGCAAAATGAAAAATGTCCGCAAGTGCGAAAATGAATCTGCCCCATGTTGCAATTTATTATGCCAACATAATAAATATTATATACAGTTGGTGTGTCAGAGACTCACAGACTCACAGACTCGGCGACTCGTTGGGGAGGCTATTTCTTTTTTTGGGTGCCACTGTTTTAGGGAGCAACGCTTTGTGACAGTTTGAGAAATGTTTGGAGCTTTGTCCCGTTTCCCCCGTTTTTCCTTAGTCTAATTGTGGCCAAGGAATATAAAGTTTTTGCCCCGAGCAGAGGCCAAACTATAGTGGCATAGATACTTGTATGCGACAGGTTTTTGGGTAATACTAAAATCTAAAATTTAAAGAGGTCACATTGTAACCAGGAAAGTATGTTTGTGTGTCGTAGAAAATAAATCAAAGTAACCACATCTTTGTCATGCGGAAAATCTTTAAACAATAAGAAAAACAACTGCCTATCCAGGAAACTTTGCCATTTTCTCCTTAACCAGTTCTCTTAAGCCAGTTGGGAATTATAAGCACACATTATGTAAACATAAAAAACAGATTTAATTCCATTAAATTATTAAATGATTACCTCCCCGTTCGATTTGATCAAAATTCCCCAATTTGCACATTCTTATCTAATTTTATTCTAATGATCTCGAGATCTTTGTAAATTTCTTTTTGTTGCTCATTTTGCTGATGTATGTAATTGTATTGTGGACTTTATTTATTTGTTTGCTGTCAACTCTTGCCTGTTTCCCTCGGGTGTATGCAAATTTTCGGTACGCACCCATAAATAAATCATTCAAATTGTCAACTCGAATTTATTTGCGTTGCGTTTTCGTTTCGTGTAAGTTTGTTGCGGTTCCCCGAGCGGAAATGAACAACATGGAAGTGCGAGCGAGCAAGGTGATAAAGCAGGGTGGGGGAGAGTTAAGAGGCAGCATCAAAGCATGGTGCTTTTGTCAGGGATGTCAAGTTGCTTGCAACGCAGCCTGTCTATGTGTGTGTGTGCGTGTGTGAGTGTGTGTGTCATGTAGCAGTTTGTGTGTATTGTCGCCTTGGTCGCCTTTGCGGTTGGCGGCTTTGTTACTTGTGCAAATACCCTTACTAAAGGTCTAGTTCATTAGCCAAAGCAAACAAAACATTTTGCAGATGGGCACAAATAATAAGCCTGTTTCGGTTGTCATTTTCAGCAAGAATTTACGGAAGTGTTCCCATTTTCACTTTTAACATGATTTTGCGGATTAAATTCACTCCTCATTTAGTATTAAAATATATTAGCTATAGCAAATAGTAGTCGTTTTACTTATTTAATAGCTCAATGTTTAACAAGAAAAAGGTACAATTTTTGTAAATTTCTTAAAAGATATATCAATTATGAAATGTCTTTTTAGAGAACCCCAGTGGGTTAAGAAATTGTATTCTTGTAGAGTTAATTATAATTTTTAATTTAATTTTTAATTATTGTTATTTAGTTAGAAAATGTATTCTTGTAGAGTTTATTATAGTAAGAACCTTGTTATTTAGTTAAACAAATAAACACAAACAAAATAAAAATTACATACATATTTATCCTATCGATTTTAGCTTAATATTCTTCCTAGTGCATCTGTGCGTTGATGTAAGTTAAATGATTTTCGTTTCCTGTTGTTATTTAAGCAAATTTATTTGTGTGCTGCTGGTACTGGAGCTGGTGCTGCTGTTGTTGCTGTTTGCTTTTCATTTCCGGCCACGTCGACAAATCACAAACAAGCAAAAAGGATATTATCTGCAGCAAAACTGTTTCCTTGGCCACACTATCATCGGCTGCTGTGTCCCCATCTTTCTTGTCTGATTTCTCATGTTTATTTGGATAAATAATTTGCAAAACATTTTTCGTTTTTCATTGTGCGGCTGCTTAATGGGCTTTTAAGTGGTATTCCGATAGCTTCAAAGGCTCCCGGTCTACCAATCTTGGTCAGCGAATCAACGCATAACTGAGCGGGTCACGCAAAATGAAAAATAGAACCCAAAGTATCTTTTGTTGTTGCTGTGGTATCTCAACTTTGGTCTCACGTGTGTAAATAGAAAACCCAACCCAGTCTGATTTTGGATTTCAGTAGAACAGCCTGTACACTCCAATTCCCAGCACAATTCCAATGCTAATTGGCTGAGCAAATGTTTGTGTCTCTGAAATTTCCACTAGTCATCTTTGATGGCTCACTTCGAATGCGGCCAGCAACACCTACGCCAACAGTTTGTCTTGGAACGCGCTAGAGCTATGTCCGGAATGAGAAATTTCATCATTGGCTTTATGTTGTTGGGCATAGGCGTCAGTTTTTGTAACGCAACCTCGCACAATCTCACCGAGTTTCTGTTGCATCGCCAGCGACGTGGACTCATATATCAGAACAGCGGTTCCATAAAGTTCAGCATTGGACCATCGTTGCCAATTCCTTTGGGGGATCACGTGACCTTTCGCTCACTTGTGCTTTCCTACACCATTCAGGGTGGCACCTACAGCCTGCCAACTAAACCCATTTGGCCTTGGGATAAATGGGAAAGCACCTTTGCCAGATCAATGCAGCAAATGAGGCGCAACATTGAGAGGCATACGGCCAACGGAGGCGTTAGATATGCGGACGATGCACGACTGTTGGTCTACACGGCACTGGAGCAATACATAAGCCGAAGGAACAATGATATAACTGTGGGCAGAAAATGCCTGCTGCGTTCCATATGCGAAAATGCCCAGGTACATCATCATGTGGGCATTCTGTCCGAAATACTCAACATTGTGCTGAGGTGAGCAAACAATTTTGACTACGTTCCAACCTTTCATCTGACATCGTTCAACTCTTTGTAGTCCGGGCAAAGCGGATTTGGATAGCTCCTATCATGATGCCTTTGCTGCTGGCCAGGCGGGTGCTAATTGCTTGGAACTTTTTAGGGCCTGCCCACGTGGCCTCAACTTTCTGGATGAGATGTTGATTTTGGAGGGCAACTGAATTTTGATTGATTGGATTTACGTTATGCATTGATACACAATAAAGTTTACGCAAATCAAAGTGCATGTCTAATGCTTCTTCTTGTTGTGACTGTTGCATAATTTGCAATCCTGTCAAAGGAGCACGCACTGAGCATCTGAATGTGGCAGGAAACGGCATTAAGGAAGCTGCACAAACAAACGCACAGCCAGGCACAAATAAGCCAACAATATATGTTTATACGATGGCATGATTGTGATTTAATATTTTCGCATTATTTTTGTTATCAAACTGCCTGATTGATTGGTTTAAAAAATACAAAATAAATGTGATTTTACTTTGTAAACTATTTTGGCTGTTACTTAATTGAACGCATTAAATAAAGCGGGGTCTTTCTACTTTGTTTTATAAGTTTTTTGCGTAAAATGTAAATTATAAACATCTCTCTGTTATATATATTTTGTAATATTTTAATACGTTTATTTGACTACTTACTTAAGCTGTTTTTTCATGCACTCAGTGCCCGCATAAACATTGCAGCCACAGCCTGGTTACCTATGCCTCTGCCACATCGCAAGTTCAAATACCGCAACGTTGCACAACCTCCTCGCTTGCCTCCTTCATCTGTTGTCTTTCTCTCTGTCTGGCACGCTGCACGACTCCATGCCACCATTCTCCACCCATCAGCAGCATTGTTCGCGTTGTCATAATCGCATTTGAATTAGCTGTGCATACAAAACGACGTCCAATGGCAGAACAGGGTGACTCGGCTATGTCTTGCAGGCTTAATAACGTAGCTAAGCTGTGGGAAGAACACCCTGTTTTCGCGTTGTTGTTGTGTTGTCACCTGGCGAGCCTAATGTGCCACTTAAGACGCATTTATTGTCTTTCAGTTGTCGTTGTTGTTGCTGCTGTTGTTGATGTTGCAGCTGCATTTCCATTTAATTGACGCCATTGTTGACAAAATGGCGGTCGCAAGCTCGCTGCACTGCAGCACCCTGGCAGCCGCAGCCGCAGCCACAAGCCATTAATGTTACGGGTTTTTCGGGCTACAACGGTGGCAACATTTAATGGCAACCAAGTTGCGGGGGGGTGGGATGGAAGGGCGTGACAAGTGCAAGCACTAAAATCAGTTAACATTAACGTCAAAACTTTGACAGCGCCGCAAAGGGCGTTAGGTGTTGTAAAACTTTTGTATTGGAAGTGGTTTTACAACACCGCTTGAAATAACAGCTTAAAGTGTGATTTAAATTGAACATTTTATTGGATGCAAGTACATTTGTATTTTCAATTAGCTCAGCCCGCTAAGCCAACTTTTAGTTAGTAATTCAGTAATCCACGTCCATGGCTAAGAAATCCAGAACACTTGCACCTCTGGGGCAGCCATAAAACTGCTCTAGGCAGTCCACACCTGCCAAGCCCGCGGCGTGAGCTTCCTTGTAGACCTCCTCCAGTCGCGCCTTGCCAGGTCTGTAATTGATCATTAAGCTAATACGCGATTTGGCTAAGGATCTTTAACACTTACGTTAGCAGCACATTCAGCAGCTCGGCCATAATACCCACATGATGATGCACTTGCGCATTCTCGCACATGGCACGCAGCATGCACTGGCGACCACGATTGGAGATGCCGCTGGCATTGTCCATATAATGCTCCAGCGCCGTATAGGCAAACAGGCGCGTGTCATCCTCATGGGATGCGTCCAGTTGGCGTATCTTCTCGTTCAGCGATCTGGCAAATATGGACTCCCACTTGTCCCATGGATACAGCGGCGCGGAGGGCATTGTGTATGCCCCAAAGTGTAGCACATAAAAGTTTAGAAAGCTGCGCCAAACAACAGGATCCTTTAGCTGAACAGCCATTACGGGGCCAACCACAAAGCGAATGGTTCCTCCGTTCTGATAGACCAGCATATTGCGTTTCTGGCGTGCGTGTAAGTAAGCCGTTAAATTCTGCGTGGGTGCAATTACATCGTAGGAAGCGTGCAACAGCGGCACAAGACAAAGAAGTAGCATTAGTTGCATTAAAAATTCTAAGGGCCGTCGACCGCCAAGTGCACAGTGCAGTAGAAGAATGAGCATGGATAATTCTTGACATGGTCAGGCGGTTAAAATATTGTTCGACACAAACGAGATGAATATTTGTTTACTCAATTAGCAGCTAAATTGGGTTATAAAGTTATCAACTGAGCGGCATAAATGCTTTGCGTTGAATACCACAAATAAGTAAGCTGATAAATATCATGATTTATTTGATTGCACAACTAATTTGAGGCTTTATTGTTCTATATGACGCTTGCTAACAAAAATTCAAATTGCGCGCTCAGCAAGCAGAGTTGCCTATTCTTGAAAAGATATCGACGTTTACCAACACCACTGAGAACGTCAGTGTTGGTAAATAAATACGATCCACAACATCCAGCTTTTGTGTGACCATAAATACCAAACACAAAAATACCTTAAAGTAAACGAAAATGCTAACTTTCTTTGGATTCGGTCGCACTTTATTGAACCAGCATTCGACTTTAGTAGACATCTGTTTAAAAATCAACTAGAAAAATGAGCAACGAATCGCCAAAAGCCCAGGTCTCCCAAGAGAAGATTGTGGCCCAGTTCCAACAGCTGCGGAATGAACAAAGAAATTTGGCCAACAGCCTTAATACGCTGGAAATGGATCTGCGCGAACACAAGTGAGTCAGAATGGGCCGCTAACCTAACCTCCAAAACCAAACAACTAATTGTCGCTCTTGAATTTTTGAACAGAACTGTGATAGAAACACTCAATTCGGCTGATCCGGAACGCAAGTGCTTCCGTCTAATTGGTGGCGTGCTGTGCGAACGCACCGTCAAAGATGTCCTGCCACAGTTGGTGGAGAACAAGGATTTCATTGCGAAAACCATGACAATGGTAACGGAGGATCTAAGCAAAAAAGGTGTGGAACTCAACAAATTCAAGGAGGAGCATAACATTAAGATACGCGGCGAGCACATCGGCACGGAGGGCACAAAGTCGGATGCGGAAAGTGGCAGCAAATCGGAAAATCGCAACGTTCTCGTATCCAATTAACCCAATAGGAGAGAGAGAATGCCAAACAAGAAATCGAACGAAGCGTATTTATTGTGTCCATTGAGGTTCTTTTGTGCGGCGGTACCGCAATACTGCATTGATTATGATTCTAATGTTATATGTAATTTTAGCTATAAGGCGCAGTTCCACACACAAACGCCACACATCCTTCAACCCTTAAAACTCACCCACTCACATGCCCAATTGACCCACAATTAAAATGAAAACTGCTTATTTGAAATGGCAATGGATAATGCATAAGCTGATTGATTTTATTGACGTTGGTAATCGCGCTTGCCGCCCGACTTGCTCAGCAGGCGCACATTGGTGATGCAGATGTCATGGGACACAGCCTTGCACATGTCGTACACGGTCAGTGCGGCCACGGAGACAGCCGTTAAGGCCTCCATTTCGACGCCAGTTTGGCCGTTGCAGCGCACCGTGGCCACCAGGCGCACACACTGCTCCTGCTCCAGCAGAGTGGCCTGCACCCGTACCGAGGACAGCGCAATATTGTGACACAACGGTATCAGGGACGACGTGTGCTTGGCGCCCATGATGCCGGCCAGTTGGGCCACGCTGAGCACATCGCCTTTGGCCAGCTCATTGGCAGCTATGAGCGCTGTGAGACGCTCACCCACCACCACAGTGGCCTCGGCGCTGGCTTTTCTCGTAGTGTGAGCCTTGTCAGCGACATCAACCATTTGTGCCTTGCCCTGAGCATTGATGTGCGTCAAGCTGCTGCAATTGCGCAACTGCAAATGCTGTAAAGGATGAGTATGATGCCGTGTCCTGCCGCTGCTGATACCTGCAAGCAAACAGTTTGTTTGGGGGAAATGGTGCGCAAGCTCTGGACTAGCCGCCTATGAGTATCATTGGGCGATTTTCCATTTGCGACAGATTCAGCATGCCTGCGTAGGATAAATGCGCCCATTAATACAGACAACTCTTTGGAGTATGCAATTAACTGAATCACTCACCTGCATGTTGACGCTTCTTGCGCTGCACTGCGGCGCCTATCAGCTCGACCAGCTGCTGCTCCGTGCAGCCCTCGCTGCGCATGGCATCACGCAGCGAGAACTCCTTGTTGCCAAAGAGGCACACCTTTATATTGCCATCGGCTGTCAAACGCAGCCGGTTGCAGGTGCCACAAAAGTGTTCTGTCATGGAGGTAATGAAGCCCAGCTGGCCAGCAAAGCCTGGCACCGCATATGCCTTGGAGGTGTCATTTGGCCCATTGGGCAGTGCCTGAAACTCGGGCCAACGCTGGCGTATGATCTTCACCGTTTCACTATAGGAAATCAGGCGTTCCGTCTGCCACTTGTTGCCAGTGAAGGGCATGTACTCAATGAAGCGCACATCTACGGGTCGATCGCGTGTAAACTCCACGAAGTCGCATATCTCATCCTCATTGAAGTTGCGCATTAGCACGCAATTGACCTACATTTAAGGTAATATTACAAATTATTTCTATGGAGCTCAAATAGTTAACACGCACCTTGGGTCTATAGCCCAGCTGTACGGCCAAATCGATGCCCGCTATGACACGCTCCCAGCCCTTGCGTCGTGTTATCTGCTCGAAGCGGTCCTTGCGCAACGTGTCCAAGCTGATGTTGAGTGAATCCAGACCAGCGCGTTGCAACGGCAGCAGCAATCGCGTCAGCACCAGGGCATTGGTTGTAATGCCCACATGCTCCAGTTGAGGGAGCGCCTTAAGCTGCGCCACAATCTCCACAATGTCACGACGCACCGTGGGCTCCCCGCCTGTCAGTCGTATCTTGCGCACACCCTGCTCCACAAAGATGCGCGCCAGGTGGAGCACCTCCTCGGTGCTCAGCAATTGCGATTTGGGCTGCAGCGGCACACCCTCGGCGGGCATGCAATATTCACCTGCAATAGAACATAGCTTTATTTTCAATTTCGCCATAGAACAATCGCTTCTTATCAGCTGTCTATGGTATGTATAATGTTTCAAGTATGGCAGATAACACTGATTAGGTACTGAGCATAGAAATTATTGTGGTAGCAAACTTACAGCGTAAATTACAGCGCTCTGTGAGTGAAATTCTCAAATATGTGTGATGGCGTCCAAAACTGTCCGTTAGAGGCGACATCGCGGCAGCTTTGGTCACTTGACTCTATATAAATATGGGCATAATGTGGATGAGTTTTTGTTGATTTGATATATCATCATCTAATTTACCTGTATGTTTGTCGCTTCCATTAAATTGTTTTCATTCTCAATATCGGGCTGTGCAGCTGCTTTTGATACTGTCGCTAATTTGTGGAACTGAGAACCGGTTGACATGCCCGCCACTGGCATCGTCGTCCTCCCCGCCATTCCCGGCCGTCCCGTCGTGTGGCGAAACTGCGCTGTGCATTGGAACAGCAACAGTTTTGCGCGTTTCACCAGCAATCTCATTTGATGGATGTACGTATCTCCGGCTTCTTCAGACTAATCAAAATATTATTTACACGCCTGGCCGGTTACCTAACCTGCAATTCACTGGGGGGGCTGTGGCTCCAATTACTGCTGTCCCAACAAAACACAAACACATCAAAACAATTTAGACAGCTTGGCTTTCGATAAGCAATTTTTTAAACTCAATTGAAGTGCTTACCTCACGGCTATACTTGTTAATTCAACTTGTTGCTCTACTCGTTTCGAGAGTCCACGTTCTCGACCTGCAACCGGCAAGCGTTGTTTATAAACTGAACGGTAAGATCATATGGCAATTGTAAATAGGAGCTTTGGGGCAAAAGCTCTAGCCACACCAACACACGTGCGTGTTGTCTGTGTAAATGTGGGGCATATTTCTGAATGGACAAGTGCTACACTTGCTATACAGACACCGAAAGCGTCTCGACTTCGAGATACCCTGTCGTATTGAAACAATATTGTATAAAATATATAATTTATGTTATATAAAATAATTAAAATAAAATTGCGTATAAGTGGAAACTGATATTTCAATTACTTAAAAAAAAAATAAGTGGAAAGTAAGAAATTGTACAGTGAGTCAAAAAAGTATTGGCACACTCACTATTTTTGGAGAAATGTGTGCTTTAGTACCTATTAACAGCTATTTTAAAACAAAATTTTGATGTAGTTGATAGTATTAGCTAATTTTAAATAAAATGCATCCAAACATGTCGTGTTGCGTCCAACCCATATCACATCAATAAAAGTATTGGCACAATTTATGTATGGATGTGTACGCCATGTTTTCGGCCACGATTGAGAGAGCCATAGGTTACATGCGCTTGGAGCGACAGGAGCTGTTGTATGAGAACGCTGCAAAATGTACAGGATGTCCTGAAGAACGAAATGAAACTACAATAAATGAATTAAATACCAGTTTGACTTGTTAAATAGCATTGCTATCAAAAGTGGCTAATATCCATACATTTTTCATACAACAAGTCAAGTTGCAACCGACCGCTCCTAGGGCAGCTATAAGACATATATGTCCGATTTTAAGGAAATTTGGTCAGCATATGTAGAACAAATTAAAACTTAGATTTCGTGAGAGTATCTTTACAAACAAAAAAGTTTTTCATACAAAAACATAGTTGTCAACCTATTATTCCTATGGGAGCTATATGATATAGTGATCTGATCCGGATGGTTTTCATATATGTATGTACTGCGTGCCCCGAAAATAAAGACTTGTGCCAAGTTTCATAATCATAGTTTTAAAATTGACCATAAAGCTAGAATGTAAACATTCGGGCTGGCAACATATTCTAACTTTAAATACGTATTATTTAATAAGTATTGCACCTACAGGGCACCAAGACCTATCAATCGATGCGTAAGACAATTCTCTATATGATCCTAAGGTAAATTTCACATCTGACTTAATTTACAGACACAGACTAAGGTTTTCTAAAATTAGTCGTTGATTTTCATACATTTTTTATGCGCGTTGGGTCATGTGCATTGCTGCCAATTTAGCTTTTTTCCCGTCAAATCTGGCTGTTTTTGAATACTAACTGCGGGAAAAATTTGGGAATTGCGGTAAGCGGGAATTCTGGCTCTTTTAGAAAAGCATTTGGCTTTTTTCCGCTTTTTTGAATGTTTCCACCAATTTCATGAAAATATGTAGCAGCATGGTTGCCACTTGCATTAAAAAAAAGTTTGGTACCAAAAAAATAACATTTTTGAGAAATCTGTGGAAAAATAGTGTGCTCATGCAACCACTTAAAAACACACAAGTGCGATGGGCAGCTGCCAACACAAAAAAATTAAGACCATAAAAAAGCGCTTTTTTTACCCTTTTTCAGAAAATTTTCAGCTTTTTTTTTCCTTCTCTCCAGTTAAAAACAGCTTTTTTTAAATCAAAAGCTGACAGCACTGGTCATGTGACGTCAGGCGCTCGCGCGCCGAATAACGGCGCCTAACGGACATGCGTATGGCGTAACTTACTGTCTCTCAATCGTGGTTTTCGGCAACCTAACGGTAATCTTCGAAGTTTCTTTGCTTTATCCCGTTACTCTATGCATAGATGTTGCAATGAGCAAAATAAGCAGAGGCGCAGAAGTATCGCTAGATGTCCGCAAATTAATTATAAACCTTCATGTCCAGCAAAAGTCGTATCGCGAAATTGGTAGTATAGTGCAGAGATCGTTTTCAAGTATATCGGAATAACTTAACTTTTAGTGAATTTTTATTATTGAATTAGAAAATTTATGTATTGTATGTGATTTATTTAAAATAAATTGAGAATAAAAATGTATGCTTTTGGATAGTCCATAAAAAAATAGCATGTGTGGTGCTATTAACATTCACGTTGGATAAATTTTACACATAGATTTTTTCCTCTCTATTTTCTATCCCTGCTATTTACATGTTTAATTTTGTAGGTTTTAATTACAAATACATCAATCAGAAAATCTCCACTGTCCTTTTGGGATTCGAACTCGTATGACAGTGTTATTATTAAGCTTTAATTATTATTTTTTGTTACTAAGCAGAGATATTCCTAGTTGAAATTATATGTTTTCTAGAATATTGCGTTAGCGAACAAGCTGGTAAGCACATTCTGAGCCCCTTGTTACTACGCCACTGTGTACGCCTTTGATCCACTCAGATATGCACATCAAATTCCCTTGCTCAAATTCCCTCTCGATTCTCTTTCACACTCAGTCTTCTGCTTGCCTCGCTGCTGGATGGTTCGTCGCAGGAAGGTTGTTTACTGAAGATCTCTTGTGCCCGGCACCGCAGCCTTTTGTTTATTTGAAATTCGTATAGATCTGTGGTACATACACATATCGACACTTGAACCATGCATAGAATGCGTCTGTGGAACATAAAGCGGCTCTCGGTGCTGCTCAGTGCCGTCCTCTTGCTGTACGTCTTTGTTTTCTCCGGCGGCTATCACAAATATCAAATAGAAGGCGTTATCGGCAATGCGAGACCGGAAACAGTTTGGGAATATGTGGCGGACTTTAACAAAATGCGCCTGCTGAATCCCACAATGTGAGTAAACTCATAGATTTAAGATACGAAAATGATTTTCCAACATTGACATTGTATTTTTCCAGCATAAATTTCAAGATTTTGGCTGACCAAGGACACGCCCACGACTGGCGCTACACGGTCGAGTACACGGAACGTCTATCCCACTGGCCACACTGGCTGAACAAGGCCACGGCCAAATACGTGGTCACCAAGACAATGCCCAATGTCCAGCCTCCAGAGTGGGCCATCCAATCGAGCCACGAAACGTGCTTCTTTGGCGGCCTCTATTGCTGTAAGTGCTCGGAATAAGGCAACACATGTTTGAAACCTATATTTTAATGAATGTTTTTTTATATGCACAGTGAATTCGCTCAGCGACTTCCGTTTCAGCGCCCTCGGCACCGATACTTATGCACATGAGAAGATCCAATATCAGTGCCCACCGCTCCTCTCCAGCGCCTGTCGGCGCGAGCTCGAATTCCAGAGGCGCGCCGTTATGCACAATCTGACGCATATATTTAAGAGGATATAGTTCTAGAGTCAAGCAAACAACCAGAAAATAGAGCATGACATTTCATATATAATTGTTATCGTATATGTATTTCCATTTTTCAACTTTTAAATATTTCATATTGTGTGTGAATTAAAACAAAAATTAAGTTGATACTCGAAATTAACTAAATTAGCTACAAATTGTTGTTGTCTCTGAACATTTTCATTGAAATGATTTTTTAAAAAAATGAATAAAATAAGTACATGTAATTATCAACATCGTGAACTAAATAGACAATTCAAGCCTAAATTTTAGTAGACATACAAATTTCAACCCATGATTGTTGGGTCTGCCTTTATAACAAATTATAACTTCTCGTAGAGGTAATTGATTTCGTAACTTCAACGGTGAATACGTTTTACAATTAGCGTATACAGTGAAGAGTCCTTTCAATAGGATAAAGAATTGACTGAGTATATCTCACAGCTTGATTTTTGTTGAGAATATACATATTTAACTAAAAGATACTTAAAGTCTTTCTATAAAGTTAAATTAATGTGTGATTCCCTGAAGTCCATTGTAGAATGGAATCATTATTAATTTAGAAATACAAACTTATATCGATTGCTTGCATTTTAATGAAATTTTGGCAAATTGTCAGCGCACGACTCACTGCATAGTCTTGAGTCTCTGGAGTCTTTTGAATAGATCACTGTTTCAACTTCATCTTCGATTACTTGTGGAGATCCAGTCGCTTGCGTTTAACAGCTGCAGCGCTGCGTGCTTCACGAGCGTGAACTACCTTGTCGGCTGGTACCGCAGGCGTGCTGGGCGCGCTTTGGGATTTCCCTGAGGAACCGGACGGCGGAGCTGCTGCTACTGCTGTTGTGCCAAACCAGCGCGTCAGCTTCGTGGACTGCGTTGATTTGCTGCTCTTGGGTGACTTGCGGAGTGCTTGACTGGCTTGAGTGCGTTGGCCAGCATCCTCAGGCGTCCCGCCGGAGCTAATCAAATAGTTGGTTATCTTATTGCGCTGTTGCGTCTGCTGCAGCACGGGCGACACATTTCCAGCGGAGTTGAGACGCAGTCGACTGCCGAATTCACCATTGTTGGTTATCTCAAAAAAGTCATCGTCCATCAAAGTAAAACGGCGTTGTGGCAACTGTTGCTTTGGGCTGGGTAAATTGGGCAACACTTTTATGCCTGTCACGTTGTTACCGTTAGTTTTATGTGGCTCAAACATATTCTCTAAGAGGTCCAGGCAGGAGCGATCGCGCTTTCTTTTGGTTAATGTGGCCGGTTGCGCCTTGGCGTGTTGCTGCTGCATCTGCTTCACTTCCGAGCCAAAGATCTTGAAGCCCTCAAAGGGAGAAGTTGCTCGCACGGGCTGCCCCAGCGTCAACTCCGACAAATCAGAGCAATGGCTGAAGATGTCTGGCGATTTGTTAGACGCTGCGCGCTGCTGTGCAAGCAGCAGGCCAAAGTTTGAGGTACTGGGCTGTGACTGATCCTTGATGGGGCTGGAGCGCTTTCTCTTAAGTGCACGCGTGCGTCGACTTTGCGATTCCGCAACGGATTGCTGCGAGCTCTCGTCATGTGAGCTGTTGATCACGACAACATCTGCCTGTTGGTTGGAGTTTGGCACAAAGGCTACCTCCGGCTCGCTAAAGAAATTCAGTGTGGAGGGCAGCAACAGTGGCGTCGACTGCGGTGCGTAGGGTACACGGAACTGGGGCAACTCCAACGATTCAACATCGGACAGGTTCTCTGGTAGCTTTTGTGCGCATTGCATATAGGAATAATCGGACAACATCGAGCCGGAGCTAAGCAGCTCTGGCGTGAGATCGGGTTCCTTCTTACTATTGCTGGATTGAGACGATCGATTCTTTGGCGGTCGCCCTCTTAACCTTTTGGTCTTTAGTTCCACTTTAGTTGCTTTCGATGCCAATTTTTTTAAAGGCGGTCGCCCCCTTTTTCTTTTAACGTTCGATTCCACTTCAGTTGATTTCGATGTTGACTTTTTTATAGATGGCCTGCCCCTTGAGCTATTGGCCTTCGATTCTATTTCGGTTGGTTTCGATTTTGACTTTTGGGGCGTAACTTCGGTCTCTTGCTTAACAGCAGCCGCCGCCTTGTGGCCCCTGCTTGATTTGGGCGTTTGATTTGCATCGACATTGAGTTTTCTCTTTGGTGTGCCTCTCTTATCGAAATCCATGGCCACAATGGGTGCCATGTATTTGCTGTACAGCCGCGAGTCCGCAGAACGCGTCTGTCGTTGCATGCTACGTGTCTGCCTGGGTGGCATATCAGTTAAACTACTATTCTTGGCAGAGGAATTGCAGCGTTTTAACCTGGGCGCTGTCTTGGGCGTCCCTGCCGACGTCCTCTCATTTTTGGGCGTTTGCGGCTCGGGCAATGGCTTTACATGTTGTTTTTTGTCCAGCTCTGTTGTCTTTTTTGGTTTAGCAAGAAATTGCTTGTCGTGTATTGGTGTTGTCTGCTCTAGCGGCTTAGCCACATCAGGCGCAGGTTTTGTCACTTGCTTCAATAGCTTCTTGGAGCTGTTTGCTGCTGTCGAGACCGGGCTCATTTCAGGTAATAGTATACGACTTATTCTAATGTTTAGTTTTTTGCCAATACTTTTCGAGTGCCTTGGCTGCTCTGTCTCCGAATCGGAGTACTCCCCTGGACCCTGTGCACGTTTTGTGTATTTTCGTTTGGTTCTGGACGTTGACGCAGCTTTTACGACTTTTGGCAGTTGCGGCGGTGTATTTGGTGGTGTCACAATCTCACAATCATCACTGGAGAGCAGCACCACGTCGGTGTTTGACGACTTGGCAGGTGTAGTCACCACCTCGGCCTCTGATTCGGACATTTCAAAAACCAAAGGCTCCATGGCTACCACATCATCGCTATGCTCGGACAGTGATATTTTCTCTGGCTCTTCCCGTTCTGCCTCTTCGCGTTCCCGCCTGATGGTCATCAGGCGCTCAAATATTTCATCTGTGCTGCCTGTGGAACGCGCTTCAGATGAGGAGGCTATAGTTGACCCACTGAGTGTGCTATTGCTGTTATTATCTGCCAGCCAGAGCGATAGATTGCTCTTGTAATGTTCGGGCGAGACCAGAGGCAAGTAAGAGTCGAA
Organism: Hirtodrosophila histrioides; assembly: GCA_037075165.1. Lineage (NCBI taxonomy): Eukaryota > Metazoa > Arthropoda > Insecta > Diptera > Drosophilidae > Hirtodrosophila > Hirtodrosophila histrioides. Next base: position 254,887 of record JBAMCL010000287.1, read on the forward strand.
TTGATGGCGATAGCGACGCAGACGATAATCTCTGCAAGAACAAGATACACAAAGATTATAAGCTAGTTGTAAAGAGAGAGATATATATAACACATCAAAAAATCAAATAAATAATACGACAAAATAAATTGCAAGAGTATAAAAATCAATTCGCATTGTGATGAAATAAATATGTAAATACAGTGCGCGCTCGAAAGTGACTCAACCACTAAACAGTTCACTAATCCGAGTGTCCGCTGTATACTTTAAAAACTGCGAGACTAAGCGCCAATAAAAAATTAACAGCCAAATATAGAACTCTCAAAATATGGAATTCACATATTTTGAAAGTTATTTTATAGCTCCACACAATATTATTTAATCGATTGATTTACTGCTGATGGTCACCAACTTGATGTATTCGCCAAGAACGCCACGCTGTTTATAGTACTCCTCAAGGTCGACACGTTTGCTTAGCACCTCCTTAACATCGGGTAGATAAAATTTACGCTCGAAGATGCGAAAGTTCTTATTATGATCTTCCAGGCAACCGCCCAAGCGCAGCACAGTATACAGCAGCTTAACATCGGACTGGAAGAAGGATATAATTAATGTATTTATTGCTGATCATACGATGATTGTTAAGGCTATACCGTAATGTCCACACTAGAGATCACAATGTTAACTTTACGCTCGTATTGCTTGAGCAGCATGGAAGTGCAAAAGCTGTTATTCAGCGTAAATCCGCGATGATCCACAATGACATGGTCAAAGTTAAGCTTACTAAGATCACCAATGCTGCGTAGCACGCTCCATTTGCTCAGATAAACGCTATGCGCCGACTCTGTGCTATCTATAAAATAAACGTTATTTAGTTTGTTGCAAAACAAGGTGTAGTTAGTTAGTTACCATTGACGTCCTTCAATACGCATACGGGCAAATCAGTGAGAACACCCAGGTGAAACCGCCAGCCAGCCAACAAGTGATCATCGTTCTGCAATACAATGAGTGTCTTCTTGTCCCTTCCCAGCCCATTTAGCAGAGCCACAACAGACGCAATTTTTCCCAGGCCGCTCTCATCGTTAAATATGCAAAATTCTTGTTTGGACAGCCGGTTGTAGAGAAAACGCACTGCTTCTAATTGAAAGCACTTCAGGTACTGCGTCGTATGGCTGGAAATGAGCACATTCTCGGAGAGGCGCAGTTCCGCTGTTTGTTCTGAGACAAAGTGATACATTTGCCTGGATTTGGCCTTGTTTGAGTTGTTTAGTGGACGTGGTGGAGCGCCAAATAGATTGCCACGAGTATGTAGAGTAGATTCAGGTATGAGAATATCACAAACATTGAGAACGAGCCTATTATCATTCTCTTAGACGTCAGCGGTCCATCGATGTAATCTGGGTTAAAGATATCCGCCAAATTGTTGTTGTTATTGTTGTTGTTGTAGACGATATGCATGTGTAGAGTAAATGCAGCAGGTAGACGTAAGAAAAAAAGAGCGCGTATTTTGTGTTATTATGCGCGGTTATTGAATGTTTTGCAATCAAATTTACGCTGCGTTGCATGCAACATTCACTATAAAAATCGCGGCCATGTATTTAATTTGGCATTATTTCATCAGTAAATATATATATTTAACGTATCAAAATCCGAAGAAAGAATTTTCTTGTTCTTGTTTTGTGCCTATTTCTTGCGTTTTGCAACACTGTACAGTTCGCTGATCTAGTGATGGGCTACTTTCTTAACTAGAGATGAGCAAGAGGCAAGACATTTAGTCGTGCCTGCACATGCACGAAAATGCAATTATTAAATGTTAGTATTAAAATATTTAGGGTATGCCTGATTCCTGAGCATACAGACATTGACTTCTCACAAACACATGATTTTAAAAGCGCAATATCCACTGAGAGCGACATTGGAGTTGCTTTGTCTGTAGACTTTTCTTTCATGGCTCATAATATGTTCGCTGTTTTTTATTTTATTATACGATAGCAGAGGGTATTATAATTTTGTCTCGAAATGTGTAATGGACAGGAGACGTTTTCAACCAAACAAAGTATATATATTCTGGATCAGCATGAATAGCCGACTCGATATAGCGATGTCCATCTGTCCGTCTGTTTCTATGCAAACTAGTCTCTCAGTTTTAAAGCTATCGTAATGAAACTTGGCACAGACCCTTCTTTTTACTGCAGGCAGTACATAGTACATTAATTAATATGACTGTTAAAAAAAAATATCGTAAAAACAGTGCCTATCTTAATAAATTATGAAGTTAAAGTTGAATTTGTATGCCTTTTTTCATTTTCCAAACAATTAAACAATTAAAATCTAACCATATTAAGTTTTGTATAAAATTTATTTCCTTCGAGGGTATATATGTACATAGCTTCTTGTTTTATTTTAAGTGAATTTTAATGGTCCAGATTGATTTGTCTCTTCATAAATTAATATCATATCAAGTCTTTCATTTGCGAAATTGAAAACATGATCTACAGTAACACCAAGCAAATACATTGCATAAGTTGATATGTATGCTTAATGGCACTAATCTCTAATATTATTACAACTGTGACTCGTTACTTGTCTTTTGGCAGTCGCACACCGGCTTGGTATTTTATACATATAATTAAATTTGTAACCATGTCATATCAAGTCTTTCATCTGCGAAATTGAAACCATGATCTGCAGTAACACCAAGCAAATACATCATACAAGTTGATATGTATGCTATATGGCACTAATCTCTAATATTATTACAACTGTGACTCGTTACTTGTCTTTTGGCAGTCGCACACCGGCTTGGTATTTTATACATATAATTAAATTTGTAACCATGTCATATCAAGTCTTTCATCTGCGAAATTGAAAACATGATCTGCAGTAACACCAAGCAAATACATTGTATAAGTTCATATGTATGCTTAATGGCACTAATCTCTAATATTATTACAACTGTGACTCGTTACTTGTCTTTTGGCAGTCGCACACCGGCTTGGTATTTTATACATATAATTAAATTTGTAATCATGCCATATCAAGTCTTTCATCTGCGAAATTGAAAACATGATCTGCAGTAACACCAAGCAAATACATTGTATAAGTTGATATGTATGCTTAATGGCACTAATCTCTAATATTATTAAAACTGTGACTCGTTACTTGTCTTTTGGCAGTCGCACACCGGCTTGGTATTTTATACATATAATTAAATTTGTAACCATGTCATATCAAGTCTTTCATCTGCGAAATTGAAAACATGATCTGCAGTAACACCAAGCAAATACATTGTATAAGTTCATATGTATGCTTAATGGCACTAAGTGACTCGTTACTTGTTTTTTGGCAGTCGCACATCGGCTTGGTATTTTATAGTTCTCGCAGCGTATTCACAATTGTTTAACGCGCTAAACACATAATTAAGTTTGTAACCATGTCGGTGGCCAAAGGCGGAAAGGTAGCTGCGAAGAGGAAGCGGACTGAAGATCCTATCGCTGTCTCTACAGATTCTCCGCTGACCAAGCAGAGAATGGTGGTAACACCGTGGCGAGACACGTGCGTTTCTTTTGATTTTTTAGCAGCATTTCTTACATTAACCAATTCCATTTGCAGCGCCGAGTTCAGCACTGTGTACGATTTGTTGTTTGATAAGCAGACAACATCCGCAAATCGCCGCAAGGCTCTTAGCCACATGCGAATCTGGAGCCTGCGTCGGGGCAGCCTTTGCCCGGCTTCCGTGCTAGCCACTGCAGTGCTGGTCACGGCGCAGTTGGAGGATAAGCAGGGCAGCTCGAACATACAGACAACGTATGCCAGCGCATTTACGCGCTTCTACAACTTTATGTCGTCTATCATTAAAGGCTTCAATATGAGCAGCATGTATCAGACAGCACGGCAGCTCGGCCTGCAATCCTTCATAGTGGATTTAAGGCACTTGTGTGCCCACGGACAGGAGCTGCCGCCAGTTGAGGTGTTGCGTCATACATCCGCACACTGCCTGGACTGGCTGCGCAACTACTACTGGCTACCACAACAAGAATCGATGAGTAATTTGGATGCACCAAAGCTGCAGCGCAAGGACAAAGCTAAATTCGAGAAGAACCTAAGCATTCTGTTTGAAATGTACGATTTGGCCTTGGAGTGCCATCTAAATGGGGCTCAAAAATTGAAGGCGGTTAGCAAATTAAAGCCCAGCGCTGAGTTTAATAAGATACGAGCTTATTGCTCCGCAAACAAGCTAAAGACTACAAGAGAAATAATTGATAGTGTTATAAAGAATCTGGGCATAACTGTTAAACGAGAAACGTCCTCTATGAAGGGCCTGCTGGACATATACGTGGCAAATATTCTTAAGATGAAGTATTTCATTGGTGCAGGCATCAGGCATTCCGAGCAGGAGGATCTCGTGATTGAAGCCAACCAAGACCTCTTTCGCCTACTGGCCGTGCAGGGCTACATTGAGAATATCTTCGTGGCCTTTGTGCAGTTGACCGAGAATCCAAATGCTGATGAGGAGAGCCGTCGTGGCGCTAGCTATTGGGCCACAAAAATGATACAGACTTTTGGCATGCTCAACCGTATGAAGCGCATGTATACAGAGGAGTTGGACATGGTAAGTAGATGAAATGAACAGTCACAAATTTAAAATTATTTCTTAATTATTTATAGAACTCTAAGTTCAAGGAAGTGGATTTCTCAACACTCAATAAACCAGCAATATCGAAAACTATGCGCACCCTGCTCATTCACTCGGGCGTGGATCCGAGTCTCACATTGATTTTTGGCGACCGTCCAAAAAAGCCACGCTCTTGGGTATTTGAGCCACAATTTCTCTATGAAAGACAGGATGACTTAAATATACACTCACTTCCCATTCTTAAGGGGTAAAGGCTCACAAATCAAATAATTAGAATGAATTTCAAAATTGACCTATTTTATTTTTCAGTTTGCTGCCTCTTGTGAATCCTTCAAGTAGTCCCGAACATATTCAAGAGTTAAGGAACTTATGCGACAGTGAAAATCCGTTTGATATGCGGAAGAAAACTGAAAATTCAAAATGTAACCAAAACCAAAATATAACCAGTAACCGAAAAGTCGGAACTAACAAATTAGAGCCTACGAGTATTGGCATCTGGACATTGGTGAAAGGTTAGCCCACTTATTAGTTAGTCATTTAACCATATTACTTAAAATTTATCTATTGTAGACAATAACTGGTCAACATGTGCGCTGGGTGTACTTCCTACCAAATGAAATAAATGACTGAAAAATTCTATATTAATTAAGTTTTAAATATAATAATGTGCAAAATTCTTTGACGACCTGATTGAATAAATATTTTTATTTTTTTTTATTTATAATACATTTTAATGAGGACGCATTGTGTTTAAATGTGCATTTAAATTAAACAGCTTCGCGGCAAGTTGCGCCATTAATTTCAGCCATTCCTCGCATGGGATTTCTTATTGTTTCCCAACACTGGCGCAATTGAAGCTATCGACTTTGCATTGTTTATATTTATTATTGAGCTCAAAACAAACATGGAGTTTCAACGTAGCGATGCTATGCTAATGGAAATACTACAGGAGCGTAAAACTATTACTGGCTTCTTAGACGCAGTGTTTGGTTTCCTGAGACGCAAGTAACAAATCATTTTAAATAGTAAAATGCCGGAATGCAGCTAAATCAAAACTTCTTCTTCAGTTCGGATTTCTACCACACCAAGAAAGATGCGTCGGATAAAATTGGTTTTCCGAAGGGAATGCGTGATCAAATTCTGTACGGCGCCATGCAGCGCTATGACCCCGACTGCTGGCTGCAAACAATGAGCGCGGGGAGTGGCATAGAGGACAATGGCACAAATGCGCCGCCTGCTATTGAGGAAATTACTGTGGGCACTGAAGAGCGGAGACCTCAAAATAAGCCAGCAAAGCCTACCAGCTCTAGTAAGCTTGGCTTTGAACCTTGTGACTATAAAAATGGAGCTGCATTTGAACATCACTGCTGGTCTCAAACGCTAAAGGATTTGGAGCTTCACGTCCAACTGCCAGCTAGTCTGCAAAGCGCTAAGCAGCTGTACATCGATATTAAAACCCAGCACATTAAGGTGAGCAGTAAAAATACTCCGGAGTTGGTAATCCTTGAGGGCGTGCTTCATCAGCGTATAAGACACAATGATGCCGTGTGGTCCATAGAGGATGGCCGGCTGCTCATCTGTTGTGGTAAGTAATTATTCAGTTAAAATCAGATCTCCTTTAATTCGTAGCCTTTGTAGACAAAGCAAAGGAGCGCTGGTGGGAGCGACTTTTCGAGGGCGACAATGACATCGATATAAAGAAACTCGACTGCGAGCGATACATTGATGAGCTGCCACAAGATTCCCAGGTGGCAATCGAAAAGCTGCGGGTGGAACAAATGGCAGCGGATCAGCAACAAAATGCCATAAAGGCAACAGATCCGGAGCAGGCCATAACGTTAGAACGTTTACGAAAAGCGTGGGATGCAGAGGGCTCACCATTTAAAGGACAACCCTTTGATCCGTCCATGGTGAGAATGAGTTAGTCATTTATTAGGTACATACATAGATAAAACTGATGAGAAAATACACATATGTGTTATATTATAATAAAATCCTTATCTAAGCAAATGATAATTCTAAAGTCAATTGGCTGCCGTCCTTACTGAGCCTTCAATTCCCGTTTCTTGCGCTGCAACTGCTGCTCCTGGTAAACGACATCGTTCTGATCGGTGGACCAGGCCACGTACATATATGTGGTAAGCAACACGGCGAGTAGCAAGCGGTCCAAGCTCATCACATTGGTAACAAACAGAATTAAGGTGAGTCCAACGAAACTTGGATGGCGCACATGCGCGTAGAAATTGCGCAGCGAAGGCGACTTGTAAGCAAGTGGCTCCGGAAGGCTGCGCATGTCATAGTAGGCTTGCTTGATGCCCAGTAGTTCAGTCAAATCCATTATGATGCAGCCGCCATAGATAATAATCCAGCAAACTACGTGTGTTATCACAAAAGCCCACCAGAGTGGTGCGCTCTCGTCTACGTTGATTTGCCAGAGCACAATCGATTGCGCAGACAGCCAGTTTTTAAGCAGATACTAAACAAATATTGTGTAAGGTATTATAATGTATACAAAATATCGTGGGAATTCTTATACTCACATGTAAACAAAGCGATGACGTCAGATTATAAATAGTTCGCTCCGCGCCAGACAGATGCAATTTGCGCAACAGATTTTTCACGAATGCTGACTTGAGGAAGCTATGCTGAAAGATGAATCCAATTACATAGAGGGTGTCCAATACAATAGGGCCATATGCGGTTTCCAAACGCGACTTGTTGTCCAGTAGATTAAAGATCCAGGTGTGCGCATTTGAAATCGAGCGGGGTGTGGAAAGAAACAAGGTCAACTTGCCGACCACATAAAACGTATAGCCAAAAGTTATTATAGAGCTTAGCAGTACTATAACCTTCGCAAACGATGGCATTTTATGTGAATTCATTATTTAATCTTTTCTCTTATTTATTAAAAAACTTTTCAACCAAAACGCTAAAACGAATGACAGTCAGCCCGAAATGATGTTAGAGTGTTGGAAAACGGGTAAATGATCACAGCCCTAGAAATCTGAACAGCTGTGTGTGTGCGTCTTCTAGTAACTGGCAAATGCGGCTTTAAAACCTGACGTCAACAATTTTTACTCATTTTATTTTGTTTTAAGTAGCTGCTACACTTCTTAAATATGTTTACTTTGTGGACGCTGATAGAGGCCTCTCTGCTTTGCCTGAATGCCGTTTGCATATTGCACGAGGAGCGCTTCTTGGCCAAATGTAAGTTCTTGCAGACCCAAAGTTCATACAATACTATTGACACGATGCATTTACAGTTGGCTGGGGCAGACAGGCTGGCCAGCAGGACTTTGGAGCGCCCAGTGCCAAGGACCAGGTGTTAAATCTCATTCGCTCTATCCGCACAGTTGCCAAGAGTATGTACCAATATGACATGCCATACAATATATATATGTATGTAACTAATACGTGTCCTTTTCCCCCTTGCAGTTCCACTGATATTTCTTAACGTTATAGCGATTATATTTAAACTATTACTTGGGTAAAACTTAAAATCTATTGTAATAAATGTACTAGGTATGCTTTTTCATAATTCTTAATTATTGTCCAGCTTGTTGACTCGATTTGCGCTGCAGCACACATTTGACTCTGTTCTCCAGCGCTATGCTGTAGGCGTCCAACTTATAGGCAGCCGCTTCCAGCTTGTCCACAGTGTCGGATATTTCATCGATTTGATGCATGAGAGGAGCCAGCTGTTGGAATTTTCCGCACAGTTCGTTAGTAGATACGTTCAGGTTTTCAGCTATTTGCCGCATATCCTTGTACTTGGCAATAGTTGCCTTGTTCATCTCCTCGAGCAACTTATAATCCTCCAAAGGCGCATTGAGTTCATGTGTTATGTATTCTTCTGTTTTCTGGAACATCTTTGTGGCCAACTTGCTCAGGTTTGGATCGTGGGCGTGTGCTAGGGCCTCAAAGCTGGATGTTGAAGTCGATAGTGTTGGCCCACGCATTGGAGAGTCTAGTAAGGGATTGTGATCCTGATCTTTTGCCTGGGCAGCGCCAGCACTTGTTGTTGGCTGCTCCTTTTCCATGTTTACAATACACAAATTTTCCAAGTCAATTCTAGCCACAGCTGTTTGATGCCGTCTCGTGGTGAATGCTATATTTCGATCCCACTATGAATGGTCAAGTCGGCAGGTTTTGTGAATGGGCATAACTGTAACGTATATATGTTAAGTTCGAGGAGGCCTTTCCTTATATCTCAGTGTTATTTTAACTGCGTAGCACTTCAAATGCCTCGAACCAACAAGGAACTGAAGTTTAAGCATCTTTTCGAAGGATTCGATTGGAATGTCTATGACCCAGATATCTTAAATCTCGGCGTGGGTGCTCCGGGCACAGATTTATTAGAGCCCTGCTGTAGCATTTTTCAAGAAGCCACCGCACATCGCTTGGTAAGCATTCTATCAACAGCTGCTAACTTTATGAAATTGCTTGTAAATCTAATGGCGTACCTACATAGAAACATGAAAAGGAGGCCAATCAGTCCCTGATCTTTCAATATGGACCAGCATGCGGTTCCTATGAGGTGCGCCATGAATTTGCCACTTACTTTAGCCAAATGTTCAACGATACGGTCAACAGGTAACTCTATTGCAAGGGCAGCATAAAGATAGCGTTATTTTTTTTATTGCATTATACATATTTGCACAAGTTTAATCGTATTTACTTTCAGCGAAGATTTGATAATCACATCGGGCGCATCGCAAGGCTTACATGTAGTTCTTACTACGCTTATTGACTTTGAAGGCTACATATTTGTGGACGAGTACACCTATATGATTGCATTGGAAAGCATGAAACACTTTACAAGCCTTAAGATTGTGCCAATTAAACTTAATTATGATGGCGTCGATCTCGAGGATCTCAAGGTTAACGTAAGCAAGCGGCATTTCAAATCCAAGAAAAAGGAGTTTTGGGCTCTTTACTATACGATACCCACGTATCATAATCCTACTGGCATTTTATTCTCACCATGTGAGTAAAAGAGAGGGTCAAAATTAATATATAAAGTAAAATTATAAAAATAATACAAACTACAACTCCTCTTACAGCGGTTTGTCGCGGCATTGTCAACCAGGCACGCGAATACGACTTCTTGGTGCTCTGCGACGATGTCTATAACATCTTTAGTTATGGCGAAAAGCCGCCGAGATCACGTCTGTTTTCGTACGACTCATGTATGGATACGAATTTTGTCGGCAATGTCATATCCAATGGCAGCTTTTCTAAAATGCTTGGACCTGGACTGCGCTTGGGCTGGCTGGAGGTTCCATCTCGCATCAAACCACTGCTGGAGGGCAGTGGGATTCTTAACAGCGCTGGATGCTTAAACAACTACACAGCCGGCATTGTGTGTAGTCTGTTTCAACTAAATCTAGCACAGCCACACATTGCACGGGTCTACGAGGCATACAAGGAGCGAATGCTCGCTGTCACGGCAATACTAAGGACTGACTTGCCGAAGGACTGCTGCTTCATGGCACCGAGTGGCGGCTGCTTTGTTTGGATATGCTTGCCAAATACCCATGATGCAGGCAAGTTTCTAAAATTTAGTTTGCAGTATGAGAAGATTTCGTTCATTGCTGGTAAGACTTTTGCCATAGAAGAGGGCAAGGGTAAACAATTCCTTCGCTTATCCATCGCCTTCCATACCAAGGAAAAGCTGGTGGATGGCGTCACCCGTTTGTGTCAGGCATTGAATTCTTATATTAACACTTGAGTTACTTTGTTGAGAAAATCTTCTAATTGCTTGTTTTTGTTTGTTATCGTTTATTAAATAATTCTTAAAGATATACGACTTAGAGCTTAATCTTCTATACATAAACATATTATAAACTACGAACATATGATAATATATGTTTGTGTATCTAACATTTTTGGGCACAATGCTTAAAAATATCACAAATTTGATAAATTTATACAAAATATTCAAGTTTAACTTTACAAAACAGTAGATTTCAATTGTGTCTGTCCGCTCATCTTATACCCTTTTTTGCACATTTGTCAAACTTGAGAATGTTTATCGATTTCGTTTTGCATATTTTGTGCATAATACTTTGATTGTACGACAATTGAAATGCGTGGCAGAAAATTCGAAGACAAAATAATATAAAAAAAAAACAAATCCTATGACTAAAAACAATTGTTAAATAACAAAGTTATTCGGTAAATGTGAGGACAATCTCCTTCAGAGAGGTATACGTGCCAATTACCAGTCCAAGAATGCCCACAATGATCAGCACAAAATTGCCTGTGAATGACCGGTAAATGGTTAAGGAATTTCTAATTAATGATGCCAGTTTGAATACTCACTCAAAAGCAGCCAGGCCTTGCTGATGCCTGTTTTTTGGTACCAGTGTGTGCAGATCTGAATCAGAGCGGGAAAGGCCAGGCCCAGAGCGGACAGGCACAGAGCACCAAAGAGCGAAATGAACAGCTCCAGATTGGGTATAGCCACAGCCAGGAGAACTGCATGAGCAATCAGATATTTAGAAATACTATATAGCTCTTCAGCGGTTTCTTAACAACTTACAAGTAACCAGCACAAGGCCCGTGCGCACCGCGTACTCCCAGAAAAGCTTGTTGCGCTGTGGGCCCAGCTTCTTGCCAACATAGTCGTTCCAGGTGATGTCAATGGCCACATAGCAGGCCAGACCATGTGTAATGTAGATGGCAAAAGCCAACATGGCCTTAACACACTGCGCGGGACTGCAATCGGCGAGTAAACAGAAATCAGTTAGGTTCACAAACAACATTAAAAATGTACTTACATTTCATGCTCCGGCAGATTCAAGGTGATAGAGCCGAGCACACTGGCACCATAGTTAAGATATCCAAAGAAGCCCATGCCCACGTACAGGAACACAATCAATATCATTGATACATTGAGAACACCGCAGGAGCCGCCAAATTTGTGAGGATTTTTCATCTCATTTTCCAGCGGCAAAATGACGCCAATGGCCTCCAGTGCGAACAAAACAGTGCCAAAGAATAGCGGGAAGCCCTCCGCCTTACCAAAGGCCTCCTTGCCCTCGGTTGTGATGGGCTCCCGGAATATGTAGTAGCAAATGAAGGCAAAGGACACCATGGTTATAAAGTTGGCCAGTGTGGAGAAGGGTGCCAGGTACTTCAGTTGTCGCACCCAGTTAATCAGTATCAGAGGTACCAGTATGATGATCATGCATAGACGCACGTCGATGTTCGTCTCATAGACGGTATCTACAATGGACTTGATGTTGGACGCAACAAACACCACATAGACACAGCAGGTGCCCAGCTGGTAGATCAGCAGAAAGACATTGACAACGGTGCCAATGTAGGGTGAACAGGATTTAAAGAAAGACGGTCCCTCCTTCAGTGCTGACTCCGCCACAGCCGGATAGTTCATGCTGGGCACCTATAAGAAATTGATAGTCAGCAGAGCTGTCGGAAGTACAAAGATGCAGTGGAACTTACCTTATTGCGCCGACATAGCTCATACTCTGCCTTGACCAGCTGATGTATGCAGTATGTGCATATAAAACCAATCACAATGGTGCCTATGGCGCCTGTAACGTAACCCGAATTGCGGAAGGCATTTGGCATGGCCAGAATACCAGTGCCCAGAGAGCCTTTCAGCAAATGGAAAAGTGTCTCCCAGTTGCTGTTGGTGGAACATAGGTTAGGGATATGTATGGCACACACTTGCAGCTTGTGGTACTTACGTTGTTGGATGGGGCACCTCACGATGCTGGTAGGGATTGTAGTCGGGATCTTTGGCTGCCTTGTTGCTGGCACCCTTCTCCGCCAGCTCCAGCGAGTATGTGTTGCCGCTCTGCTGTTTGATATTGTCCACATGATCGCTGACAAACGCCGGATTGCTGTGTCCATTTTTACTCATGACTGGCCAAACAGAGACAGGGAGAAACGCATTAAAAACAAACTGAGGATTGCAGTGAAATTTCACTCGTAATATGCCGTAAATCAGAGGCATCGCGAGTCTCAATGCCACTCACACAGCTATTACTTAATTGCTGACAGTGTCTATGGAGATCGCGATCTATCTAAGCGCAGCGAATGCAGCTAAAATAGTTTGACATGTTTCTAAATTAAAGGCAAACCCGCGCAATGTCAAGTTCAATGTAAGCGAAACGTTGCCCCCGCCGGCAGATGAGCCACACGAGGGCACACACAGTCTTTTCTGTGTATATATTTCATGAGTGTGTGTAAAAAAAAGCAAAAATTGTCAGCAACATGTCATGCATGAAACGTGCTAACATTTGTAATTGCATCCAATTTTAGTGTCACTTGCGAGTGGCTTTAGAGTGGACTTAGTTGTGATTTTCATTTACAAGTAATTTAGCTGTAAGCTCTACCCTTTTTGCAAGATAAAATTACACAACAATTGCTTAAACGACAATTGCCTATATCTTAATTAGAAATTATTTATGAGCTGACACTTTTTTGCCCGCTAGATATAATAATAGCACAGATACAAGCTAAGATAGATAGGGAAATGGAAATTTTGGCAAATCAAAACATGCGTCACCGTTACGGCTTCATGATCATTTTTCCGGTGTTCGAGCGTCAAGTGCAATTAGTGTGTATATTTATATTTAATTGTACGAGTTGACTTCTTGACTTCTTGATACAGAAATGGGTAAACTATGCATGTAGAATGTATTATACATTCAAAGCATTTTGCAAGTGGCTTAAACTCGAACAGAAGGTTAGTCGAAACTTATTCATCATTGAGCTGGCTGCGTTGAGTTTTATTTTTATAAAACAATTCTTAGCTGGGCCACATTTCTCACACCCACATTGCTACGGAACTTAAAATGATGCATGCATAATCTCAAGTACAGCCGGTTTTCTGTTCTAGCCATGATTATGTGGTACCTAGCAATCAGGTCTTAAATATGCGGAAGTCATAAAATCAATGTAGTCAAATGTCTTTTGGGAATTGCCTTGAATGCATTACCTTAATGAGTGTCTATTGTAAAACAATATGTTAATTAGTTAGTAAAACATAAGCAGGATGCTGTATGCTGCATTAAATATTACAAGCTTGATATTATAAAGTAATGTGGTTTATTTAAAGCCAGCATTAAAGAACTTTCTAATCTATACATATTTACTTACGCACTGTACGAAATTGCGGTTATTTTGGTGCTTAAATCTAAAACATCACCAATTTTACTATCTTACTATTTTACTATCTGTACGATTTACGTACATTCAAATTCGTAGAAACCAATTAATAATTTATTCTACTATAATTTATGCGAAACTTGAATAAAATAAAGCAAAAGAAAGACTTCAAAGTTTGTTTTATTAATGAACTGCAACCGGTTCAAACTGGATGCGTTGTTGTCAGTCGTACAAAAAACCTTTGCCAAATTGTGTGGCCAGAAAAACTCGTATTGCCCCGCCAAAGACATAATTTACAACGTTTAACAAATTCCATCTGACAAAACATATATCAAAGGTGATTTTGCCTAAATGCGCATTATTTAATGCAAATTCGCAATTTCTTCAAATTAGGCAACGTAAAATCATGATTATTTGAAAATTTCTTATTAAAAAAAATCATAATGAAAGAGAAATGGTACTAAATAAGGGCTACAGCTAGAGAATCCTTGTTGCAAGGGATATTCATTGCTGCAATGATTTTTATTTTCTTGAATTTATATACAAAAATTCAATTACAAAACTTATATTTTTCTATATAAATAAATCTTACTTTTTGAATAATCAGGTGTCTTTCGAATTTCACTCGTTTTCAAAAAGTAAAAACGAGAGAATTCCGATCATTTTTCGAGGTGCTGCTCTCAAGTTCAATCATTTTTGATGAATATATTTTTTCATTCAGAAAAAAACCTTTTCCTTTTCTTATATTTCAATGAAAAATAACAGTTATTTCTTCTTGAGTTTTATTTATTTAGTATCTTATTAGTAATTTTAAAAGTCACAAAATAACAAATAACAAAACAGAAAATACTAAATTTCAAAATATTCAAATATAAAACTTTAAGCCAAAGTCAATTCATATGATTCAAATGTTCAGTTGTCTTGCATTTTTTGCACGGGATTTTTAGTCGTAAAATATAAAAAATGCAATAAGCACGCGACAATTCATTTGATTTTTTGTTAGAGTCAGAGTTCAATGCGCCAAGTCTTTGCGGTGTTTCAGGGGCTTCAGGTGTTTCAGGTGTGTTTACTTGTGAGTGGAATTCAAAATTCATTTGTTTGCTTTGCGCTGGCAATATTAATTGGTCATGCCGATGACGACTTCTTTACTTCGGCAACAGCTTCTGAGCTTGAAAAAGTTGTTTGCCTTGCTCCGCATTTTGTTGAATGCTTTTATTTGATTTTGCTGAACTTTCAACTGGCCATAACAAAATAATCCCTTTCATGGCACATTATTATGATTTAATATTATTTGCAATTATATATCGTAATATTTTATAAATATATATAATAAGTATTATTTGAGTTGACGAAACTTTAGCACAGAACAGTAAACAGCAACTGTATGCTTCAATTTAGTTTATTGCGTTGATAATTTAAATTTTATGGTCATTTCATACGCCAAGAGTTAAATTTATCTGAGTTCTTTAGATACAGTGGAAATTGTATGACAAGAAGTGTCTAAAGCCGCTGCGCAGATATTTAAATGTTTTAATTTGGTTTTGCTCGGTTCTTTCAGACTTATTTGACGTGTAAAGTTTTGCATATTAAACCACTTTAATTACCGAGAAATTAATGCAGTTCAATTAGGCCTCAATGAGTGACGTTTTAATTTTTTTTGTATTTTTTTTGTTTATAAAAATTTACATATTTATTTACAAGCTCGAGTTGAAACTGACCTTGGCTTAAACGCTAACGCGGCTTAAATTTAAACACATTACATTTTCGTGTAGTAATTTATCGAGGTATTTTAAAAAAATTCCATTAATAGTTAATGCAATACAAAAATGAATGTTCAATTCATGTAAAATATGCATAAGGAGTAAGCATATAAAATTAAACAAATGTACTAGTATAACTGACAATATGTTTTAAATTTAAAAGCATTTATACGAACATTATTACTATAAATTCACCTTATCTAAATGTGATAGACTTTGATGACTATAAGTAAGGTTGTAGTCTTAATTCTACTAATGTTTAAATGCATTTAAAATTCATATACCATAGCTATCACGTAATGATTTTCCGGAATCAATTCAAGCCGTAAACAATTGAGCTCTCTGGCCTGTTACGAGTCAGCTTAATTTTGTGCTATTTTTGCACACTTGGTCAATGTTTTTGAGGCTTTTTTTGTTGTGCTAATTTTAAACGCAATTAATTTAGATTTAGAATATAACTTTTCTGTGAGTTTCATCTATTCATTCACTAGTTTCGCTTAATCAGAGCCCGAGCCGAGAGTGTGCACTCGAGCTCGACTGTGAGTGTTTAGAGATTCGAGATTCGAGAGGTTCACACTGTTTGCAAATTGCAAAGACTGTCGCACTTCCGTTGTTAATTAGCCGAAAACTTTTGCGGAATAAGCGCTGACAAATTATATACGAATTAAACTTACCTATAGGCTTAAGAACAGCTTGTTATTTGAATAAGTAATAAGTAATGAAACAAGAAAACAACTTTATTTTTTGTTTTATCACAAACTGTTGCAGTTGACTGGTTGCGGCTCTTAATTAACTTTACAATGGCAATTAGTCAGCAACAAGAAACTACTCAATCTTAAGGAACCTTTCACAAATGCCAAATGAATTGTCAAAATGGCACTGGTCAACCGTAACCGATATTGAAATCAAAACGGCAGTCGCTTCGCTGCAGCTGTCAAAATTTTGGAAATTTTAACAATAGCGTTATACGATCTGCAATATAAGTAGTACGATGTGATCGTGTTGACCGCGCGCTAACGACTAAATCAGACCCAACGTGGGTCACCGGTTTTATGCAGTGCGCGAAATGTTGAACGCCGATCGTAATGACAGTAGGCAAGCTGCCTGCCACTCATGAATACTCGTTCTCTCAGGGTACGGGGTAGCAGCGTGAAACCTCACAGCCAGAGACAAAACGTAAATACATTTTGAAGTAATGCCAAGCGATACAGAATCCGCCGTAATATAGTATATACGCGTATTTGTGTGTGCCAAATTATGCGCTAAAAAACAGTTGAGAAATGAGCGTGAAAGAGAGTGAGAGATTTTGCATAGCAAAAGAATCAGCGACAAGTAGATATGATATGATATATATACATAGATATAACTACTCTGTTGATCTCGTTGATCGTCTAAACTTAGTCCTACATATATAGTCCAAAGCTCAGTACGTAAATCTAAAGCTTTCCTAGGCGGTTAACGACGTGTGTGCTCTATTACCTTTAACTATCGAAGAATAGGTCATATTAAGAAATCATATATCTTTATTAAACCATTTATTTTAACAGTATGTAAAATAACAAGATTATCTAACTTATATTTACTTTACATAATTATAATCTTTTCATACTTTTAAAGCCTTTGCCTGAGTGCCTTAGAGCCTTCTGCTTCAAGTATTTAGTTTCCTTGATAGGCCCAATGTCTTTGAGAGTCCCCACAATTAGCTGGTTTTTATATAAGTACCTGCAGGCTCACCTGAGTACATATTCGATACGCATTCTGTCGCATTATCGATGGCATGACAAATAAACAATTAAACAAATAAACAACTACGATAAATGTAAACAGCATGCGTGTTGTCTTTAGCTGAACCGTCAATAGCTCTCATTCACTCTCCTTTTGAACGGTTGCCAGTCTTGGTATGCCAAGCACAAAGTCGTTGCCAAATATTCCAAAATTGCTGGTAAGTACTCGTAACTATGGCAAGACTGCATAAAGAACCAGTAAGGGGAGAGGTGTGTAGCCTGCTACTGCATGTAACTTTACTTGGCAGTTGTCTTTGTCTTTGTTGTTGCCCAAAATGCGCAATTTACATTTTTTTTTGGTGTTTTTAGTTGTTGTTTTTTTTTCTTCGCTGCCTTAATGCACTTTCTCAGGCAAGCAACCGGTTTGGGGTAAAGAGAATTTGCGGGCATGCGCGAAATTTCATTTACAGCGGCGGCCTTCCAATCATTTTGCATGCATTGCGCATACGCCGTGTGTTACAGTTTCGTATACATGAGCACACACATCGATCAACAAACAACTACAATACGAGTACGAGTACGAGTATGAGTATGAGTATAGCCAAAAGCCGGCTAAACATTTGCTCATGCCCATGTCTAGAGCTGTTTGCCAAAAACCGGTCAAGCGTCGCGACGCCTTGCCTCGACTCTGACGTAGTCTTGTCTACCCCGATATCTTTGTCTGCGTCTTGTATTGGCCTGTGACGTCAGCCTTAAGCGATAGTCGTGAATCATGTGAGGCATGGTTCGAGCCATCAAACAGACGAGATAATTACATCTCCCGATCATCTGTCTAATCGTTAGCTAAGCTCAGCTTACACTACTGCCTAATCGTCTTGTTGTATGAAGGGATATTCCTTCCTTGGTTCTAAGAAGCAGCTCAATTATTTGCCAAATCCTGGTCATCTGCCCAATTATGGCTGCCTACGCACTTCTCACATAATTATTGGCACCATTTTCTTTTTTAACTGGGCTTTTGATGACGTTTATTGCAGCGCGCTAATCAGTTTATCCATTCATAAATTGGTTTCATCGTACATGAGGTGCTAAAAGCTGTCTATAAAAGTGTCAATAACTTAGTGTTAATTTTGGAGCTGCTGGGGTTTCTTTTATGTTCTTATGGTCCAATTAAAGCCTTTGACACCTACTATAAAAGTAATTATATTATGAGTAAGTAACTACAATATTTAAAACCACATTTTTTTTTTATAGAATTGCGTAAAATATTTTTAACTTTAATTGAGAACGTATGAGTAACTGCAATATTTAAAACCAGTTTTTGTATATAATTTTCAGCTAAATATTTTTAATTTAAATTGAGAATTACCACTACAAAAAACTTCTTATTTTTTTCATTTTAAAAGCACATTAAAATAGTTTTTGCCTGCAGTAAAAAACCTTTTAGCTGAAACGTAAACATAACAAACAGTGGGTTAACTAAAGCCCGCTAATTAAATGTGAGCCATTTTGAAAGTTATTTTCGACGATGTCACGCAAAAAAGTAGATAAATATGAATTGCATTTATTAATTACACGCGAAAATCAACTCTAAATAAAAACAAGCATTAGTCTAGTCCGATTGTTATTAGCGTTAATTTGATGATGATGCTTGGCTTTAATATAGAAATCAAAATAAGGAAAACACTTTCATTACAGCAAGCATTATTTGAAATAATTGAAAATTGTTTTCGCCATGAACTTGTGCCAACAACAACCGTTCTATTACAATAAACACGTGTCGTTAACTTGGGACAATGGCTTAAAATTAGTATATATATATTTGAAGTTGCCCTTTCGCCTTGACTGCTTATTGGTCAAACTGTACGAGTAACCCAAACTAAACAAGTGTATTTATTACTGTTACTATAAAAGAGTAACCACACACACGTGCGTCACAATGTATTTTGAGTGCTCTTTGTTTCTATATATGATTGTGATATTGAAATCTGACTGCCAGCCACCCATGGTTCATCATCTACATGTACAAGTGGTTCTGTGTGGCCTAATTGAATGATTACCTTGTTATTGTCAATTTGTGCCATATCTCAACTATTTTACGTATTGTATATTTAATAGAAATTTAGCGTATAACTAAACTATAAAACTAAATCAAAAATTGCGCATAAAATGCAAAGCGCGTTTTGGTTACTGCAAGTACTGTAAAACTGGGTGATGCTGATTTGTTTGCTGTCTGTGCTCCAAAATTACAATTAAAGGAAGTGTGAATTAAGAGCAACATTGCTTTAAAGTATTATTCTAATTTAAGTAGCATGTGCTGTGTATGCTGTCCAGTATTAGCTGAGCATCAACTGTGTGCTATATTAAGGATTGTGTTATAATAAACGTTAGTAATGAATGCTGCAATATTTATAGAAGTAAATGAAATACTAATACTTCCACACGTCAAGTTAGATGACAATATTGATTGATTGTTCCTAGCTGGAACGGCTTGTAAATATAGAAAAACAAATATTGTAGAATCTACATTTGCTTGTCAGGTCAATATATTTGCTAGGTTTTTCTAGGAATTAAAGCTAGACGTCAAACAATTTGTAGAAACTCAATACGAGCCTTCTTCCTGTGTCGCTGAGCACTCATCAATTGCATGTTTTAAATCAGTTAACTTAATCTTTGCAGCCGCATGCCAGCTCGCCTGAATGAATAACAAAAAAACTCCAACTAATCTGAGTGTTTTTTTTATGTTTTTCTTTTCTTTGAGACTTCCCTTAATACTTGTGATAAGCAATGAAAACAACGGCTAATCGCAGCGTACGCTGGGCCGTAGAATTGTCTCCATTTTATCAGCAGAGCAGCTGAAATTTTGTCACATTTTCTGAGTCTTTTCGCACGTTTTGCTGTCTGTCTGCGTCTCAAATATGCACTGAAACTATTGCAATAAAAGCTGAAAAATATGTGTGCCGGACTAGACAAGTATTGTCATTTGGCTGGCAGGCGTACTACTATATTCAATGTTAATGTTAAGCCGCAGCCATTGCCAGGCCATTATACATAAAAGTGTATTGCGAATGATCTCAGTCTGAACACAACAAGTTGAATTTAACTCACTCGAGCAGCGAGCAAGTTTTGAGTATTTTCGAGTGGAGTGGACTGTATTTAATTGTCGAGTACTGTGTATTAACTTTGTGTTTTAAACTAAATGTATTGTGAGATTTCTTTTATTCGTTGCACGCCAATCGCTCCATAAACAACTAACTGACGGCGACTAGCGCACAACCGGGCGTATACTTGATTTAATTGCTGTACGATTCGACGGTGCAAAGGAACGTGAATTATAAAATGACGCTGGCCGTCATTAGTGGATCAGGCACTGATCGCGATAATGGAGCTCTTGTAAGTTCTTAAAATACTTTCATACCCAAAATGTGAGCTTCTGTGCAGTTTTATCAGCTAATCAGTCATTCCATTAAGTGCCAGATTGTGCGTGACATATTTATTGAATAAACGTATATCAATGCTGATTGTGTGCTAATCGAATATAACTCTGTCGTGTGCCCGATATTTTCATTATTATATTAATGACAACGATTATTACGAGATTGTGAATCCTTCAAATTAGAAACAATTTATTACGAGTGCTTATTACACTAAGCGTGTTTGTTTGCATATCATTAATCTGGGTCTCAGACTACAATTTAATACTAGTAAACAATGCAAACGACATTTTAGTTTATCTCTTATCAAGTTGGACTATTTGATTTATCAAAATGACAGCTTATATGATGCCCAGAAGTGGCAGTAGCCCGACAGTTTTCAACCGACCTGTTGCCTAACACCTTCGTTGCTGCTCCTTCATTGAACAGATTAGCCAAATGACTCAACTAAAAGTAGAACACAATGTAATTGGTAACCCGTTATTAACCGCAATAGTAATTAAAATTATATACTTCAGATTGTGACTATAAGGTGATTGTTGTGTGCTATTTAAACTCATTACAATGAACAGACGGTGATTGTATAATGATGGAGTCGTGACACAGTTTCTACAAAGTTTCCATTAAGTTGACCTGTTCGCTAAAAGTAATTAGGTAAATCAGTTCTACTTTTGTTTCCGCGTAGTAGGAGCTCCGTCAATAATATAACTTGTTTTCTTATCAAAGGTTCCAAAAAAGTGAAAAAAGTGCAACTAAGTATACAAATTCCTCATCGTGCTTAAATAGACACACTGTGTCGGTTCAGTACCCGATATAGATACAGATATTCAAGCTATATTATCCACAAATTCACCTTAAATTCATTTAAATCTTTAAATCAAATTCCTGGCAAATCTAATTGTTCAGTTCAATGTCATGATTCAGCATCATGAATCACAATTGTATTTGTAGAATCATATTTAAAATTGGATAACTGATAATACCCAAAAATGGCCAATATCGGCTAATCAGCTAGGAGTACATCGATTTTTAATTAAAGAAACAAGTGGGGCATATATTCATATTAGTTAAATATTCTTTTGTTTGGGCCGACAACACGTGCGGTCTGCAAGGCACCGGTGCCTGTGATCTCTGCTATTTGCCGCGTTATCGGGGCTCTGAACATGCATAGAGGTTTGTCTATACGCGCAAAGATTGGAAAATGGCGTTAATTAATGACGATCGAACGATTTAAGCTCGTCATTGAACTTACCAAGTACTTTGTACTCTGATGTTGGTCAATTGTGATTATGGACACGCCTAGATAGCAACGTTACTTGGCGAGTGAAAGTGTTAACTAAGAAACAGTTCTTCAACGGTTCTTGAACTCAACGCATCGTTGTCGTGTGCATTATCTAAGGATATACGCTAAAATGTCATCAGACTGTGAGGTGAGACCTAAAAGTGACGTGAAGGATATGTGACTCTAAGTGTTATTGAACAGCGAACAACCAACTGTGCCTAACGGATCTAAAGCAATCCTGCTGTGCATTCTAATTACTAAATTCAAAGTCAATACACTACGGTTTCCGTAGAAGTCTATTAAAATCGCTATATTTGGGGTTTTTTTTGCACACAACGTCATCATTTTATGGAAATGTGTTTCATTAATTGTGCTCTGTGCTCAATGTGAATCGAGTTAGCACTTGGCACGCGTGTTTTGCATAGATAAGTGCTTCGCTGCTTAGGTAATGCGTATCCGCATTGCAAATATTCGCACGATTTTTAATGAAACTTCAGTATTGGTTTTTACATTTTCGGAGGGTTTTGTGCAGTGCTAAATAAATTTTAAAATTTCTTTTTGTAAAATGTGCACAACCGGTTGTCAGCCTAAATTTAGAACGCATTTATATATGCCTGGTTTGTATGCAAATTTCAGCTTAACTTTCAACTAATTTGCAGGCCAGCTACAATTTCAGCTGTCTTAAATTGCATTAAATTAGCATTCAAGTACGACTTGATTTTGATTTGTTCTACAACTGTGTGAATTTTGTAAATTTCTCTAGCAGTTAAGTAGCTAGATTTATTGAGATCGGCGCAAAGGTCACACAAATTAAACCAAATTTTAGCACACATTTTAAAATTGCACAAAAATAAACTGAGTATAAAATAAGAAAGTAATGTCTTGCGGGGCGTATGCGCAATGTCCCAGCCAGAATGGCGGGCTGTGGTTTTCGTTAAGTGACTAAGTTTCGTTAAGTGAATACATTTCTTTCAGGGAGCTATGCTCGCAACCAATAGATGGCGCTGGTGGCGTTTGCCCACAAAAGTATGCAATTTTATTTTGTGACACATTTAGAGTTCTCAACGGAAATTTGAAATTGGTTTTTGTGTTTGCTGTTAAGGAGACAGCCAACCAGACAGACAGTCAATTGAAATTGAACTATCATATGAGTTCGCGTGGGTTTTTTCGTGTTAATTATTAATATATTTAACTTGTAAACCGTACTTAATCTTTATAAAACTCTTGCGGGTGTTTAAGGATGTAAAAATCATAAAACTGTTTGATACTATGTGTTTGCTTATGCCTAAGTCTCAAGAGTAGCTGATTTCTTCATAATATATAAATAAATATCTTAAGTAACTTATTACATTTATTATTTAAATCGTTTAATCTTTACAAGGACAGTCGTTGAGCAGAAATCAATGTCGCTTTAATGTAATCCGTTCTCTCAATGATAAATTTTCATTTAAACCTAAACTCGGTCAAGTTGAAGCAATTTCGCCATTTTCAATTGGTTTCTACTTAGTGAAAAATCGCAAAAAATTCCATAAGCACAAATCGAACCGCATTGTACTGGTTGTGCTGGAAGAGATCGGTACCAGTTCGATATTAGCAGCGTTGTAGACGCAGCTGGAACGTTTCGAATTACACATGAAATAAATAAATGCGCCGCAAAGAACATAAATAAATTGATTTAAATTTGCAGTTTATATATGTATACACACACATTTATATATATTTATGAGTATTCTTTTTATATATATATATATTTATGCCTTAGTTGTCTGGTTAGCCCTTGGTTTGAGTTCATATTTTTGGCAATCAATTGCCAATAATTTGGTTGGGGTAAACGTCACACTATTCAATTGTCAGTTAATTGAGCGAGCGGCACGAAACATTTCTGTTTCAGGGAAGGGGGCATTTTTCACAGTGGGGGCAACAACTTCATGACGTTCCACAGAATTTTGCGCAGTTGGTAATTTTCACCAGGTTGTGGCAATGATAGGAAACTTTGACGCGTGTTTTGTGGGTGGTGAAGTTATTTTTTTGGGCTCTGTCTTATCTATCGGTATCGCTAATTAATTAGCACATTATTTGCCATGCACATATTGCAGAGACTTTTCCGTGTATTGTGTGGCCTTATCTGCAGTGTCTGCATATTAGTTATACCCTGTAGCAAAAAAGTGACAAGCGTTATAAGATAGTTTATAAAAATTGCTAGTTATGTACACTCTAAAAAGAGTAGAATTCATTTTGATGGTGTGTATATAAGACAGTCCAAACAATACCTCCTTTTTACCCATTTTATGGGTACAGGGAGTAAAAATTATTTTAATGAAACTGTCTAGGTTTATAAACAGTGTAGAGATAACAACGTTTATACCAGAAAATAATATTTTTTTGTGTGTTAAAATTTTGCATATTTATTAAACTTGTGTACCTGAAAAGAATAAAAATGTTTTTGGGAAGTTTAAAATTTAAACTACTATTGTTTAGAGTGTATCGTTTATTTAAGTTATATGGTAATTATAATTTATCTGAAATTCATGGTTGAATTTCCACTTAGCTAATTGTAATAATTAATGGTAATATTTACATATTTCTCTGGCAGTCAAAAGAACTTTTGCTAATAGCTGACGTTTAAATCGATATTGGAAAGTGGCTTTTAGACATTAGATTCTATTGATTAGAGTTATCACTATTCGGCAAACAAGTTTGATTTGTTTGGACAGGATTACAGTTTAGTGCAGTGCAGGGTATCTCTCAGCCTGCACTTCTAACTAGCGCATTCAGATTTGTTAACTAACTGATTCGCGCCAGACTATTGTATCTAGTATCTGCAAGGTGCGGCGCTCTCTTGGAATCTCGCTAGTATATGACGCATATGCCATATAAGTCGAAGTGCAGCGGAACTGATTTCGCAATTGGCAATATCGCATATAGCCCCCAGGTCGCCCATATGGGGGGCTGAGCAAGTTTCCTTTTCGTTAGAAATATGTGCACTTTTCATTATCAATAGCGGAATCCGATAATCAAAGACTGCGCTCCCAGCGTATAGTGCACTCTCACAGCCGTTCCTGCTCTCTCACTTTCGCTCTGCTCTCTTTCTAGTCTCTCTCTTTTGTGTGTGCTCGTCGATTTTTGTAAAGTCGGGGGTTTTACTCGCTCGTTTTTGTGCGAAGGTTGGCATTCTTGTTCTGTTTGTCAAACCGTGCGGTTGTCAGAACTTTGAATATTAAATCGACAACATTTAAAGTTTGCCTCGACACAAAGGAAAGGCAACCCCACAGAAAAGAAAACAAAAAAAACGTTGCCTATTTTTCATATCACGCTCTCTGGTCGCAAGTGGTTGAGAATTGCATTAGTAATATTGCATTTTATCTTTATACCAAATTAATAAAATCAAGTCTCAATTGTTTGCATTAAAATTTCCATATTAAATTCTATTTTGTATTAAAACAAGTGTTTGGAAATTGCTGGAAAACGCGCCGCAACGCGTTTACCGAGAGTTTACGAAATACGTTAAACGCGCTTCAGTTGCCATTGCCGACAGGATAACACTCCCCGCAGGACATTCGCTGCCGTGACAATGAGTTTTCACAAAAGCGACTCACGCACGCCGCTGTCGCCGGCGGAATACTCCGTAAGTAGCTTCCCATATAAAGGTCCTAGACTCTCCGCTCCGCTCTGCTCCGTGCCATGCTAATGAATAGGCCACTCGGCATTCCTTAATGGGGGGGTCAATGCATTGCTCGACTGATGACGACAGCCCGGCAAGTTTGAGCCACTTGCAGGCAACATCGATTTTGTCTACATTTTTTGGCATAAACCTGAATGCTATTATGTGAGGCTTGGCCGAATAAGATTCCTATAAGTTAACGGCTTGGAAACCTTTAAGGTTCTATGGAAACTAATTGCTGTTGTGTGGTAGAATTGAATGTTATTTCTGAAACAGGGTTTCTTTACGAAAGACAATGTGAACATAACTTATCAAATAGATATTAGCAAATATTAACAAAATAAACTTCTGATTCAGCATGAATTCGCGCTAACTTGCGATAGGTACATACTACAATATCTACGTAAATAGATATTGCTTTATTTGTAGAGATAATGAATCGTTAAATGAATCATTTGATCACATGTGATCTAAGCACTCCATCAAATGTCTTTAGACACTAATCACTCCAACTAGAGCTTGTTATTAACCCTACAAAATGTTTGGCTTATTGATTGATCGAATTTTTGGTCAAATTGGACCGACGCAAATCAAATTTGCTTGCGTTTGAAATGATAACAAATTAAAGATTTACCAAAACTAAAGCCTAATTTCGGGGATGTTTTTGTTGCTGTTTCGCTTGCTCCTGTTAATGTTGTTGTTATGAGTAACACGCAAACATATTTCCACCCTCACCGCTGCTCCTAGAGCCTATTGTTGTTGCTGCTGTTGCTGTTACGTTCTTTTTATGAACAGTGGAATTTTCCACTCGCCGCCTGTGCGAGCGCCTTGCACTTTTATGATTGCCTGGCTGGGATTCGTATTCGGTGCGGGTAAGGGATAGGGGACGAAGTAGGGCATACAAACAACCGTCTATATAGCTCGACGCCGTCGATGTCGATGTCGCCGTCTACCTACTGCGTCAGCGTTATTCAGGGTTTCAATTTTTTGAGCAGCGCGCTTGCAATTTCGTGGCAATATGCATAAAAATGCTGGCAAGTCAGTCGTACTTTGACTTGAAGATTTTTACTGTCCGTCCGCAAGTCAGTCAGTCGGTCAGTCAGTCAGTCAGTCTTGCTGTCGCTCTGCTGCTGCGCAAGCGCCGAAGTCGCCGCCGTTGAATTTGCTGCGTTGCTTTTCTCTAAATGGCACAGCGCAAAATACGCTCGCAGTTGGTAATTTTCCATGCTCTGAAACATTGAAGTCGCACTCTGGAAGCGTGTCTAAACTCTCAACACTTGTAATGTAATTATTGGCGCTTTTAGCAATTGCTATACTCCCCACTGCCACTCTCTCTCTTTCGCTCTCTCTCTATTTGTCTCACTCTGGCAAGCATGAGGCAGCATTGCATCAGCGTCGCTGCACTTGAAATCTGACTGCAACGGCACACATTATGTTGGTGGCATCAGGTAAAACAACTGCCTCATTTAGTTCAGACTTTATTAGACAGCTACTCGAATTTCCTTTATATATATACTATATATACACCCTAATTGGATCGTATTCAGTCGGTTTCAATTTACAATCAATAAAGGCTGTCTTTGATTGGCGCCAGTTTGGGGCGGTATCTTGAAATTCTAGCCCAAACATTTGGCACATGCAATTTTCTGGAATATTTTTACACTATCTTATCTAGCAGCTGCCCCAATGCACTTCCCAGATGCCCCCCATACGCCCCGTGTAACATTTGACGGAGTTGGGGCCAAACCATAAATCGACTTACTTTTTTATTGACGGATAACTGACAGGTTTTTGCTGCAGCTAAACGGAGCAACTTCCCAGCCACGTGATGCACTTCTAGTCTGCGCATTATTTAAAATATCATTATACCCTACCAGAGGGTATTATAATTTTGTCTCACAAAGTGTAATGCACTGAAGGAGACCTTTCCGACCTAACAAAGTATATATATTCTGAATCAACCGAGTCGATATTGCGATGTCGTCTGTCCATCGGTTTCTATGCAAACTAGTCTCTCAGTTTTAAGGCTATCGTAATGAAACTTGGCACAGACCCTTCAGTTTGCTTCAGGCAGTACATATATCGGAACCGGCCAGATTGGAACACTATAACATATAGCTGCCATAGGAATGATCGATCGACAACTATGTTTTTGTATGAAAAACTTGTTTGTTTATAAAGGTATTCTTACCAAACTTTTCCTAACCAAGTGTCTAGAGAGCTTATACAATCTGACAAAATTTGGTCAAAATCGGATCCATCACATAACTGTCATAGGAACGGGTGAAAAATGAGTTTTTGTATGAAAAACAAATATTACATCCAAACTACATATGTTAGAGTTTCATTATACTTCAGATAGTAGTTTCCTATAATGTTTCCTATAAATAAATCAGACGAAAACTAAGTTTTGTATTAGAATGAATTTCTGCTAGGGTATATAGCTTCGGCACTAGGAAAATAGACGTCTCTTTCTTGGTTTTATTTATTATTATTTTGTAGTTGCTTGCATTTTAGCCAGTTTTGTAAAAATTTTCCACTACAAATTGTTGGCGTTTATTTGCTTTTTGTTTGTGCTGCTATTGCCGTTTTCGATTTCGTTTTCCTGCTGTTTCTGTTTCTGTTTCAGTTTCAGTTGCAGTTTCAGTTCCACTTGCTTATGTAAGTTCAATGGCATGCAGTTGTAGAGCCGTAGAGCCGTAGAACCCTAGAACTATAGAGCTATAGAGCTATAGCTCGGTTGACAGTTTTAATTAGAAATGTACATGAATGCATGTTCGCCAAAGCCGCACGCCTGCGAATGTACGAATTTGTACTTAGTCATGGTATTTGGTATTTGAAGGGGGTTTGCGGAAGTAAGAGGGCAGACCCATTATTGGCGATTTCGTCATACAACGCAACAAAACTAAGGGCGGACCACTCTCAATAATAATTATTAATTACTCAGTATTGGCGCGCAATTTGTAATAAAACGTTTTTTCGATTACACTGAGATTCGAGCTGCAAATATTTTCCTTTTTTGACCTACGGGCTTCTTATCATGGGCACTTAGCCATTTGCTATCGTTATCAAAATGCACATATCGGGAAATACCTGCTATAAACTATTAGCGCTGGATACGAACTGATTGATGTTGGTTTCATGAATTGCCAGCTTTGTCAATCAACTATATACTATATATCTTTAATTAAATAATATCGGTTGTTTTTGCAGCAGTATTTAGTTTTTGCTTATCATTGGTTGCGCATGTTACCAGCAGTCTAAAGCAGCGTGATCAAGTTATGCCTTACAAAATTGCAGTTTAGAAGGAACTACTTTCTGTACTTCAGAAATTCCGTGTGACTTTGTATAGTAAGAATTTTTATAATATTTATTTAAGAGCTGTCATACTTTGACCAATATTAAACTTTATCGTAGGACAGTTGACAGAGTATGTTTTATTATGTATATTGTTGTAGGCTTTATGGCGATGTTTAAGATTACTTATGATAACTTTACATACATGTATGGTAAGAATACTTTCTAGCCTTTCAGTTAGATATTATACAAGTTTTGCTAAATTCATTGAATATTTAAAAATAAGCTACTTTTACGGGTATTCAAAAATCGACTATTGATTAAGTGGCTTGTTTGAGCTTGTCAATTTATTAAGTCATCCCTCTATTCAATTCTGTTTGATTTTCAAACTTTTCTCATCGCTATTGTCATCGCATGTTAAGGAAATTGAATTGTTTTGTATCTTTAGCTATTATTACATCGCTATCTCGGTGAGCGCAAACAGCGATTAAATAATTTCGCAAACATCACAGAAAGTATATATATATATATATATTGACTGTGCCCCATTATTACATTTTGCGTTAAGAGTTTCATCTGGCAACTGCAGCAGCAGCAGCAGCAACAGCTGCCTCTGTCGCTGTTTATCGCTCTGCTTTTATCAATTGCTGCAGGTCTCAATTCGCCACAGGGTGCAGTGCTAACGGCACTTGTCGCCATATTGAACTTGAACCGATCCAATGACACGTGTTGTGTGTGCTCGCAGAGAGAGACAGACATACAGAGAGAGAGAGAGAGAGAGAGTGCTAGCTGTCCGCTTGCAGGTTTCACTTCTGTTTGTTATACTTTTTGCACATGTTTCGAGCTCTACCCCCCACTCGCTCCCTCTCTGTCTCTGACACTCTTTACATTTTGCGTAGCTTTTGCTGCCATTTGAATACAAGTTCCAGACCCCCCTCCCCTCCCTGTCAGCACAAACGAAAAGCGCCATTAAAGCGAATTTTCAAATTATGGCACTACAGGGGTACATGAAGTTTCCGACTTCAAGCGAACAAAGTCTGGGACAGACAGACTACCGTATTGCACATGAAATTTGTTGCACGCGACAAATCGGCTAACTGAATGGCGTTTAAAAGCTTGTTTATACTAACTGCGCTATAATGCATCTGAATTTCTGTCTGCCCAGCTGTCTAATTATTGCATAAACTATTTTTAGCTAGAAGTTCCAATATGCGTCTATTTTTATTTTTATTTGCATTGTGCATACCCTAGACCTAAGCACTAACTATGGGTATATTCGGTTTATGCAACTGTACGTAACATGCCACACATGTAGCCCTCCTGTATCGATAAACTAGAGTAGTTTGTAGTCATCGATCATAAATGTTTTCCATTTACTGTTTTTGTTTGTCTCTGACATTTGCGCATTTACAATTGTCTTGTCTGTGGCTGAAAGCTAATGTGAACTGATGCGTAAAACTGTCAAGTTGCACTTTGTATTTGGCAAAAATAAAGCAAAAATAAAAGGCTGTGAACCGATCGATAATTGGGCATAGTCGTAGTTATTTATGTTCCAACAAATTGTTCTTAATAATTCAAATAAAAAGCGCTACCTAAAGAGTTATTCGTAGCTCCTCTTTTGATAAAAAGTTATGCCAAAATTTTAACTAGTTTTCACTATATTTGCAACTTAAATAATGTTGGCAAACCGACGGTTTGGTTCATCATATTTCTTTGGCATTTTTTTGTCATTTGTAAAAATAACACTAATTCAATATTAATTTATTAGAAAAAAAAATATTTTTAATTTATTCAAAACATTAAATGCGGTCATTAAAAATAAAATTTAATTTGTCGTTAATATACTACAGGCCAACAATTCTAATGAATTGAAATGGCAAATTTCGCAAATGAAAAGAAAATCATCAAAACACAATTATTTCATGCGTCATTGAACAGAATTACATCAAAAGGCACAACAAATGAATTTGATTTACATCCACAGTTTCGTATTCGCCGCGATGTTCTCGCTGTGATATTCGCGGCAAAAAACTCGTTGCTTAATTCGCCGCGCAGTTGTTATAGTATTTGCCGCTGTCGAGCGTGGCGCTTTTCAAACAGCCTGCACTTCATTCCCATAGATGGCGCCAGCAGCACTCAAGCCCACATCGCGTATGCGCACTGTTGCCTTGTTTACAATTGTTCGCATAATAAATAAAATTACAAATTTTTGGCGTTCCCCCTTAATCTTGCCACGAGTAAATTTGTATATTTATGCGGCAATTTTTTAATAAACTTAAATTGCTGTCAAAATTCTTTATTTCAGGGCTGGCATTTGATTCAATTTGGACAGTAAAAGTAAAAAGAAATTATATGCTAAGTAAAATAAAGCAACGTTTTTGGTCTATGGCAATTTGTTGCTTTTATTGTACTAATTTTTGGTCGTAAATATTTTTCGCACATTTTTTGCGCAAATTTACAGCTTCCTCATTAAATTTATTTACGTCGTCGTATCATGTCGCTTTCGGCGTTACCCTGATTTTGATCAATTTGTATGTGGGAGCACTCGTACAGATTGTGCTTTTTACGCCCATAACAATACCCATTGAAAATGACTAAAAGCGGGTAGTAAGGTTGTGCCAAAGTATGTAATAGGCAGGAGAATGCATCTCCCAAACTTTATAGTATATAAACAACGAAGTAATTCAAAAAACTATTATCCTACGACAAGAGCGCTGCTGTAACCTTAAGTGCCCCGCACACTTCTCTCCCAGTGCACGTGCAAACAAACATATAGGAAAAAATAATGGGCGCCCAAAATCTGATGACGACAACGGGCATTTCGCTCTGAAATGCGAGGAGCGCAAAAGCGTTTCGCTTGGAGCGTACTTATTTATATGTAGTCATTTTCAAGAGATCACACGAGAGCAGAACACTCCGAGTGTGGCTGATTTGGCTGCTGTGAATGCTGTGGCTGCTGCCGCTTTGCATTACGGCCACAAAAGTGCATAAAAGCAGACGACATTGGCCGTGAACGCGAACAGATTTGTATTGTGTCTCACTGGAATTGCACGTGTTAGCGTCGCGCATGTCGTTCAATCAATCGAACTTGATTTTAAACTCGATCTCGACTAAGACAAAGCCTTCAAGCTGAACGCCACCGCCGGAAAGCCGCCATTGCCGCCGCGTCACCCACAGCCGCAGCAGCAGCAGCAGCAGGATCAGGAGCTGAGCAGTTTTGGCCCCAATTCACGGGAGGCGCGTCTATCCAACGCGAGGCTCAATCGTCAAAGGCTGAAGATGTCGCTGAAGCGGGGTGGGCCACCGCCGGCGCCCTCAAGCGGTGCTGCTGTAATGATGACAACATCGTTAAGTGGCGCTAGTTTGGATCAGCAGGTGCGACTGCAAGAATGGGCTGAATTCTGTGTGCGGGTGTGTGTCTGTGTCTGTGTGTGTGTGTGAACGCATCGTTCTTCTTCCGCATAACAGTTTGACTATTGAACTTGAATATTGCGCATACGACGCGTGTTGCCAAAAAATGTCGTCGTTGTCTATATTCGCTGCATTGTTGGGGGTTTTGTTTACCAGCTGACAAGTTGCTCAAGTTGCTCAATCTACTCGTGCTTAGCGATGCAGACACAAATTTGACATTGCGCACTGTGATTGTCAAGGTCACGTAATTAAGTACAAATCCAGCAACATGAATGCAGCTATTGATGCTTGTAGAAGCTGGCCAAAAATTGCATTTATCTTGCTCACAACTACATAGAGATTTCTTGGCTCTGAGCAGCAAACTGGTTGATTTACATAAGCATACGAGAGCATACGCTCACCTGCACTCTGCACTCTGATTCATTGCAATTATTGGTTTCTCATGCCTGTTCTCGATCCGATCTCTTTGCAGAAAATTCCGACGGTTGTGACGGTCTACGACAGCGAGAAGAAAAATGGCAACAGGAACAATGCGAGCATAAGCCAGCCCAAGTGAGTGCCTTTCATTTCAGTATTCGATGCCGTAGCCAACGTTGCTATAGCGCGGATACGAATTTAAGAACATTTAACTCTGTGTATTGTGCATTCATTCGTTGGCCGAAAATGTACAAGAACGTGGATAACAATTCCTCAACTACAATGTTTGAAATGTATTCATCCTCGGATAGATTCATACGCTCCGACATGGCGGATGTGCCTGTCCAGCAGGCGGCTGGCTCCACCCTGCCGTTGGTGTTGACGCGCAGAAAAGGCGGCGATGATGGCGAGGATGGCAACTATAATCCCTTCGAGCATCGCAAAGTGGAGCATCCAACATCGTAAGTATTCAACAAGTATGAGAATTGTGCTAAAAAGTGCAAGTGATGATCTGTGGTTGTGAAAGTAAAGGATATATGACTGCAAGTTGAGTTAACTAAAGATCAAAAGTGGGAAACTTCAAGTACAATGCGAAGATCCTTATGACAAGCAACCTTTATTTATAGGATTTGGATTGGGTAATGAATTTCACTCCTATATAAGCAAGATACAATTTGATTCAAAGTACAATCTCTAAATATCTTACATAAACAGCTGATACTTTGCACAAGCTGCATGCGATCAAGAAAAATCAATGACTAACTAATTAATTAACGTCATTGAACTTTGCCTAGACTTTGATTTCGCTGATCGCCTTTGGTAATTTCAACGAAAAGGAAAAAAAAAACGGAAACGCAAATTACAATTTTATTGACATTGTCCTTGGACTTTAGCTGAAAAGCTTCTACACTAAAAATAAAAATAAGTAAATTCGCAAATAGAAACGGGGAAAAGAACGAGAAAGCAAGAAAAAACAAGCACAACAAATGGTAAAAACTTGATGCAGTGTAAAATGTGTAACGCTGTGGGTGTGTGTGTGTGTGTGTGGGAGAGAGACGGGGTAGCGGGTGGCGCCATATGGTATAGTAGTATATATAATGTGTGTGATCTGATAAACAAAAGTTGGGTTAGGCGAATTTAAATACAATAAATGGTTTCAATTCAATTGATTCACGTTTTAGAATTGATTCACAAATGTTTAACGACTCGAAACAATTAAAGGCCGGATTTGTTTTATATAGTATGGTTTGCTGGGAACGTGCTGTCTGTGTGTGCGGGTGTGTGTGTGTATCTAAAAATATATGCGATACCTTTCTCTATTATATGACTGACCAGGCGGCAAAACGTTGCATTATGATTCTCTTATTTTTCGTAAATATTTTGATGCAACTTAAGTTTTCGTTTATTTTTTGGCAGCCGGACGGGATTGCATATTATAGATTTTATATGATAAGTATATACATATAATATTAGAATTGTCTACGCCAATCCACAACTCTGTCAATTGATTCAATATATTTGCATTTTTAGCGATCTGGAAACCTTTGTGCATCTGCTTAAGGGCTCCCTGGGATCGGGCATTCTGGCCATGCCCATGGCCTTTGCCAATGCCGGCCTGTGGTTTGGCCTGGTGGCCACCTTTCTTGTCGGCACCCTGTGCACCTACTGCGTGCATATATTGGTTAAATGTTCACACATCCTGTGCCGGCGCCGCAAGATACCCATGATGGGTTTTGCCGATGTGGCCGAACAGGCCTTTCTGGATGGTCCGCCCGGGCTGAATCGCTGGTCCCGCTTCATACGGCTGATGGTGAACACATTTCTGGTGATCGATCTGCTTGGCTGCTGCTGCATCTATCTGGTGTTTGTGGCCACCAATGTGCAACAGGTGGTCGGCTTTTATGTAGATCGCGAGCTGAGCGTGCGCATGTGGATTATGATTGTATCTGCGCCATTGGTGTTTATGTGTCTGGTGCGCAATCTCAAATTTCTGACGCCCTTTTCGATGATTGCCAACATTCTGATGTTTGTCGGCATTGTCATAACGTTTGTCTATATGTT
Source organism: Hirtodrosophila histrioides (assembly GCA_037075165.1). Taxonomy (NCBI): domain Eukaryota; kingdom Metazoa; phylum Arthropoda; class Insecta; order Diptera; family Drosophilidae; genus Hirtodrosophila; species Hirtodrosophila histrioides. The sequence goes on from JBAMCL010000287.1 coordinate 289,687, forward strand.
CACCGATCTGCCAGCGCCCGCTGAGCGCGTGGGCGTGGTCTCACCAGTTCAATGGCCGCTGTTCTTCGGCACGGTCATCTTTGCCCTGGAAGGCATCGGTGTAGTTATGTCCCTGGAGAATGACATGAGGAACCCCAGCCACTTCATTGGCTGCCCCTCGGTGCTCAACTTTGGCATGGGTCTAGTGATTGGTCTATACACGCTGGTCGGTTTCTTCGGTTACCTCAAATACGGACCTGAGACTGAGGCCAGTATTACGCTGAATCTGCCTCTGGACGAAAAGTGAGTAGTAAAGGCAAACACATTAAACAATTGTTAAGCAGTGCTAACAACCTCTTAATTCTTTCAGATTGGCCCAATCAGTCAAGCTAATGATTGCCATTGCCATATTCTTTACCTTTACGCTGCAATTCTATGTGCCAGTCAGCATTCTGTGGAAGGGCATTGAGAGCAAGATTCCCGCTGCGCGTCAGAACATCAGCGAGTACATGCTGCGTGTGTCCCTGGTGGTAAGCTGCTCAGTCTAGCAACAGTTTACAGCCAGATATTAAATATTATTCTTTGCCATTTTACAGGTGCTCTGCTGTGGCATTGCTGTGGCGCTTCCCAACTTGGGGCCATTCATCTCGCTTATTGGCGCCGTTTGCCTGAGCACACTGGGCATGATTGTGCCCGCGACCATTGAGCTGGCCGTGTACAACGAGGATCCTGGCTATGGCCGCTTCAAGTGGCGTCTGTGGAAGAACACGGGGCTGATACTGTTCGGCATTGTCGGATTCATAACGGGCACATATGTGAGCATACGCGAATTTCAGGCCGAGTTCAATGGCGGCCATGTGGGCGGCGAGCAGTGAACGGCCTCCAAAAGCTATGCTAATTTAATTTAAATTAGTCTTAATAAAACTCTTTTAAGCACAGGGATATCTAAGTTAAGTTTTTAACTAATTTTAGGGCTAACCAAAGTTTTGTAAGATTCTCCCTCTGCTTCACTATCACCAAGGTACCCACTTTCCCATTTAACCCATCTTAATTTCAAACTAAAACCACCAACGAAATAGTATCATTAACTTTATTCAGGCCAGACGTGGGCAGCTTTATAGTTACCTTTACCTTTACGTTATCCAAACAAAGTATTTCATTTAGTTGATGCCGCATTATGCATAAATAATTGTGGCATTAAAGTTATTTAGAGAATTCTTCTAATAGTGATTTCGTAAACGTAGTGATCTTTTGACAACAAAATGTAGTTATAGTAGTTGTAATTAGTTCCTAGCCGAACTAAATTAGTTACACACCAGACAGACAAATAAGCAAATAATACACACACATACACACACACACACACACACACAAATGTGTACAAAATGTGCACAACAAATATTAGTGTTGTTACATTTTATTTTTGATTTACTAAATATTTTTATCATTGATTTTCCTATTTTTATGCCCTATTCAATATTCATGACATATTTAATATACATATATTCTACATACCTATCGTCAAACAGACCAATTGCGCGAACTGCAAATAAAAGTTGCTAATAAAAAAAATACCTAAATACAATTGAATCAAATGTTTTTCTTCTCAAAGTAAATCGGTTATTCTGCACTTCAATATCACAGAATTTATCGAATTGCATTGGTATTACCCCTTGTGATCGTAATGTCCACAGCAACTGAATATTTAATTTATTTTATATTCATTTGTAATTTGTTCTTCATTTCTCATAGCTTGTCATTTTTAGAATTCATCTTCAAAAGTTCCCCAGTCCGCCTGTTTATTTGAAAGTAAACGGTCTCGTGTTGTATGCAGTAAAAAACGTTGGATGTTTTGCGATCTTGCAAAACGAAACACTAGATGGCGCTAGTCAACTTTTTTATTATTATTATTATCAGACTTATCAGGATCTTCAGATCTCAACTGACAGATTATTTATGTTTTGTTATATTCTTTATTGCTACCCGATTGATCTAGTTCCTTAGATCTTAACTCGTTATGAATTACGTTAAATGCATTTAAGCTAACATCTTTTGATACGCGTTTCATGGAATCTAGCGTTGTGTGAAAACTTATACCCCTATTTATTTTGAATTTATCATAATAAGTTATGATCTAAGGATCCAGATCAATCTGGTAACAATAAGGAACCTTAAATAATTAAAAAGAAAAAGGGTGACAACTCTGTGGCGAACGTATGCAACACTGCACTGTGGCGTCATCTTTCAACAGCTTTATTTTACTGATTTATGGCAAAGGTGGCGCTTATAGTTGATCGCAAAATGTAGGCGATAGATGACGCCAGCTCAAGATAGTAATATGCAATCAGAAATAAAGCTATCGTATTGGGGAAGAATTTGAAATTGGCAGTCAAGAAAAACTTATTTTAATGCAGCTACCCATCAGCAACGTCTACAGGGTGTAATAAAATTCAATTTACCATATCTCCAATACAACATTCTAAGAAGTTTTGCTACCGCAAAATACCAGGCAAACATAAATCATGATATGATATATAATATTAAAATTAATGGAAAGTTGCAGCTTACTTTATGTTAACAGGATAACATTAAGTTTGCTAGTGTACGCAAATTCCACATAAAATAAAAGAATATACAAATTTAAGGTTTTGGAATTATTAAGAAATAGTAAAATTATTATGTTGACGATGTTGCGGAGCGGATGTAAGCCGTGTCAAAACTTTAATAAGTTAGAATGATAAAAATATCAGTAAAAACATAAGCATAAAACACATAAGGCAACCTTATTTTAAACTGATTGTTTCTATATAATATACTGATGACAAGTATACTGAATATTCTTCTCTTTCATATCCCTTATTCTTGAGCCGAGAGCCGTAAGTTTGCATAAAAGTAAAGAATCAAATATACTGACAGACAGACATTACTAATATCGGTTTAGCTGGAAGGCCGATGTTCGGTCAATCAACTTATACTGAACTAATCAAAAGCATGCATAAATTGTTTACCTCCGGATTCCGAGTAAGGTTTTCGTCAATCAAGCTCCCTTTCTCAGTGTGTACATACGCCCGCTAATTTAGCGGACCTTGAACAAGCTACCTAATAAGTACTTATCGCCTCCAATTTGTTGACATTTCCCAGAGCCTAGCGGCGTAAGATTTGCCACATATGTTTATTTGCACTGGGCGCAAACACAGACCAGCCAAGCACTTGATAGCGAGTGATAATAAGCCAAAGCTAAAGCCAACAGCCAAACGTCAAAAGGCAGAAACACCAACAGCAAGAACAACCACAACAACAATTGCTCAAAATTGCAACAATTTTTAGCGCGTTCCCACGCTTCTTTGTGGCGCTCAGAACAGAGAAATCAAATTAATATATATGTGATATAAGGCGCTGAAAAACGAAACGCTGATAAGATATTTATTCAGGTGCTGTACGGTGTTTTTTATAGTACTTCTCCGGTAATCACCCACAAAAGTGTTGGCGAAAAGGAGAGCGGGAGCAATAAAAGAAAAAAAACTGTTTAAAAAATAAGGGAAATGTGCAAACGCAATTTATGTCGGAGCAACTGAAAACTGAACCGTGAGAAAATTACACCCACAGATAAGAACACACATAGTAGTGCGAGTGTGTATACGGTACACACGAAACGGGACAAGAACTCATATAACTCACGAATACACGAGCGTTGTATCCATCAGATACTTTAGCGATAAGCGTTTTGCATTGTGACGCAATCTGCAGTTGTGTGTACGATTGAAAAATTACTATTTACCAACGGTCAAGGCAACCAGCGATTTGACTGCGAGTTTAAAGTTCGTGCACAGTCCAAAATTGTATCTGACGGATACTGTTCTTGTTGTTGTTGTTGTTCGATAAGCAGCCAACGCAGCGTGTGAATATTGAAAACCAATCAGACAACACTGCCTCTGCTGATTGAACAAACGCATCAACAGCTCAAACGAAGGAGTGTTGTATGTAGTACTTATGTATCTTACGGATACGGTTGCCTTTTGGCGCCCGCTAAGCCATCATCATCAGATTGCTTATGTTATATCTGTGATGATATTTCAGCGAGCGTTCATAAATCACATAATTTGTATGCACAACCTTTGAACTGGCAGATTAAACTGCTCAAATTACCACAGCTGCATGAATTGGCAGCAGTCGCAAATTCATTTGGATGCTAACTACTGTTAATTTGCAATTGATGCTTGACTGTTGGCCAAATCGATTCGCTGCAGTCGCATACAGGTTTACATATGCTAGCAGCTGATCGATGCACAGATAAATGCATCTTATTGGCCGACCACTTAAAGTCCAAGACCAAAGTATCTACGCTTGGCAGCTTACTGTCAGGTGCACAATGTTTGGGCCATGTTTATTGGGATTAGTTGCTAAAAATTATGACCAATTTGTCGGGTTCAATGAGATGCAGGCAGCAGGCAGCAGCAGGGACATTCACGGATACTCGCTGCAAATCGCCTTTCAAGTCAATTGCATGCAAATGCAGTCAGTGCGAGTACGGAGACTCGGGGACGATGTCAGACCGTAGAAGGCGTTGTAAATATCTCTCGCACTTATTTTGCGTACATTTTTGGCAAACAAAATTAAAGCCTTAAACAGATAATGCGCTATCAGCGGCAGACAGTTGCACCTCGCTCTGGTTGCATTCAATGCAAATCTTTCTCACTCTGTGGCCCTCTGACTGGCTGGGCTGACGTCTGGCGAGTTAATAGAAAATTTATAATGCCAGGCGTGCCATAAATTGCAACAAACACCCACACACGTGTTGTGTCAACGTGGCGATAGAGGCTGCAACCAGGCAGGCAGGCAGGCAGCCAGGCAGGCAGGCAGGCAGGCGGCAATGTGTGGGAAAAAGTTGTAATTTGCAGTTGACAAATACGCAAAGCTTTGGGCCCCGCACGGAGCTGGCAAAAATTAACTCATATTGCAGCCAAGCAAGCAACTCCAACTTGCAGTTGGAGTCAACTCAATGATTTATGTGCACAGTGCGGCCTACGAAAATGTGTAGCAGCAACTGCAGCAGCAGCAGCAGCAGCAGCAAGGAGCAACTGAACAATGGCAATGGGGCAGTGGGAGCTGCTAGAGTGGCTAACCAATCTTTTGCCACAGTCTCCTGTTTTTGCCTACCTGCTGCCGTGTTGGCGTTGCTGCTGTCCCTATGCCTGCCGCTGCTGCTGCCACTGCTGCTGCGCCGCAGGCTGCAATTGTCTGCTTAAAAGCGTTCATTCTGTCCACAATGAAGCCACATAACTTGGCCGCACTTACAGGCAGTTCAGACCCGTCCAGGCAGTCAGCCAGCCAGTTCCCCCACCCAGCTGCCTCCTCTCCCACTTCTGCGCCCCACGCCTTCGATGTGATGATTTATTGTTGCCTGCGCCTGCAGCGACCTCCTTCCACTGTCCATCGTTCCGCGTCCCCTGTCCATTGTCCAGATACACAGTACGGTAGCCGCTGTTCGCTCAGATGCGTTGCCGTCTTGCAGTTTTGTTGCTGCGTTGAATTGAAACTTTATTTAATAAGTTGATGTTATTTGTTAACTGAGCTAAAGGCGCGCTGCTGAATTATGTTGCTCCTGGCTGCTAGCAAGCAATTCTAATGCACTCACAGCCTGGCAGCAACATGGCCAAATGTGTGCCTATAAATCATTTGGCCAACTACTGCTAAGGCGTGGGTACAGCCATTTAGTTTGTGAAATTGCACTCTACAATGTTTCAAGACAAAAATAAAATACTTAAAAGCATTCTCAATTGGTTTTTAAACGCGCCCAAAGCTATTAACACACATCAAATGCTCAAGCAAAAGTAATTTACTTCATTTAATTTATGGTGTTTTAAATGTTTTACCTAATTTATCTATTCCCACCTTTACCAGTTTAGGACATTAAATGCACTAGCAAGTGTCCGGTTATGGCTGTAGTCAGTAATTATAAAAAAGCTACATAAACTAAATATAAAGACGATTACTTTAAAATCAATAACATAAAATCAAATTTTCAATCAAAATAGCATTAAAAAAGAGACTATTTTCGGAACCCCATTGAAATTCCAAGACAATTTAGAGGATAAAACATGACCAAAAAGACATTCCGTATGTAAATTCATTAAGTTTTGACAAAGTTATGGCAGTTAGTAAGGGAGGTAAAGCTTCTGTGGTGTTTAAAATTTTACAAGTCCTAATTTTTTTTAATTTTTAGCACAAATTTTTACCGCAAAATGAATTTCCTCAAAACAAGTTTTGAAGTCATTTTTATGCTTCATTTGATGTCTGGAATCGATTAAAAATACAATTTAAAAATTGATATTTAACCAAATTTTTTATTTTTGGAAATGAGTAAGGGGGGACCCTTGTCAAATTTTGACTTTTTTGGAGATTTAATAAAACTGAAATGCCAAGTCAATTTAGAGTGCAAAATATGATCAAAAACACATTTCGTGTGGAAATCGGTAATGTTTTGACAAGATTATGGCAATTGGTAGTCTTGGTGTGATAATGTGACGTTTAAAACATTGCAAATTAAAATTTTAATAATTTTTCCAGAACATGTAAAGTTTCATACATTTCAATAAATACTGCCTCCATCAAAAATCAGCTTCTGTGGCACGTTTTATCAAGCTAACTCCAAAACTGATAGACTAGTTTGCATAGACAGACAGACAGGCGGACATTGCTATATCGACTTGGCTGATTAAGATTATATATATTTATGCACTATCTAGAATCTCAACTCTTTTGAACTTTATAATTGTCGCAACTTTTGAAGCCCTAAGTGAAGCGGTGACCTACTTTCGATTGGTTTTGAGCATTCTGTGCGTGGCATTTAAAATCTATCCATGTTGGGAGTATTTTTAATATACTGTGTCAATGCATTGTATTAGAAAGTACACGGATAGCCGAGGACTTTAATCTGAGCCGCAGCATCTGGCTAAACACTTGCTGACAAATTGCTGATAAATAAGCCTCAAAAGCGAGAGATTTGCAATAATGCCTTTCTAATTTCATGCGTCGCCGTTTTTGCCGCCATCGCCAATGCTCCTTCTAGTGAGCATGCAAAGCGCACAAAAACAAAAAACAACAGCGGCAGCAGCAGCAGCAGCAGCCAGTGGAGCGCTTTTAGTGGTGCCTCCTGGCATGGCGCCTCTGCAGGCTGCACAAATTTAAACATTTTCCACACGTAATGCGAAAGTTTGAATCATTTGTCCACTGTGCACAGTGCGGCAACTGGCGATTTTCATTTAAAATTCTTGTCACAGACATGTAATTGCAACGCGCCACCGACTGCCAACTCCCGACCAACGATTCCCGACTCCGGACTCCTGGCTCCCAGCACCCAGCACCCAGCTTCCAACTCCCGACTGCTGCCAAACGGATCTATATTGCTATTGGCCTGGCCTGGCCTATTGACAATGCGTTTGTCAGAGCCACTTGGCTGCTGTTGCCTCTGTTGCCAATGTTGCAGCCTCTGGCGCTGTGTTGACACAGATAAGTGCGTGGCGGCGGCGTCGGCAGCGATAAGTAGCGTTTATGCATTAATTTTTGCCACAAAGTGGCATTATTTATTACGCATTAATGCGCTGAATTAACGTTTATTTAATTAATATTAATGCTGGCGCAGCAGTTTGCCGCTGGCAGCTGATGTTGCTGCTGTTGAAGTTGCTGCAACAAAGTTGTCAGTTGGTTGTTGCCAGTTTTGCTGCTGTTGCCGCTACTACTTAGGCTGACATTTTGTCTAGAGATTTTGGGCAGCCAGGCAATTAAAGGTACCGCTAACAGGCATTGCCTGTCCAGGCAGTCATTCAGTCAGTCAGTCATTCAGTCAGTCGGCAATTGTCAGTTGCTAGACAACATGTTGCTGACATACCTTCAATTCCATGTTGCTGGGCTGAAAATTTGGTGCAGTGCCTTCGGCGACGGTGGCGTCGCTGTTCTCGTCGGCATCTTTGTGTCTCCTCTCCTACAACTTGGCCAGACGATTGATTCTTGACTTGATTCGTGTAGCACAAGGCTTTCAATTTTTTTGATTGAGTTTTGTGATGCCTCAGCGCACAGGTCAAGGCCTTGACAGCAGCATTATCAACCGAGTCAACGCGATTTGAGTTGACTTTAGCCAACAGTCAACAAACGATTGCCGCTGACCGTTAAATTGTGCAAATATTTAAACAGAAATCGAAAGTAAAGTCGCCAGGCAAATATACACATCCAAAATAACCAATAACTCACATTTTGGAATTTTGTATTTTTGATTTGGAGTTGAATATTTCGATAAACCAATATTTGTGTTAGGTAGAGCTGTAGATAACGCCGGGCACGACATTTGTAATCCATCAGTGTCGGGGGCGGCCTGCGGCCAAGACTCTGTTATTGCCTGTGGCCAATACTTACTTTGGGCGCAATAAACTTTATAATTTATAGACCAATCAGACGCGGATCGCACGCACTAAAACAAGTGAAAAATCATAGTCCAAACACATAATGCATCAGTGGAGATCAGAGAGGCAGGCAATTTATAGGATGGCCATGCCAATAGACACCGCACAGCGGGTTGTCAAATCGAAGCGCGACTGTGACTGTAACTGAGACTAAGACTGAGACTGAGACTGAGACTGAAACTCAGATTCAAACTTCGACTTGGACTCCGATTCCGACTCTGACTCCGACTCCAAGTGGTACTGGGATCTTTGCGCGGACTCCCCTTGCCAATTGATTTATACAAACGGCAAAGCAACGGAACACAAATTGGTTGGCTTTGGACTGAGAATCGCTGGTTGGGGTCCTCGAAATGATTTGTTGCACTTTACTGCGATCGTCGCATACGCAGAACTTTTGCTAGCTGCGCTGTTTAACCTATTGAACTCGCCACATGGGCGGAGTTGCACGTGTGGCATACGAGATTTCAGTGGAAATCATTAGCCAGATCTTGGCAACTGTTGCCGTAGTGACTGTGAACGGAGTTGTTGCTCTGATGCTTTGCATGCGGCCTGCGTAGCTAATTAGAGCCATAAATGCTCCACACACAGCTCAATCCCCCAATGCGAGCCAAGCTGAACTTGTTCAAAGCCCCGCGGATTTGACGGAAAGTGATATGCAGGCGTTGGCAAAAAATGTTCGACTGGCCAGCAGCAACATCAACGCAACAACAACAGCAACAACTACAAACAGATGTCGCCTGTCGCCCGTTTGCCCATTTAGGTTATGTCGGAATCCAACACCAGTTTATCAAGCGACGGCCCAAACAATAAATTACGCAATCCAAACGCTCAACTGCAGTCCATCAATGGCATAATGAGGCAAGCGTCGGGCCGCCCCAGCAGCACCAGCCGCACAGCCGCACCAGCGGCCCCAGCGCAGATGCATTACCATATCGGCATAAATTCCGGAGCATCGTTAAGTGGGCCTCACGACGACTGCCAGACAAACAGGCTGCTGCTGTTGCTGCTTGCAGCAGGTTGCCTGCCACATGCCACAGTCCGCCAGGTTACTCAGGCCGCCACCTAATGAGGGAATTACCGCCAATGCCAATGTCGACATCGCCATCGATAATGGCCAACTCCGAGAGAGAGCATTGAGCACTGAGCAGTAGGTGGAGCTGGTGGAGCTATTGCTGTTGCAACTGTGGCCTGTCTTGCAGTTGACCCTATAACTGGCGCTTAATTTATGATGCCAAGCCAAATCAGTTGCAATTGGCATTGAATTCTCCCGTATGATGTCTAAGATTGAGTAATACATTACAAATTGTTAAGTATTGAAAATTTTGTTCGAATTAAGTTCTACTGATCAACATAGGTTTATTCATTAGCATAAAATTTTGACAATTATGTAGCAGGTGCAGGTGCAGCAGGTGCAGCAGGTGCAGCAGGTGCAGCAGGCGCAGCAGGCGTTGCAGGCGGTGCCTCCCCTGCAACCGCTGCAGCTGTAGTAGCCGCTAACTCACTCAAAAGGGTTGTCTCATCAGACTCTGTAGTAGTACTTTCCGCCTTTCCGCCGTACTCTTCGATTATACCCAATATTGCAACAAAGCTGCCATACACCAGAATAACGGTCCCTATTACAATAATGATTATATTCTTCCAGAGTCTCCACTTTAACGTACCATACGTAAAGCGATACAGCAGACAGAGTTCTATGATGCACGGGAATATTAGATTCAGTATGGATATGGAAAAGGCTCCGACCAATGCCAGGAGTGGTCCCAAGTTTGGAAAAGCGATGGCATTCAGAGTGCTCACAATAACGAAAATGACACGAACAATGTATTCGGCTCGGTGGGGATGTTCCAGAGTGTTATTCTTGTTGAGACAATGGTTCACAATGATATCGATGGTAACATAGCCGGATAGAGGATAGGTGAGAAATACGGCAATTGCAATACAAATCTTGATCACCTGGGCAGGTCTGTCGAGGAAGTACATAGAAGGATATATAAATAAACATAAAAGAATGCTACAGGCGAGTATACCCGACTACACAATTCCCTGTACCAAGGTCTAAGTTTTCCGAACGCATCTTCGTACACTTATACATACACAATGGCACACACACATAAGCGCTGCTTCCCTCCCGCTCTATAGCACTGAATCTTCTATCGTGAATAACTTCCATGCATAATATCCGATCGACTTGAAATTTGGACAGTAGATTCAGAGTGACATGCCAAATCCCAAAGTATATCTTTAAAATTGTTGGTGTAAAACGTTTTTATCGAATTGCGGAGGTGTAGGTGGAATATCTCGAATACAAAATATATTTAACCTGCGCCTGCTATACACGAACCTACATTCCAATCTTGGCGTCACTAACTAGCAAATCGAATTTTCTTTTGATCTGATCAAGAATATATAGTACTTCAAAGGGTCGGAGATGTCGCCTTCTGCCTGTTACATACATTTGCATAGATTTAATACCCCCTTATACCCATTTTATTACTTACATTTCTTTGGTGGGTAGATTGAGAGTAACACTGCCGCCAACTTCCTTGCCGTAGCGCCAGTAACCAATAAAGGCGAACACAACATTTATGAAGATTACGAAGACCGTGCCACGGTTTAAGACACCCGACCAGCCCAGGTAATCACCAGGCTTAGCCATCTTTGACTCAATGGCCAGCATCTTTGGGGAATAGTGGAGATTTTGTCAATTGAGATAGAGTTAAAATGGATCAGACTACTTGTTGGCCTTACCACTCCCACTGAGGTAACAGCAAACAATACAATGCCCAGGAACATGGGCAACTCCTTCGGGTGCTCGAACATTTTGCGATCACTAAGCGGGGGCAAGCCTTTGAACAGGTATACGATGATGCCCACTAGGGCTCCAATTATCAGAAAATTTGCGAGTATGTTGCCAGGCACCAGATACTTGAGATGGCGCAACATAAACAGAGGCAAGCTGCAAAGACCTATCATTGCACACACAATCCTTACATCCATCAACGTTACGTAAAAATCAAAAATTTGCTTGAAATTCACAGCCACAAAGACGATGTAAACTACGCAAACCCCATAATGCGAGAAACCAAGAATACCATCCACCAAAAGGCCGGACGCCTTGGAGCAATAGCGACACCAGCTCGGCCCCTCACTAAAGGCAAAGGCCATCGTGTCTGGAAATGTCATATAGCCCACCTTACTACGGCGACTGGACTCAACCATGCATTGAATCTGCCAGGGAATCAAATTAGCTGGAGGGTACAAATATATGTTTATATAATAGTTCACCAGCAAATGCATTCCATAAATTAGTAGAATGGTACATAAGATTGTTAGCACCGTGCCACCAACATAGCCCGAGTAGGAAAAGGCCAGCGGCATAGCCAAAATGCCAGTGCCAATAACACACTTTAGCAACGAGACTAAAGCATCGCAATTGCTAAGGAGCAGTAGGATGAGCGATATGGAGATCGGAGTCTAAGAGAGCTGACTTACGTTAATGGAGCCTCCACATTGCGATTTTCATAGGGATTATAGCTGTCAAAAGAATTGTTATAAGTAAAGATTCCTCCTTTTACCTTTAGATCACTTACTTATCACCCATTTTGAAAATCTTCTAATTGTGTAGTGTTTTCTGTGTATAAGAAAATAATAGTTAGTGTGTGTTTATGAAGAAAGCAGAGCTTACTAAGTTAATAAGGATGGTTATGCTGACCTTTTTGTAAAAACCCTAGCAATTCAAGTAAGAACACTCTGTTTCCAATTATTTTGATTATGCTAATTGCGGAGCTGGATCACAATGGATCCCTTCAGTATTGCTCAGTTGCGAGAAAAACTGGAGCAACATTATATAAGAAATACTTATTTATAAATAAAGGAAAATGCAAAATATTTAGATAATAAGTATAAGTACATCTTAATTTTTATTTAAATACCATTACCAAAAGTAAAAATTTCAGAAATTTCAAAAATAAAAATGTTTCTTTAGCTTCTGTCGTTCTTATTTCCGTTACCATATTGAAAATTTTTTGAGTTCGATCGAATTAAGTTCGATCAACATATGTTTACTCATTAACATACAATTTCAAAAATTATAAGCCAGGTGCTTAGGGACCAGCTGGTGCAGCTGGTACATCAGGTGCAGCAGGTGCGGCAGTTGCAGCAGTTGCAGCAGGCGGTGCCTCCCCTGCAATCGCTGCTGCTGTTGTTGCTAAAGTAGTCAATAGGGTAGTCTCATCTGACTCTGTAGTACTACTGTAGTCAGCCTTTCCGCCGTACTCTCTGATCATATCCCTTATTGCAGTATAACTGCCATACAGAAGAACAACGGTGCCAAATATTATAATGATTATATCCTTCCATAGTTTCCACTTCAACGGGCCATAAGTATCGTGATACAACAGGCAGAGCTCTATGATACATGGGAATATTAGGTTCAGAAGAGAGATGGAAAAGGCGCCGACCAACGCCAGGAGTGGTCCCAAATTTGGAAAAGCGATGGCATTCAGAGTGCTCACAACCACGAAAATGACACGAACAATGTATTCGGTTCGATGGGGATGTTCCAGAGTGCCATTCTTGTTGAGACAATGGTTGACAACGATATCGATAGTAACATAGCCGGACAGGGGATAGGTGAGAAATACCGCTATTGCAATGGACAACTTGATGACTTGTGCGAGACTGTATTGAAGGTACATATGCAAATATTTGAGGACCCTATAAGTAAACACACTTACGCTTCTTCGGCGGGAATATCTAGAGTAACACTGGGGTTAACTTCCGGGCCATAGCGCCAGTAGCCAAATAGGGCAAAGAGGACATTTGTAATAATAACAAATAGAGCTCCAATATTTAGAACACCGAACCATCCCAGGTAATCACCAGGCTTTGCCATTTTCGATTCAATTGCTAGCATCTGCGGCATATCGGTAGAAGTTGAGAGAATATTAATTTGATAAAGATCAGGCCGTGACTTACCACGCCCACCGAGGAAGTGGCAAACATAACAATTCCCATGAAAGTGGGAATATTTAAAACTTTTTCTGGAAACATTTCCCTCTCGCTTAGAGGGGGCAAGTCTCTCAAAAGGTAATTGAAGATAGCGATAAGTCCAAAAAGTATCATAAAAGTTGCGATTACGTTTCCAGGCACCAGATACTTGAGAAGACGCAACATAAAGAGGGGCAAGCATAATATTCCGATTATCGCAACCCAGATCCTTAGATCAAGCTTTGTAATATATTGATCTCCAAATTGCTTGAAATTAGCGGCCACAAATACGACATACACTACGTTAACACCATAGTGCGAGACACTCAGGATAATATCCACCAGATAACCGGACGCCTTGGAGCAATAACGACACCAGCTCGGACCCTCACTGAAGGCAAATGCCATCGTGGCTGGAAAAGTCATATAGCCCACCTTACTACGGCGACTGGACTCAACCATACATGAAATCTGCAGTAAAACGAATTAGCTAGAGAGTGTGTACTTAAGTACTATATAGAAATTAGCTTACAAGCAATTGAATTCCATAAATTAGCAAAGCGGTGCACATAATTGTCATCAAGGTTCCTCCAACATATCCACCAAGTGCAAATGCCCAGGGCATGGCCAAAATGCCAGTGCCAATAACGCACTTTAGCAAAGAGAATAGAGCATCGAAATTTCTATTGGACAGTCAGTCAGATTAGGGAGTTACATAGGTAACCAGTTCAAATGTAACGAACTTACGTTAATGGGGCCTCAACAACGCGATTTTCATAGGGATTATAACTGTTAAAGGATTAAAAATAATTTAAAATAGTTTATGATTCAACTGATATTAGAAATATCAGATAACTTAGTTATATTAGTTTGATGATGATGATTGATGAGCATAATATACGTTTCTTATAATTAGCGCTTACCTATCACCCATACTGAAGATTTTTTTTATGTTAAGTTAAAACCAAAAATGGAAAAAAATGATACTATCAAATTTAAAAGTGATTGCTTAATCATTTAATGCATAGTTTCCTGAGTTACATAAAATATCAACTCAAAAAAACAAAAAAACCTCAGCTGTCATTGATATAGTTCTTTAATGGCCCTCAATGAGACCACTGTACCAGCAATGCCGCCACATAAGCCTACAAATATGATGAACAGCGAACGCCAGAGCCGGAATTTGAAGGGTCCATAACTATCGCCATAGCACACGCATATATTGACAAGTCCCGGAAAGATGAGACCCACCTGGGCCAAACAGAATGAGCCGACAAGCGAAAGAAGCAGCCCAAAGTCCGGGTAACCAATGGCACAGAGCACGGAGGCAATCACCATGGCCATTCGCACCAGATACTCTATCGAACTAGGCACATCTTCCAATAGTTCGCCCGTCATATAGGTGCGCCAGATAATGTCAATGACAATATAGCCCTGTAGAGCATAGCTGAAAAAGATGGCCAATGCAAACATGCCCATTACACATTGGGGAATGCTGTTGAAAGGTGGGTGAACAATGATTAGAAAATGGTTCTTTGTTGTTGGGCTTACATCTCATTGGGAGGCAGATTGTTAAGAATTGAGTTTGAAGTTTGATCACCATATTTCCAATAGCCAACAAATCCAAAGACTGCATAAAATGTAACCACAATAAACATGGCCTGATTGAGGATGCCACAGGTGCCCATAAAGGACTGGGGCCTTAGCATACTGACCTGAAGTGATAGGATCTGATGAAAGGCATTAGCTGATGCCTGTGAAATGGCTTAAATAAGACTCACCACGCCCACTGTCTCAACTGCAAACATAACCGTACCAAAAAGCAGGGGAACTGTGGTCATGAACTGATTCCAACTATGGATGGCATGACGTTCAGACAGATTGGGCAAATTTCCAAATATATAAGTTAATATGAACGCAAAGCCTAAAAAGGAGCTGGTTCATAACAAAACACACACGTATGTACTCGTATGCACCTACCCAACATCATAAGTATATTTGCAATGATTGAGAATGGCACCAGATACTTGAGATCGCGTATGAGGAAAGTCAGAAGTAGCGGGAAGGCCAGTATACCCATATAAATGCGCATGTCGTGAGGTGTGAAATAAATGTCACCTAATATCTTCATATACTTTGCTATAAACACCACATACACGCAATCCACACCAAAGTGATAGATGCACAGAAAAATATCCACCTGATAGCTGTAAGGGAAGTATTCTTTATTGATTGCGAAACATAATTGAAACTTTCACTCACGATAGCCATTTGCTCATGGGTTGCAGACAGGGGGGTCCATTTGTTATGGCCAACTCCATGGTATCACTATAGCTGAGCAAGCGAACATGAAAGCGTTTACATAGCGTGCTGATGTCATTGAGCTGTGGTTATAGGGAAATCATATAAGATACTGTAGGTACTGTGTGCCATGGATGATGCTACCAACATATGCATGGCAAAAACCACAAAGGAACCGATCAGAAATGTGCTTATCACACCCAACAACCAGCCAGCATTGCAGTAGGCCCTTGGCAAGGCCAGACAACCCGTGCCAAAAGCACATTTCAGCAAACTAATAAAGGCTTCCACATCGCTAAGAATAGGTTTTATTATTAAGATGATCACATGATTGGTGATGGGTTTCATACGTAATTGGTTGCTCTATCTTGACAGAAGCGCGCGGATTATAAGTCGGGTCCGGGCTGTGGCATATAACTCAGCAGTTAACGGGTTAACATAGACATGAAATGACTCATCTGAACTTACCCCAAGTTGCGCTCTAGAAAGTTAAAGGTTCGTACATGAAGGGGATTCAGCGGCTGCTTCGCTTGCTTCTTTATTCGAAGGGACAAATGCCCACGGCTGGATATCTCCCATGGCAACATTTTCAACTTACCATATAAAATATATAACTCTATACATTTGTAGCCTTGTACATGGGTTTGTTATACATATTTTCAGCGCCAACTCTGTTGCCAATTATGCAAATGTCTAAGAAGAGAAGACAAAGACTAAAGGATTTTGTAGAAGGACGCAACGTACTTTAGATACCCTCTCCAAAGTTGTCTGCAGGATAAGCTTAGATGAATATGATTGATGCCTTTAAGCTTTGAAATTGAACATTAAATAGACAAAGGTTCTAAGGTGGGTTATAGATAGTACAAAAATGTGGTTCAATACAGAAATAATGTTATCTCTTAATGTCAAAACATATGGAGACGAATATACCTTTATGTTTGCTATCTTAAGAGTATAGAAACTTCTTTGTTTTAAGCTCAGGTTTCCCGCTTATAGCTTTAAATATTAGCATGGCCCAGAGCATTGATTCATTCCAGGAAATTAAGAACAACAGCAGCAGAGGCATCGCTCTGTTGTGTGGGCGTTTAAAGCTGGGCAAAATGATCTTGGCCATGAACACAGAACACTTGGCTGAGGCCCCGACTCGGCTAAGAATTTCGTTAAGCGGTGGCTGCTTTTGCTACCTAAATTATGCAGCAGCCCGCTGGCGATCGAGGCGACGAGGCGGCGAGTCGGCAATGATCCAAACTTGAGCCGCAGCCCCGCCTCGTTCCGCTGGCCAAGTTCTAGGCAGGCCAAGAGACAAACTAATTAGTGTGGCCAGCTCTGTCGTTTTGCACGCATTTTTCACATGCCAAGCGATGATGGCACTGACCATAAATTGACCAAACCAGCACTCCGCACCGCACCACACCGCGTATCATTCAATGCGATTGGCACAAAGTACAGTTTCTAGTTAAATCTGAGGCCGCATTGTGTGCGGCCCATCGAATGCCTCCCGCTGCGAATACGAGATAGAGAATGAGTATGAGAACGAATGTGAGTACGAGTGCGAGTACAAGTAAAAGTACGAGTACGAGTACGAGTACGAGTGTGAGTCCGAGTACTTGTAATATATACAATTGTGACCCTCCTCCCCTCCACACCCGCTTCAAGTAAACGAAACCGCCCCTTGGTCGCTTTGTGTTGGCGGAAATGTTGTTTTTCCTATGCAAATTTTCTTAGTGCCCCTTTTTGCATTTGCCAAGTGTCTTTTGCTGCGTTGTTTATTTGTTTTTCGCCGGGGCCAAGTCAGGGGTCAACTACGCATTTGATTGCTGTTGCTGTTGCGTATTTCCCCATTCTTCCCCCTGGCCACTGTCCCCAAGGTGATTGCGCAATGTGTGCGGGAGGTCAGCGAATTGAAATTTGTTACACTTTGCGGTGACAATAATAGCCAGAACCTAAGAATGTAGCCAGGGTATTAAATGACTTTTGGTCGAATGCTAACTATCCAGTACTTTACTTAGAATTTCTTGGCATTTATTGAAGATCCTAAAACTGGATACAGAGTAGGACAGAAACAGATTCAGGCAATAGGTCCTTGACCTCTAAGTTTTATGTAAGAGGTTGGCATTTTTCATGCATTTTAGTGATATTTCGCGTTTGCAGGGTTGCATTATTACAAAGCCTAGATGGAGAAGACTCAAAAGGTGCCATCCATTGCATCTCACTAGCAAATAAGGAAAAAGGGTTGCATTTGGTGTTAAGCAAAGAGTATACAAAGGAAGGAAATATACGGAAGTTGAAACTGCTGTAGGGAATTCGCAGTTTAATCGAATTAGCAATTTTAACTTAATGCAATTTGTTTGCTGTCTGTTGGCTAAACGACCCTGTTGCGTGCACCAGCACAGGGTATAGTAAGAATACAAAGGCAGAGTCCCACAAAACTGGCATTTAAATATGCGCATTGGCAATTGCATTGCAGGCGTACCACGCTGCGTATGAATTTTCAGTGAAATTAACATACTAATGACACTTTGGGACGGCCAAGGGTGGTAACCCATTGATGATGGTCGCTTCGCTTCTGGCGCTGCCCTGTCCCCCCCTTCAGAACCGAGGCAGAGCGAGCGGACATCAGCTGGTGAGGCAAGTGGGTCAGCGACTGCAACTCGAACTTCGCATGTGGTTCAATAATTCCAACAGTAAATGCTAAACTATGCGCATAGATTGTCAACGCGCCAAGATGCTTAGCTGATTGCTGCCGCTGAGGCAAGGATTGGATTGGAGCTGTTTCTGTTTCTGGTGGTGGTGCTGTTGCTGCTGCTGCTGCTGTTGGACTTGGTGGTGCGTCATTAAAGTGCAGACAAATGGCAACGGCATGTGCGGCACATGTCAAGCTGCAAGCAGCAGCAAATGGCAACAGGTGAAAATGTTGGAATTCTGATTATCTGCTGGCTCTTTGGCTGTTTGGCTGGTTGCTGCCAATCACCGCAGCAACTGTTGCCGAGAGTCAAGTCAGGCAGCAACTTAAACTGTAACTTTCGACGATTTGTCGTTCGTCGCTCGTTGTTGACTGTTTGCTATTTGCTTTTTGCCAATCTTTAAGCCTGCTATTTTGATGTTTGGCTACAAAACGATCAACTTAAATACACAGGAACAACAACAGCAGCAACAGCGGAGCAACATGCGCATAATTATGCTGCCGCTGCTACCTGCCTGCAACATGGGTGCTACATTCCATTTGCCGTTTGCCATTTGGGGGCAACACATGACACGCCCACATTCAATTTACAGCCGGAAGTGTGGGTGTGCACGCATTTTTTTGATATACCCAAACATCTACTACTCTACTCTGATTTTGACTCGTTTTTTTTAGCCAACTGGAACTCATTTGGTCGCGCATAAATCAAAAATCGCAGCAGCAACTTCTGCTTGGCAGGCAGCTCAGCAATCGCAACAGCAACTCCCGCATAAAAAAAGTATGAAAAACGCATATAATGATTGGCTCCAGAGCAACACAACAGCAACAACAGCAACACAACAGCAACATAATAGCCCCATTGCCTTGGCCACGTAGCAGCAGCAAAAAGTGGGAGGATGCAGTGAATTTTCTCCCTCGGCAAAACTTATTTTTTAGCATCGGCTGCCGTTTGCTTTGTTGCATGTATCCTCTGTAGATGTGGCTGGAGCTGGCACTAAGACTGGGACTGAAGCTGGGGCTGGGGCTGAAGCTGTCGGGCCGTTTGCCTTTTTGGGGCCGTCAGGCATTCGCCTAAGCGGCAGGTTCCTGTCTGCGCCGTCTGGAGCCCAGATTCAGAGACGTTGACTGCATTTTTAAGCACGCTGCGCATAAAATAAAAGCAGATTGCAACAGCAACAGCAGCAGCAACATCAGCGGCAGCAGCGTTGCCTCGGGCAATGGGCGCGCGTCGTTTCTTCAATGAAACGAGTAAAAGTGCAGGATGCTTTGTTGTCCTGCCCATCGGAACAGCTTCTGCAGATACAGCAGCAGCTAATTTCAAGAACGGAGCAAAAAGCAGTCCAAACCCAGAGCCGAACCTCGACTCCGACTCAAACTCCGACTCAGCTCGATACCCTTCGATGTGGCTGCAATTGCTGTTGCGCAGATCTTGTGCGATAATGATGCAAGTTAATCATTAGCCTGGAACGTGTATTATGCGATTATTAGTTGGCCCTTGCCAGGATTATGCTGCTGCTACTAACAACGCCGTGCTACCAACTCGCAACTCGTACCTTTTGGTGGGCGTTTAGCTTTGCAATTTTTAAGTAATTTTCAATTTCCGTTTGCCATATTCACATTCAGGGTTTCCTCTGCGTAATGCGATGCTCTGCAAGCTTTCCAGAGCACATGTAGCAATTTGTCAACGTTGTTTCGACTGGCAACGACAACAACTAAACTACGTAGGCAAATCTCAGCTCGTAAGCAGCATGCGGCAACATGTTGCTGCAACATGTAAGATGTCAGCGTTTTTTAAGAATCAATTGCCGCCCAACAGCAGCAGCAGCAATTCGATATTGTCGTTGTGGCTTTGGCTTGGGCTTGGGCTCTGGCGTTGGTGTTGGTGTTGCAGTTGTTGTTGTTGTTATTGTTGCTGCCGCTGCCCGCCTTCTGGCTGCCGTCTGTCAGCAACATGTTGCCGCTGCCTCTCCCCTGACTAAGTTATGGCCACACACGTCGCACGGGGCGGCCTTGAAAAGCGAAAAGCAATCCGAGTACCGAAGAGTACTTTGAAAAAATCATTGCAGAATTTAAATAAGCAGACAAAAAACGCATACAGCGCACACATATTTTGCGAGCTGCGCAATTGACGTGCAACATGATTTTGTAGGCGTGCAACATGCGCATGCGCAACAGCCGCAACTTTATCAGATTGCCGCAGTCCCAAAGCTGACGACGCTGAAGCTGCCTCTGCCCCAGCCACAGCCACAGCCACACAGTACGTTTTTTTTATATTATTATTTTGGTTTTGTTGCTCTTGCGGCATGTTGTTGACTGTCAATTGTTTGGTGGGCGTTGCTGCAGCAACAACAACAGCAACTACAGCAACAATATAGCCCATAGTTTGCCCTCGCCTCAGAGCTATATCAATGTCAACAGCATTATCACACAGCGATGTCAATATATGCAAATATACACACTGGGGACACAACAGCAACAAAAGCAACAACAACTGCAAGCAATGCAATCAAGTGACAAGCACTTGCCAGCTAAGCAGCTGGGCAGTAGCAACAACTGCAACAATGTCCCGGCTAAGACAAATAAATGCGTGTTTCTGCATGTGTGTGTATGTCACACTCGTTAACACGAAGCGAAACTGCGCGAAATGCGATATTTCACACGATTTATGCACGGACAACGACAAAAGTTGCAACTGCAACAGGCAACAGGCAACGCCAGCAGCAAACAGCAACAACAATTGTTGCTAGCAACCTTTAGCAGGCCACACACGTTGCCTGGCTCAAACAGTTGCCCCTGCCCCTTCAAATGTTGCTGGTTTTTGCGTAATTGTTTCGTTAAGAGCCTGCCAGTGGCAGTTCTACAAAATTATCATAAATATAATGTTCCTTGGTATGTGTGCACTGTGTCCAGTCAAAAAACTCATGCTCATGTAAAGTCCACAATTCTAAAAGTATAAATCGAGCCGGTCAGTACACAGATTAATTAACTCCATCAGCCACAAACAAATTTTAACATTACTGACGATGATTTTTTTGGCTATTCTATCTTCTTAATTTTCTATACGGTAAGATGAAAACTATCTCTGTATTTATGATGTACGTATGATTACGTAATCTATCTAAAAGCCTTAAATCACCTTTTTATTTTTCAAATTTCGCGCTAATTTTACAAAAGGGTACTCAATAGCTCTCAATTTGAATAAAGATTCATGAAAAGTTAATTTCATATTAATATTGTTGCACAAGTTTCTAATAGAAAAAGGTAAACGTGTGCTAAAATTATTTTTTTCTCTGAAGAAATTGATTTTTGGATGATTACGTAATCATAGCGGAGAGGTCAGCCAAGTGATTATGTTTTATGTACAACTATGTAGTTTAAGCTGTCATAAAGGTAGTAGTGCACAAGTTAAATTAATATGCAAAATTTAAACAAACAAAGCAAATAATAATAATAAAATGAGGACTTTTTATAGCAATCATAATTTCTCTCCAATTCTTTTATGTTATATAATTTTTACACATATAAAAGAGAAAAGAAAGATAAACTACCCTCGTAAATATTTATTTCTTATTGTGTTCCTAGTTAAGAGCAGTCCAATCCAATCAGAAACATTTGGCTAAATGGAGCAGTGTTGGTAAAGTCGAGTTGCATGTTGCCAACAACATGTTGCTGCCCCTAAGATCGAGCGACAGCTGCGCTGCTGATGCTGCTAGTGGCATGTTGCTGACTGACTTTCCGGCTAATTTGACAGGCTGGCAGCAGTTGAATGATGTTGATGATGGCTCGTACAGTGAGTGCCTGTTAAGATTTATGCGATGCCAATTGGTTATGCCAACATTTGCCCATATACATAATTGATATGTAATAAATTCTGTGTAGAGCTTTTCGTGCGCAATTAGCGCGTTTTGGCCAACGGCAGCCGGGGCCAGCCAAGTCAGCGACAATTGCTGACCATATTCATGTTTGTTGTTGGTTATTAAATAAAATAATTTCATAGTTGGCGCATTGCAGCAACAGTTGATGTTGTTGTTGATGCTGCTGCTCTGGCTCTGTTGCCATTGCTGGTTTTACAAGCTGTAAAGTGCGAAATCAACACGCTTCATGCCAACTATGTATGTGCAGGCAGCTGCAGCAGCAGCAGCACCAGCATCAGATTCCTATTCAGTTCCAGTGTCCAGTATACAGTATCCAGTGTTCAGTGTTCACTGTTCGGTGTGTTAGTTGTCAACACAAATGGCAATCGGCGTTGATAAATTGGCGCTGCCTTGGGCCAATTATAACCGTCTTTGGCAATGGCCAATACTCGCTGCCTGGCTGCTGCTGTTGTTGTGCTCAAATTGTGAGGCTTTTATGCAGATCGCATGTCCTCAGTTCCTGCCTGTGCCGGGTGAAGCCCCACGTTGCTTCCTGCATCCGCAGCGCGTGGGTGTTGAATGACCAACAATCGATATTGTAGGTGCAACAAAATATCAGAGCTCTGTAATCAGATACGAGACCGCTCTTACGCCTTCTCCTTCTCCTCTCCACTTACAATTTACTCTTTTTGCTCACTCATATGGTTAGATAATTGAGGCACCCGCAATCACGTCGACAGCGTCGTCGTCTTTTTATGGCCGTCTGCCCAAAAAAGGCGCCAACTTTGCCCCGGTCACAATGGCCAAATAGGCCACGTGCTACAAATTGTTAACTGAAGAGAGAAGGAAGCGGCACAGGGGGAACAGAAGCTGCTGCTGCTGCTGCTGTTGCCGTTGCATGACAAAAAAGTGCACACCCTCGCACCTGAGGCTGAAATCTAAAATCCCTGCCGTAAGAGGATCTTTTGGGTTTCTTTCCTTTCCTTTCCTTAACTGCGTTGCTTCTCAGCTGTTCCTCACCTCGTCCTTTCCTCTCTCCCGCTCGCTTGGCGCGCGTTCTCTTGTGCATTATCATTATTATTGTTATTATCTACGGCCCGGTGTGTTTCCCTTCCGCTTATACAATAACATCTAATTTCAGCTACCTACCTTGGCAGCATCTGAATCTTAGAGATTTGCTTTGATTTGTTGCTGCTGCTGCAAGGCAAACACCCGCATGCCGCATTGTTTGTTGCATATGTTGCGTATTTGTATTCCACGCTAATGACATCAGCAGCGAACAGGGGGACAGAGCGCCGATTCTATTGATAGCATGGAAATGAGCGATGAAACGTTGCAGATTTGTTGCTAAATGAAGCAGAGTTTAAGCTAACGATTCGATTGGAAAATCGTATGAAAATAGCGCTGATCTGTAAGATATTTGACTTGCTAAACTGTGTATAGATAGCCATATATGGAGCAGGCTTTATAACCTGGCAGCTCTACTATAAAATACAATCCTTGGAAAATACATACTTTCAGACTTGGCTTGCGCTCTACTTTAGGTCTAGGATGTTTTGGAGTTTGCTGAGCATGTTTAGGAATGTCTGGAGTACGTCAAAGCATGCTGCATTAGGATACCTAAGAGAGAGCTCTCTAAGTGCACTACTGAAGGCATTTTTGCACACATTCCCCTAATTGCAAGTCACCCCAGCAGAGATTATTGACCTCTAAGCAAATAGCACAAAATTATTGCAAGGGCGGCATTCTTTGTCTAGGATCAACAGCAGTCTAGCAGCCAGAAGCAGCAACGCCAGCTGTTGCGGTTCTGGCTCAGGACATGATGTCTTGGCGCGTTCCTGCACACACACACACACACATAAGCACAAGAAGCCTTGCACAGAAGTCACGCACAATTGCAATTACAATGCAAGAGAAAAACTGTCGAAGAAAATCTGAGGAACAGCTGAGAAGGTGTGCGACCAACTCAAGGAAGCGCACGAGTCCTTGTAGTACGAAGGAAGTGAAATTATAGCCAGATCCTCTGCGGTTACACGCGTTAAGGTGTCAGAAATGTAACAACAGCATCTGTGGCAGCAATTACAACTGCAATTAGAAGCTGGCTATGGGGCAACAACTACTATTAGGCCAGTTGATTGGCCAGAACAAGTGGCGCAGACTGAAATGACATATGGGCGACGCCAACGCAGACGCATTGCGTGCGCTCTTGGCCAGCGTGTCTTGGCCAGACGCTGAAAAACAGCATAGAACCGTTAACGGGGTTAGCAAAAAGGCGGCAGCTACCGTTAGCCTAAACAGAACTTTTGCACAAACTTATATCATTTCAACAAGCTAAAAGCAAAAAAACATTTAAAGAAATTCAAACGAATTGGCACATTTTGTGTGTATGTTGTTGTTGTGTTGTTGCTGTTGTTGTTGCTGTCGCTATGCCCCCGGGCACGCCCACTTAAATTGCGTGCCATGCTGAAAGCATTCATTTTGAGGCTGAGCTTGATGTGGACTCGGACTCGGACTCGGCCTGGAACTCGGACATGGACATGGACTTGGGATGTGGATGTGGATGCCACTGCGACTACAATTAAATTTGCATTTGTATGAATTTTGTTGCTGCCGCGGGTGAAATACCACGGCATAGGAAACATTTATCACTGCGTGGCAGTGGCCAGCACCACCACCGCCACCACCACAACAACGCACAATAAAACTAAAGCGCTTATAATTTCATATGAAATTCTTATGGACTTGAAGTCAGACTTGGAGTCCCAACTATTAGCCGGACATGCAATTGGCCAAGAGGCAGCAGCGGCAGCGGCAGCAGCAGCAGCCGCAGCAGCCAAGTTAATCACAGGGTTGCCAGCTGAGTGGCCTAAACGAAAATGCTTAAATTTAATGACATAAATATACACGAGGCAAATGGAGTTGCACTGTTCCGACTTCAGTTCGAAGTCAAAGTCAGAGTCGAAGTTTATATATCTTCAGTGGCCTATGGCGGGTGGCTCTCCATCCGACTGCGCTGCTCTCGTAATTTATGTGCTCCGGCAATTTCATTGTGCAATACTCAAAATATGACTATAAATCCAGCCATATTTATCAATGTGTCACGCTCAAGTTGCTCAGCAAGGAGCAAGAACTGCTCTGGGGCTAGCCAGCTGCCTGTCCATTTAGGGAAAACGAGTTTTGTCTTGAGAAGAGCTAGGGCGGCGGCGACCCACCACCCCTTTGCCCGTTTTACTGCCTTTTCCGGAATCTTTTGCGCATTTGATGCGTTATCCTTGCGGCTGTCGTCTTTGCCTGCCTGCGTGCCTGCCTGACAGCCGCCGCCGCCTGCCACCACCGCCACCCCGTAAGCAGCCCAGACCGGCTGCTCCTTTGGCCGGGCGGGAAGAAAAACCCTCCTCCTCCTACCGACCCTCCAGAGCTCAACATATTGCTGCGGCGCAGAAGCAGCCAAAGATAACGCAGCTGCGCATGGAAATTAAAAATTAGGCAACTTTTGCGCAGTTACCCATCGGCAATTGGGCTGGGACTGTCATCTTCTGGCTTGTTGCCGGGCGGGGAAAAGTTGCTTGTGGCAAAAAGCTTTGAAACATTCCCCGGCACAGGCCCACAAAAAGGGTGGCAAGCAGCTGGCTGGAATTTGATGAGCTTTGTCTGTGGAACTAATGAATCCTTTGTATTCTTTGTAAAAGTAGCTCTAGATACCTTATGTTTGCGGAAGGAGGAGGCAGAAGGAAGTAAACATATCCCACGGCATTAAAGGAAGGCACATATGAAAAGGGTATCTAAGGGTATCTATGGATATTTAGGGGAATGCTTTCTTAAATTATGTGCAAAACTTTAGTTTAATAAATGACGATTTAATAGTCGATATAAAATAGTTTTGATTAAGTGGAAGATTGAGGATTTTGTAGAGAAATCCTGGGAAAGTGAAAAGTAAATGATTGAATAGAAACAGATTAATAAATTCCATAGAATTCAGAAAATCGCCCTATAATAAAAGTCACTTTAAATGCCAGAAATATTTTCTAAATTTGAGAAATATATTTCATAAATTCAGAAAAAATCAGATAAGCTCCCTTTGACTACAAAAAGTGTGTTGACTTTTTGCATTTTCGAGCATTTAGTTTTACTGATTGTAGGTTAAACTTTATTAAATAATAAATACTAATATAAAATATATAATTCCTTTCCTTGGCTGGTCAACTTATTACTTCAACTATATTCCATTAAAAAATAAACTAAAACAAGTAAGAAAACTAAATGATATTATTTTTTATTGATTTAATTTGTTATTTTATCTCATTAACCAGACTTAAATTTCTTAAATTGGGTAGTTATTGTCATTATAGTTTAAGCTTTAATTTAATTTAATTTGTTCATAAAATAACAGAAAAATTGAATGGAAAAATGCATGCAAAACGCAACAAAAAATTTTAAATATTCAAAAATAAACTAAAAACACTGCCCCCAACTTGTTAACCTATTTGTCAGTAGCTGCCGGTCGCCCGTTAGCAATTAATTGTTATTTTTGTTGTGGTGGCAGAGCTTAGATCTTATCGGAGCACTTTGCACTTCCTCTCCGGCAACAACACGAATCCCACACACAGCACAGTACCAAATTCCGTATACCGAAAACACCGACGCTGACGACTCCCGACACCGACAATGTCGACGCTTCCAAGCTGAGCTTAAGTAAATCATGAGCTTGCCTCAATCTCGTCAAGATCTCATGGAAGACAAATTTCAAATGATTTACCTACAGCGATGTCTACGCATGTGATGGCTGGACAGAGAGCGGGGAGTTGTAGCCAGGGGAAGGCGGAAAGTGAGGCTCCCTTCAAGTTTATTTCATTCAGTAAACCTTTGTCTTAATGAAAGATCTGCCAAAATGAAGCACAGAGAACTAAGCAGCTGTTGGGCTGCTAAGTGAGTGAAGGCCACCAGCAAAGTTAAAGTTTCGCATTAAAGTAACAAAAAGTGTTTAATGACATTGTGGTTGCTGTTGTTGTTGTTGTTTGTTAGTAGAGCCACCGGTGTTTGTTGAATTAATTGAATTTGTTGCTAAATGTTTAGCTGTAGTCATTAAAAAATGTGTTTTAACTTCAAGCTGTAGCTGAGGATTAAAAGCTACGAGCTGTGTAGGCAGCCAGTTTTGATTGGTCTAAAGTGTTTAATAAATAATTTCCGCATGCGATCACTGGCTTCATCTTCATCTTCATCTTCATCTTCATCATCAGCAACAGCTCCAACATCCAGCTCTACCTGTCCCACCCTCTTCTGTTTGCCATTTTTAATCAAACTTACAACATCCGCTGAACTGTGAGCAATTGAATGCTGAGCATTTTCTCACGTCGCTTAAATGGCTTAATAACCGAATGCATTTGTGGCTTAGCTTTAAGCGCTGGTAATCGTTCTGTGCCTCCTCATCCCCTCTCTGACCGGACTGAGTGGCTCTTGGAATGCCCACGCAGCTGTAGCCGCTTCCGGTCTGTGGTCTACGCCCCGTCAATGGGCCAACGGAGCAAGTGAATGAATGAGTCTCCATGTTGTTGTATTAGAAATGCCATAAAACTGCAGCAACTGCGGCTGTGGAGCGCATAAAATTGATTTGATTGCTTTCAGGCAAAACTTACACCCGCCCTGGGAAACGGCTGATGCTGATGGAGAAATGGAGATTGAGATGAAGCCTGAGATTCAGATGGAGTCGGAGATCGTTGGTAATACTAACCGAAATACGCTCCATGACTGGGCCAAGCGACTTGTTGTTTCCTAGCAGGTTGCTGCTTGTCGTAAAAGCGCAGATATAGGCCGACAGTCTGCAGCCACATTGATGAGGCGGCTGGTGCTGATGGAGTTGCTGCTTTTTGCCTTACCCGATCGCCTCCCGGTAGGCTCCCAGTTGCGTCCCCAGTCGCTGGCAGCTTCCTCAGCGCCCCGGCACATTTAGAGATTAACTGGTTTTATTGCTCGATTGGCTATAATATCTTTTATTTACGAGACTTGAGCTAATTTGAATTTTCAACGTTTTCTTTTGGCGCGTTTCGACTTCATCTTCGACTTCTACTTCTACTTGGAGCTCGGCTTTACCTTCCACTTAGATTTCTATTGATTTTTTGTGGGGCTAAGCTTTTGGTTTGACCATCTCGATCTCGATGGTTTCTCGGCTTTTTCGATTTTTGGTATATGCTTTCCCACACTTTTACAGGTGAATGGGCAATCGCTGGAGCATTTGTATGTGTGTGTGTGATTGTGATTGAGAAAGAGTTTTTATCGCATGATTGTTATATTTTATTATACGGCTTATATATTGAAATGCTTCAGTTTTGGACCGATTGGGCCGTCGTGTGTGTTTTGTATGTTAATCGTTTATGAGTTTAAGCACAGTTCATTTTTTCTTTCTTTATTTGGAACGCTGAATACAGCACACGAGTTGAGATAAACAGCCAGACTGAGTGACGGGCCCAATAGTTTAATTTTTATTTGAATGAACAGTTAATTTTATGCCAAAGTGGTGGCAATGAGAGAACGTCGATGGCATTTCGGGAGTTGCATTTACGCAGTTTGTCGGCTTTGTGGGAGTTGTTAGGCGTCTCAGACTTTAATGCGTGTTGTACAACAAAATTAAGCTGCTTTAATGTCTGGTATCTGGGCAAGAACATAAATTATGCATTGGCGTTGGTGTTTCGGTTTGGCCTGAGCAGCAAAACGAAAGACTTAGGCAACGAACTTGACTTTCAAGAGGATTTTCTAATGATGATGATGGTAATGATCGCTTGGTTCTATAATTTTTATAGAGCTATAGGCTCATTTGGTCAATAGAGGAATTCAAAAGGAATACAACCTTTTGAATATCTATATGTTTCTTATATTGTGCGGGTGTAATTTTTGTTATTTTTATTAGTATAGCAAAGATTTAAGATGTACATCTTTAGTCTTTGGTTATAGTCACTTAACTATCCATCGCGCTTTATTTTATGGCGCTGTTTAATGTGACCTTCGGTTAAGATATGAAAAAGTCAAACCAAGTCAAGGACAAGTCATTCACCGAGACTGCATTATTGTGGGTATTAAATCTATGCATTAAATACAAACTTACTATCATTAAAATAAGCTTTGAAATATGCATTTATAGTTGAGTTAAATTTTGAAAATAAATTCCACATTTATATGTCCTTATTATTAGTGATGGGGGCGTTGCACTGCGACCTATGAGATCTATTGTGCCCCCTTCTAAGCCTAAAGCTCACTCATCAACCCTATCTACTGCATGATAGGGATGATCTAGAGTACCTATATCGTTTGTCTGAAGGAAAAACCCACCCAGGTACCTGTTTCTTCTTCTGGCAAGGGCAGTTCAGTCTGTTAGTATGTGTGATGAGGTTTCAGCCTCCATTTCACAGAATCTGCATGTCCCGCTTGCTTAGGTGGTTTCTTAGTCTACAGTGCCCCGTCAGAAGGCCGGTGACTATTATAAGTGAATTCTTCCCCAATGGTATTAGTTGCTTATATGTCCTTAAACGGATAACATTATTAGAGTTTTCCGAAGCACATTAAAATAACAACAAACTTATAGGTAAAGTTTAAAGGTTTAATGTAAAAAATATGCCTTTAGCTGATTTATTTATTTATTTTATACGCTAACTTATAATGTAAAATTACAAGCTAACGATACTTTATAAGGAGCACTAACGATTATGGCCATCAGCTCCAGACTTTTGTGTTTACAATTTTGCTATTATTATTGTTACTTGCTACTTATTACTATTGTTTTATAAATACTATTTACATTTTTAGCTGATATTGAACATTCCATAAGCAAATTTGTGACTAGCTAGTCATGAATGCTGCC
The DNA here is from genome assembly GCA_037075165.1 of Hirtodrosophila histrioides. NCBI lineage: Eukaryota > Metazoa > Arthropoda > Insecta > Diptera > Drosophilidae > Hirtodrosophila > Hirtodrosophila histrioides. The sequence goes on from JBAMCL010000287.1 coordinate 319,798, forward strand.
TTAACAATGTTAACTGTGTAGTTACTTACTTAAATTGAACTAAGACACATATAGAATATCTGAGCCCAATAATCTCTCAAATTTCTCATTAAGATTCAGTTGTTAAGTTGGCTAGAACTTTACTTAAACTGTGCCCAATAATCTCTCAAATTTCCCATTAAGATTCAGTTGTTAGTTGGCTAGAACCTTATTTAAACTGTGTGCAAGCCAGGCTTCAACAGGGGTCAGTGCAATATTTAAACAAAAGCAGAAACTGAGAGACTTGAAACTACAGTTGGAGCTACCACAGTTGGTTGACCACATTTTCTAGGCATTAACTCATCCTCACAGTTGCTTTTAACTGTTTTAATTTAGTTGCAATTAATAGTGGCGAGCAGCAGTTGCAATGATCTGCGATCTGTGATCTGTGAGTCAACAGCTGCTTATGATAAATCATAAGACACACGTGTTTTCATTAAAACGTTTAAGTGCCTTGCAGTCGCTGGTTATCCGTGAGAATCCGAATCTGAATCGACTCTGAATTTGAATCTAAGCTGCGGCGAATGCGCATGCAAATTAGATTTTTTAATTGGCGCATAAAAGGCGGCGACGACATCAACAGTTGGTAGCTCTGGCAGTCAGGGAGCCAGGGAGCCAGCTGCTGGTTACAGGGCATCCATTCAGTTGGAGCAGTTGCAGTCGGATTGCAGTTGACCCCCAGGCTGGGAATTGCGTGAAAAGCGGCAATGGCAAACTCTTGACGCGCTGTTGGCGTCATCGAGGTGCTACAATGCCATTTGATTTTATGGTTATTGCACTGGGTTTGCTGCTGCTGCTGTTGCATCAATGCAAATCAATGCGCCAAATTGTGGTTAACATTGGCGCAATGTTGGCGTTTTTAATTGAGAATTCTGTGGCGGCCTCCTAGTTGAGGTTGCAGTTACAGTCTCGGTCTCAGTGTGCTTTTGAGAAAGTCAAGCGCTGACGACGCGACGCAGTTTCCGCTGCCCTCCCGCCGTGAGCCGCGTCAATGCCCCGGAGGATAGACGTCGTCGAAAGAATGAGCATCATTAAAATTAAGGAAAAAAGGAGCAGCATGACATGCGCAGCGGTGCTCAGGTAAAGCTGCTCAGGGGTGGCTTTAGGATGGCCCCGGCTGGCTGGGTTGAGTTCGGTTCGGTGCCTGCGGCATGGAATCCGCATCCTTACGGGCGGACCGCGGGCGGCTTCCTTTTGTTAAAGCAAAGTTTCAAAGACGTTAACTGACGATTGCAAGATTGCCGTTTCCCGCCAAAAGTTAGGGGGTTGCACGACGGCAACGGCGGTGGTGGGTTGCGTTCGGGTGGTGGTGGTGGCGGCGGGCCAAAAACAACAACAACAACAACAATGCCCAACCGAAGAGGGTGATGACTTGCCCAACCGTGGGAAGATTTCCAACACAAAAAGCAATAGCACAAATCTTTGTAAAGGCATTTTCAGTTGGATTTCACGTAAATTTCATTGCAGCTGCGCAAAAAAAAATAGATGTTGAAAATAAAGTTTTTGCCAAAGATCGGCCGAACAAGGAGCAGGGCGCCCGAGCAGGGACCGCCGTCGCCGTCTTAGTCCCTGGGGTGTTAATGTTTTGATTGTTGTTCGTCTCTTGGCTTGCTCATGCTCGGCGTAGGCAATTACGACATTAAAATGTACTTAAAGCAGCCACAAATTTACATAAAACAAGCAGCCCGACAACGGCGACAACTTCATCAACAAATCAGCGACGCGCCAACGCCAACGCGGGGCAAATGTTGGTTTTTGTGTTGGTTGATTGGTTGGCTGGCTGCTTCCAGACTGGCGGAGGCGTCAGATACGAATACAATGAGTATATGTATTCGTATTCGTATTCGTATTATAGCTGCTGCTGTTGTTGTTGTCGCGAATTGGCTGCTGCCACCTTCGCGTCGGTCAACTGGGCCTACACCATTTTGGTTTTATTTGTTAGCGGCCTCGTCATCGTCAATATTGTCGTTGTCGTTGTCGTCTCATTTCAATAAGTTATTGTTGTAGTTGTTTCACACCAATCAACCAAGGCACACACACACGTACACTCACACACACACACACACACTCGCACAGATATCTATCTGCATAGCTACACCTACAAGCGGGCTGCTGCTGCTGCAGCCGCTGTTGTTGTTGTTGTTGTTGCTACACGAAACATTTTTGTACGAATCGCGTAAACGCGTTTTTGCGTTTCGTTTATTTTCCCTGCCCACAATTCACCAACACAAGCACAGCGCGCAACTGTATTGGTGTGTGACTGTGTGAGTGAGTGCTCTTGTATTGGTGTGATACTATTCGTTCATTCACAAAACGTGGCCAGCGCTGGTGTGTGTGTGATATATATGTGTGTGTGTGTGTGTTGGCATGCTTTTGGCTGCTTCATTTTGGTCTTTGTTTTGTAAACACAGCACACATACACACAACAGCCGACACACAGATACAGAGCGTCGGCAGCTGCGTCGCTCACTCGCACACACAGATACAAGCACTGCTGAGAGCACGAGTTTAGCTCTCAGCTCTCTCTCTCTCTGGCATCGGCTGCATCGGCATTTCAAGTTCAGTCGCTCGACGCTGCCGCTGAAGTTGTTTGCCGGCATTTGCATATGTATGTGTGTGTGCGAGAGAGCATGGAGTTGTGCTCTCCGAGAGACATTTTTGTTGTGGGAGCGCATTTGATTTTTATCCGCAACGAAATTATCCGGCAATGGATTTAGATTTTGAGTATGACATATATTTTGTTTGTGCTTTTCCTTAAAGGTAATTAAGGACATTTTGAAATAATATAAAGGTATTATATTGCTGCTTTATAAAAGGGATAGCTATTTTTAAATTTTAGGAATAGAATAATATAAAGACTTTATATTGCTTCTCTCTAAAAGGGATAAGAACTATGTTTAGATTTTAGAAATGGAATAATGTATAATATATTTATAAAGAGATTTTACAGCTATTTAAGCTTTTTCTTTCCTTGTTTTCTTATTACTATTATCAGACTGTATTTGGATCTTGTCTTGTAAGCTTTGAATCAGAAACATTTATTTATAAAGATTTAAGAACTTAAGGATTCATATGGTCATTCCGTAAAACTCTTAAATTTGTCCACACTTTATTAGGTTTTCATTTGTATTTGTTTATAATGTTGTTATATATGTTTATATTCTCTCTTCTTTTCGAATTCCCTTGAAAATATTGCTGATTTTAATGGGTTGATATGTCAGAAATTAGGAAAATGAAAATCATCTTATCTTATTGTCAGTTTTCCTAATTTTAGTTGAATTATGATATTACGCTTAAAGAGGCAAGTACAAACATACGAAAGTATGTATATAGTATATTAACTTAAAGAGTATCTAGCAGATAGTTTTCTATCTATGGATACACTCAAGAGCATTAAAAGCTAACAAGAATTATCCCTGTAATAAGATAGATAGATTTAATAGAAGCTAAGCTTCGTAGCTGGGAATATAAAATTAAATAAATTATTTAATATGAACTAACTTTTCGCTATTATAAAATTAAATATTATTAACTGTTGAATAACTTTTCGCTAATGATATAAAATAATGCACTTAAGATAAGGTAAAGGTTCATTTCCCAGCCCCGCTTATTGTGCTTATTACATAAACTGTACTTGACTCTTGCGCCACAACACCCTCACCCTCACACCCCCACCCGCACCCACACCCTTACCAACACTGGGAAACCCCGAACCAATCCAACTCCAACGCTTTCAACGCTCCAAAAGAGCCGAGCAGCAGCAACAATGGAAAAGTGGGAGGCGCCTATTCGGAGCTCGCTTTCGCAAAAGCGAAAATGCAACGAAGTCTCCTCATTGGTATAAAGTTTGAGCAATTAGAAACCCACGCAGCCATAAACAACAACTACAACGAGCAGCGACTAGCGTGGGGGCAACAGCAGCACCAGCAGCAGCAGCAGCAGCTGCCCCAACACCAACAACTCGGCCGTTGCAGCTAACTACGCCAACACCAACAACATCAGCTGACAATCGCAAAGTGGAGAGATAACAAAAAAAGCAAAGAAAAAAAAATGCAAAAACAACTGCGACAAAAATCAGCAGGCAGCTTTTATGTTGTTTTGCACGTGCTGCGGTCTTCGGCTCTCCCACTGGCTCTCTCTCCGTTTGTCAGTCTCTCAGGCGGCTTTATCCGGCGAATGAGACGCCAACACACGCACACAGGCGCACTGTTGCTGCGTTGGTGTTGCTGCTGCCGACGCGTCGCGACGCTGCTGCTGCTGCCGCTGTTGTTGTTGGTGTGTGTTGGTGTGGCGTCGGCAGCGGCAGCTGCGTCGTCGTCGTCGTCGTTGGCAGCCTATTCTACTTAGAAAGGCCGCTGGCAGCGCCAGTATCTTGCTGGGCAGTGTCGGTTCAGGTTCAACGTCAGAGCCCCGCACGCGTACGCTGTCGCCGAAGTAACGCAGCATTTAAGAAGTTTCAAGCCAAGATACAAGAAGTCTAAGCCAGTTGCTGTTTACATATTTCGGGTTGGCCAAATTGTGCGTGCAATTGCAATTGCTCAGCTGCCTCCACCACCACCACCACCCTCTGCCGCTGCCAACGCTGCCGCACACTCACTCACTGTCACACACACTCACTCTCTCTCTCCCTCACTCACTCACTCTCTCTCAATCTCCTTGCCGTTGGTGTATGTGTGCGTGCTGGTGGTGCAGCCGAAGCCGACGACGACGACGATGCCGACAACAACTACGACAACGACAACGACGACGACAACGACGCGACGACGGGAAAATCTCTTTGCGTTGCAGTGAAAATTTTTTCGTACGTTTTCGTTATTTGTTATTTGCACGTTGACGCGGCGACAACAAGAAACGGTACACGGATACGAAGTGTAAAACGAACGCGCGTGCAGCAACAACAACAACAACAAACAACAACAATCGTTAACACGCGTCAGTTATTAAAAATATATAAAAAAAAAACATAACATAAAGAAGAAAATCGCATATTTATTGATATTCCAAAACGCTTTACGCACGTCGCATTCTAACGTTTAATTTTCGTAGTCATCTAACTTGCTAAAACTCAACTCTTAACCTAATTGTACCTAGCAGCAACAAACAACAACAAACAACAAACAAGCAACAACAACAATTTTGAATCTAACCAATTTTGCTCTCTCTCACAACTAAACTTGCCAAATTTTTGATATTCTTAACAAACAACACGACATATTTTATACACGCAAATGAAATCAATTTGAAATCTTAATCATAAGAAGTGCATAAAGTTGCAATTGAAGTGTCTTAAAAATGAAATATATATATACATAAATGATATATAGTATACATACCACGCAATCTTAAATGCAAAGCTTGCCAAGTTTCAAGTAATCATAACAACAACAGTAATAATTACAAATATATTAAACATAATTTACACAACACGGCGAGCAAAAGTTTGTGATATTTTTATGATATTAGCAGTTAAAGTATACAACAAGTAAATATTTAATATAAATAATACAAATCATATTAAATGTGTGGTGCGACAACAACAACCAACAACAACAACCACAACAACAACAACCACATTGGATAATGCTTGGATAATGCTTGCCAAAGCGCCCTAAACAAACGAGGTAAGTTCCACACACCTTTCTCTTCCTCTTATTGAGCTGTCTTTCTTTTCTACACCGTTGTCTTTTTTCGGCTGTCTCTCATTTTTTGCCGACGGCAACGTCTTTTAGGCCCAGGCGCCAGTCGGCTCCAATTGGCAGTCAGTCGCTGGTTGCCTCAGCACAAAACTTATTAAAATATGTCAAAAAATTATATAGATCTAATTACATAGCCAATTGCAATTGTTGTTGTTGCTGTTGCTGTAGCTCAGTTTACCACTAAATTGCAACTGCAAAGTGCTGATAATCAGCGCAATATCAGATAGCCCCCGGCCAGTTGATATATAGCTCGACTTATCACATGCCACGAATGGTCACCCTCTGATTCCGTTGCTGTCTTGAGAGGGTGTATAACTGCTAGAATTCATTATCTTGGCGACTGCTGCGATTTCCGATTCCGGAAATCATTCCGAAACGTAATTTGTTAGCTGTTCTCAATTCCGACAAACCTTTGAGAGGTTTGGCTTTTAAGCTAGTTAAAACTATTGAAGTAGGACAGTCTTAGAGCAAAAAACGGGTCCATATTTTATTCAAAATGGCATAGATTCGAAGAGAAGGAAGGAAGAAGCCTTTCAGATCTAATTCCATTTCCGAAACAGATTAAAACCTTTAGGATCGAAACTTATAACCTGTTGTAAGAATTTAAAAACTTTTGCCTTTAAGCCAGTGAAATAAAAACTATTATAACATCAACTTGAAAAAGAAAAACACCTTTGGAAACTAGAACAAAATCAAAAACGTTTTGGATTCAAGAGTACTCATAAATGGGAACAGGACTGTAGATAACACTTTTAGAATTTGAAAGCCTTTCCGTTGATGATCTAATGAAATGAATTCTCACGCATTTAAAATAACATTTTAAAATAGATAAAACAAATCTTAGCTGAATTCATGATGTTGTTTTTAGACAAGAATTTGCCACTTCTTGTCAAGAAACATTTTTGCAAATTGCGAAAAGTATAAAAAAGTTATGCCAGAGATACAAAAGACTGCTTGAGTGGTAGCTAAAATGTTAAAGACATTAAAAAGTTGTGAATAATTGCAGAAAACTTTAAGCATGTTATAAAAAGGAAGTAGATAACTGGTTGTCTATTGAGGGGTTTGTTGGTTGTTGGCTGTTGGCATTGTAAGGCAACAATGAAGTTTGCAACACCTACAACAATTCAATGGCCTCGCCTGACTCACTGATAAGTGCTACTCAATGCTATCAATACCAGCCCCCAAGATGGGGCGGCTGCTGTTGCCCCCGTTGAGCTGCTTCTGCTTTTGATTTGGTTTGACGTCAATCGACAACAACAAACATTGTGATCAAGAACGACATTGTGTGGCCAGCAGCAAATTGACGCACAATGAATGTAAAAAGCAAACAGCACACACACACAGTCATAGACAAACAGAAAGAATACATGTTGCAGAAACCCTTGAATCTTGCACACAATTAATGCGAAAGACTTTTAATTGCCATCAAATGCCATAATAAAGCACAGCAGCCACTGTGTGAATGTGAACTATGCCAATTGCCTACACCTTGGGCATAAAAATGGGCAACGGCCAGCACGAAACTGACAAATTTGTATGCACGCGCTTCAAAAGTGCAATATTAATTAATTCCAGCAACAACTGCAACTGCAACAGCAGCAGCAGCAACAGCAACGTAGCAGCAGCAACTGCAACTGCTGCTCTGTATGCGGCAGAAGTTGCTGCTTAGACTGGGCAATTAAATTGTATGTCATTCATTGGTAATTTATACCATTTAAAGGCAAACAGCAGCAGCAACAACCACAACAACAACTCTCTCGCTAGGACATGTTGCTGGCGTGCAAAGTGACTGCTGTTGCTGCTGTTGTTGCTCCAGTTGTTGCTGCTGCTGGTACTGACTCGATCTCTTTTTCGGCAAACACATCATCACACCTGGCAATTAGCATGCGTGCGTGCCACAGCGCGTTGTATGAGTAATGATCAAAAAGTTCTGATACTTTTTGGTGGCTAAACAGTTGATCGATCGCTCGTTTGAGCTGATCGTCGATAAATGCAACTTGCCATGAAAAGTGCAGGCCATAAATGGGCATTAAGCTATTGCACATTTCTCAATATGTCGCGCGAGTGTACCAAGTGATTTTTTCTCTGTTTTCAACTCGATGTCGATGTCTGGCTTTATACGCACAGCGCCTTATATGACAATGACGACGTCTGCCGGACGGTCGCGACTGACTGACTGACTTTGCGGCTGTTTGGCATATAAAGCAGCCTGAGGAGAGGCACGGTATGTGCGCGCAACGTCACCCGCACCACAACCGACGCCATTTTTTAAAGTGGCTCAAAGTCGCCAACCGGAGCCGCCAGCCAGCGTAGCCGTCGCCAATTCTCCGCCACCCTCAATGCGTTTCATTGGCATTTCTTGCATTTGCATTTTAAACAAAGAAACACATGAAATGAACAATCACACAACTGTAAGATACCCTCTACGAAATTGTCGCTTAAATGTACCAAATATCCTTTATTTATTTGGTTTTTCTAATTTCATTTTGTTGATTTTCGGCTGTTTGTGCCTGGCTTATTCAATTCTGAAAACGAATTTGTTTTAAATATGTTTTAAAGTACACACATACCAAATTTCGCGAGTCTAGCTCTTATAGGCATTGAGTTCATACAGACAGTTGCAATCGGCAGGCTTTCTTTGAATATTCGCTTGCAGGGTATGGAAAAGCATTTAACAGTTCCAGTCCAAGTCGCAGTCCCAGTGCCAGTTTTGTGTGTCGGTTCATTGGTTAATTTATTTCTGGCATAGCCTTAAATTAACAATTTTAATGCGGCAAAATAACAAGAGAGAAAAATAAACCAAATGAGAAATAACAATAACAAAGGCGCGCATTGAAATTGAGACGTTGAGCAAAATAAAATGCACACAATACACAAAATGAAAATACTTAAATATATAAAATAAATTTACAAACGAAACAAAAGCGTGTAACAGAACAAACAACAACAACAACAATGAATCGTAACAAAACGAAACGAATACAACAAAAAAAAAAAACTTAAGAACTAAAGAATGTGTTAGTTGAAATAAGAATTCTGGCGCGTTAATTAACTTTAAACGATTGAAAACGAATTGATTTTGAGAAGCCATTTGATTTGGATTAGTTTTGCTTGCTTTGCGGGGTTCGAGAGTCGAGTTCGAGTTCGGGACCTTAAAGCACACAACACCCCGTCCGTATAAAAACTAAAATTAAAATTTAATCATCACGTGTGCGTTAAAAAGCGGCACAGACTGAGTTAGACGATCCATGACAGTGTCTATAACTAAAGCTGCTAATTACAATGCGTTAAACAATAAAACAAAGAAAACCCAATGGGGAGCGAAGCTATAGCTCAAAACTGAACATCTTGCTGGATATAGATACGCGTCAAGGGAGCTGAGGAGACGTTTGCGACAGTTGCGAAGAGTTTAACACCTTCAGGCGGCAGACATTTGATAGGGCCACAATACGAATTTGAATTGGGGAATTCGAATCGGATTGGATCGGTTTTAGACATGCGTTGTTATCATGCATTTGATAAACGTTTTGTTTTTCATTAGTGTGTGGCCCGGGGGCAACTTCAAGGCGTTGCCAGCCAGCCAAATCTCCGACTTTGGCTGATTCAGATCACACCCCTTCAATTAGCAGCCAGCGGCAAAATTTCCAACAATTTTTAAATTGTAAGCGTGCTATTAAAATCAACACGTTTTTTTGATGATGAGTTCATATGCTACAACATTTTGACGGCCATTTTGCTGAATGGAGAACATACGAGTATTCTATTAATTTTTCCTCCAAATTATTATTATTAATTTGTTTGTGGTTAACCGCTAAGAAATGTGATACTTAGTTTAAATGTTCTCAGGCGCGTTTTTTTTTATTATTTTTTTTTGTCAGCTGTTGATAAGCAATGTGTGCGCCTTACTACGTCAAAAGCGTCGAGCATTATCAGCATTGTCATATAAGTTCGAGTATATATATAGTATATATACATACATATATACAATGCATGGGCTGTTTTGGTTTTCTTAATGGGAAACCACACACAAAACAATCAAGTACAAAGTAAAAATAAACTGAGCTCGCCTGATAACCAAATCTACGCGTATATCATAAATATGCTGGGGGCTCACAAAATATAATTCACATGCGTTTTTATATAGCCATTCATGGCATGACTTAGCCACCTTCGATTTAAAGTGCCTCAACAGCAGCAGCGCCGTATTTGAAAACAATTTTTTACTCTGTTTTTAAAAGTTTTTTTTTTGGAAAAAGATTATATTGGCTTCTTTTCTCAGTTCACCATTCATTAGAAGCCTTATAGTTAGAGTCATCAAATTTGGTACACATGTTGGTATATATTCACTGCTGATAAACTGTTAAGAGCTGCCTCCTATCCCTACCCACTCCCCCGAAAATGAGCATCATCTATATACCCCAAAACTCTAAACCTACAGTTGACAAATTTAGACATTACGCTGCTTGGCCTTCCCCCAGAAGTAATCGTTGTACAACAAACTATAAACAGAGCATACTACAGTCGGGTAACGCCGACTGCTACGTTCTTACTTGTTTTTAATCTCAAGTAGTTTCAATTAACGTCATTGGACTACATAGATTGCTGATTATGCGACGCATTTCGTGCGCGCTTTGAATTAACATTAGAAAACAAATATTCAAATAATAAATATATTAAGAATATGTGCATAATAAACTGAAAAAAAATATAAATTATATTAAAAGATTAGGCGATAGTGGCCACCCACCAAAGCGAACAACAAAAACTGAATGAAACCTTTGCTAAAAAAATAATAAAGTATAGAAAAATAGAGAAAAATAACAAAAACTCACTTGGTCAGCTTTATCAATTTATAGACGACGATTTTCAATTTACGTCACAACGTCATGAAATTTTACAATTTAATAAATACTTTTTTTAGATTCCGCTCGGGTTTTGTTATTGCGGTGAGCTTTGTGTGTAGGTGTAGTTTGATAAGCCAATGATAAGTGAGCCACTTAAGCGAGTGGTTGGGTGGGAGGTTCGGTGGTTGGGTGGTGTGTGTGGCGCACCAATTGAGAAGTGTGCAAGTGGCTCGTAAAGTGCGCAAGGCGAGCATTGCATAAAGCCCATAACTGACTCATAATCTACATGTGGCAAGGCGAGAAGCGGCAAGCTAGCGGCGCTTCATTAGGCCAACATTCAAACCTGTTGCACGCACGCAACCTGCCGCACCACCGCAATGGTCACCCAGTTGCTCACTCAGTTTGTCTCTCTGACTGTCCCCGTGTCCAGCTGTCCATTTGTCGCTTAGCACATGCAACTGTCTGCACTTAGCGCTCGCTGTCGCCAATTTGAATGCTCTGCCCAATTCAACCGTTTCCCCACTCTCCGCTTCCCAACACTTCTCGCCACGCTGCAAGTTAAGCGGTTTTCTTGCTTATCTTTGTGGCAGCGTTTGAAGTTTTTCTTTCAGTCTTTTTATTTTTTCGACTGCCGCGCATAATATTTTAGTGCATTTTATAAGCACAAATGCCTGTCGCATAAAAATTAATTGTAATGTTTGTTTATGTGCTCGCCAAATGTTAAACAAGTTTTGTGCCACACGGCGTATGAGCAATGTGCCGCCTCAAATACTAAATAAAGATAGCAATATTAGTTTTAATATGCAACTAGCAAAACGTTTAGAAAGGAGTTCGGCTCTTAGGGCAAAAATATGGAAGAAAAAACTTAAAGTAAAGTAGATTAAGATACAAGCGGAACCTCTTAAATTGGCTTAAACTGTGAAAGATTAAAAATAGAACGCCGCTGAAGCTGACAAGTTTATTTTTAACTATTAAATGGAGTGATATTATCGACTAAAAAGAATAATATATGATAGTGATTCCCTCTGAGCTTAGCTGGCATATAAATTTAAAGCGAGAATCCGCGTGTTGATTAAATAAATTATAACTGACTTGAAACTGAAATCCAACGCAGTACAATTAACAACTTCTAAGCCGTAATCGGCTAATGTCATTTCAAAGTGTTTGCTGCATAAATCTTAGCCAAATGAATTAACTCAATTTGTTTATGCATAATTCAAGTCGCCGAATAATAATAATAATAATAAAAAATAGAAAAAAAGTCGCCCTCAATCTGATTTTCTCTGCGTCTCTTCCTCGTCGACTTCCTCGCCGCTAATTAAGTACATAAATCCCCAAAATTTCAACAGCTTTGAATTATAATATTTTTACATTTGTTTTTTTCTGCTTTTTGCTGTTTTTGTTTGTACATTTCTTAACAAAACACTGCAGCTGCTTAATTTATGTAATTCTCATCGTTGTTGACATATTTGACTTTCCTTAGCCGCCTCCAAAAAGTCCGGCCTTGTCTTGCCAGCTTGTTTTAAGTAAGCGCAAATGGCTAACAAAAAAACAAAAAAAAATATCTTCATGCCAACAAATCCATTACAGTCAAGTGCGCTGGCCAACAACAACAGCAACAACAACTAACAACAAAATACCAAGCAAATAAATAAAAGTAAATGTGTGTGTGTTAACTTAAAAAAATTAACCGAAATTTTATTAGTATTTGCGCAAGCGCAGGCAATGCCAAGGCAAATATTTGACTGACAGCGGGACTGACCAAAAGATCTTTAGCCCAGCGTACAGCAGGAGGAGTAGGAGTGTAGGGGGAGTGTGTGTGCCACGGAGTGGTCCATGACCAAAACTCTGTTTGAGTTTCGAGGCGGGCAAACCAAGCAAAAGGCAATTAGAGTTGACACTTTTGGTTTTGGCGGCGGCTCGAAAGGGTTGCTGCGCTGCCTTGGAAGAGTCGCACTCAGAAGACTGTAGACTGCAGACTGCAGACAGAGAAGACTGCAGATCTGTGTGCCTAAAGAAGTTGTCGCTGGCCTGTGTCCAGCCAGACGCTGACGCTGACGCTGACGTGCCCAGGGACAGTTTAATTTTCACTAGGCAATGGGGCACTTAAAAACCATTTTCACTTGAGACGTGACCGCTGCTGACGTTGTCGTTATTTCACTTGTTGTTCTTGTCTTTCTAATGCTGTGCTTTGTTTTTGTTGTCGCTTGTTATTTATTATCAATATTGACGCAGCAACAGAGCAACAACAGCAACACACAAGAACAACAAATCTTTAAAATACCACGCAACATTGTAAACAAAGTGTAAGCCGCTTTATTGTTGTTCTTCTAGACGCGCCTAAAACCCAACAAACCTGAGAAACTGTCACTAAGCCATTTTCGATAGTTTCTTTGATTTGCTGCCTGGAAGAAAACAATGAAATAGGCCTCCTTCTACTCCACACCCTCCTCCACCTCCTACTCCCGCTGACAATGGGCCAAGAGTCGAGCAACTAATCATAAATTTGTCGCGCGATTCTTTTACAGTTTGGCAGCTGGCTTTCAATGATGATATTTCAATATGTTTAACATATATATTCCAGCAACTGAAACTGAATCTGAACTCAGCCCAGCTCAACTGTCTATTGCCTTTGGCTGACTTATGAGCTCAAGAAATGATTGGAAGCGAACGCCAAATGAATATGCAAATTATAGTTATTATTATGTTTATGTTTATGTATATTTCCATGTGGTTCTGCCAGGCTGCTCTCTGTGTATATTTAGTTGCCGCTTTTGTGCGCTAATTGTCGAAAGAAAGAGGCTTTTAAATGCTGGCACGTGTGCCTAAACTTGGCCATAAATAAATCAAAAAAAATAAACTAAAAAGTAAAAAATTAAACAAACGGCAGTCAAGAAGCTCAAGAAACGTTTGTTGTCTTTTTTGTTAAGGCATGTATTTACTTAGTCTCTCAACTTGAAGAAGTCAAAGTCAAGTTCGAGACAGAGACAGAGTCGCTGTTGTCACCCCAAATTGAAACAGAGCCCGGGGCGGAGTATCGGAGCGCTATCTGCGCGGCTGGCCACAGGAAAAGGGAAGCCTGTTGAGTGGCAAACTGATTTCCGTTGACAATTTATACAAAAAGCAATACAAAAACTACGGCAACAGCCAAAAGCAACAGCAGCAACAACAGCAACAACACCAACAACAATGAGAGCAAAATGTGCTGCTCCAAGTGAAGTTTTAAATTCCAAAGCATACACGTTGTTTGTTTTTGTTGATTTGCTTGTAGAATTTGTAGCAACAACAAAAATGCATTGCAATATCGTATGGTGGGGAGGGCAAGAGGGCGCGAGGGCGCAGTGGACGCTGGCGGCGACGGGAGAGGGTGAGACAGGCGAACAAGCGAAACACATTGACAAGCAACACGAGAAGAGCCTGCCCGGCCTGCCATTGGTAACTGCGAGGATGGAGACGCAGTCGCTTCTCACGCTCGCCTCGCCACAAAGGACACGCAGCGTCCGTCCAGTGTCCCTCCGCACACACCCACAACAAAGCTGAATGCCGAAGCGCAGCTATCATGACAGCTTATAGCATCAATTTCTGAACCAGCTCAATGGGGAGTAAACGACTATGGGATACGCTGTAGCTTAGGATTGGCGGAAACTGAGATATATATTCAGATTATTGAGCTTCTCTTCTACTCTTATAATTGAACTGAAAATCCAGCCTTTGTTATTGATACTACCAATAGTATAGCTATATAAAGGATGGCTCAATGGGGAGTAAACGACTATGGGATACGCTGTAGCTTAGGCTTAGAGTATGAGAACTTTCTATGTGGAATCTCAGCTCTATATTCAGATTACTGTTAAGCTTCTCTTCTACTCTTATAATTGAACTGAAAATCCAGCCTTTGTTATTGATACTACCAATAGTACAGCTATATAAAGGATGGCCATAGATGCTTAAGTTAGCTTTTAATTTTACATTTAAGGACATTTACAAACAATACTAAAGCACTATAGGAACTAAATAGGTATTTAGGGTATTCATACAAAGGTGTATATATAACTTGTATATAGGGCTTCCTATCAATTCATATATATATCGATAAAGATGAAACCTCAATAGTGATCCAAGAAAATACCATCGTTTGACTTGCCATGCCCAGTTCTTGCTACAGGGTATAGAAAGTCTTCGGTTCGTTCTTCACGTGTCGTGCGGTTTTGGCATATTTTTTTATCGGCTTTTTGGCTCTTCGGCTTTGGCTTTGGCTTTGACCAATAAAGTCTTATTATATACTCATCAATTCAGCAGCAGATAAAAGTCAAAAACTTGAGATACGTTTGCGTCGATGTCGTCGTCGACGTCGTCGTCGTCGTTGCTGTCGTTGTCGCTGTCTCTGTCGAGACACCAGGCAGATAAATTATAATTAAAGCAGCCGCAGCTGAAGACGACTAAGTTAAAGCTGAGATGCTGATGCTGCTCTGATGTCAGAGCGTATTTAAAATACGAGTAGAACAACCTGCATTCAAACGCCGACGCCACACGACCAGCAGATAAACAAAACAAATAAACAGAATCAGAAACAGAAACGGAAAGACGAAGACGTCGCTTAGAATTGAGCTTCAGTCAGCGCAAGAAACACCTGTCAAACTGGTCCACACACAGAAAGACACAACACAACACAGCACACACACACACAACACACACGCGAGGGCCCAAAAATATAGCCATGGTCAGGAGGAGCAACATCAGATGAGCATGGAGTCGGCGGGGCCGGCGGGGCACAATGCTGTTTGGATAATGACTTGCCAAGGAAGACGGCCAGTGATTTGGCTGGAACGAAACGGATATGCAATGCGCTTATTATAAGCCAAAGGCAACCAATAGAAGGGACCGCCCATTAGAGCCCTCTGATTAGCCGGGGCATTGCTTTAATTGAAACTAAAAACGGAAGTTATTAGGCCTGTTGTTGCAGTTGCAGTGACAGCGGCAGTTGCAGTTCTGGGCTCTGATTTGATTAGATGATGCTGCAGAAATTCGCGCCATGGTAAGCCAACTAATTATGTAAGTTGCCCCGTCGCAATGACGTTGTTATTTCCCCAATTGACCACCAACCTAAGCAGGAAGTGCTGCCAAGGCATTAAAAGAATGCCAGCTCAGTGGCTGGGTCTTTTATAGGTAACATTTCCGAATGAAGCACGGTAGAATTTACACCTGTCTCTATCTTTCTTTTTAAGGAATTTTACTGTGGAAGCAGATACTTTTATAAATATAATTTCGCTGGAATTTGAAACTTCTTCTTTGGCTAAAGTATTTCAGACAGCTTTAGTGTGATTTGAGGCTGAAATTTGACTTGTTTCAATTAGCAAACACGCGAAAGCCAAATGGCGCAGGGCAAACTTTCAAACAGAGCTAACAACTTACTTGGCATGTATCTGTAAGATACAAAGCTACAAGCAAGCAGCTTACAACCGCGTCGCAATCAAATTACTAACTAATCGCATGCAAGCGAGCAGAAAATCAGCACCAACAACAACAACGACAGCAACAACAGCAACGGCACAACAACAACGGCACAACAACATTAACAAGTTCATGTCTATGCCAGCGACTGGTGTGGATTACTTTGGCCAAGTTGGCGGCGCCTTCGTGTTGCTGTTGCTTTTGCTGTTGGGGGTGTTGTGTAAAAAGTGAAATGCCAGCCACTTGCCACAGGCCACAGAAATGCAAAACAACTGCAATGCGTGCGTGTGGCAACACACAACAAAAAAAAAAACGGTTGCTGCCACGCTGCAAGCAGACGGCAAAATGGAAAAGTTTCGCCGCCTTCGCTTGCCTGCAGGAAGTGACGCAAAAGGAGCTGAAACGAGGACAACTTGGCATGTCCTGACAGTCGACAGGAAGTGCGCAAAATGCCACAACTTGCAAATGCAAAGTGCAACCCCCATACCCACACACACACACACAGAGACACACATACAATTACGAACTTATAACCGCATTCTGTTAGCCAGCCAAAAGTATCTTTAAAGTTGCATGTTGAACGCTTGTAAACAAGCTTGTCGCGTCGGCCTATAAAAATATTATTAAATTAAAAGTTGAGCGGCCAAGTGAAGCTGCCACTGCCACTGCCACAGCCTGTGTCTTGGAGGCGGCCACTGCTAGGCGTGACTCCACCCACCGGGCATAAGCTATAAGTACTCAAGCCGGACTCGAGCGAGCCAACAAAAGGCAATGCGCGAAAATGCAGCCTGTGCATAATTATGGACGTCATGACGTTGCCAACGTGGCGATTGCAATGGCGATGCCAACGACGACGACGACGGGGCTCTGGCCAGGCTAGGCCAGGCCAGGTTGGCTAGTCATTAACTGCTGATGAGCCGTAGCCATTGTCGGGCCACTGAGAAACAGTAGCCAATGCCACTAGGCGGCAGCTTCTTCTGCTGCCTGCTGCTGGCTTTTGCTGCCTTGCTGACTGGGCAGCATAAATAATTATTAGCAATTGTGTGCAGGTGCAACAAGCAGCAAGCAACAGCAGCAACAGCAACATAACTTTGCCTACTTTAATACTTATTGTTGATATTGCACGGCAATTTAAACATTTTTCACATTTTACATTCGCTGCTAAAACAAAAGACTTAAGCAACGAACTTGCTGCTGCGGCTGCTGTTGCTGCCGTTAATTGAACCGAGGGTTGTCCGCCGAACAGCTGACAGCTCCCTGCAGACACCCAAAATGAGTTAAACAGCAGCCTGTTGGGCCACCCAGTTATTTCTCAGACACACACACACACAGACAACACACACAACAGTCCCCCTCCAGGTAGCCCCCCAGACGGTTAGGGACAATGGTCAGACGCTGCTGCTGGCGGAGGTTGTAAACGTCAAACTGAAAAACCACTCAAAGTTTTCAAGCTGCTCTGGCTGCTGCTGAAGAATATAAAAAAAATTATTAACTGACATTTTAATGATGATAATGATGATGCTGTTGACGTTGGCGGCGGCGGCGGCGGTGGCGGTGGCATCGACTTCTGCTGCAGTTGCTGCTGATGCTGCTGCTGCAACTGCGTCGGTGGCTAGACATAAAAATAAAACCCTTTTTGCCCCACCAAGACACAGGTAGAGAAAATCATTATTATTGTTGTTGTTGTTGTTGTTGCTGCTGCTGGTTGTTTGTTGATGTAAGCGGCGTGATTTTTATCAGTTGGAGCCGCTGTGTTTGCCCAACTGGCGCCAGTTTTTATGTATTTTACTCGCCCAAAAAAAAAAAATAAAATGAAAAAAGAACACATATCGAAAGGTTTAAAGAAAAGTTTATTTTCTAAAAATATTTGAGTGTATGTGAGTGTGTGTAAAATGCATTTTCAATTGCAATTTCTCAACTGTGCGCAAATCAATTGGCTATGAATTTTAATTGATTTTTGCCAGACAGCAACAGCAACAACAACGACAACAAACTGCAGTTGAAAGTTGTATTTCATTTTGAGTTTCGTTGCGCTTGTAAAAGGCTCGCGCTCAAATAAAGCATGAAAATAAGTTTTGCCTGCCACACGAAAAAACAGCCACGGCAAGAACCGCACCGAGCTGCAACTGCAACTTGAGGCGTATTGTGGCTAATTTCAGTAATCTGCAAAGAATGCTGCAAAAGGCACCCACAATTCGCTGCAGCGGCTGAGACAGAGACTGAGACTGACACACACAGACGGACGGGCAGACAGACTGACCGACAGAAAGAAAGACAGACTGAGAGACTGAGAGACAGGGACTGTCCAGACATGTGTGCGTCTGTTTGCAACCTGCTTAATGTCATGCAGCGGCAACAGCAACAACAGCAACAACAACAAACAGCCACAAGCAACTACAACGCACTGTCACTGTCATGCATCATCATCATTGCAGCCTGAACTGAAGCCGGTTGCTGCTGCTGATGCTGCTGCTGTTGCTGATGTTGCTGCTGCCTCTGCTGCTGTTGCTGTATTTGAAAATTATTGCATGTCCAGTCTGCAGTCTGCAGCCTCAAGTCGGAGTCTGAGTCTGGGTCTGCGCCTCCGTCTGAGTCTCAGATTCAGATTCAGGCTCAAGCATGCAAAGCCGAGAAACTGAGAAGGCGAAACACTTGCAGCATTGGCATGGCCAGTGAGTGATGCGATTATCTGCAAGATTCGCTTATCTACGGTGATCCATCAGCTGTGTGGCACTGAGGCACTCGCAAATGTCAGTTGCCTCCATACTGCCCCACTGCAACTGTTGCTCCGGCTCCTGCTGCTGCTGCTGCGGCTGCGTGCAAATATGCGTAGCCTGCGCGGGCGTTCGCCATATAAATTAGAATGTGCGTTGTTATTTCTGCAGCCTATATCATTTTTTGTTGTATTTTTTTGTTAATTTACTTGCCGCTCCCACGGTTGAGCAAAGCAGCCAGCTGACCAGCACCCGCTAGCAGCGCCTTTTGACTGCCTTGCGGTTGCGGCTGTTGCCAGGAAGCGCTGCTGCTGAAGCTAAACCACAGTGGGTTTTCGTTTTTTTTGTTGACTTTGATTGAAAGTTGACACAGCCAAGCGTTGAAAACCACATCCGTGGTGGGCAGCAACAGCAGCAGCAATATCAACTGCCAACAACTTGTACTAACAACAGCAACTTTGCCTGTATGCAAATGCAATTAGTTTTTGATTAAGTTGTAGCCCCCAAAAAGATGCCGGGGCAGTCTTCGCTCTTCTGTCTTCTGTCTACAGTTAACAGTTTACTGCGCACAGTGCGCACCAAAAGTACACTTAAGCGCAAAAGCAAAGCGACAGACCGTTAAATTGTTGCAATTACCAAAGCTAGCGTTGAATGTTGCTGCTTGCTGCCGCCATATTTGCGCATGTTGCTGCCGTGCAGCTGTAAAACAATATGCACAGTCTCTTTATGTGCTTGTGTGCTTGTGTGTGTGTGTGTGTGTGGGTGTGTGTTAGACATTTGTTGTTGCTGTTGTTGCTGTTGCCTGGGCCAATTGTTTAGCACGCGCTGCTAATTTTGTGCTGCTGCTGTTGCTGCCGTTGCCGCTGCGAGGCAGGCAGCAATTTCTAAGTTGCATGCACGCCTCGTTGATTGTAGTAGGTGGCCTGCTCTAACCTCCTTCTAGCCATCCCGTCCCGTCCCGTCCCGTCCCAGCCTGGCCAGTGGCCATTATAGTAGCCACTGCAGTTCGGAGGGTGACCAAAGCCGCGCAATCATGTTAATAACAGCTTGTGTTGCCGCTGTTGCTGCTGCTGCTGTTGCTGCTGTTGGTCAAGTTGCAAGTTCTATGTGTGTAATTTATGCCTATAGCTAATTGCATTTGAAAGTTTAACTGCAAAAGTCAAACGGTTTTCAGATATGCATAAAAACACAATAAACTTAAGCGACTGAAATGATATTTTCTCACACAGAATCTCTGAACTGATTTTCACTCTGTGCTGCCAGTCCCCGAACTCATTTGAAATTCCAATTTCAATAACGCTCAATGATGTTTATCGGCAGCGCTTTATTTTTCTTTATTTTTTCTATTTTTAAATTTTGAGTAGGCGTTGTCCAACAGCAACAACAGCAACATAACTTTGCCTTGTACCAATTTACGCACATATAGATGCGCTGGGCCAAGGTTCAGGGCAGGGCAGCGGGGGCAGTGCAGGGCAGGGCAGGGCAGTTCAATGGCTAGATAACGCCATGGGAGCCGTCAGCTTCATTGCGTATGCCGCTGCTGCCTCTGCTGCCGCTGCTGCCGCTTCTGCTGCTGATGCTGCTGTTGTTGTGGGTGCGCGATAAGACAGACCCCGAGCGAGAGTCAGATTCGAAGCCAGAGTTTATCAGTGTGCGGCACACAGCTGCGTTTGAAAAATTCAAATGCTGAAAAACTGAAAAGCTGAACAACTGAAAATTGTTGCGCTAATAAATTCATGTCGCTGCGGACAGCAATCGGCTGAATGGCTGGCTAGCTGCAACATTGCTGAGATATATGCTTAGAAACAAGTTTGTCGGGGCGGCATATTTGTTAAGGTCGCACAGCTGCGAAGGCAGCAGCAGCAGCAGCAGCCGCAACAGCAACTGTTGCTGCGGTAGCCAGGCCACATAAATAGCTGCTGTTCATGTGGCACATGGTTTTAGTTGTTTTTTTTGTTTTGTATTTTACTTTATTTTTTTTTGACTATTTGCACACCCGCATTGGCAACAACCGCAACAACATGCCATGTTGCATGCCTAATTGCAACAGGTGGCAAATGCCAGCAGCCGCAGACAGACACAGTTACTGTTTGCGGTTACAAGGGTTGCTGTTGCTGTCGCCTCGGCCGCAGCAACATGTCACATTTGTGCCAGCAACAAGCCAATTAGCAGCAGCAGCAGCAACAACAATAAACGTTTTCAATTGTCAAACACAAAATGCAAATGCAGCTCAGCATTTGTTGACAATTTTGCTAAATGATTAGCAAATAATAGCACACATTAAAACAATTGTTAATTGTTTGATGTTGACCAAAAAAGGCAGCAACAGCAACAACAACAGCAACAACTGGCAGCCACTTTATGTTGTCACTTCGGCTGTGGCATTTGATTGGCCTTTGATTTGTTGCTACTGCAGCACAAATAATTAATGAGTTAAATATTATAATTTATTTAAAGCTCGCCACGATCATTAATCAGCCATGTAAAATGACTCTTGAAGTTTGCGCTTGGCATTGGCAACGGGTCGGCTTTGGCTTTTGTTGTCCGTGGAGCCACCGTTTTGTTTAGGGGGCTGCTGCTGCTGCCACGCCCCACTAATTGGCCAGGCAACTGTTTAACCAATTTGCTGCTACTTTTTTATGTTTGTAGTTTTTGGTGGGTGGCAACTGGCTTCAGTTTTCTACTAATTTTGCATTTATTGCCAAACGCTCAATCAATCAATGTCCACTTGGCAACTTTCTGGCCCAGCAACAATACGGCAGCAAATGTTGCAATAATAGCCCAAGCCCAGCAACATGTTGCGCAAATATATGCAAAAATTAAAAAACTATAAAAAAAATATATATATACTATATTAAAAAATTCATGAGCTGCTCAGAAATCGAAGCCAAAGCCACGCAGTCTGCGATTGAGTTAGGAAAAAAAAAAACGAAGAAAGAAAAAAATTAATCATGAAATAAATTCATAAATATTTTGCAAATATTGCAGGCAGTTTTGTAGCTAGTTGCGTGGCATTAATATTTATACATTTTTGTAGAACTAGTCGCACAGTCGCGCAAATAAGTATTTTTCAGCTTGATTAATGATCTTTGGTTTGTTTGACTGCGCTGCTTTAATTACTGCGGCAATTAGCAGCTAAATGTAAAAGAGTTTTGCCCGCTTCCACAATTTGTCATAAGCATCAGCAAAATGTTAACACATCCCATGCCACACATGCCACGCAACACAGACATGTCTTCATAAGCACACACACAGCACACACACACACATACATTCGTATTATAAATAGAGCTGCCCCCCATAAATGGATCATAAAGTGAGCAGCAAGTTGTAAAACCCATGCGAAAGTTTCTAGAAAGTTTTCTCTCTGTAGTAGTTAACATTTTTATAGTTTTAGCTGAAACTACACTTGTAAATGAAACAACTTTAACAAAAGCTTACGTTTTGCCAACTCTTTCTTACAGAATATGCCCGAGTATATCGCCTTAGTGACCACATCCTAACTAAACGAGGTAAGCACATAACTAAATATAAAACTAAACAAGCTAAGCAGCTGTGCTGCTGTGTTCGTTTTTTGGCTGACAATGGCAACCCTGGCCTGGCCATGCACAGACCGCATTGGCAACCTTGGCCAGCACAAAAACAAAATCGAAACAAAAACAGAATTAAACAAAAACTGAAACGCATTTTGAATTAAGTGCGTGCGTGGCAGGAGAACACAGGAGGGGGGGCAGGAGGAGAGCTGGGCGGCAGAACGCATTCGTATCGATCATGTGCGCCTGTCCAGCTTGCAACATTCAAGTGTCGTCTTGTGTTTCGCATGAATTTCGCAACGGCTTCGTCTCGCATCTCTCAAACGTGCCTAGAGCTGGCCAAGTGTCGTGTTTTAGTTCGTGACACGATAAGTCCTGCTTAACAGAACTATCGCTAGCTTTAGATGATGAAGTTTGAATCATGAAGAATCCTCTTAAAGTTTATGTGTGGAGGGAATGAAGAATTTGCTCACAAAACTTAAAACTTAACACAGAAACGTCAAGAGGAAACATCATCGTCTTAATTCAGTCGACTACTAGGAAAACACATTAATCTAGGAATATATTTTAGTATTTAGTATTATTTTAAAATTACAATCAACATTTCTATATTGTTAGAAGTATTATGGTGCCTAGCTTCATCGCCGGGCTTGTACATTTTATGTATAAAAATAATTAGTAGAATACTTTGTAGTAAATTGATTATTCCTTGTATATTCGCCTCCCCAGCCAAGTCCCCAGTCAAATCCTGGTGTAAGGGCAATGTTTTATATTTATATTGTTAAATGTTTAGTGTTTAGACGAAAATACATATAAAAAACAAAATCTTCGCCTCCGGTCACACTTTTTCAATGAGCATCTACACAATTCTAAGTTTCAAACGAAATAAGAAAGAAAGTTCTCAATAACTCTACAAATTTTTAAACCATATAAGTACTAATCTGTATAAAATGTTTAAGGTTTTGACTGTGCTTGTAGTTTCTAGTTCTTGTTCGTGTCCTGTCAAAAACTATCGAGCACGCGCTCATAACTAATGCCGCAGTCTGGCAGCAGTCTGAGCTGGGAGCTCGGAGACTGCAACTGCGTCTGCGTCAACGTCTGGGGCAGCTTTAAGTTGCGGGCGTTGCACGGCAGGCGACCTTCTAAGTCGGCCGCTAAGGAATTGCAACTGCCATTGAAAATGAGTGAAGTTGAACATTTTAGACAGATTGCCAAGTTTTGTCATAAAAACGCGGCAACTGCGGACTGCAGCTGAAGCCTCTCTGCTGTTGTTGTTGCTTTTAAAAAGATTAATTGCTTGCGACAGTTTGCCAGCGATGGCGACGTTCAAATTGCAACAGCAACAGCAACAGCAGCTGCCCCTTCGGGCCATATAAATTGGCATTTCTGTGGCTAAAATTAACATGACGTCAGTACGAGACATTGTCAATTGCTTGGCTTAGAGTGCGACCTTTGGCTGGTTGGAGCGATTAAGGCCGCGCCAGCGACTACAACTACAACTTAATCTCATTTGTTGGCTCGTTGGATTCGTGTTTGGTTTTTGTTTTTGTTTTTGTTTTTGCCCGCCAGCTAATTTTTAATTTATTTGTTGAAATTTCTTTTGACACGCCCCAACAAAAGCGACGCGCTTTTGGTGTCATCACATTTGTTGCTTGTTTTTACTTCGTTTAATTTTTTGCAACTGTTTTGTCGGGTTTTGTGGTTTTTTGGTATTCGTTTTCGTTTTCGGGGTGGCTTGGTCGCTTTTATTCATAAATGTATCTCGACATGAAATACAGCTTAATTAACAAAAAATCTTAAGAAAAGCTGCAGCTGCTGTCAGCCGAAGCGCAGTTCCATTCATACATTCACTCCATTCAATTCAGTCTTTATTCAGACACATAACTCACAAGTGATATTCGGTGCGTTTTTCCAGATTTATGTTGGCCAATTTGTCACAATATTGTTGTCATAATTTCCAGTGAGTAAAATCTCAAATTCAACAATCGCGAGTTTGGGGCACAGGTAACAGGGTAACAGTAAACGGGACGCACAAACGCCACAAATTACAGAAACCCAATGAAAATCAATTAACACCTGTGAAATGTTGATACAATCGAACGATCCAAAAGCAGCAGGAGCAGCCACGAGCTGCATAAATTATATATCTCTGTCTTTACGTTCTTTTCATTGGCAATCAGCAAACAAACTTTGAAATTAACATATCAAATACAACATAATTGCGCGATAATAACCGAACAAAATGAAAAATCAAACCTGTTTTATCAAACGCTTTTTTTATATGATATATTGTCGTTTAGTTTATTGTCTTGAGTATTTCAACTAGAAACACTACGCTTGTAATAATATCCTTAGGAAACTTGAGCTTACTATATGAAGATATAGCTTTGTTTAAAAACTTCCAACACTTCTTGGATTAGGAAAGTATTGACAAGTTTCCTTTCCTTTTAGGTAATTCAAGATTCATACTATTATTTTTATGAAATTCAACAGCTTTTTTTGAATTGCAGATATGATCGTACTAAATTTGATAGAATCTATAAAAACCGAATTTGATAACGTATTTTTTCTGAGTGTATGATCTTTTTCTACACCTTTCAGTCTTGCAGAGCAGATAGTAGTGTATAATATCCCATTATGCATGCAGCATAATCCTTCTACTTGTACACTCAAAAAACGTTAGCTCTCCTTGAACTAGACGCGTTTTGCGTGCGATTCGCGCGCGTCTTTTGACGCCTGACGCTTGTCGAAAGCCGCGTGGCCACGAGCTGTGCCCTGTTCCTGTTCCTGCTCCTGCTCCTAACTGTTGTAATGCAAAGTGACAGCGACAGCGGCTTGTAGGCAATCAAAATGCAGCGTTAAACATGTGCAGCTTGCAATAGTTAGGAATATGCGTTGAGTGTTGCTGTTGTTGCTGGTTGTTGTTGGTGGTTGGTTACAGTTCTCCACCTGGCAACTGGCAACTGGCAGGGGCAACTGCAACGCAAATTGAAAGAACTTGTTGGCTGTTTTGCCTGCTGCACGCAGTCGTCGACAAGCAAATTGAAAGCTTTAGCTTTGCACTTGCTTTGCGGTCAAAAGCAACAACAACAACAGCAGCAACAACAGCAACAGCAACATGCCAGTGCACGCTTGTGGTGCATTTGGTGTTGCCTGTTGGTGGTTACAACTATTGATTACAAGTTGCCAATCGCTGGGTCTCACATTACCCAATGCAACAAACAGGCAACAGGCAGCAGCAACAACAGCAACAACAGCTTTGGCAGCGACCTCGATGCGGGTGTTGCAGACAGGCGCAGACAGGCTCCAATAACAGCAGCAACATCGAATGGAGGCTGTAATTAATGCGGGAGCCTGTGCTGACATTTTGAGAAATTTATTGCTCCAAGTGGATTTATAGTCTGCGACATTTTATAGTTTTGCCTTGCGGTCGTTTCGATCGATCGAACGAACGAACGAACGAGTCATGTTGCCAGCAACATGTTGCTGCTGCTGCTGCTGTTGGTGGGAACTGCAACTGCAACAGCAACAGCAACGGCAACAGCAACCCTTTAATGCGCATCATGTGCGCGCGCGCATATATAATTTGGCTACCCGATAATGATCGGCCTTTGGCATAATAAATTTACAGCAATGCCGCAAAACGTTGTGGCAGCAACTTTCAAGTTGCAAGTTGTTGGCGGTGTTGGCGTTGCAACCACGTTGAACTCATCCTTTAAGGAGTACTACTCCCCGTGTGTGTGTGTGTACGACAGTCCCAGCAATATCTGAGTGGGTATCTGTTGCTTGCAATCTATATTAATTTTTATATAGCCGCAACCTGGGGCCTGAGACTGCTGCGACTGCGGCTGCGGCTGAGAATGAGACTGCGACTGCGACTGAGACTGAGACTGTCTGCCCAGTGCCAGTCACGCTGCACTTTCATAAATGCCAAAAATTTCACCTGCTTTCACAAAGATGATTAAAAATAAATATGCAGCGACGTCTCGACTGCCCCCATCCCGATCCCGAACCCGAAACGAGTGCAGTTCAGTTGAGTTCTGATGCCGCCCCGCTGCATGATATACGATAATTTCGTTCTGATAATGTGACGGACAGCGGGCGAATGCCACAGTGCTGCCACAGTGCTGCTTGGACGCTGCCCCAACGCTGCCTCAGCTGACCCAGATGGCAATGCGTGAGTGTTGAGCCAAAAATCGTTTAAGGCTAATTGCAAAGATCGCTTTCGGTTGATAAACGAGCAGCGATCAGATGGGCACAGTTTGTGGGCAGGGGGCAGGGGGTGGGGGCACAGGGTGGGCTATTGGTAGGGTGAAACGGTTTAGTCAGGGATTCAAATGCCCCTCGGCGCTGACCCAAAACCTTTAGTTGCGAGCAAAGCACGAAAAGCCCAGCTAAACAAATATACGAAGCGCGTAGTTAATGATGATTGCTGGCCCCCAAAGGTTAAAATTAAATAATTTTCAAGTCGCTTCCAAGTCTCGTCAGGCCGGAGCTCTCAAAATGGCGGGCGTTTCAAGCATTCAAAGCAACCATTCATTCATTCATTTGCCTAGCCATATAATTAGCATGAAATGAGTAGGATTTTGAGATTTTTAGTTAAATATTTTAAGACTTTTCGCTTGTGGCGCTCTTTGTATTGTTTTTTTTTTTTGTTTTTGCCCTGCCGTGGTTGGTCTATGTTAATTTTTTGGCGCTTTGGCAATTAAGCAGAAAATCTTGTGGCTAATTATGATAAACATTTGAAGAAGGAGGAGGAGAACAGATGCTGAGAAATATGTTTACAGAAAAAAAATGGCAACAGGAAGTGGAAGGTCAAAATATAATTAAAATACAAACAAATAATGATATATGAAAAATGAAATGGTAATGGGCAATCGTGGGACAGTTAAGAACGATTATGTTTTTGGAATGTCAAGTATATACAAAAATCAGTTTATAAATGTACTACCAACATATATCAAAAGTTAAGCAGACATTCTAAGTACGTAAAAAGTAGACACATTAAACGCAAAGATCATTGAGGATCACTGAGGATCACTGAGGATCGCTGAGGATCACATGTCGATTAAATTGTTTAATTCATCTGTGGTAATATCAAAAGGTTTTAAGTTTAATTCTAACATACTCATAAGTCGTTGAACTTTAAGGTCAACATATTATAAAGATGAATACAAAAAATAATATATTAAATATGAAAAGATATTTTATTTTTAATGGGAAACTCAAAAAGCTAACAACGATTAGGCTTATAAGACTTTAGTATATCTTTTAGAACAAACATTAGTTAGAGAGGATAGATTAAGTAGAGTTGTTGGCAAAGAACTCTGAGAAGTTATTCGACAAATGTAAGTAAGATCTCAAAGGATCACTGAGGATCGCTTGTCGATTAAAATGAATGAGTCATCTCGAGTAATATCATTACGTTTGTGGCTTAGTTCTACCACATTTATGAGTCGTTTAACTGGCTTTGTTCATAGACACGTCTTGAGGGTCTTACAGCTTTACAAGGCCTGCAAACCGGTTCGATTTTTAACCCTGGCCGGCACTTGCAGCTCCTTTGGCCCATTTTATGCTCATTTGGGCGACCGCAGGCGCCTGGCCTGGCTGGTTGCCGGGCCGTCGATAAGGCGGCAATGGTTTAATTTAGCTGAAGAGCCGAACAAAAGGCAACTAAAAGTAACTGCAACGGCAGCAGATGACGACAGGATCGTTGGGCCCAACCCACGTGCAACTGCAACAGCAACAACAGCAGCAGCAGCGGCAGCGGCAACAAAAACAAATGTGTCTGTATATCGTAACTAAATTGACTTTGATCACGCGATCCCCCGGCCTTTGTGGCAAACGGAAGTATGCTAAGCAACTTGTTGCTGCCACGCCGGCAACATCCAGCAGCGGCAGCAGCAGCACCAGCAGCGGCTGCGGCAGCGGCAGCTGAAGGTGTATATTGCAAAAATAATTACATTTGATTGTAAAAGGCCAGCGTCTAGGCCGGCGACTCGGACTTGGACTCGAACTCGTAGCACAGAGAGCCGGAGCCGTAGTCGGAGTCGGGCTCTGCCAAAGAAAAATGTGCAACATGATTGCAGTTTACAGCGTTGCAGTGTCGAGAGGCAGCAGGCAGCAGGCAGCAGGCAACACCGGCAGCAACAACAGAAAACCAACAGATAAAATGCATTTACAATTGAATTTGAATGTAATTTTATTTAAGCTGCGGTCAGCCAGGGGCACATACATACACAGGCACACACGTGTGTGTGTGAGAGTGTGTGTGTGTGTTGCTGTTGCACGGCAGCAACAATTGGCCAAGTGGCAGGAAATTGCCATTATCTGGCATTATCCACTTGTGCAACGGTAGCAACAGCAACGGCAACAGCGGCAACAGGCGGCGTAGGTTGCACGTCAATCTCTGGCCGAGATCAGAGGTTTCAATGATGCTCTTAATTAATGACACCAAACCAACAACAACAGCAACAACAACGACAACAACAATTAGCATATCGTTAGCTCGCATATTGACGTCAAATTTGAACTGGCATTTAATGAGCAGCAAAATCAATTCGTAGTCTTATTCCAAATTACGGTGATCATTTTAATTGCAGTGCGCCTGCCCAAAGCAACTCTGAAACTGGAAGCCGGCAGCTCTCAATTACAAATCAGACAGAGTGCGAGCGAGTGCGAGCGAGAGAGAGGGGGGCACCCAACTGTCTGCCTCTCTGTCTGTCTGTCTGACTGTTTGTTTGTGCATTTGAAATCAATTAAAAAAAGCTTTCTAACAAGCTTTGAGCTTGCGCTGGCTGGCATGGGGCGTGTTTACTGAGCATTGCAACATGTTGCTGGCTCAGCTTTTTATTGCTATTGTTGTTGCTGTTTGTTGTTGCTGCTGCCCGCCGTCAAGTGGGCTTTGCTCATTGGTTCGCGCTTAGGCGTAGGCGTATGTACAGCTTTATGTTGTTATTGTTGTTGTTTGCTTTTCTTCTTTGTACCTCGTCTCTTCTTCTCTACGTTATACACTTGAGGCGCACTTCATTTTCATTTGCTTTAGCTTTTGCTTTTGCTTTTGTTGCTTCTTCTTTTTGCGTTTTATTTTATTGGCCATATTTGTGCGCTGTCATGCTTTGTTTGCTTTTGACTGAACAACTCCATAATACAAGCGGCTTTGTTGTTGTTGTCTTAACACTAAGCTGTCCATTATTATCAATGCGTATCACGTTGTTGTTGCTGTTGTTGTTGCTGTTAATGTCGTTAAAGTGTGCTTAAATGGCGTCAGCCAGACATTTGCCAGTTTAATGGGTTAGGCTCCCCATACGGGAGAGCGGCGCGCAGCAGCTACCAAAATGTAAGCCAACATTTTGTGCAAATAACAAAAACACTGGCCTAATGAAGGAGTCTCCACTTGCAACATGTGGGCGCAGGGCGCGGGGCGCGGGGCGTGTGTTGTTGGTTGTATTTGCAGCGACGTGCACACAATTTGTTTACATTTTAATTTCTGCAATTTTGTTTAGTTAACTTTGCGGGGCATTCGCCGTGGGGACGCCATAGGCACACGGCCATGCGACGCTTATCGCTGTGGCGACAAACACAGCAACAGCAACAACAACAACAGCAACAGCAGCAACAACAACTGCGTCTGCAGGCCAGTTGATAGAGCCTGGCCAAAGGGGGGCGCCACTTTAGTTAAACTTCATCAAGTTTCAGCTGCTGTGCGTGTGTTTGTCTGTGTGGGTGTGTAATAAGCGTGACAAAACTTAAATAAACACAAACACACACATACAAGTGAAGCGATACAGGCGCCCATTGTGAACGCCATTGCAGCTACTCCCCCTCACACGCACACATACACTCACACTCTCTCTCTCTCTCTCCCGCTCTCTCGCAGAGCAACGTTGCATTTAATACAGCCATACAATTGTTATACTCTGTTCCCCAAAGGGCAAGGAGTACGTTGGGTGTATTTATAAATGCTATAATAATAATAATAATAATAATAATAATAATAATAATAATAATAATAATAATAATAATAATAATAATAATAATAATATAATAATAATAATAATAATAATAATAATAATAATAATAATAATAATAATAATAACAATCCTATAAGTGTTTTCTTTCGATTAACTAATTATATGGTAGCATGTTCATAGAAATCTTATTTGTCTTATTTCTTTAACCACGCTCAATTCCACCTGTTTTCAAATCACCAAATCACCTGTTCCTATTTCCGCATTCGTTCAAATCATTCGGAATTATCGGCTGTTTTGATTTAAGAAAAGCGAATATTGGGTGTAAACAATTTGGCTTAAGCCCAGTGCAATTAAAACCAATATAATACAATACAATATTAAAGCTATTTAAAAAGGAATATCGATTATCAATTCTTTTGAAAACGAGAACAAAGAATCCAAAAAACGATTCGCAATTGAAAAGTATTGGAAAATGGATACAGGATAGTATATCGAACGATAGTATCTCGAAATATGAGACCACAAAATATATATTGTAACCCTCCCAAACAGGTACAGAGTATATAGCAGTCGGTTGCGTTCATTTTGCAATGTTCTCACTTGTTATTGTTGCTGTTTTGGTTATTGTAGTTAACGCTTTTGTTATTTGCATTGTTTTATTTGCTGTTAAAACGTTGTTGTCATAATTATGCAGTCTACAAAAAGTGACAATGAATCATATTTCCATTGGCATTGCACATTTTGTAGTTTTCACAGCTTTTCGCTTTTCTTATTTTACAGCTCTGTGCATTTTTAATTTTTAGTTCACAATGAACAGCGCTGAATAATCAACAAAAGAATCAAACAAAAAACAACAACAAAATGAGCGCCATTTGCCCATTTTGTTGATTGTTTAATGTAATTAAGCATATCGCTTATTTGCCAGCTCGCTCGCACCAGTTTTCACTGGGTTTGCAGTTATTTAGCTACATGTATCTTATAGATACGACTTGTGTATCTGTATCTGTATCTGTATCGCAGAATTTGGCACGGCGACGTTCCAGTTAAGCAAACATTTGCTTACAAGCATGTTTCGCTGTTTTGAAGCGGTGAAGCGCCATGTAGAATATGTTTTTTGAGATTTAGTTGAATTCATCAGTTCAACAATAAATTGCTTGCCACATTTTTAATTTGACGTCTTGCTTCATTAATGGAACTTACTTCATGTTGTTGCTGCTGCTGTTGATTTGCTGAGATAGCAAATGAACGCTCATAAAATAACTTTTTGGGATGGACACGACCATAAAATATTAGCCAGGTATATGAATTTTGTTTGGTAATTGCGCAAGCCATAAAGCCAGAAGCCATTTGCTTTGGCTAATGCGACAGGGTTGCCAAATGCTGCCTTTTTTTTATTTTATCTAATACTGACATTTCATCATTTTACAAAACTTTTTGTACAGTCATTAATGTTAATTGAGTATTTAGTAGTATAAGCTTTTAAATATAAATAGATAATAATTCTTATATCGATATTTGCAACAGTCTTACCAGCTGTAGCATGTGGCATGCTGTCAACAGAAATCGTTAAAAATTATAGGTTAAAGTTGAAGACTGGGTTTCGAACCCAGAGCTTTGAGTGTCGGGAGCAGTCTTATTCCTGCTTTAACACTTTCATCTCTTAGGCTTAGATTTTCGATAGAACTTTTTGGAAAGTCATGGAATATTTTCCATTTTCTTAAAAAATAATAATGCATCCTCCTTTAAAAAGGTTTCTTATATCAGTAACTGGCAAAAATAGTGATTTTTATGACTTACCAGTTTATATTGGGTTCCAAGTAGGCACATTTCCACAATAACTCTTTCAGGTTAGCCATTCCCAGACTTGTCTTAACCTCTTTAACAGCTCCTAAATAAACCTCGGCGACTCGTTCAACTCAAAGCTAAATTAACACTTCATTTAGCATAATTTCACACCAACTTCAGTCCGCCAGTTCTCCATTATGCAATTTTCTGGCAAAAAAATAAATAAAAGAAAGATATATATGTATAAAAAAAATATGAAAATCTGGCGCCATAAATCAAAAATCTCCGCTGCCTGTGAACAGCTCTTTCTGGCCATTCTCTGCGCTGTTCCTTTGCCAGCCTTTTCGCGTGCTAACAAGGCTCAGAGCACCCCACCAAGAACCTTGGCCAACAGCACTGCTCCAACGGGCGTGAAAATTTATGTTTTTTTAGTTTTTGTGTTGCAAAAAAACACAAAAACTACAACTCAATGTCTTTTAGCACAAATGTAGAAAAAATGAAAAATAAATAATAAAAGAGTAGCATTGCCGTATAAACATTTGTGGCAAGAGCAAAGTTTTTCGCATAGTTGTCAGTGCTGCGTTGTTTAATTACGCTAATTAAGAATATTAATTGCCGTTCGTCGTTCGGGGTGCCATAACTGTGACCCCCCCTCCCCCCAACACACACACACACACACACACAACCAGCGAGGGGTCTTATTGTTGCGCAACTGAAAATAGAACATGAGTTATGATGATATGAGACATAACGAGCAAAGTTTTTTGCATTTCCATTTAAGTTGTAAAATCGAAAAAGTTAATAAAAACTTTAAAGAGTTGGGGACGGAGACAAGAGGACGGCGCACGCACTCCATTAAATGAAAGCGAGGACAACAGCAACAATAACAAGCCACTAACTGGCACAGGACGAGCCAGGACACAGGTGTCCATGTCGCTGGCACTTCAACACCAATACGAACACCCAAAATAGCTGCCTGCCACAACTCCGGCAACACGTTCGAACGTTGGACTCTTTTCATTTTCTCAACACGTAAAGCAAACACGTGACCGTTAAGGACACGGACACGGACACGGACATGGCTCCTGCTGCTGTTGTAGGCGCAAATTGCAAACAGAAGGACAACGACAGCGACCCCACCATAAACTGCCAGCTTATGTCAGACACAAAGCCAACTTCTGGCCGGGCCAAAAGCCAAGTGAAGCGTACGGCGTACAAGAACTCCGCCTCCTCCTCCTGCTGCTGCTCCTCCTCCTTCGTTCACCCGCCGAGCTGGGGTGCGTGTGTGCACAATATTCATATATCACAAGGATAAGCGCAATGCAGCAAACGTCCTTCCAGACGTGCCGTCGTTGGCTGTAGTCTACTCCACCGTACACAACTGCTGTCCTCGGACTGTCCTGTGCCATGTCCTTTGCCATCTCCTGCAACTCCTGGCAGCAGCCAGTTGGCACTGCCACTGACCACTGCGCATGGGAGTCCAACTAAACTTGCGCTTCATGTGTGTAACTTTTAATTATTTGCGAATGTTGGCGCCAGACGTCGGCTTAGAATGCTCTCTCTCTCTGTGTGTGTGTGCGTGTGTGTGTGTGTGTTCCCGTTGCAAGCCAAGCATTCATTGATTTCTACTTGCCTGTGAGTGACCAGCGAGCGGCAAGTAACGTGCAGCGTGCAACGTGCGGCAAGCGGCGAGTGCGACGACAGGCGGCGGTCAAGGCAACGTCATAAACTTGAGCACCATAAAATCTGCTGGCAGCGCAATAAAAAATGCCACAGCGGGAGATGGAGACGTTGTCGTTGGCGCTTGCCAGTGGTGCCAGCGAGGTCCCAAGTCCCAAGTTGCAAGTCCAACCAAGTCCAGGGCGTGACCAGGGAGCAGCAGATTTAGTGACAAACGCTAAACGCATAAAACTAACGCAGCGTAAACACCGACTGCGACAGCGACTGCAACGTCGACGTCGACGTTGCCTCGCGCTTTTGGCAGCGACAGCGAAAATTTATCTTATTTATTTGTTGAGCGAAAGCCAAGAGCAAGTGCAGCATTTTGATGCTTGACTGATTGGACGCGGTTTATGAGGCGCCACGGCATTGCCAAATTGCCAGATGCAAACTGCAGCAGCGCTGGCTGGCGTTGCCAGCTAGTCGAATAGTGCAGCGTTGCCAGCAAACAATTAAGTATGCTGGACTTTAAAATACTTGATACATTCGCGGGGTCAACCGGATATATCAAAGCTAACTATTTGTGCAATTTATGCATCCATTCATGCAATTCAATGTTCTTATAATTTTCCCACTTTTGCCTTGCCATTTATGTAAACAAACAAACAACTATGTAAATTAACA
The DNA here is from genome assembly GCA_037075165.1 of Hirtodrosophila histrioides. Lineage (NCBI taxonomy): Eukaryota > Metazoa > Arthropoda > Insecta > Diptera > Drosophilidae > Hirtodrosophila > Hirtodrosophila histrioides. The sequence goes on from JBAMCL010000287.1 coordinate 354,155, forward strand.
TGTAAACAAATGTTAAAGATCAGTCGAACTGTAAACATTTGTGCTGTTATACTTAGCATGATCTAATAAAGGCTTCTGATCAGAATATGAAAAGCTAAAATAGCTAAAAATACAATCTGAAAAATAGAAAATGAATGAATAGAAAATGAATTTGATGATAAGTTTTTCCGATTACTTTTCGCTTTAAATGTTCCTTTTTATAAGTTATTTTTTATTTTTATATTCAGATCTAGCCGTTTAGTTAATTTGTTTTTAGTTGGTCTCTAAATAAATATTTTAAAATATGTTTAAATAAATTAATATTAAAATTAGCTGAATTTCTCAGTTCTAGCGTTTTTCAAACCATATTTTATAATAAATAGCTAGAACTGAAAGTGGCGATGGCAGCACTGGTTGAAGTGCCTGTGAGCGGGAAAGAGGCAGCGCCTATTGCGCCTGTGACAGTTCTGACACTGCGTAAGCGTGAAGTGACAGCGCTAGAGCGAGAAGGCAAGAGCAATACCACTGTAAAGCTGACGACGCAGATTTTGTTGCAGTTGCCAATTTGACTTTTGTGAAGAAGGAAAAAGACCTCTTGTAGAATAGGAAGTTCAGCTCTTAAGTTTAAGCTCAAGAGAAGATAAAATCAAGTGAAATCCAAGCAAGAGTCGTTTAACAAGATCAAAGATGGTATATCTTGTGGAGAATTGTTAAAATTGAGTATAAAGTTTGCTAACAATGAGCCGATATACAAAATATTGTCATACGTCGTGTATAACAAATGTTTAAGAGAAAGGCATCCTTTTGACTGATATTTATACAAATGCTAGCTTAATTTTGGTGGATTACTTTGTTCGAAACTCATACCATTTCTTTTTTCTTTGAATTACAGCCAAATCGGTCGCGTCAGGTCGCCCGCAAGAATCGCTGGCCCCGCAAGCTCAACCAGGTGACGAGTTGCCAGAAGATTGCTAGCACGACGCCCACGCGACAAAAAGTTGACCTAATGACGATGGCAGAAGGCACCGACCCCATGGGGCATCATCATCACGCCGCCGGCTCGCACAATCCCCACCACTATCATCATCACCCACATCCCCACCAGCACCACCATCCGGCGCAGTATCATCATCCCAATCAGCATTATGCGCCCGCACAGCAGCCACCGGCGGCAGCTGCCTCACACTATGCCCCATATGGCCAGCTTCAGTATCCGCATCCCTTGCCACACCAGCACTTGCCGCTGGCGCTGAGCTTGCATCAGCAGGCGGCGGCGGCGGCTGCCTCAGCAGCGGTCGCTGCCGCTGTGGCCAGCGCTGAGCAGCACAACAACAATCAGCCGTTTGTGGCCAACAACAACATCGTGCCCTGGAAGCAGCGCAAGCGCAAGCGCCTCTCCGCTGTGCTCGACAAGCTGCATCACAACAACAACAACAACAACAATAATAATAATAGCAACAATAACAACAACAATGGTGTGGCCTGCAAGACGGAGCCCATGGACATGGACGAGCAGGAAATGGATGAAATGGAGGAGGAAGCTGACGACGATGAGACGCCGCAGGACTCCAAGCAGCACCAGGAGGCTAACTATATTAAGAGCGAACAGCGTGACGCTTTGACCGCAGCCAGCGATGATGAGCAGCTGGAGGCAGAGGCTGAGCTCTCCGGCGAGGAGCTGTCGCACTCGGACCAGGACGAGCAGGATAGTCCGCGCATCAGCATGAGTCCGCTGCAAATGGCAGCGACGCCCGCATCGAAGCCAGCGCCAGATAGCGCTGCCGCTGCCGCCAAGGAGAATCCGCTGCACGTGGACATCAAGACTGAGCACATGCCAAGCCCGTATGATCGCTACTTTCCCATATCCTCGCCCCTGTTTGGCTACTATCTGCATACCAAGTACTTGAACGAGGTGTTTCGCCGACGCCATGATCTCTACCCCTCGCCGCTGCAGCACACGCCCTCCTCCATTGCCTCCGAGACGGAGACGTCGCCCACTAGCCAGGGCAAGACGCCAAACAGCAGCAGCATCAATGGCAGCCAGCAGCAGCAGCAGCAGCTGCCGCCCGCCGTGCTGATGAATGCCTCGCCGCCGCCCTCGCTGCCCTCGCCGCCGCGCAGTGACTCCTCCGTGACGACAGCGCAGCCCAGGCGCGTCAGCCCCAAGCCAGCCAAGAAGAAGACTTCCTCAGCAGAGAAGCCCATGCCGCCGCCCCAGGAGCGTCCGCTGGATCTGTGCATGCGCAGCGATATGCTCGGCGAGCCGGGCGGCAGAAAGTACAAATCGGGCACGCCTCCATTACGTGCCGCTGCCGCAGCGATGATGCCACCACCGGCCGCATCCATGAGCGCAGCGAGCAGCCTGGAGAGCATGAATGCGCTGTCGCCCGCTTCCAGCACACACTCGAGCACCTCACTGACCAACAGCATACCCACAGGATCGCTGGCACCACCCTCTGCGATGTCGCCGTATGCCATGACCGCAGCTGCGGCGCATGCGGCGGCGGCAGCGGCAGCAGCGGCCATGATCAAAATGGAGATGCCCATGCATCCGCTGCACTCGCATGGCCCCAGCAACACAGTGGGCGTGCCGGTGATCAAGGGCGATGTGGCCTCACCCACCACCAAGGAGACGGTGGCCTGGCGCTACAATCTGGACGTGTCGCCGGTGGTGGAGGAGATGCCGCCCGGCTCGGATGTGGCCTATGTGTGTCCAACGTGCGGGCAAATGTTCTCGCTGCACGATCGCCTGGCCAAGCACATGGCCTCGCGCCACAAGTCGCGCAATCCCGCCAACGACATAACCAAAGCCTACTCCTGCGACGTCTGCCATCGCTCGTTTGCCCGCTCCGACATGCTCACCCGCCACATGCGCCTGCACACCGGGGTCAAGCCCTACACCTGCAAGGTGTGCGGCCAGGTCTTCTCCCGCTCCGATCACTTGTCCACGCACCAGCGCACCCACACCGGCGAGAAGCCCTACAAGTGTCCGCAGTGTCCCTATGCCGCCTGCCGGCGCGACATGATCACCCGCCATATGCGCACCCACACACGCTATGAATCGCGTGGTGGTGCTGGTGGTGCCGGACGCGGGGATGGCCGTAGCGAGCCCAAGTCGCCGCTGTCGCTGCCGCTGCTGGACATGAAAATGAGCATGAATCTGCCGCTGCTGCTGCAGCAGGAGGAGCTGCTGCAAAAGTCACCGCTCGGCCCGCTTGGCGGTCCCATGCCGATTGTGGTAAAGACGGAGAGCGCCTAACGGTATCTATATGCGGCGGCGGCCAGGCAGTTCATGACCTTCTAAAAGCAGTTGGTATGCCCCAGCTTAGTGCTAGTTGAGCCCATAGATCAGTAACACTGGAAATCTCTCTGCGAAGACTGAGAACCTAAACACTACCTACAGTTAAAGGCCTAGGTTTATACACAAACAAACACACACACAAAAACATTTATATATATATATCTATATATATAGTTTAAACTTAAAGAACTATTTTAATTTGTACTCAATCCAACACACACCCACACACACAACACCCAACACACAAGGAGTTAACTCAGACCAATACCCAACGTATTAGCGTTTAAAATAGTTCTAGGGTATGCAAGAGCCGAACCAACCCGCTCGGATGAGACAGGCTTAGTTCGTATTCGTAGTATTGTATTTTTGGATAATGTTGTAGACAACGTTCAGATACAGCTAGCAATTCCATGTTCCACAATTTAGTTGTTACTTCCGTTAGATACAAACTTTTATACATACTACATTTAGTTGTATAGTTAGCTAGAGGTTAGAGCTAGAGTTACATAGTTAGGCAGAGGTTATAGATCGGCCTCTGGGCATTTGAGAACAACATTGAAATTATTATGCTAGACACGCACGCATCTAGGCTACATTTTTCTATATACTATTTTAATTCGTATTTAGTTAATTTAAAGCAAAGCGGACAAACCACAAACAAACATTAGAGTTACTTAGACACTTAAATTAATAATAATTAACGCTAATTTATTTTAGTTCTTTAATTGCAGCATTGCGCATTTAGTTGTTAACTTTCTAGCGCTTAAAAGACAACAATTTGTATTAATTTAATTATAGTTTTACAATTTTAAACACATACACAGACACACAAAAAGACAAAGAATTCTCCCTAGGGCACAAAAACTAAAAATCAACGCGATTGACAAACAAATAAAACAAAACTGATTATTCCTTCATTTTTTTTGTTTAACAAAAATCTTTTTTAAAGAAAAAATGTATCATTTTGCTTGATTAATTAATTCTCTCTATTTATATAATTTTTGTTTTCATAAAATGAAATAAAAACTTTATGTTTTCTTTAGTTCAAATGTTTAAATAGATATTTCGGAGACACATTTAAGATGCCAGTTTTGGAAAAAATATTGAAGCAATGCGAAAATTTATGATAATTGTGGCAAGTTTCTGTTTTGCCGATATTTGTTTCAAGTTGACGTTTTTGTTATTTATTACCATTTTTTCAGAGCGTATGAAATATTGATTATTAATTCTAATTAAACGTTTAAATAAATTATTAATTTATGTTATTGTAGTTGGTTATGATTAGTTATTAGTTCAAAAGTTTTTGACAAAATAAAACAAACATGCAAACAAACAAATAAAAAAAAATATAAAAAAAACAAAATACAATGAAATGAACACAAAAACAATACACATAAATCTTTATTTATTTTCTTTTATGGTATTTTGCGTTAATTTGTATATGATTTATAGCCCTAGAGTGGGTTTTAAAGGAGGCGCAACCACAAAATACAAAACACTACATAAATTATTGGATCAACATAAAAGTGTCATAACGCTCTGACAGCTCCTAACTATGCTAACTAAATATGGGTTATTGACTCTGAGATTTCTTCCATTAATACGTAGAAAGAACACATTCCCAGACACATCCTTCAGTTTAACTTAAATGCCCGCCTTATTTTGGTATCGTTTTAAGTTGATATTATTTACATTTAAGTTCTGTTGTGTACGGCTTCCCAAAATCCTATTGCCGGAAACTGGCTTACAAGCTTTTAGGCAATTGAAAGCGCTTACATGGCACATGGCAGAGCTGGAGCTGGTCACGAAATTGCAGTCTGGCACGCAGCAGACGGCAGAAGGACCCTCAAGCCGCCCAAGCCGCCCAAAAGGCCACACCCCATCGCAAGTCTTTTGGCAAGTTTTTCCCACGCTTTGCCACTTGCGGGGGTGGTTCGGTACGCCCCCTGGCTACATGGAAATTTCTTTAGGCTTAATGGCCAGACGACACGAAAGCCACAAAGGCTGGCGTGGGTGGGAGCTGGACTGGGACTGGGACTGGGACTGGGACTCGGCCCACTTGCGACTGCTGCAATGCAGTTTGCGGCTAATGTTTGACCTTGTTTTCCAATGACTAAATTAATTCCTTAATAAGTGCAGGGGCGCAAACGTGAGGCGACGCGAGGCGACGCGACGCAAAACAAACACAAACACGAACTGCAGACATGGCACAGTTTGACTTTTGGGTTAATTGTGGCAGCCACCGCCTACCGCCCGCTCCTTGGCAATTAAGCAGTGCAAAAGTTTTGGTGGCAACTTTAAGGCAGCGTTAATTGACAGACATTGCGGGAACTGGGAATGCCGCAACTGCAGCGGCCCATAAATCACAGCGCGCTGACTAAGTAGCCTAGGCCGAGTCATGTTGCACGTTGCACCGCTACGGGCGGGGGCAGGCTGCCGGCAAACTGTATGGCTGTTGTGACTTATGGTTGGCCAGTGCCTCAAACTGTGGGCCACTGTATTAGCGGCAGTACACCGCGCCATGGATGATGCCGCATTGCATAATCCATTGCAATACGCGCGCCCCATTCTGTTGGCCGTGCATCATTTTGGCTGCCGCGGCAACGTTGACATTATTTGCAGCTCGGCCCGGATTTTTGTACGCATAAATCTCTAAACAAGCGCGCGTGTCGTGCGTTTATTATCACTTCCGTCTGGACAGGCTGGCATCCAAGCATCCAAGCATCCAACCATCCAACCAAATATCCAACCAACCAACCAAGTCCTTTGTCTTTTCGTTCAGCGCGAAATTTATCGCCATCATTTGTAATTGTAGCGCGAAAATTGAGTTTGAAGTTCGGTTCGGTTCAGTGTGGTGTCGGTTCGGTTCGGTTCGGTTGATACTGTTTATTCTGCTGGCCAAACTTTATTGTTTTCATCAACATAATTCTTTGGCGCTGCGCTTTGGAGCCAGTCCAAATGATTGTTAGCCAAAGATTTACTGCTCGCAAAAAGGTGGCACTAAGCTGGGTATTTCCAGCTCCTAACATAGTTTCGCAAATGCCAGGCCATAAATATACACAAAGTGTATAAAATGTTGCAGACAGACAGTTATTGTAGTCGTAGTAGTAGTAGTGTGTACATATATATATTTAGTATATTTCCGTCACACGGAAGTGCCTTAAAAACCCCAATTTTGATACGCATACAACTCGGAATGAGTTATTGATATTGTATATATACATACTAGATATCAAGCAAATTATATATATATATTATAATAACTTATTACTGCATTGTAAATATTGCGATTTTTGCAAGAAATCAACTTTTTGACTAATACTAATCGAATAGATAACTATTTACCAGGCATAAATACGTACGATATTTTAAATGAATATACGAGTACTTAGTCCATAAGCCTTAAACATTTTTCAACTTATGCTTCTGAGAAGTTACAAGATACAAGCATTAAATGCTGCTTTATAAGCATACAAAAACCAAACAATTCAAGTATTTTTTATCAAGCTCCATTTACTAAAAGTGACAAAAAAAAATCACACAAAAAAAATATATATAAATCAAATTCAATAAAATCAATTTTTAAAAATGTAAAAAAAAATTCAACTAATCGATAAAAACATTTTACTCAAATCGCTTCCAAACATATTTTTATAACGCTTTTCGAATTTTATCTAAGAGAAATAACAATTATACTAAAGCAATAATTAATTGATAAATAAATCAAAAGACTTTTTCAAATCTTAGCTTACATTTGCCTTCTAGACATATAAGGATGCAAATCAAAGATTTATGCAATAAAATACTTATAATAATATTATGAATTATTCAATTCAAGCAATAATAATAAATAATAATACAAATTTAGTTTATATTAAGCAATGCAAGAGTACTTTATATAAAAAATCAGTGAGCAACATTGTGATATTAGTTGAGAACAAAATCAAATTACTTCCATGCTATTTCAATATCATTTAAAGACGCTATTCAAAACTTGACAAAAGATCATATTCCATATTCTATTCTATGAGAGTTCGCTTTGTCAAGATATTGGACAGCGTTTATTAAGATCGGTTAGCCGATCTTTATAGATAGTTTCTGTTTTAAGGTGCAAGATTTTCCGTCTTATTTTATGGTGCTATGTAAACTTGTGCTTAGTTAGATTAAGTTAATTCCCAGACTCAGTAATTGCAGTCTAAATCGACAATCCTTAGCAGCCCAAATAAATCAATTACTTTAACATTAACACTAACTAGGAATCGATAACGAAACAAATACTTACTTCTTAGAAACGATTAACTCTTAAAACTCTAGATTCATAATTTCTATGCATGCCATTTTTGTAACAATTAAATAAATTCAATTAAATTATGAAAAAATATTGTATTGAATGAAACTAGGACACTTTTCAAAGATTTGGAAACTGCAACGATCTTAAATAATACAACCAAAAAAAAAAAACTGAACTAGCTAAAATAAATTTGAAAAAATAAATAAAATTATGCAGCTGAGTTTTTGGAATGCGAAAATAATGCAAATGCCTTTGGCCGGCGGTGTTTGCTTGAATGCAATCAGTGGAGATTATGGAGGTGCTGTGCTGACGGGGGACATTAGGGGAAAAGGGTTGCAGAAATAATGCACGTAATAACAAACTGCAGGCGTAACTGAAATGCCAGGCTACTGCGCATTTGTCCCGGCGATGGGGCGATGGCGATGGCGAAGGCGTTGGCCAAGACGGACGACGGGAGGCGCAACTGCGGTAATTACAATTGCCGGCGGACATGGAGCAGCAGTAGCAACAGTGGCAGCAATGGCAGTGGCAGCAACACAGCTGTGCTTCTCGCTGTGGCATCAACGCAACAGATCTGGGAGCATCCTCGCTCGCCCAAGACAATTATATGCTGCCAAAGACGCATGCGCAACAGCAGCAACATCAACAACAGCACACAGCAACAACAACAAGCGGCAACAGCTTCCTGGCTGCATTTTGTTTTTACGTTTTTATTTGAGCAAATTGCTGGCAACTTTGCGCACTGTGACTGACTGAATGATAGACTCACTGACTGCTTGACTTTCAGACTTTCAGCTTGACTGAATGACTGACTGCCTGACAGTTGTTGCCGCTGCAGCAGTTTCGTTCCAATTGCAATTTGTTGCTGCCCTCTGCTTCCTGCCACTAAGAAATGAAAAAAATACAAAAAAATATGCCAAAATGACTACGTGCGGGCGTTTTGCGCAAGAATCTCGGAGCAGCCGGGCAACGATAATGATGATTGCAGCTAAATTATGATGCCCGGCCGAGTGCACCACAGTGCGGCAGAGAAAGTGTAGCAAACAGTTCAACAGAAGCTGGCAGCAACATCATCAGGCAATGGCCATCGAAGGGACTCAGCGGCTTTATTTAGCATAACTCGCATCGCCTTTGGATCCAAAACAACAACAATAACAACAACAACAAGTAGAGACGTAATAATTGCAAAGCAGTTTGCCGCAGGTGCGCTGCCACCCGCCCTTGTCGAGGACCTGAACGTGCAACTCAACCGGCTGCCGGCTGCCGGCTCACAGCAGAGATGAGCATGGCTGATAAAGCAGCAACAACAGAAACAACAACATATATAGTTTTTGTAGCAACATCCGATGCTGGCAACATCTCGTATTTAATGCATTTGATCCTTGATGCTGTTGAAAATGAACTGAGCTCGAACATGCAATCAACTGGCCCGCACCTCCTTCAATCTGGCCAATTTCATGAATGAAAACTTGGCCGAGACCGTCTTGGACTTTTGCATGTTTGGCTCGCATAGCCGAGGCAGCAACACGCACACCCACACAGGCGACGAGAGGTGTAAGGAGCGAGTTGCTGTTAGTGTTGCTGTTGCTGTTGGTGTTGCTGTTGGTGTTGCTGTTACTCTTGCTCTTGCCGGCAACATTGTGAGTCTTGGCGACGCTTGTTGCAGCTGCAGCGCATTAACCTCGTTCGTCGCTGCCGCTGCCGCCGCTGCTGTTGCTGCTGCTGGCTGCCTGGCAAGCAAAATATTTACCAAAGTGATTAAGATGCCTGAGTAATTTTTAACACAATTACGCTGCCAAGCAGACGACGGCAGTCAGCAGTCGGCAGTCGGCAGTCTCGAGCCTGCAATTGTGAGCTGCTGCTGCTGCTGTTGCTGCCTGCCCCGTTGAATGGCTACTGTAGTTACACCGCCTCGGCGTCAGTTGCAGCTGCAATGCTGCTAATGACCAGGCCAAGCCATCGACTCAGCCGCTCGCAATATAAACTGTGGCATTGTCTGACTACTCGACTCCGACTCCGACTCCAACTCCAAACTCCAAACTTCAACTGCCGCTTGGAGCAAGTGCCATCGCCATCAGCTTCTGTGTACCTTGGCCATTAGCGTTGCCACACTAGGCTGGCTTTAATCGTAGCGCAGCGGCGACAGGCGGTTGCGGGTGTTTTACGCATCAGCGTTTTTTGACAGCTTCTTCCCCACAGCAAAAATAAAAAAATAAAATAAAAAATATATATAACATAAATATATTGAAAAAACTTGACGTTTTGTTGTGATTTATTGTATGAGCTTATGCGATTTTTGGCAGGTGTTGAGCTGAGCTGATCATCCGTTGCTGCTGCTTTCAAAACTCATTGCAACGTGCGGCACATTTGACGCTCATTGCCTGCCCCATTCGAACACAACGCACGACAAGGCAACAAAAAAGCCAATAACAAACAACAAACAACACAAAAAATAAGGCATAAAATCGTGATGCGTTTGGTTTAGATTCAAGCGGCACGATTTTGCCGGCGTTAGCAACATTAACAATGTTGCCACAAACAACGAAGATGTTGTTTCCAGCTGTCCATGCGAAATGTTGACAAAGAGCAGAGTTCGCCATTTGAGAATTTGTTGGCCATTTAGTTAGCAATATTTATACACTTGAATTGAGCGCTTAGACTCTGTAATGAAGTTTGTTGTCATTAGCGAAATTTAACTGACAGATTCTTAGAATAAAATATACCTAATGTCTTGCGAAAATGTATCTTCTTTAAGATATTAAGTTAGTTAAGTGCTAACACTGATTTTAAGATGCTTTATATCCTTTTTACCAAAACACTTCAAGGATCTTTTGGAATTAAATAAAATCTTGAAAGCTTAGTAGAAATTTCCTGATTCAAAATTAATTTTAAGCGGAACTGCAATGTTGATTGTGATATTAAATATAAATATATAATAGAAAAATATGAAAATTAATATAAATGGCAATTTTCAACCTTTTTTTAGGGTAAGTTGTTAACTTTTTGTTTTCATAGAATTTTGACTTGGAAGGCTCCTTCATCTTTATTTTCAACTCACTTAATGTTACCAAAACTGAAAGGTAAGAGTATCTCATATTAATTGACTTGGCATTTGAATCTCATTCATTCAAATCAACAAACAAATTAGTTGGGATCTAGCCAGGCTTAGTTGTGGTCTTACCAAGCTAAAAACATGAATTCTCCAGTTCTAACGTATTTGCTTTCTCAAATAGAGAATTTAGGCATCGGCTATTTAAATTGTGGCATTATTTTCATATTTGCTGTGACGGAATCGAGACTGACTCTGCTCTGGCTGAAGCCTAATTTCCCTTCCCTTTGCCGTTGGCCAATGAAAATGAAAATGAGCGCGGCACGCGCTGAGCTGCCGCACGACTGGAAAATTGCAGTGGCGGAGCGGCGCAGCGTTCGGTTGGCTGCACCCGGAACGGCAAGGGGGAATGGTAAAGGGTGTGAGAGTTGCTGCCGCGTTGAAGCCACGTGTTGCGCATGCGCTTTTGGCCCCTGGACATGCAGTTGGACACGACGCCCTAAGCCTTAGCCGTTTTGCGTTTGTCAGGGTCGACTGCTTCGCGTTGGCTTCGTGCTAGGCACTTGGCAATTGTTCAGTTGCTCAGTTGTTCAGTTTCTTCAGTTGTGCAGTTGCAAGTGGCACGTTGCACGAAGCAACGCTAGGCGTGAGGCAGAAGCAGAAGCAGCAACTGCAACAGGAGAAGCAGCAGCAGCAGCAGCAGCAACACCTTCACTCTCTGCGGTTGAGGCGATAGTACGATGATGTATAGCCTGAACTTGCAACGTTGCAAGTCTGCTGCCTCTGCCACTGCCACTGCCACTGCCACAACTGCCTCAACTGCTGCCCGCTATTGTAGGCGTCAACTCACGTTTATGCTTTGTAGACATTATCGCGCCTGTTTATCTTTAAATTGCAAGTAAATTACTTTGGCTCGCGCAGCTTGATGTATTATGCTGGCTTGTTGAGTGGCCACTGAGTGATTTGATGAGCTCTGAAGGGGGGGCAGATGGAGAGGGAGAGAGGGAGACTGCAGCAGCTAGAGGGGTAAAGAAGGACACAAAAGATATTTCAAAAACAACCCGTTTATTCGAGCACTACAAACTAAACGTTGTGCGTAATAAATTAGCTATGAAAGCGTCGTCATGTGTGTGAGTGTGTGTTTGTGTTGGTGATGGGGTGTGCAGTTGTCGGTTTTGGACGGATGGGGGGGAAATCTCTCAGTAATGCGTCTCGGTGACTCTCACTTTGCCGTATTTGCCGTGCAAATGATGCTTGGCAAAGGACAACAGATTGGCATGGCTGTGTACGTCCAAATGGGCTGGGAATGCGGCCTTGTGCACCACAGCGGCGTGGGTGTGATGGTGGTGCACCAGAGGAGCGGCATGATGGTGATGCACCAGTGGAGCCGAGTGATGGGCATAGTGATGCAAATCGGCATGGCCATGGATGTGGGCGTGGGCGTGGGCGTGCTCATCGATGTGGGCGTGAGTGTTGTGAATGATGTGATGGTCGACCACAGGATTCCTGTAGTGCAGGAAATGATGTGGCTCATCATGCACCACCTTGTGCACATGATGCACTGGCGCCACCTCATGGATGGGCTCATGGCTGACAATCTTGGCCGGGGCATGGACATGAGCATGATGCACATGTTCATGAGCGTGCACATCGTGATCCAAGTGAGCGGAGTAGCCATCGTGATGGTAAACGGGATGGGGTACGGCGTCCAAATGGTGGTCACCAGCGTCGATCACTACGGCTGAGCTGTGGCCCAAGTGAATGCCATCGGAGTGATGCACATCGGCGTCCACAAAGTGGCCCAGATCCTCGTGATGATGCTCGTGCTCCAGATGGGGCAGCAAACCGGCCTGAGCCACTCCCAGCAAGGCCAAAGTGCAGATAAAGAACTAAGGAAAGGCTGAATGGTTAGAAGGAACTCTGCCCTGCCAATGATCCTGCCAAGAACCCACCTTCATTGCGGAGATTTCACGCTTAATTTGAGTTTATCCAAAAGTTAAAGTTGACGGTGCGCTGAAGACACTTGTTTCTTGTGCTGTTGTCGCTGAACTGTGCCTTAATCCGGCGGAGCCCACGCATTTTATAGCCCAATTGTTGGTCAACATCACGTGCAGCCTGGCAGCCTGTCCACTAGCCGTTGGCCGGGCCAGCTGTTGGTGGTTAATCGCCCAAAAAATTCAAACGATATCAAAATCGCCAAGCAATGAAAGTGATGTGTGCCGGGCCAGCCAATTGGGGCTGCGTGGCTGGAATTCTCAATGAGTTTTGTCGTCACATTTGAACCACCGAAGAGCTCATTATGTAAAGAGCCCAATGCAGTCAATAAACCTTTTCCAGGTGCTTTACGAGTACTCGCCCGGTCATGTCATAATTTTATGACCACTCGCATGACCAACAACTTAATGAGCCTCACGTCAGCTGGGGTTACTCCATTATGGGCAACTGCTGGCAAGGCCATCGGCTCCATTTCCATTTCCATTAGCATTTGCATTTCCACTTGCACTTCCACTGCATTTTGCAACCAATTTGCCAATCTTTGGCCAGTGAAAGCGTTAGCAAGCTGACCAACATACAAGCACAACATTTTTATAATGGCCAAAAAATCAATTCGCACAATTTGCATGGGGCATACAAAATTCAATCGCGTCTACGTGTGGAATTTGCCAAAGTGGCAACGGATTGCCAAAGATCTGTCTATTTATATTCACACAAAAGTGTTAAAAACTATAACAACAACTTGTGGGTGTTGTCAATCGAAAGTTGCAACAAATTCACGCAATTGCCAACTGTGACTTGCGTGTGAACAAAAATAGAAGTAAAACTCAGTTGGCATTATAGAATTCTAGCTTATAACAGCGACTTTTATCGCGCTTCCTAACTATTTATATACATAGATGTTCCCTTTAGGCTTTAACCTACCTTAACCTTTTCAAATCTGAAACGATTTCTATGCGGAATGCATTTTTGTTCATGGTTTGACCTCTAGATTGATTTGGCATAGTTTCTATTAATTTTTACTCCCTGTATCCATAAAAAGGGTGAAAAAGGGGGTACTAAATCTGTGCAAATTTATGTTTAGAAGTTAATTGTTTGGTAGTTTTGCAAGTCTTATGGAGAGAGTTACTTTATAGAATAGTAAAGCTGGTCTTTCCAGGCTGCCCCCTAGTCAAAGTAAAGTATAGTTCTTCTTTCACTCACCATAATCCTGTAGACTCTACAGTGTAGAGCTTTGAAAATAAGCTCGATCCCAATCAGACGATAATCATAAAAGTTTCATGCAACAGTTTTCCGCTAGCTTTCAGATCAGTTGTGGAATTGAGAATCCTTTGGCTTGTCTTTCTCCTGAACTGTCATTTTACTATTTATCTTGCTTATTTCCTGCCCCTCGCATGTCCTAAATAAGACAATTAACCATTTAATAATCTCAAATTCGCATAAATTTCAATTGATTACATCTACAACTGAACATAACTAATGTTTTTGGTGGCATTCATCATTTTCAATTGCACTTCCTGTCTAGACGACGTGCTGTGAAACACGTTCCATAAATTATGAAAAACTTAAAGCAGTTACCCAGGCTAAGAAAAAGCCGCCTTCAAAGTGGGTCAGCTTGCGGCTAATTACATAATAATTTGGTCAATTTAATCACGGCGTTAATGAGCTCCGTTGTATGCAAGACGGCGAGTCTAACTGCTGCGAGTTCGCTGTGGGGGCAGGGGGTTAACTATCGCAACTATCGGCTTGGGCGGCGGCGTCAACACCCCGAAAACTAGAGAGGTACGTGCAGCACATGTGCAATGAATTGGGTGGGGGATGGGGCATGGGGGCTACCAAATCGGGCCTTAAAAGGCGGCTAACAACTTAAAATGCTCGCCAGGTGCCCACGCGACACGTCGTCGGCCTGTCCAAAGATTTGAGTGCGAATTTGTTTTGGTTTCGATAGAAGCGCAAACGCAATTTGTACGCCTGACAAATATTTGAACATTTCCAATGAATTTTGCGTACGAATTTGAGAATTGTTGGTCTTTTGGAATTGCCAGTTCCTGTCTGTTTGTCCGCTTGTCAGCTTGTCCCTCTGTCCGTCTGTCTGCCTGCCAGCCTGCCTGTCTGTGTGTCTTACACCTGCCCCAACAGCCAATTAGCCACAAAAGTATCTCGTAGCATGCAGCCCGCAATTCTCAGTCTGCAGCTCGCCTCCGAAGGGGCGGGCAGCGCAGCATTTGTAATTAGACGGGGCAGCAACAAGAGCAACGTTGACGTCGACTTATTTCAATATGCAAATTGTTGTTAGACTAGCACAGAAAAAAATTAACATAAAGCGGCGGCCAGCTGCAGCAGAAGGAGACAGCCACATAGACAAAAAGCTGCATGACAAAAAAAAATAAAAATAAAATTAAAAAAAAAAACAAAATATAAAAGGAAAATCTATAATTTATTTGCACAAAAATGACGGCGTCGGCGGCGGCGTCGGCGCATGTTTGTAATTGAGTGCATCGTTAGCGGGGCAGCAGCAGCGGGGCAGGCGGCGGGGGCGAGCTGTATTAGCGACGCTGCCAACAACTAATTTAATGCCAGCGGCAACAGCAGCAACAGCAGCAACCAGCAGCAGCAGCGGCAACAACAGCGACGGCAACATGTCAACAGCAACGCCTGCCCCCAGCACGGGGGACAGCCAGGATGATCCCCTCGGTAGGGGGCGGCGGGTAGGTCGACTGTGTGCATATTTTATGCCTGCGGCTCTTGGCCATTGTGGGCAACTCTGTATTTGTGGCTAAAATAATTTTGCATCGCATATTTTGCCAACCACAAATCAACGGTATGAAAAATTTGATGGTAATTAATATTGTAAGTAGTATAACTCACTATGATTTTAAATAAATGGGTGTGCTTCGTTTAATGGATCATGGCTATGGCTATGGCTATAGAGCTGTATGCTAATCAGAAAACAAGGACAACCAAATGCCATGGAAAACTGTACGAATAGTTCATTTAAGTGTTTTAATTATGATATATTTTATTCGTGAATTCAAGTGTTAACAATATTCTGGGCAATTATTATGAATGCAGAGTGCTTTAATATACTATTTAGTGATCCTAAAAGAACCGAGATAATCCAACTCTTCCCAGCTTTGTAATTGTTTGGAAAATTATAAATTGTCAGTGTTTCTTTCCACATTTACAGAAGAACCTTAAATTGATTGAAAATATGTGTTCTTCCTTAAATAAAATTCAATAAAAACTTGCCACTGAAAGTAATTTAAAAATATGTTAACTATATAAATTGCGAATACCTTTTATATGCTTCTTCTCTTCTACTCTTACTTTCTGGCGGACTGAACGATGCCACTCCATTACAATATTAATTTCACAATCATCATTATGCCTTCAACATCCACAACATCCCATTGGCATTTTCTCCTCTACAAGCCGCCTTGATTACTCCATGTTAGCCCCTTTGGCTAACTGGGGAGCTTATCAACGGTAGCTGCCTCAGCTGGCCAATACGCAGGTGTTTTTGGCCACTGTTCCAATTTGCAGTTCATATTGTTTTCGATTTCTCAGCACACGATTTTTAATCATTACGCCGCGAACAGATCGAACTGATCGGGATGGAGGTGCATGTAGGATGAATAAAAATAAAAAACAGAATCACATGTATGGCTGGCTGGGGCTCTTCCCCCAACAAACAAATTGGTTAGCAGTAGGCCAGGGTACGGATCCCGGCTGGCATTATTGCATTTTCGCCAGGTAATGAAGTTCAGCAAAAAGTTAATCGGAAAAGCAAGGCCCCGCAACTAAATAGACAAATGATACGGAACGGAAGCTGCCAGCCAGTTGGCCAATTGTGCGGTGGGTTTTGCTTGCACATTAGCGGCTATAAATTGTCTTAATGCACACACACACACACACACAATACACACACACAAACACACATACACAGACACAATCACAGTGCGATCGGGGCCAGACAGACACCTTGAACGGCGGCAAAGATCAGACCCAGAGGCTGAGACTGCAACTCAGAGCGCATCGCCGCACTGTGGTTCAGAATCCACTTGGGTGGGGCAAAAATGTCAATATGGTATGCTTGGTTATATCAAACTTGAGTACACACTTAGTTAAGAAATACCTTAGAAGTAAAAGCTTCAAAGAATATCTAAATATGAGTTTTATCGATGAAAATTAATGAAAGGATATATTTTTAAATTTTTTATTAATCAAAATGTCTTCTTTCAAACTCATACCTCAATTTAGGACAGATATTTCGTATTTTTCAAACTTGCAACTATTTTCGTCAAAACAGATTTGTGACCCACCCAAAATCAGTTTGCACCACTGCCCACCGTCTGAGTTGCCGTGTGATTTCGCAAACTGTGGCAACAGTTCGAGTCCAGGTTCGGCATTCTGATCTTCATACATGATCATGCATATAGCGAGGCGCGTGTTGTGTATCTGTATCTGGCTCTGGCTCTGGCCGGGCTCTGTCCCTGTCTGTGTAGCCTGTACGAGTGTATCTGCATCTGTTGCTGTGGGCCTGATGTTGCATAAGCTGCTGCTGCGGCTGCTGCTGCTGCTGCTGATGTTGCTGCTGCATGTCCAATCGCTGTAAGATTGTGAAAATTGTAACGCTCGATTGAGAGCTCAAAGTTGCAGTTGATGTTGTTGTTGCTGCCGCTGCCTCTGCTGCTGCTGCTGCTGTTAATAATATTGCACAAAGGCAAGTTTGCGAAAGTTCGTCAGCAGCAGAACAATGGACTCAGACTCAATTCAAGTGTTGTTGTTGCTGTTGCTGGCTGTTCTTGTGGCCATTGTCAGTTGATTTCATCTGAAATAGAAAGCATGCAATTTTCATGCCACGCTATGGCGTCGATAGCGGCAGCAATTGATCTGCCGATCTGCGGATCGATTGAAGGAGTTATTACACACGAACAAAGCGGAGCATCAGGAGAAGCTGCAACCATTTGAGTCCATTGGAGTCCATGGCAGCTATTGCTCTATTAGTGTTTCGGCTATGGATCGAAACGATGTGGCATAATGATTTTGCGGAATTTCAAATGGACCGTAGGACAGGTGCTAATTTCATAGAACGGCCAATTGAAATGCCTGGCCAAGAGCTTCACAGGCCGCCGACAGCATCATCGACAAGTGCGTGGCTTAAACTAACTTTAAATTACACCACACAACTAGATTTTAGTTTAAAGTCTTACTCTTTATTGTACCTGGGGACTACCCTAAAAAGGTATTGACAGAATATTGTTTTACATTCAAGTTAGAAGCTCTCTCAGTTCTTGAGCCATTAAAGAACATTTAAATAAGATATTTTGATTGCTACCGGTTGAGTTTTAGTGTGCAGTAAAAAAGTATGCTATGCTATATCTCGGAAACTTGAGAGATTATAAAAACTGCAACATATCAGAGAAAAGCAAAATGTATTTCATGCCAAGTCGTAAATATGAGCACTTATCTAGAACTACACCTTGCAACAATCTGATAGGGGCAGCATTAATGTGTCTTTCCAAGTCGTAAATGCTTATCTAGAACTACAACGCTTCACAATTTTGTTGCACAGTGTTGGCTAGTAAGCAATTGGCAAATCGAAGAGCCAATTGGCCAATTGAATGCGACTTCGGGTTCGGATAGCGGCTCGTTTCGGCATCCGCATTGACAAAGCGGCGTTTAATAGCCTGAAATGAATGAAAGCCAGGCTCGAGGTTGAGTTTGAGTTAGAGTTTGACTTCGAGTTCGAGTGTTAGTTTGAGTACCCGAACGGAACAGCTGCCAGCTTCGAGTGCTGTGGGCAGTCAATCCTTATCGGCATTCCCACGCAGGGCAGAGACAGGTAGCTAGCCTGGGGTTGCCACCATGAAAACTCATAAAATGTGGCCCTAAGCAAAAGGATTCCTAATGCATGTGATAAGGATGCGCACGGAGGCAGTGCGAATGCCACATCCCGACACCAAATGACCATTTTATGTCGGCACATAAATTAGCTCTGAGGGCTCTGGAGGGCAGGTCGTGAATGAAATCGATTGAAATTGATTGAGTTTAACTGTAAATGCATTTTTAAGCGTATGTTTTGCTGTGTTTTGTTCAAGATACGAGAGTCGACGCCGCCGCCACCGCCGCCGTCGCCGACGCTGCTTATCAAAGCCAAAATATCTAAGTGGCTTTGTAGTTCGTTTGTATGGGGCAGCGTGGCAGCGGGGCACAGGTGTGCAGGGGCACTGAGTCGGAGTCTGTGGACTGCAGGCTCTTTTATGGTCCCCGACTGCATGCATTTATGCATATCGATTCCAAGACTTGTAAATCTGTGCGTATGCCATTAATTTTTTTTCTTCGGCATTTTGGTTGGCTTTTTTGTTGTTGTTAAGCTCCATCAACAACAACAACATCTTGTAAAACTGTAATTTTAAATTAATAGCCGCGTATTACAAGCAGTTTATATGCGCTGGCGTAGGAGGCGGAGGCCCCGCCCTCCGCGCCGCTCCCCGCCCCAATCCGGCTTGGCTTTATCAAGCGAAGCGGGGCCCCATGAAGGTGTTGAAATCAACAGCTAGTCCAAACTCTATAAGAATTTATAGCGGAATTATGTGACGGCTGCTGCCGTCGCCGTCGCTATTGTTATTGTTGTTATTGTTGTTTTTGTTGTCGGCTAGCGGGCGTTCAACAATAACAATAACAATGCGATAGTCGATAGCCAAGTTAAGAGTCCCCGTCTGCCTCTCCGTCTCGAACTCAGTTTCAGTTACTCGTCTCCGGTTTCGAGCGTTTCTTACGGAATTTTATTTCAACGCATTTCATTTCATTTCATTTCATTCGATTTGATTTCTTTTCTTAAGTTGCCTTTGGGGGCCTCTAAGAGAAGCTGCTGCTCTTTAATTTTCACCTTTAGCCCGCGCTGGCCGCTGAAGGCTTTAACTAATTTATGCAAATGTATATTTAATCGTCGTTGACAGTTAAGGCGGGCGCTGAAGAACACAAAAGAGGCAACATCAGCGTCGGCATCACCATCAGCAACAGCAACCGCAACAACAACAACATCCAACAGTAACATCAGCAATATTGTTGTTGCTGTTGTAGATCGTGAGCTCTTTTGTGCGATGATAGATGTTTATGAGGCGGCAACACCCACCGTAGATGGGACTCGAAGATGGCGCTGATGTGGTCGGTGCAAATTTGTTGACGGCGCATGTTGTGCATTTAAAGAAGTGCTCGATTGAAGCCTTCCTTCCAGGGAAGTCATCTCGATGCAGTTGTCGAGTGTCGCCTCAAAGCCTGCAAAGTGAGAAGTCAAAGAGTGCGAACATTTGCTTGTATTAGTGAGCTTTTGAAAGCTCTGCTGCTGGCGCACTGACAGACGCACACACACACAGACACTATTTGAATACGTGTGACTTGTAGTTGTTGAAAGTTTAGTCTAATGAACTGATATTTTAGATAAGCATTGAAGCAACTCTAGTACAATGCGCAATTGCATTTTCATTACCACTTCAATTTATCATTTACCTTTTAATGAAGCTGTAAATTCTTTCTCTAATTGCTGCCAAATTACAACTAAATGCCAGACATAAATCTTTTGCAGCCTGTTGTCGAAACAGCCGCCTCTTTGGTCCAGCGCGCGTCCCTTAGGGCGCCACGAATTGATTAGAGGCCAAATATGCCCCAACACATGCGCATTAAAACTGAAATTACTACCTGAATTCCGCAAGCGCATTAAACAAAGCCAACGACATGGAGCTGAGCCTGGCCTGGCCTGGGCTGGGCTGGGTCCAAAATGTAAGTGAGTTTGTATGGCAGTCATGTTTATAAAGCAAATCATAGACAAAGCCAACTAGCTTAACGGGCGCCATAAAAGAGATGCTAAGATCTCTCTGCCGCTTACCGCTTGCCGCTTGCTGCTTGCTGCTTGCTGCTTGCCGCTTGCCGCTTCAATGGCCGCAAGTGTCGTGGACAGGATGCAGCACGCGCTGGGCACTCGGTCGGTAGGGGGGACGCCTCCTTTGGGTAGGTATGGGATACGTGGTGGACTCTGCGGCCCCACTCGCTAAATATCAATAACATTTTTATTTATTTTGTTTGCGGGCATTTTGGCATTTTTGAGTGCATTTATTTTAACGTCCTAAAACGAACATTTTGTAAAACGTTTTGTCTGCCTCGCTGTTGCTAATGTTGTTGTTGTTGGTGTTGTTGTTGTGGTTGTTGCTGCTGCTCCCCTTGTTGCTGTTACGTTCGAGTGCACGCCGAGATTTGCAGTAGCCATTGGCCCATTGGCATGGCGCGTGCAACTGCAGCTGCACTTGTCTTGGTCTTGGTTTTAGTCTTGGTTTTGGTCTTGGTCTTGGTCGGAACCGATGCCGATCGCTCCTCTCCTGGCAACAATAAATAATAAACCTTTTGTGGATTTTGGTCTTGATGGCGGTGGCGTTGGCCTGGCTACCGATCGGCCAAGATCAAAGCCCAATTGCCGCCATTGTTTGTAGGTAAGAAAACAAACAAACTAAAAATCGACGATCGACGGCGAGCAAATAAAAATGTCTATAAAGGAGCCGGGCCCAAACACTTGGGAAAGTCGCATATTGTTAGGCAAGTGCTAAATGCGGCATTATATTAAATTTTAATTAAAAAGGGAAAATCGAGCGGAAGCTGACCCACAACAGCTTCAACAGCAGCAACTTCAGTTACAAGTAGGCATAAAAGTGAGACGGACAAGAAAAACCGGTGGCAATAATTTTAATGCCGCTTAAAAGCAAAGTACGGACGGACGGGCGGACAGTTGGATAGTCGGACAGTGGCGGCATCGTAAAATTCTTAAAACATATTTTATGAGCAGCAACAAGAAAATAAGAAAAACGCAGCACGTTGACAAATTTGAGGCCCAAAAGAGGTCGGCCAGGTCGCTTGGTAGGCGCCCAAAAGGAAAAGCAGTCTCATAAACGATGGCGATTTAATTTAACGATTGTCATACTCATACTTAAAGCGAAAGGGTAAAACCAAAAATACCAACAACAACAAACAACAAGAACAAGAAAAAACGGTTGAATGTCTTCGGACGAGTTTCGGATGAGTTAACTGGAACTGGCAGCGAGTCAGGGCCGCCGGAGGAAGCCACCCACATAAAACAACAAACGCTGCGCCATTGTCTCAGGCGCTGAAATTCACTTGAAAAAATCCCATAAAGCCCCCCAAAAAAAGGCAGAGCATACAAGAATGTCATGCAGCTGAGTAATCGACTGGATAATGCTCTGTAGAGTAGGAAATTCAAGGATGTTTGATAAGTAGAGCAAAAATCCAAGGGAAAGTGCGTTGAAAGAAAGGTTATCTTGATAAAAGTTCATTAAATCAGTCCTAGATGAGAAGCTTAGCCGAATCGAGGGATAGTATCAATTAGGAAGATCAAAATGTGTATTTTATAGGATAAGTTTCGGATTATCCTCTGGAATCTTAAGGGCACGATTTATACAGGTGCAAAGGCAATGTTTAATCTATTTTATTTGAAAAACAAACAGAATACTGAGCTTGGCTAGGACTGTTAAAGGAGATAAGTAGTCTGATAGAATTAAGGCCAATTCTGCATATTTGGAATATAGAAAGCGATGAAGGACTGCATACTAAATTTTGCAACTGTGGCTTACATAGTTCAACAGATCACTGAGGCTATATTCTGAGTGTAACAAACTGAATCACATGTCCAACACATTTCAAGTGCAGGGTATCAACAGAAAAGCTACAGTGAAATACATAAAATTGTATTGAAAAGCCCTAAAATGAAAGCGGACTGCGGTTCGACTGTTCACTGAGCACCCAGAAGACATGGGCCCAGAAGAGTGGGGCAAGAAGAAGAAGAGCCGAAGAGCCGAAGAGCCACAGATCAACAACGTTGATCACGCGCATGCGACGACATTCAATGTGATTTCGTTTGAAGCGCCGCGCGCATGCGCGGGAGCAAAACAATCGCTTGACTTCAACTTCGACGTCGACGTCGATGTTGGCGACAGCGCAGTGGCGTCGCTGCTGAAATTGGGTCGCCAGGCGGCGGCTGGGCAGATCCCTTGGCGGCCACGCCACTGTCAAAGGCTGCGGCGGCTCCTAGATGCGCGCTGCTAATGTTACCTGGCCGCTCAAAAAGTCAAAAGTGAGCCAGTGCAATCTGATAATAATCTGACAAACTGTCGCTGGCGTTTGACGGCGCACAAAGCGCACAAAGGCGGCCAGCGAGCAGGAAGAAATCAAATTTAGGCGAGCGGTACAAGGAGACAGAGAGCGGTAGAGAGAGAGAGAGGGGAGGCTGGCTGGCAGGCAGGCAGGGTGTACAGGGTTAGAGAGCGGTAGCGATTGCCTTTTCCTAATGATGACAATTTGAGCTGTAGCTGTAGCAGCTGAAGAGGCAGGGGCCGAGGGAGACGAAGACGGAGACGTGGTAGTTAAAGCCGCTTGCAACGGCAGTCTCTGCTGGCCTGTATTGAATTTTGAATGATTAGTTTGATTCGCGAGCGATCGGCAGATTGAGCCTGACTTTTAAATGTCGCAGTGTCGTTGAAGTTGGCGACGTCTCGGCTGCTTATTAGCCGCGCTAAATTGCACTAGGGACCCAATTTTGCACAAGCCACGACAACGTCAGAGTCAGAGTCGAAGTCGGAGTCGGAGTCGGAGTCAGAGTCTCCGGCTTTATAGAGTCGAACAAAATGTAACGTGTGTCAGTTTTAAGGCAAGCGTCAACTCTAATGAACTCTTGTGTGAATTTAGCTGAAGTCAATAAGCCAAGCGCTGTATATCAATTAAACTGGCAGACATTTGTTGCGGCTACCTGATCGTGGATCGTGGCTTTGGCTTTGGCTTTGGCAAAAGGCAAAGGCTTTTTGTGACGCCCACTTGTGGGCAACATGATGATCAATGAGCCGGAGCTATAGCTGTATCTGTAGCTGTAGCTGTAGCTGGAGCTGATGCTGGTCACATTGAGGCACGTAGAAACATGCGAGCTGCTTGTCCATGTCAAGTGCAACAATTACCACAATTGAACGATCGTGTGTCCGGCAGCAGAGTCAGTATAATACGGCCAGTACTCTATGCTGGCTCTGGCTGACCAATCCCATTGCAAATTGAATAAGAACATTATCACTGCAACAAGCCACAAGGCTACACGACAATAATAATCAAGATCAATTGCAATTACAAGCACAATGAATGCATTGCCTTCAACTTGACTCAATGACTATAACTCCGACTGCAACTGCAACTGCGACTATGACTTCGACTATGACTATCGATCTGCCAGGCAGACGGAGCTGCCCACCTTAGCAATGTTTGCAGGAAGTGAGCAGGAACAGACAGCAGGGACACACGGCCAGACATGATGCAGACAGCCAGACAGCTGGACAGCCATTGATATGATTTGCTGCAACATTTGCTGGCCAGGCTTACAGGCTACAGGCTTACTGGCCTCGTTGTCGTTTTCAACTTGTGGTCGCTCCTTCTGCATGACGCGACTAATGCGCAAAATTCACACAATTCATCATCATGCTACAGCCTGGACACTAACAAGCCCAAATCATTTTTACAGCTAGCGGCCGCAGAGCAACAGTGGTAACAACTTCATATAAAATGTGCCCAAAATTGGCAAGCTAATTAAAACGTGAATTAAAGAGTTATAAGTAAAGAATCCAGGCTTTATTATATATATCAAAATATACTTCTAATTCTAATTTAAACTAAGACCTATACTCAGCTGAGATCAACAAAAAGAATATTATATTTTAAAGAAATATGTTTTAAGTTAAAGAAAAATCAATATTAAAATATTTAAAAATAGAAGGAGAAGGATGACTAGAAAGAAAGGGTTAATATCGTGGAATAGGGATCATATAAAATGATAAGATACTGAGCCTTAATATAACAATTATTGATTTATTTGTATAGTTTTTTAAAGTCATATTTAGATACTTATGTGATTTGAGTCATATGAGTTGATTCCAATGGGAATATCGAATAATAAATATATTATATCAGAGTACAACCAGTTTAAAAACTATATATATTTGGATTCTTTAGTGAATTGAGTAATCAAAGCTAGAATTATTGACCTGCCTGGTTAATTCCAGTCGGCATTTGCTACTATATTGGTCACAGCTATAAATTAGTCGCATAATTTAATTTTGGCAACTGTAATATATAGTCAAAGACCACTGTGCGGTTACCTGATCACTGACTGATGTATCTACTTAAGTCCGTAAGCGCTATAATTGCTTAACGAGCGTTCAAAATGCTGCGTCTGCGGCTGAAACTGAGGCGCCTTAATATGGCAAATGTGCAAAGTGATTGACAAGCAATCAGAATGTGTATCAGGTAATCTATGCAACTTCAATATACAAAGTTACAGAGATACAAAGGTACAAAGGTACATAAGGTACGAGTCCAGAACTGTAGCCCACATATGTATGTTGCTGTGTAGGCACTTCAGAACGCAGTTCTTAACTCGGATACGTTTTTTTATACGAAAATTTGTAGCATTTTGTGATTTCCGCGGAATAGATACATCTACGAAGCGCGTCTATAAAGAGTTACACCCGCCCGCCTGTTCAGACTAGACTCTATAGAGTCGAAGCCGACGACGGACGCCGACGCCGCTCTTGATGTGATTTCGTAGAAGTGACCGCTGATGGACTATTGCGTATTGCTATTGCGCGGTAGGTACAACAGCAACAGCAACACGGCAACAGCAACACAGCAACAGCAACACCATTGGCCAACACGCTACGGTGGCGGGCCAAACGACCTCCAGTAAGCCAAGTCCAAGTCCAAGTCCAAGCTGGTGCTGGAGCTGGAGCTCGAGCTCGAGCCCGTCATCATTTCATTGTTGCCATAAACTTGCATTTATGATGACTTACGGGTCAGTTTTCCTTTTGTTTTTCAGTCGTCGTCAAACCAAAGCACTTAATGTCGCACATGAGTTACAAATGCGATGGCGATGGCTCCTCCACACACTTGAGCCAGCTCTCGCGGCAACGATGGTGGTGCTGATGGTGATGGTGGTGATGGTGATGGTGGTGCCAGTGGTGGTGGTGGCGGTGGAGGAGTTTCAGTTTTGAGCCTACGCCTGGCCCAGGGCCTGGTCTGTTGGCTTTTCGGTAGTTGTGACCAGGCCAGCGAAATCGCTAGCCAGTTGTTGTTGTTGTTGTTGTTTTCGTTGTTTGTTCTTTTATGTTAACCTTTTGTTTTTACCTGATTTCGACGTCGACGACGACGCGACGGCACACAAAGTTACCAAACGCATTCGCCCTCAATGTCACAACAACAACAACAGCAACACACAACATACAACAGCAACACTGTGTTGTTGTTGTTGTTGTAACATTCGTAGAAATCACAAGTGCCAAGCGCGCTTCATTGTGGGAACTGTTTTTGAAGTTGGCTCGCTGTCGGCCCAAGTATGTGCCCCTCAAGCCCTGCCTCAAGCCCTCCTCCCTCACACGCTCGTTCTGTGCAGGGCTGTGTGTGTGTGCTGTGTGTGTGTGGTGTGTGTGCTCTTTGGGCCACTTCACATATTGACTCTAATATCCTTTTGAAATTGATTTGATTAACCTTTTGATGATCGATGATAATGAATATTTATTAACTGTGCGACGGGTGCCACAATTTCCCACACTCGGCTGTCGAAACATGTCATAAACGATGAAAAAAACACACTATAAACATTAATTTTGGAAAACAAATATAACGATATATGTATATACATATATATATTTTTTTAAGTAGCTTGATTTCCTGTGGTAACAGTTACCATTTGATAACTGCCATTAAAAACGAGAAAACTTAAGAGATTTTTATTATAAATAAACTGTAGCTAATTGGGTGTTGGTTGTGTTTGGATCAAAAATTAAATACGAATACGGTTAATTAAGCGTCTTAGTTTCAGTTTTATGGCTCAATTTGGTAGTACGAAACCCGCTAACAACAACAACAACAACAACAACAACAAATACCTATCAACAAAATATAACAAAAATGACAATTTATGAAAAAAAAGAAAAAAAAACATACGCGTAATAAAAAAAAGCAACTTAAAGCCGAACCCAAATCCGTTTATTGTGGGGTGTTTTGGTTGTTTTTTTTTTATTTAGGGGGGCTGGCATTTGCATAGATTCGTTAATTAAACGTTCGTAGCCCTGATTTTTATCATAGATAATTAAGTTGCATATGCCAAAGGAGCCCTGCTAACTGTGTGATAAACTTTTATTAATGAGATTTTATGTACCGCATCTAAATTCAGAATAAGCAGCTGCAAAAAATAAAAAAATAAAACAAGTAAGAATGCTATAGTCGAGTATACCCGACTACAAAACTCCCTGTACCCAGGTTGAAAATTTCCGATCGCATCTTCGTACACTTACACATACACAAAGACGCACTCACAGAAGCGACAGCGCATGCGAGACATTTTAAGTGGTGGCTGTACTGCTTCTTCCCACCCTCGTTGGAGTACTGATTCCTGTTCGTTGAATAACTTTCGTGTTTATTATCCGATCAACTTGAAATATGGACATTACATTAAGAAAGACTAAAGTATCGTACATGCCAAATTGCAAAGCTATATCTTTAAAAGTGTGGCTGTAAGACGTTTTGATCGAATTGCGGGGGAACGGGGTAAGATATCTGAGATCGGAAACAAACTTGATCTGCGTATGGTAAGTACAGAACGTACATTTTTCTTTTTTTCAAATTTGGTGTCTCTAGCTCTTATAGTTGCTGAGATCGACGCGTTCATCCGGACAGACGGACAGACAGACAGACAGACGGACACAAATCCAATACCCCCTTTTTACCCATTTTATGGGTACAGGGAGTAAAAAAGAGAGAGATAGAAAAGTAAGCTGGCCCATAAGCACCGGTGGAAAACACATGTTAAAGCCATTTGATAGATTGGCCAGAGCGCAACGGAAACATCAAAGCCTGGCAACGGTTGTAAACTATCGAATATGGTAATATATAGATAACGATAACAACGAATCTCTGATGAAGATATCAGCTGAAAATGTAAAGCATGTGTTGCCTCAAATCGTAACAATCGTCGTAACAAACAGGTCATTGAATATTTCGAAAATAAATAAATAAAAAAACTATTTATGATTGCTGAGTGCCTAATTCGATAGATTAAATTCTTTGAATGAGATTAAAGAAATAAATAAAACTTGAGATAAAAAATAACAAGCTCACTTAAGCTAATTCCCATCTACTGTTACCAGACTAAATACTGCATAAGATTAAAATTAAAACGAGAGCTTCACCTGAGCTACAATAATTAATTCTTACTCTCATCGGCTTAACTATTAAGTATAACAAAATAAATCAATATTCCTTGATAAGCTTAGCAGGTTAAATATTGGAATTAACCAGAGCTTAACACGCTGAACACGATTACAGATAATATGAGAACTTCACTTCAGCTACAATACTTAATTCTTCCTGACCGGGCTTAATTATTTAGTAAGACAAACAAAATAAATCAAAATTCATTATAATCTTAGCAGGTTAAATTGAAAAGTAACCAGAGATTAATACTCTAATAAAAGATATGAGATAAAATTAGAACTTCATCAGAGAAAAATGGCCGTTCTAGTTCTAGAATTATTGGGATAGAATTTATACCGAATTTTTCTTAAAATTTTAAGTACTATTAATTCTTTAAAATTCTTAAATTAAGTATGAATTAATCTTGATTTGAAAAGTAACCCATAATTCTCAAAAAATATGATTATAAATCTTGAATTAAGCTCAAAATACTTATTACAAGAAATTTCGTACTTGATCTAAGAGTTAAACGATTATTATACTCAATTCAAGTTTAGAATTTCTTAGATTGAGAACAAACTATCTTAAAGTTCATATAATGCATACATACATAATACATACATACATATGAGTGTATGTAAGTATGTAATAACAATCAGAACAAAAGCGAGAGAGATATTAGGAGTTTGTTGGCGAGGGTCTGAAAACGGTCGTGGGGGGAGTGCTGTAAAATTGAGCAAAACAATCATACGGTATTTAACCCTGTTGGCAACAAATTTTTCTTAAAAGCCCATATTAATATAAATTATTTATTAAATTCTATGCACCTACATAGTTTATGCCAAGTACATAATTTAAGTTTTAGTTTTGAAATACCAAAATCTGGGAGTAAATTGCAATAATTTGTATATATGTAAGTCGTCAAGCGTACAATTAAAATAATATATAAAATATTAATGTGAACTAGATTCACTGCAGGGTTAAAAAGCTTTCGTCGCGTTTTGGGAATTTGCTATGATCATTTTTGTGCTTTCACTTTTGTCGCGTGCCTTTTATTATCCCTTGTTCCTTTTCGTGTTCGCGATTGCCGGGCTTTGGTGTGAGCTTGACTATTGCAGGCCTGGCAGTCGTTTAGTTAAACAAGTCGTGCGAAGAAGTGCGCGCGGGTGATAATCGAAAATCAAGTGATTTATCAAAAGTGTTCCATTTGGAAAGTGTTACGGTTTTTTTTTTTTTCTTTCGGTCGTTGATGTACTAACGCACAGTACATACAAGTGGCCCAATGACACCAAGCACGGGCTTGTTAACGCGCGGACCCAAGCATAAATGCAACCCACCTCCCCCCGCCCAACCGACCGAGGGGCGCGCCGCATAGCGTACGGTATCGGTACCGATCGCGAACATGAAAATACAAACTAAATACAAAAATACCATTAAACAAAAAGTCTCCAAGGATTACATAAATAACATAAGAGTGAAGTTCTAAGTGTAAAAATTGAAGTGGCATTACTTGCAAGATGGAAAAGATTGTTATAGTTAGAGCATAATTAGAACTACAAGTTTGAAGAGAAAGAGGATGAAAATATACAAGGTAAGTGCCTAAAACTGATTTCTGTAAATATGTATGTATGTGTGTATGTATGTTATGTGTGTTGATAGTTTTGCAAACATATGTACATATGCATAAGTACATATTATGTAAGTGCAGCTTTGTACATATACATACATACGTTCATATTAACACTGCAAAATGAACAGCTATACGTATATACATACATACATACATACATACGTATGAGCATACGTAAGTATACATGCATGTACATACATGTACGTATTTTGCAGTGTTTAAGAACTACAAACATATGTATGTACATATGTACATATATAAATGAGTTGTTCATACTTGTGTACCTATGTACATATGTAAATAAATGTACATACATGCGTATACATATACATTCATACGTACATACATACCGATCAGCATACAAGCTATGTACATACATACAAATATAGTTACATGTACATACATAAATGTACATTTGCACAAAAAGTGTTACGAACATTTTGTGCTTACTTTGAGTATTAAAAGTTTTGATTTGAGATTATTCAGAACTTAAAATTGGGACAGAAACTGTCTCAAAATCAGAAAATACGTACTGAATGGCTATATTCGTTATATATATATTATATCGTATACGTATATATATTATAAACGTTCTTCAAATATCTCGAAAATTTCTTAAAATCAAGAATTTCGGGCTTAACAAAATCGTTCTTGATATAAGAATTAGGTGCTCATAATAAGATTTTTCGAGTTTGGTCGGATTTTGAGTACAAAATACTTGATTTTTTCTCTGAGTGTACTTAATTCTTAACTATTAAGTAAGACTAGCAAAATAGATCAAAATTCCTTGCTAAACTTGGCAGGTTAAATATTGGAATTAACCAGATGTTAACACGCTGAATAAGATTAAAAATACAAAGGGAACTTCACCTGAGCTAAAATATATAATTCTTTCTCACCGGGTTAACTTTTAAGTAAGACTAAAAAAATGAATAAAAATTCCAGTATAATCTAAGCAGGTTAAGTATTGGAATTAACACACACATCAGCTGTCCAGCTGCTAAGTATGATCCCATTAGACTTCCTTAATTTCACACAGATAACAGGTCAGGTGGTGTGACATTACCCGGACTCACCGGATATATAATTTAAACACTTTATAGACCCCCAAACGGCCAACACCGCAGGTAACCAAAAATGCAGATTGCTAAACGTATACGGTTATTTGAATTGTTGGCATTGGCATGGGCCAGAGACGGAAATGGAGAGGGAGGGGGAGAGAGGATGGGTGGTTTTGTTTAGAGCATTTGATACGAATGCATTTGCATAAATATGAAATTTATCAACGCTGAGAGCTGAAATGGATGCTGATTGAACTCATTTGGCTATTTAGAGATTCAGCGCATTCTTTATGGTATATGGCGATGCCACATCATAATAAGCACACACACACACACACAGACAGATACACACAGGCACACACACACATGACTCGGCTTGGTTAAACAAAAGCAGTTTTAATAAATAGACATATGAAACACGACAACTAACACCATTAGCTCCACTTTAAATTGTTAAATTATTCAAACACTAATATGGTGCAAATATAACACAGCCAACAACATCAAACGATAAAAAGCCAATTTGTCTGTCATTTTTGGTCAATTTCATACAATATTTTAGTGGTCAGTTGGACAGTCTCTTTAGCAGGTTGTGCCAGTGTGTGTGTGTGTGTGTCTGTGCTCTATATATGCAATATGGTCGACTCATTTGTGCGGACATCAAACAAATTACTTTATCAACAGCAAACAACGAGCCACAAGCTGTTGATGTGCTGTTTATGCATTAGCGCCTTCCCCCACTGCCCTGCTCCCTGCTCTAACCCTCTCAATCAGACGCTATGGCCCTCTCTGTCTCACAACTGGTGGCTCTCCCTCGCAATTAGCATATTGCGGGGTGTGGTTGCCTAAATGACAACCAGCTAAACAAGCAGGCAACCAACCAACCAGCAACTGGCAGCCAGCCATAAAGTGGACCACCAACAGCAGCAGACACCAGCCAACAGCCACCAGCCACCAGCACCACCAAACCTAACCAAACCAAACCACACTCGAACCACAGCGAACCACTGAACGAACCACAGACAAATTAACTTTCAGTTGTTGTCGTCTTTGGTTTTTTTGTATCGATATTGAGAATTCGTATATATTTTTATTAACAAGCAGGGAAATTAGTAGGGGAAATCATAATTTTATAGGTATTTCTGCTTTTATTGTTTACCTTTTGTATCCATAGCTTTGTTTCATGTTTATAACTGAGTTTTGGGTAATATGATATGATGGGCACTCCGAAATATATGAGATTGTTAAACATAAATCTCCATTTAGTGTTTCATGATGTCGTAAAATGTACCCCCAATGATGGTGGTAGACCTCTAAAATTTTGACATTTATTTCAAAATTAGTTTTAGAAAGCTCAACACACACAAAAAGATATCATATTTTATACCGTATCCATAGACATAAACTATACGCAATGTTTTAGTTTAAAACGAGACCATTCAGCTGCTAATTAGATAGATAAGCCCGGCTTAAAATACACGCCACTTAGTTAGACACATACTACGGCTATCTACATAAATATCATACTCCTAAACAGTATCTGTGTATATATATTTTATTTGAGACACACGCTTCAAACACTCACTGCCTGACAAGGTGTCTTGTGTCTTGAGTCTTGGGTCTTGGGTCTTGAGTCTTGAGAGTAGAGTCTTGACTCTTGTGTTGTTTATAATAATAAAGACATAGTCATATATTTATGCTTTAAATTGGTTTCACGTTATGCATATAGACATTGGACGCATGTCTTATGTGGTAGTATGTGCTTAGGGGGAGGGTGGAGGACTGTGTTGAATAGTAAACAAAATATACATATACGTTAGATAGTACCTCATACAACCAGTTCTTTTTCCATTGAATTTCAGTCTTGGAGGCTTGAAAACTTGTTGTAAAAGCCAAACTATAATTTTGTCATTTTTGAAATTTATTTTATGAGCAGCAATTTTTGTTGTTTAAATAATACCCAAGTAGTCACATAATTCATGCAAAACTCTCTGCCACAATTATGCAAATTTTAATTGAAAGATTTTTGTTGCCGCTGCCGCTGCCGCCGACGATTTCTTTCATACTATATTTCTATATATATTCTGTTCTGTTTTTTTTTCCCAACTTGTACAAAGAATTTTCAGCATTTTTTGTTAATGTTGCTGCGGTCCGTTGTTTGGCTTATTTATTATACATTATAGGTATTTACGTATATGTATATATTTATATATCTTTTTTAGCTGTCAGGGGCAGCTTTCGTTGTTCTGTTAAAAAATCAACGGATAGCCTATAATTAAAGTATCATATAGCACTAGCGGGCTGTGCATGAAACTGTCAAAATATTTCCCTGCACCGAGCGCCCCCAAGAAGCCATCGTTATCTAGCTTAGGTTAGCCTGGCTTAGAGGCCAGGGCATAATGATTAGCCGGTCATTAGTTGGGCCTCCGAGTCAGTCCGAGACAAGAGTCCCAGGCGAGGGATTCATTTGAAAAGCCTTTAAGCCAAAACTTATTCCGTTTTGTTGAGTCTGTTCTCTTTTGGCTTTAAACATACATTTATGTATTTATGTACATATGTTTTTGGCCGGGGGTGCAGCCTAATGATGCTACAAATTTTATGCACACATGCCCGTGTAATTATATGTAGCCAAAGCACTCGGCCAGATCCGACCCGGAGCACGCAAATGCACCCACAATAAGCCAAGAAGAGAAGCCATTGGTACACTGAGAAAAAATGAAAACGAAAATGTTGAAATGTGTCAAATCTTAGCTGTACTTTAATAAAAGCAGGGTAATATTGTGTTCTCTAAATTCGAACGGAGTTTATAAACATTTGAGCTTATTTTAAGAACATTTATTCGTATTTTGGGACCTGTGGAACAACTTTTTAAAAATACCATAATTAATTACTCTTAATTACCTTATTAATATGAATGGCATTTATTTATGTACAATACTTATTTAAGTAAGTTAATTCATACTAAATTATATCATCGAATTTATTTTCATTATTTTATTTTTATTTTTTGATCTTCAGATCTCAACTGATAGATATATTTACTTATCATTGAATCTGGTTGGGAATTGAAGCTGCAAGCTTGTGTTGAATATTGTTGTCTTGAGTTTGAAGGAGCTAGAAAGGAGTCTGTTAGTGCTGCTTTTTTTTACAGTGTACTAGACTCCGAGTTGGTTCCACGCAGACAATGGGGCAGCGTCCAGTGCCTGTTTTGTGTATCTGCAGTTCGCATCTATTTATGTAAAGTAAGCTGAAAAATGCTTGTCACTTTGGCCTGGCTTGTAGTATATTATTCGTTTTGTTTTGTGCTGGAATCTCTCACAGATTTATAGCGCAAAAACATTTGAAAATCAATTAGGCCGACTCTGTGGACTGATAAGCAAGTGACAACATTTTCAAATCGGACTTCATTTTAAAAATATATAAAATGCCATATAGCGAACGGTAAAGAAAAATGTTAAAACGTTGATCAAAAGCTCAGGCCATTGGCAGATTATATGCCTGTCAAGAAATAAATTAGCTTTGTTAGCGCCAGAGGCGTCGCAGAGGGGTCTTAAGTGAGTGTGTAACATTTACATCCTTTTCACGTATTTCAGTTGTCTTGAACATTCTCTTTAAGAATCTTTAGCCTCACCTTTCACTCAGGCTGGATTTCATATTCAAAATTGCTTTCTTTTTTAGTAAACCCCCCTAGTGACGTCTCTGCGCCGATTTATATAGTGTGTTTACGCTCTTTTTAGGCTATCTCGTCGCGCATATCAAATTTCATTCACTCCGATCCGTTACCCAAAATCCAGCTGCTTATGTATAATGATCGAGAAATGCGCGCTTGGGAAGTCGCAACTAAATCGAAATTAATTAATGATCCGACCGATGCTGACACTCCTCCCGCATAATGAGCCACAAATTTGGCTACATCTGAGATAGGCTTATAGATACATAGGTTACATATACATATATACATATACTATACAAATACTTAAGTATACTTAGTATATTTTCTTCTCAGATACGGCAGCCGTAAGCCGCAAGTTTATGGCGCTGTTCCCAGGCTTGTTTTTGGGGGCTTTTGTTAATAATACTAAATTAAATTAAAATATGTTGTTGTTGGCGCTGTTTGCGGCGCGTGTTTTTGTTGTGCACAGCCTTGTGACTACCGTTAGAGCTAAATGAATTTTCAGACACATCGCTAACAAAGACACGGCGACGGCGACTGGCCAAAAACCAATCAAACCATGATGAACAATTTATATGCTTTTATGCAAATACGGCAATGTTATTTTTAGTGGCTGTGTGTGTGTGTGTGTGAGTGTGTGTTTTGTGGCTGTTTCGCCTTTTCAAATTGTAATTTATTAAATAAAATAAATGTTTATTAGCTTTTAATAAAACGCGCCACAATAAAATACTTAAAGTTTATATAAGCTGTCGAACAGCCAAACGCGATCCACTTTGCCAGACATTATGGCAACTAATTTTGGGGGAAGACGCGCACACGAACCGTGGCCAATACCATGGGTATTTTTAGCACAACACTCACTGTGAGAAAAGCGCCTCAAGTTGGCCAAAACCACAGGCGAGACTAAGGCCAGAGTCAGTGGCAAAGTCAACGCCGGCGGAAATCCACTGTCAGTCTATCAATATCAGTGTGTGCACTGACAAACCAAAGACAAAAAGACAGCCAATGCAGTCGCAGTTGCAGTTGCAAGCGGCATTGCACTTGCCACGCAATTCCTTAGACCCGGCCTGGACCAGTCCAACGTTGTCAGGTGTCAGCAACAATGCGACGATCTCATCGATGTCGTCGCCTTGGCATGCAAATGCCCAAATGGGTGTGTGACGATCTCTCAATCTCTCAGTCTCCCAATCGCAATGTGCCAATCTGATGGCCTTGATATCGACGCCTAATTAAAATAATATGCCTACTCAGATTGCGTATCAGCTCATGTTCAGGCATTGTCTGTACTGTCACTATCGCTATCGAAGACTTTCCCAAAAATATATATCTCTCAAATATATCAAGCAATGCTCTCGTGTGAGCCAGTAGAAGGTGCAACAACTTTCGCAGCCAATTTCACACAGTTTATTGGATGGGCCACAAAGTCGGCCTGCCACATTAATTATGAAAAATTATGTACAAAAGGTGGCCGGGGTTGTCTGTTTTATGTGCCAGCCAAGTTAATTACAAGTTGCGCCCACTACAAACACCAGTCGCTTGTGAGAGGGCCAACAAGAGAGGGCAGAAGGCAGAAGGCAGATCGAGCCCAATCAAGCAACGCACAATCGAACTTTTCATTTTGCCAGCGACAATAAAAACATGTATACACTTTATAACTCTGGATCAATCAGCCACAAGACACTCTGATACTCTTCTTTATATGTTGTAATACATAATAATTCAATTGTTACACTTTACGCTTAGTTAAAGTAGGTGAAATAAGTCATCTTTATTGGTGACTAGTGATTGATTTTTAAGGAAATACTTTTACCACTAGGATAAAAGAAATATTTAAACATAATGGCTATTTCTCTGCATCTTTAAACATAAAACTAATTCAACTCGAGATGTATTTAAATTTCTCTGAGTTTAACCAGAACCTTCATCATTATTAGTAAATCTAAGGAAATCCTTGTAACACTAGGGTGAAAGTTAAAGATAAGATATTAAATACAAGTTATTTAATATATTAAATAATAATAGAAGTCATAAATATTCCGATGTATATGGATTTCTTAGACTTTAACCAATAACTTCATCATTATATCCATTTTTCCCCTGAAAAGTCTCCGTGGAAATCTGTGAACTAAAATTGCTATAGCTGCTTTGTAAATATAAATATGAGATTAATAATATTTTGGATGTTGCTAGATGTGATACTTTGCTATAGGTTTTTATAAAGAATGGAAGCTCGAAAAATATGTGGCTTACTTTAATATCGCAGTTAAGGGGTACTCTCCTCTAGTTCCGGAAGAATATCAAATTCCCTGACAATATTGCCTCTGTCTTCCGCATATTTTACACCCGCCTTTGGTATTACTACAATCTTACATATCTCATGGACTCTGTAGTTGGCAGAGCATACGCATTTCATAAAGCAAATGCCTCTCTTTTTTACTGAGTCAAGCAGCGTCTCCGATTAACTTACAAATTGAGATTAGCGGGACACCGAAGTAGCAGCAGACGGCGCAGACCTCGACCCCGACTCCAACTCCAACTCCGACGCCGACGCCGACTCCAAACTCGATTCGGATTCCCATTTGGAGTCGGACTCCGACGCGGATGGTACATGGGACCCCTTGGGGGACCTTGGAACCAACGGCTCGCAGCATTAGCACAATTAAAGGCGCGTTCTACGCATTCATTTTTCATAATTTAACACGCTGCCCCCGCAACGATGGGAGCAACAAAGGGTTAAAGTTAAAGAGTATCGAGCGTGTAGAGCAGACTCATTAGATTTTCCATATCTAATTATGTTCGAGATATTTGATTAATTATAGGCGGCTTGATTGATTGAGCGCGCTGGACAAAACACCTTGCAGGCAGGCTCAGGCAGCGAAGCCAGAGGAATCTCCCGCCTGGCAGTGAAAAATGCAATACGGCAATACAGAAAACAACAATAACAGCAACAGCAACAGCAGCAGCAGCAACAACCACAAGCCACAACAACAATAACAGCAGCGGCATTGTGTTGTTGTCAGTTGTAGACGCCACAGCTTGCGGTGGCAGCAACTGTTGCTGCTGCCGCCTGGAAGTTGCTGCATGTCAAAGTTGTGTGTTGTTGCTATTGTTGCCGTTGTTGCTGTTGTTGCTGTTACCGCTGTGCAGCTGTTTGATTGATTGCCAATTGAATATTTGTGCCTTGCGTGTTGTACGTTGTGCTGTCTAACAAAAGCTTCGCATGTCTCCCAGACATGGTCAAGTCCATTGATAAAAGCGAAAGAGTTGAAATACAAAAGCCAAAGCCATATGTTTTGGGCTAATCAATGCTGGACAGATTTGCACCGCTAAATGCAACAATTTCCTGCCAGCATCAGCAGCACCATCAGCACCACCGGCACCACCGGCACCACAAGCACCACCAGCACCACACCGGCAACAGCAAATTCGTTTGACAGTTTTGCATTGCCGCCGCACACACACATAAATAAATAAATAAATACGCAAAATGTGTAGCGCCTGACAGGCGGGGCACTAAATTTATGGCGGCACAAGGACAAAAACGTTGCACAGCGGAAGAGGACAGCCGGTTGGGGAAAAGGAGAATGGGTATAAGGTCCCCCAATGCAATGCTGACATGTTAAACGAGTGCAGGCAAGCGGAAAGACTGAAATAGAGCCATATCGAAGCATTCGATTTGGCAAAAGATACAAATTAATTAAGCAGCATGCAGCAGATACGCTAACTTAATCTATTTGCGCTATAAATCAAATTGCCAAGCAGCCCGTGCACTTGTTGGGCTGCCACAAAGGAGGTGGCTAGCCGGCTGGCCAATTGGCCAGTTGTTGGCTCAAAGGTAACCGGCAACAGTGTCACCTGTCAGCCAATTTGGATATAGTTTTGTTGCCAACTATGGGAGGTGACTAAGCTGCTGCTCCTGGCAGCTATTACTGTTTGGTTTTAGGAATTGCTTAAGAAATCGATTAATTATGTATGAGTTACATGGTTACACATACTATTTAGTTCAACCCACGACATGCGGCCCCATCATCATCATCATCATCATCATCATTACAACTTGGCCCACTATTCATGATATTGTACGCAGCAGCATTGCGACGCCAGTCAGCTGGCAACATGTTGCTGCCGCAGCTATTGGTGTCTGGCAGCAACACTTAGCGTTTGTTTATCGCACCAGCACGATATGTTGTTGCCAGGCGCTGCTGTTGTTGTTGCTGTTGCTGGCCACGGCCGCCGCCCACTTTGTCAGACTGAGAACCGTTAGTTTTGCCACCGCCGCCACGCATGTTGGCCACTTCACGCGTTATTTACAGTTGGTCGGGTGTGCGAGGGAGTTGCAGCCGTTAGATGTCTACTGTTGCTGCTGCTGCTGTTGCTGTTGCTGCAGTTGCATGTTGTCGCTGTGCTCCATCACATGAATCACGACGCACTCGCCTGGCAGCCAACAACATTGAAATTGAGGCAATTTGTTTGCTGTTGTCGCGCATCCTGCGGGTAATTAAAAAAGGCGCAAGAACAGCAAGAGCAACGCAGCAACAGCAACAACAACAGCAACAGCAACAACAACAGCAGTAAGATCAACAACGATGGCATAGACATGACTATGGCCAATGGCTGTTGCAAAAACTGGTCACTGCAGTGGCAATTTGTGGCAATTACATGCGGAGCCATTTACATTTAGATTGAAGGGTATTTATCTCAGCCACGTTGCACGTTGCAAGCTGCAAGCTGCACGCTGCAGCTAGCACGTTGCCAGCAACTTAACAAACATTATCAAAATGTTGTTGCTGGTGCTGCTGCGTTGGCGCCTGCTAATGAAGTGCACCTCACAGTTCTCCAAATGTAACAAAATGCTAACAAGTTGTTATTATAAATCGACATGGAAATTAGTTTACACTTGAAGCCGTTTGCCGTTTGATTTATTGCCGCCTGTCGCCTGGCTGCCAGCTGTCTACTACCAACCCGGCCAAAACCAAAACCAAAACCAAACCAAACCAACGCCGACATCGACACCGACTCCAACTCCAACTCCAACTTCAACTCCAACTTCAGCTCCGGCACCCGAGACCCGTCGGGGCTGGCGCTGAGTAGACGGCGCGTGGATCCCAGGCTCGAGCCTCGGATCGGTTCTACCTCGTCTGTCCGGGCGCCCCATAGGTCGCGCTGCCTGTCCGCCCAGTGCCGCTACAAATAATTCATTGCAACCACCGCAGACACACCACGAAATAAATTAAAACCTAATAACAAATAAGTCGTCGAGTCGTCGGCTGGTTTCGATTTCGATTCTGATTTTGATTTCCAGCTGAAGCGCCTACGCATAGGCAGCACTTTTAGGTTAATAAAGATAATGGTAGTTTGTCTGGTATGTTGGGAAACAAATGCTTAAGATAAAAACATTTTATTATATTTATACATATGTTAAATTTCTTGAGGGTGGTGTAGTATATTCTAATATACTTTATTTTCCCACTTTTAATTTGTATACCATTTAATTTTGTTCTGCTATTATAATAAGCGACTTAAATTAAACTTAATTGATAAAATGCTCATGCAACTTAATCTTATAAAATTATTAGAAAATTTGGTAAATAATATTAGAATTTCGAATTACAAATTATAATAAAAACAATGAAAATAGAGAGTACTATAAAAATAAGGAATACAAGCTAATAAATTGTTAGCAAACTTTTCAAAGCTATGGCAACATATTCTACGCCTCTCTATAATCAACTCCGCTTTCGTTATTATTTTATCTGGCAGGTAACAGCATTTAAATGGTACTGAATGCTTAAATACCTTAATTTGGAGGCAAACAAGACTTGAAAGCGTCCCTTAATCTATCATTTCCCAGTATGATTACATGATCAAACTTAACTGAACAAAATAGGTTAAGATCTACGAAGATATGATCAAATTAGGTATCGTAGAAAATCAGTAGTCCTTTTTATAAATGTCATGTTAATCTTCAATCAAAGAATTCATTCTGTTAAATATTAAAATGTAAAAATAATATTTACAGAAATCCACATTTCAATAGATTTCGAAAATATTAAAAGTAAATGTATTATTTTAAAGAAGTATATAAATAAAATATGAACAATATTTTAGTGTATAATTAAAATGAATAAACTTGAGGACAAACTTACAGTATCATTTAACAATCATCATTTAAAAGCATATATCAGAGAAATATACTTTAAAAAGCTGACAGTTTTTTAAAGAACTTAAGCTCGCATACACTCAAATCAGATATTTCACACATACTCACATAAAGCTGACAAAGTTGAACTGCAATTGTGTGGAATAATTTACCTGCTGGTGCAATCCGTTGCCATTTGCACTTTTAACAACAATTTTCCGGCCGCACTTTTAAGCTGTCAATTTTGGGGCACTCGGCGTCTGTTAAATGCCTGCTTAAAAGCCACGCCCATCGCCAACTGTCTGTAAATATGCGCTTAATTACATGTCATTACACAGAACAATGCAATGGCAGCGGCAGCAGCAACAAAAACAACAACAACAACCTCATAAGTAATAAAGTCCGCCATGCAACAACCGCAGCTCGAAATCGGAATCGGACTCCGTCTGTGGCAGTAACTGTTCAGTCCAAGGCTCGAGGCCGGGTCATGTCACATTTAGCGCATAAACTATGAATCAATTTACGGGCGGGCATCGGGCGTTTATCAAACATAATGAGGAAACAACTTTTTGACTTATCAACTGGCGCTGGGCGCTGGTGTTGCTGCCTACCTGACAGCAACGCCTGCTGGCGAGCCAAAAGTGTTGGTTAAAGTGTCAGAAATTTTCATTATCGCACACAGATACACACACACACACACACATATACATAGTAACGGCGAGAAAAATGTCGTGCGGCATGCAATGCAGAGGCAGCGCAAGAGAAGGAGCTACAGCAGGAGTCAGAGGGGGAGCTGCTACGCCCGTGTCTGCAGCATTTATGCCAAAATGGCAATGAGATACATATGTAATAAAAGAAAACAAAACAAGAAAGGACGGCTATCTTCGGAGTGCCGAAGCTATATACCCTAGCAGGAACTAATTTTTATACAAAACCCAATTTTTGTCTGATTGCTCCTATGGGAGCCATGTGGTCCGATTTTGATGAAATTATAGGAAACTATTTGAAGTATTGTTTATTATAAACAAAGAGGTTGGTAGTATAGCGAAAAAGTGGTTGGATTTTGACCAAATTTGGTCAGATTGCATTTTTCACCCGATCGTTCCTATGGCAGCTATATGATATAGTGACCCGATTTTGATCAAATTTGGTCAGATTGTATACACTTTTTAAAGACTCGATTTGGGAAAGTTTGGTGAGGATATCTCTATAAACAACAAAGTTATTCATACAAAACATAGTTTTATAGTTGATCGCCCTTCTCTGCGATTCTCAAGAATTCAAGGGACCCCACTACAATTTATCATTTTTGAGGTATTTTTTTTATATTTTATTTTTTTATATTTTTTTTATTTCTTTTATTTTTCCATTTTGACCAAATTTGGTCAGATTGCATTTTTCACCCGATCGTTCCTATGGCAGCTATATGATATAGTGACCCGATTTTGATCAAATTTAGTCAGATTGTATAAACTCTTTAGAGACTCGGTTTGGGAAAGTTTGGTGAGGATATCTCTATAAACAACAAAGTTATTCACACAAAACATAGTTTTATAGTTGAGCGCCCTTCTCTGCGATTCTCAAGAATTCAAGGGACCCCACTACAATTTATCATTTTTGAGGAATTTTTTTTTTATTTTTTTTTTTTTATATTATTTTTTATTATTTTTTATTTCTTTTATTTTTCCACTTTGACCAAATTTGGTCAGATTGCAATTTTCACCCGATCGTTCCTATGGCAGCTATATGATATAGTGACCCGATTTTGATCAAATTTGGTCAGATTGTATAAACTCTTTAGAGACTCAGTTTGGGTGATTTTGGTGAGGATATCTCTATAAACAACAAAGTTATTCATACAAAACATATTTTTATAGTTGATCGCCCTTCTCTGCGATTCTCAAGAATTCAAGGGACCCCACTACAATTTATCACTTTTGAGGTATATTTTGTGAATAGCAATAGCTTATTTTGGAGGTCTACTTTAGTGTGTGTGTGTGTGAGAGAGAGAGTGAGAGAGAGAGAGAGTAGAGAGAGAGAGCGAGCGAGAGAGAGAGAGCGAGAGAGAGAGAGCGAGAGAGAGAGAGAGAGAGAGAGAGAGAGCGAGAGAGAGAGAGTGAGAGAGAGAGAGAGAGAGAGAGAGAGAGAGCGAGAGAGAGAGAGAGCGACGAGAGAGAGAGAGAGAGCGAGAGAGAGAGAGAGAGAGAGAGAGAGAGAGAGAGAGTGGTCCGATCCGGCCGGTTCCGGCATATGTACTGCCTGCAGTAAAAAGAAGGGTTTGTGCCAAGTTTTATTACGATAGCTTTAAAACTGAGAGACTAGTTCGCATAGAAACAGACGGACAGATGGACATCGCTATATCGACTCGGCTATTCATGCTGATTCAGAATATATATATGTACTTTGTTGGGTCGGAAACGTCGCCTTCAGTCCATTACACATTTCGAGACAAAATTATAATACCCTCTGCTAGGGTATAATAAAATAAAATAATATGAAATGAAATCAAGCAAAAAACCAAAGCAGCCCAGCAGAATGTGAGTGTGTGTGATATTATAAGGTAGGCTGGACTGCCTACCCAGCAGAGCAACAGCAACTGGCCCGGCCTGGCCCAGTCGCCTGGCTGATATTATTAAAAAACTGTCAAAAACGCCTGCGCGACGGCGCCGAGATGCAAGCTGAGACGCAGACTGAGAAGCAAACTGAGGCAG
Organism: Hirtodrosophila histrioides; assembly: GCA_037075165.1. Taxonomy (NCBI): domain Eukaryota; kingdom Metazoa; phylum Arthropoda; class Insecta; order Diptera; family Drosophilidae; genus Hirtodrosophila; species Hirtodrosophila histrioides. Next base: position 397,272 of record JBAMCL010000287.1, read on the forward strand.
AGACAGAGACAGAGCCTGTGCGTGCTGGACTTGCTGGTTGTTGTGTTGTGTGTTGTGTGTTATATCTGAGGCACATTTATCATTTTCATTTCAATTTTGGCGCATTATTCTTGCAACTAAATATCGCCACAGTGCAACTGAGATGGCGTGGGCGGACAACTGTCTGATTGGCGCGGGGCCACATGGCGTATGAGCAACGCGCGAGTCGCCTTGTCAGTCTGAGTCTCTGTCTCAGTCTCAGTCTCCGTCTCAGTCTCCGTCTCAGTCAGAGTCTCCAGCATCTCGTTCTCATTATAGGCATGTTTCGCGCCTCAGCTTGCACACATATTGCTGTTGTTGCTTTTGTAGCTGTTGTGGCGTGTCATAAAACAGTTTGAAAGCCCATAAAACTGTCAAAGTCAGTTTGGTCGTGCTTAGAATTTCTATGCAGGAAGTGACTGCGGGCCCAGTAACTTGTTGGGAAAGCCAATTGAAAGATGAACGGAAATGTTGCAAGAAATCTGAAGACTTGTCTGTGGAGAACACTATTTTTTTACGAGGCCATAAAGTGTTTGAAAAACAGCTTGAATAGTTTTACAACCATTTGAATCAATTGTTTGCATAGCCGAAGCTCATGCATGTTAACTTGGGTATATAATTAAAGATAACTGCTTCAAATAGAGGGCAGGTATCATTAGTTTGAGTGGCATTCATATTTCAGACAGCCACACTGGCAGTTTCCATTGGATTTTCAAAAAGCATTTACAGGATTGTCATGTCCTAAGCATAATCATAAATTCCACGAATATTTCGGTTTCATTTTGCATTTCTTGCTGTGCAGTTTTTTCACTTAAAGTTTATGCAAACGGAAGTCAGTCCGCACGCTGGCCAAAATGCAAGGCGGGGTTAAATGGAGTCTGGCAGAAGGCAATGAACGGCACCTACAAGGAGCAGAGTATGTAGCTTTTGGGGCTGCCAAGAAAATGCAGTGCCAGCAATGCCGGCAACAAAAGTCAGTCAAAATTATGCAATTTATGCGATTTACGTGGCAGGGCAGCAACGCTTCTTGGCAGGCACAAGGACACAGGGTTAACCAAAAAACACACTTGGCGCCAGTTGTTCCGCCCGCTGCGTGCCCCCCCATGCAACACTCGATGGTGCTGCTGCTGTTGCTGCCTGCCTCATATTTGGCAACATAAATTTGCTAACCACGTACGGGACTCTAGCGCTGCAATGCGGCGCTTTTGTTGCCTGTGTCATGTGTTTGGGGGTTTTTGGCTTTGTTTGCTCCTCGCTGGCCTGGTAATCAGACAGCTACAGCTGCAGTTGCAGTTGCAGTTGCTGCAGTTGCAAAAGCAGCAGCCATTGCTCCAAAATTGGCCAAAGTGTGCGCGCTAACAAACTGTATTAGATTTCGCACAGATAGCGCAGTCCGCTGAAGCGTTAAATGTGCGCCTATCAAGCAAATTGTATCAGCAACACGTTTAAGTTGCTGCTGTTTCAGCACCAACAGCAGCAGCAGCAGCAACATTGACCCACGCGACGGCAACATCATCTAATGCCGGACCAAAACACTTTGTCTGAAATTCAATGCCAGCGGGCGCTTTGCCACTTCGCACCTCTTTGACTTGCAGCTACCTAAAAGCCAAGCACCTGTTGTTGTTGTTGTTGCTGCTGCTGTTGCTGTTGTTGCTGCTGCAGCTGCTATCAGCCTAAGGCTCGCGCGTGCCCCCCACAAAAGTGGGGATTTACGATGCCTGAAATAATCAGCGCAGGCGAATCGCAGACAGGCCAACAACTGAGGCAATAAAATGCTTCCGGTGCAGCATCAACAGCAGCAGCAACAACAGCAACAACATCAGCAACATCAGCTTGTTGCTGCCTGCTGACGTTGAAGTGATGCATGAAGATTATCATGTGATATGTTCTAGAACACAGCGCTGTGGACATTCAGGCAGTTGCAGCCACAATATTTTGGCTGTCAGGTTGCAGCTTGCAGCGTGTTGCTGCTGCCTCTCTTTGGCTGACCACAACATTCGTTGTTGTCGTTTATCAACTGCCGCTGATCGCGTTCGCACTGCATTTGATGACGACTCTCAAAATGAGCTTACATGGAGCACATTATCTTAATGTGACTGCAAATGAATGCGCCTGGTTGCTGTTGGGGACACATTAAACTATTGCTGCTCTTGCACTTTCCAAACAGCCACACACACAGGCGGCACACACATATTGCGCATACGCCACGTAGACACATGCAAATTAGTCAGACAAGCAATGAAGTTGTGGTTCTCCGTGTGGTCCTTGTCAGGCCATAATCTGCCATTTGCCATTTGGCAGCTGGCAATTTGCTTAGCACCCGCAATGAAGATAAAGCGTTTATTGTCTTGTAATATTTAATCATCGATGCCTCTACACGCTCCACTCTTCGCCAATGCGATTCAAAGGCAAATTGTGCACTTGTTGCACAAATGACTCATCAATTTTTTGGCACACTACTTGGGCAGACAGCCCATAAAGTTTATATTTAAAAGTCACCCACATGAGAGAAGGCAGACGCTGGCGAGACGGGACCGTACGGGACGGGGCATTTGATGGGCCGGCAACGCTGATCAGATAAAAGCGTCGGCAATCAGCAGCGTCATAATTTTTCCAGCGATAAATGAGTTGCGATAAGCGGCAAGAACGGGAACGGGAACGGGGAGAGGGACAGACTGTAGGCTGAAGCTGCAGTTTGGAGTCGGTGTCGCAGTCTGCGCCTGAAAGCTGCCTGTGCGTTGTAATTAAATGTCGTCAATTAATCAAATGTCACAATAAAAATAACAGAGTATAAAATCCTGAAATTAATATGCGTTAAAATGAAATGGCCTCAACAACAACAGCAGCAGCAGCAACAGCAAACAGCAGCAGCAACAGCAGCAACATGGCCAACAACAACAGCAGCAATTGCTGACCACAGGAGCAGCAGTGTTGGCTGCATTCTTGGAACACAAAATCGTGGGAGCAATTATAATTATTTTTAATACACACATACGTACACACCGAGTTGCATATGGCATATGACCTGCTGCTGATCCTGGTTTCACAGTACGAGAGCCACATCTCTGGGTGCGTGCGTCGTATTTCATGGCCTGTCCTCCAACGACGTCGACGACGACGACGACGACGACGACGATTGTGTGGCATCTGCGATTTTTATCGCTGCAGCGCATATAATAACAATAATTCTTAAAGTGGGGGAAGGTCAGCACACAATGACAACATGCAAAGAACACAAGAACAGCAGCTGAGACTCCAGGGAGGCAGAGACACGGCCAAAGGCTGCCTCTCAGCCTGAGGCAGTGACAGAGACGTGGTGGGGACTGTGCCAGCGAATCGAGCGCTTAAACTCAACAGCAACATTAATTTGCAGCCACGGCAGCAGCAGCATTTGCATAAGGACTTAGCGATGATAACGTGAGTCACGTCACTGAAAACTTGCAACGAAAATTGGTACGTAAATTAAAAACGCAATTGATTTATGCAGAGGAAGCTTTATTTTAAGCCACATTATATAGGAGTTATTTTAACAAGCATATCTATACAGTTATACAGCTGAAGGCCCTGGCAGCCATTGCTGATATACACTTATCATATAGTTTTAAGTATATAATTAGTTTTTAAAAAATAAATAGATATCTAGTCATATTCATAATTCATATAAAAAGGTACTTTTCTATGTCGACTTTATTCATAGTATCTCATAGTATTTTCCTTTCGCAATCTCTTCTGTTTTGACTCGTTACTTTCATGTACTCGTTATTCCTGCTCGTTATTTCAGTTTGTGTAGGAATAGACTATCCAATTCATTATTTCATTTTACTAAAATATAAAGTGTTCTTTCATATAGTTAGCTTATAGTATATACCACTATATACTTTTGAATTTTTGAGAATTGCAATTGAAATATATAAGTGATATAAGTAATATATCTTTCCAATTGTGTTGTAAAATGTTGCTCCAGTTTCAGTCAGGACACGACTCACGTGCACATCTCTAGGAGGGCGGCTCAGGTCGGTCGTCGCATGGCTTTTGGCTCTGCACAAGTTGTAAAATGATATCATAATATGCGCCATCAACGGTTGCAAAATTTATAACTTATTTCGTGGCCCAGGCCCATGAAATGAGTAGCGTGAGAAAGGGCGGGGAGGGACGAATAAACTCAAGTGGAGCGTCGGCGGCGCCACTTTGGGACCATTCCGAGGAATGGAATTGTGACTGGGACTGGGTCTGTGTTTGTAACTGTGACTGTGCCACATCCAGCGACCCCCTACAGTAGTGCCAATGAGCTGTTAATGTGTGCGGCAAGGATTTCATTTCATTTGTGCGAATCTCAGACTGTTGCCTGCCCCATGCCTCTGGCCCCTGTGCCGGCGGGGCAGCTGCAAGAAATGATGCGCTTTAAATTTGCTTTAATGTTGTGGGTGATTGCATTTTGATTGTGCCTGTGCTATTTGGTTGCTCTTGTCAGGCAGCACAAGGCTAGCCAAAAGACGTGGGCAGCAGGATGCACATGTTGGCCAGCTCTTTGCCAAATGGCAGCCCAAGGCGCTTCTTGGCCAGCTCGGCGTTTGTGTCAACAGCATGTCAGACTGAGACAGCAGCTGGACAGTAGGCGACATTGCCTACGCTGTTGCTGTTGCGGTTGCTGTTGCTGTTGCTCCGACCACTTCACCCTCCCACAGCTGCTCCCTCCTACTGCTCCTACTGCTTTGGCATTTTATTATGATTTTGCGCTCTTGGCCAGCTTATCAAGCTGCATTATTGGCTGTCCCGCAGACTGCACTTGAACTTGACTTGACTTGCTGTGGGCAGTTGTTGTTACGCTTGTCTGGGCTGTCTGGGGCGTTGCCGATAGTCAGCAGCAACAGCAACAGCAGCAACAGCAGCAGCAGCAGTAGCGACAACAACAACTTGGCCAGACATACGCCAAGTTGTTGTTGTTGTAGCCATACTTATGTACTTGTTGTTATTGCTGTCCATTAATTTATGAGGCTGCCATTTATCACATTTGGCTGATTAATCAATTAATTTAATATGCAGCAAAAATGTAAGAACTCACATTAAAGCACCTCAAGAAATTTAGCAATAAATAAATCATAAATATTGTTTTTCGCATCAAAAATTATAAGAGTTTATTGATAGTTTAATAAGCAAACAACATAAGCTTATAATAAAAATCAGTTAATGTGTTTTAAGAGTTTGTAATTATCAACACTCAGCTTCAAAGTATTTTTTAAATATTTTTTTTTATTGAAAATTACGGTTTGTTTTTGCCATCAATCTGTGGCTTTTAATACTTGATTCTTGATTCTTGTGCACTTAGCTATGTTAATGTTAAATGTCCAGGCGACAAATGCTACTTCTGCCAAGTCGAATGATTTAGTGGAATTTTTATGGCAAATTTATTTGCGCGGCACACACAGAGCGCAAAAGACAAGAAAGATATTTTAATTGATTTTTCAGCTAAAGTGTGGGAAGACAGCCCCTCTCCTGCCTCTTCCTGCCTGCCATCTCATACCCCCTCCCTCACCAGTCGAACAGGCCAATGCATCCACGAAAGAAAGTAACCCAGAGCCAAATGATATATCGATTTGTGCGCTGTTATTAAATGCTTTTTGCACAAGAGGACAACGCCAACCAGAAGTAGCAGGCACATCAATTTCTGGTCAGCGGCAACTCAGGGATCGCTCGCATCGCTTGAATAGCTGGGATCGCTTGGATCGCTGGATCGCTTGGATCGGCTCGAAACGCATAATTAATGCGAAAACCAACGCACTCGAGCGGCAGCAGCAGCGACGCATGCGTAAGGCAAACGAGGAGGAGCAGCAGCGGCAGCAGCAGCAGCAACTGTTGCCGTTGCAACTGGTAACAACTCCCCACGCAACTGGCTAACCCCGCTCTGCTCGCCCGCTGCTCTCATGCGAATTCCGGAATTTTTAATAATTGCACTTGTTGCGCCGAAAAAAAAGTCAAAGAAAACAACAGCAAACGAACAGTGGGAGCCGGCTGCAGTCCAGTCTCCGTCTCAGTCTCAGTCTCAGCAGCAGCAGCTCCGACTGCAAGTCCAAGTCCAAGTCCAAGTCCAGCAAGGCGACGATGAAGACGACAACGGCAACGAAGATGACGCGGCAAGGCTGCAGGTGCAACGTACGTACGTGCAACATCAACTGAGTTGGGCAGCCGTTGCGTCTGCGTGGTCATGCCACTGCCGCCTAACCCCTACCCTCTGCTGCTGCTGTTGCCCCCCGCTGCCCCGCTGCTGCCTGCTCGTTTGGCGAGATAAATTATGTCGCTAATGCAAAGTGCTCCGCTTTATGCAGGCAGGCAGGCAGCAAGGTGGCAGCAAGGAGGCAGCAGCGCCAAGGGGGCAGACAATCCAGACGCACTGCGTTTGGCTTTTATCTCGCTTATTGGTTGGCATTTGCCGTGTCGTCGTCTTGGACTGCGACTGCGACGGAGTTGGAGACGCAGACTGCGACTACGACTGCGACTCCGACTCCGACTCGCGACTGCGACTGGACTGGCTGTGGATCTGGGAGTAGGCGTAGGCCATATTAGCGGTACAACTTGCACAAAAAACAAACCCGCTGATAAAGTGACATCGTTAGGTTGGCGCTGTCTGCATTTGCTAATTACTGGACCCAGTGTACTCTGCGGCCATTTGAGGCGTGGGAAAATGGGGAAATTGCGATTCAAATCTTCTTCACTTCAGCGGCTGAATGAGCCGGAGGAAGTGTCCCTCACTTAGAAATATTAACCACTGATGTGGCAATCGCTTGAGATTCTGAATTGACATTTTGAATGCTGAGTAGATGCATTGAAAGCCACATTTCTAAGAAATACCATAACATATAATGGTTTCTTTTAGTTACTTAGTTAACTTTGCAGAACGTTTGACAGTTTTGTAATGTTCAAAATCCTGGTTTCCACAGATTTCTCAAGGTTTTCCATGCGGAATGTCCTCTTCTAGGGGTTTTTGTAATTTATAAAACACATTTTATACAATTTTCCTTGATTTTTTTTACATTACCCCCGCCTTATAAATGTGAGAACTTACAACTCAATAAAAATGAAATCTATTGATATATTTAGACAAAATAGTATCATTTAAAAACAATTACTAATTAATTAATTGTTTTGTTGATGGTAGTACCTTTTAAATGGAACTATTTTGTCTACAATTATAATATTATGTTAATTATAAGGTCTTTGGTAGATCTTATAATTATAATATTATGGTAATTCTTAGGTCTTTGGTACTACTATAAATCGTAATATCCAATATATTTGGCTGATTTTTCTTTGGTTGAAACGGTTGTGTTGAGGACAGTCCAGAATGTTTTCTTTTTCTGAAATGTGTTTTGTCTAAGGCAGCTAAAAATCAGTTAAAATAATGACGTTTACACCCGCATACAGAGGAAAGAGTTAAGAGCAGCGGAACTTAGTATAAATTAGAATTCGACAGCAGATATAAATATTCTAAAGTATACTTAGTTCAATATAAATCAAAATGTCAGCACAAACTTAAAGAACAATAATGATGAAGCAGTCGTATTAAGTATAAATAAGAACCTGTTGTTTGGGAAATTTGTGTCATAATGATTTGTATACTAAATAAGAACAAAGTCAACAAATAAAATAAAATAAGATTAAGATGAGAGACATTTTTAGAAGCTTTCCTGTGCTGTGTACTTCTAACAGCAGGCACGTTTCCATGCATTTGAGCAAATTTTAATTAAAAGTATTTATTCAAAAAGAAAAACACTAGCGAACATGTGACTCTGTTGTCTGTTGTCTCATGTCTGTTGTCTGTTGTCTGTTGTTTCTTGTTTACTTTCGCCATTCGCGACAAATTTGCTGGTCGGCAAACTGCTCAAATTAGCAGCAACAACAACAGAAGTGGCTAATAAAAACTCTGAAATGAAAAGCCAAACAAAACATTGTGTGGCAGCAGCAGCAGCAGCAACAACAAACAGCAGCAACAACTGACAAGATATAAAAATGAGAGCACGCTTTTTGGCTTTTTGGCTTTTGGGCCGTGCAGCTGTTGCAAAATCTTTGCCGCTTGTGGCAGCCATTTTGTATTGCCATTTAGGTGAGATGTTGTTGTTGTTGCTGTTGCTGTTCTTGCTGTTGTCGCCGTGTTGCCCCACATGCGCAACAAAAGACGACAAGAAATTAATTTTATGCACATAACAAAAACGAAAGCGACAAAAAAAATTCACAATTCAACGTGACATGGAAAATATTTGCGCGCTTTATTTAAAAACATCTTATTTTTTTTGTTGTTTTGGTTGCCGCTTTTGTGATTGCTGGTGGGGGTTGCTCCACGGGCATTGGGGTTGCAACGTGTAACGCTGACTTTCCACAAATTAGTTTACTTTTTGTGCCGCCAACTGACGCTAATTAGCACGCGCCACCCGACGCCACACGTTGCCAGCCGTCGCCCCCGTCGCCCTCGTCGCCCTCGTTGCCACCAACGCCACCCATCGCCAACCGTCGCCACCCGTCGAATTGTTCGCCACTTATTATATCATTTTTGTGGGCCTTCTTGTTCTTGGCAAGCTGAATGCAGACGGCATTTTGCGATTTTGTCACAGTAATTGGACATATTAATCTCTGTTCACGTACAACTCTCGCAGTTGCCACAGCCAGCCTGCCAAGTTTGGGGCAGCGACAGGCGGCGTCGGCGGTCGCCAACAGTTGTCCAATGTCCCAAGTCCCAAGTCCCCTGTCCAATGTCCCATGTTTCCCCTCCCCCACCTCGTGGCGCATTTGGGATGCTCCGACTGCCAATTTTTTATCGCCCTGTGCGATGCAAAAACCGCGAAACAACACGAAACCGATTAGAAGACGCTCGAAACGGTTGTCTTTCAATTGGCGAAAATGTGTTGGCGATTTGTGGGCGATTTGTGTGCGACTTAGAGGTGAATTCAGCACAATAATGGGAACTATGAATGCTGATAGTCATAGGGTAAATAAATATACAAAGAAATAACAAACTATGATAGAGAGAAGACTAGGAGGTATAGGAAAACAATGAATACCAAACACTTATCTATGAAAAATATAATAATTGAATAATTAGTAATAATTTGGCAGCTGCCTAACCCAATATTAGTGCCAAGTATATATTTATTCAATTACTACAATTATTAGTGTGCTTTTGTTGGCTCTTTTATGTGGCCAATATGTTATTGTTGTTGTGGGTGGATAATTCCAAAAATATACACATATAAATACTTTTAATGGCTATAATTTTGTTTAAAAGATCTATGTATATACTTAGGCAGAAAAGGCTTTGAAGTCTGAAGTCCTTATTGTAATTAATATTAGGACACTCACAAAAATACACATATTTATGTTACTGTGAATGTATGAAATGAAATGAGGCATATATTAACAACTTAAATGTGTTCACAAAACTCCTATAGTAACTTTTTTAATATCACAAAATAATAATATTTATTATTTATATATTTTTTATTTATTCACAAAGGCAAATAAAAAAAAAAATAGATAAAAAACAGGCAAAACAGTCCTGCCTCCAATCAAAAATATAATTTAATACATAGATTTATTGAACAATTTTAAAAGCCTACACAAAATATCAGCTATTAATATAATATCGTACAGTGTCTATTTCTATAGCTTTCTATATATATTTCCTTCTTCTTTCTATTTCTATGTAACCGGTGTTCATCTTTCTATATATTTTATTTATTTATTAATATTGATAGCTTAACTTTAAAATTAAACTAACAAGCAGTTTTATAGCGCTGGCTACCGAGGTTCTATATATTTATATTTCTTTCTTCTTTCTATTTCTATATCACCTGTGTTATTCCTTGAACATTGACTCTTAAAATCTAAACTTATTTGAAAAGTATTTTCCGCCTAATGAATTTGCCGTCGCTTAAATAAAGTTTTTTTTGGTTTTTAATGCTTTAATTTGTTATTTTTTCCATATTGTAGCTAGCTAATCTGAAAAGTTCGTCAAAAGTTTCTTAGTTTTTGTGAAGCCGTTTAATATATTCGGCTTAGTATCTTTAATCTCCTTAAATTTGGCCGAATTGCACAACGGCAAGTCGTAATAATTTGTGGTCGAGTTTTTTTTAACCCGCATGCTCACATAAATTATCAAGAAATTTTTGAAAACGATTGACTCCACGCAGTGCAGAGCAGAGCTGAACAGAGCAGAGCAGAGCTGGCTGGCAATGCACATGAATCGCGATGACTTGTGGACTTGATGCAATTTTCAAAACGAATTGCTAATGAAAATGTCATTTGAAATTGCGGCACGTACGCGGCCAGCAAAATGGGCAATTTGTTGCTCGTGCCGCGAGTGCAACAGCAACATTCACAGCGGCAACAAATTCCCATCCGGTGTTGCAGTCAGGCGCTGACTTAGATCTTAGATTTCTGGCGGTGCAGGCCAGTGACAAAGGCCGAGGCCGCTGCCGAGGCGCTCAATGCCCTAAAAGGAGCCTTATCACTGGCAGTGCAGTAATCCCCCCCTGCCAGTAATCCCCCCTTGCAATCCAATCCTCAGCCAAGCTGCCGCGTCGTTCGCGTCTCGTTAGCTGCCAAACGTTTGGCGATTATCGCATTTGCATTCGCGGAGATGGCAAACAAAGTGTAAAATTATTTAATGCATGTGCTTAGGCTTGTTGAACAAAGGGGGGGCAATGGAGGCGGCGCGGTTGGGGCAGGAGTAGGTGGGCTGCCGCTGCCGACTGCCGACTGCTGCTTTCGACTGCTGACTGGGCCGGCAATTGATGCGCACGCAGCGATATCATTTGGCATTTTTGTAGGTGTTGCTGATTGCTGCACGTAGCTGATGCCCCCGCCGCCTGCTCCGTTGTTGAACAACGTCCGCACTTGAAACTGAAGTTGAGGCAGCTGAAGCTGCGAAGCTGCGAAGCTGCAGCAGACGCCGTTGCCAGGCTTTTCTCAAATTCAATTTAGCTGGTGTTGTTGTTGCTTGTAATTTTGTTGCTGCAACAGATGCAATCAGCAGTTGAGGCAAAGGCAAAGCTATCGATATCAGTTGATGTTGCTGTGTTGCAACGAGCCACGGTCAGAGCAGCGCCGCAGAGGCACAGAGGCATAGCCACAGCCACAGCTACAGCCACAGCCCCAGCCACAGCGAGTCAAAGGCAATCGTGCAACACGGCATGTTGCAGCTTGTTATTGCTTGATTGCCGCTAAAATTAAGTTGGCTATTGGCCGCAGCTTCAGCTTTAGCTCCACCACCAACTCCAAATGATAAATCACTTAATTGCACAGCGAGCGCATAAAATGGAAATTGAGCGTGGTCAAGACATGACAACGGGTTGTTGCTGTTGTTGTATGTTGCTCTTGTTGTTGTTGCTGTTGCTGTTGCTGTTGTTGAGTGATTGAACCGAGGGGTGAACACCGCCCGCATCATCATAAGCTCCACTCAGCGCTGCTGCCCACACATTGCCCAATGCGAATCGCACAAATCGAAGCCGATATCGAAATCAATGCCTGACAAATTGACACAATTGCCGCATGAGTCAATTGAAAAAGTTTCACACCATGATGATGATGACGTTGCTGTTGTTGTTGTTGTTGCTGTTGTGTTAGCTGTTGCTGCTGTTGACTGTTTGCCACTTTATTTTATTGTTTCCCCAAAGGCAATGCAACAACAGCAGCAGCTCGAAAGTGAAATAAATCGCCAGCTGGCAGCCACAATTCTAACAGCCAGCGTCACGCAATAGGCAAAGGTTGCCGCCAGCCGCCTGCCGCTTGCCGCTTGCCACCCCGGCCCCGCCTCACTCCTCGTGGGTTGTCGACAGCGACAGCGACAACAGCAACATCAATTAAACGTACAGCAACAACAACAACAGTGTCGCCTTGGCTTGTATGCGGGTGTAAGTTGTCGCTTTTGTCGGTTTTTGTTTTGTCATTGATTTCATTTCAATTTGATTGCAAATTGAAATCAATTGGTATTGTTATTGTTGTTGTTGTTGTTATTGTTGCTACCCTTTTCCTTTTTGGTTTTTTCGGTTGCTTTAATTGATGCATTGATTGTGCATAATTTGTGACAATCGCTTGCCTGATTTGATTCTTGAATAACAATAACACTGAAAATGAGAAACGAAATTGAAACTCAAACTGAAGCTGTATTTGTATCTGCATCTGTATCTGTATCTGAATCTCTGGCTGAGAAATGTATTTTGTCGCTTTTGAACTTTCACACGGCGATTGGTTATGGTCAACTTTTGAAATGGCCCTCAGCTTGCCAGCTAAATCAGAAACTAATTAACTGCCTTTGCACCTGCTTAGCCAGACGACTAATAAGCGTTAATAATAAGCATAAAACATCAGGCAATCGGACAATCGGACAATCGGACATTCGAACAATCGACCCACGCAAATGGACCAAGACCAAGACCAAGACCAAAACCAAGATGAGGCTTTAAATTGATACCAAACAAAGAGCAGATGAACGACAAGGAGAAGGAGAAGGAGAAAGAGCGACAATAGCGGAGACAGCGATGAAGACGGCGACTCAATTTAGCCAACTGAATGACTGATTAAAACCAAAGAGAAACCCAAGGGAGCAGAGCGCTGGGAATTCAAAAACGAACTTTCAATGCTCTCTTTACAGCAATTTTTATATACTTCGAGAGTTTTTAATAAAATAAGCTCCGCTTATAAGCGCTAGCAATAAGCTAATGATCAAAAAGTATATTTAAGACTTTTGGATTATTTACTATTAAAAATATTACATGGCTTGAATGGATATTTTGAAGTGAAACTTGGGCAACAAGCTGAGAAATTTTGAACAGATTCTTAGTTGGCCAATTCTTATTAAACTTTAGTAGCTTAACAGGAGAGGAATTATAATATGATAGGTTTGTCCTTCTATTGTTAATAACATCCTACTTACTAAACTAAATATGTAGTTACCATAAAATAGCCGAAGGACTAAGTCTCCAGCGCTCTAAGCTACTTGTTAGCTTAAACTTTTAAGGTTTAACTATCAATATTAATAAAAATAAGGCTAGTTATGAGACATACTCCACATAATATTTAATTAAATCTGCGTTAACATAACAGATTATTTTGAGAATAACAGCTCAAATAAGTTTGTTTGGAATGATCATTATTATTTATTTATATACATGTTAATTAATACAGGCTTTTCGATTGCTCCCAGACATCTCAACTATTTTCTATTTATTTTCAAATTGAAAGAGCCAACTAGCTTATGTTGCTAGCATTTGCCGCAGCTATTAAAGCTGAGATTATGACTTTATTGAGATGATTAGGAATACTTAAGAAGTGTACTTCATTACACAGCTGTAATACCCTTTAAGGCTCTTTATAAGCCACAAGACAAGACCGGCACATCCAAGGAGCGAGACACACAAATTAGCATTTCCCTTGTAGCAGCAGCAACAGTCGCCACCAACAGCCGCCAGGGCAGAGACAGCAGCAGCAACAGCAACGACACCGCCAACTGCAACAGCAACATCAACAGCAACAGTAACAGCAACAACAACAGCCCAATTCCAAAGTCTTCCGACTCATCATTAAAATGTGTCCGCTCGCCCAAAAACTTGATAGCGACATTGCCTGTCGTCGTCCGTTGTGGATGTTGTCGTTGTCGTCAATGTCGCCACAAAGGAGCCGCCGTTGCCGCTGGCGAGCAGAAAAATGCGAACGGCCTGCATACTCCCACCGTAGGCAGAAGACTCTAGACTGAAGACTGTGGACTGAAGACTGCAAGACTGAAGACCGAGGAGTCTTCTCTTCAGAATCTGCACCTGTCCTTTGCGTTTGTGTACTGGGCACGTCATTTAAATTACATTAAATTGTTGCGCTGACCATGAAAGCGCTGCAAATAAATTCGTTAAAATAACTGAGCCAAAAACGCAGCAGCAAACAGCCTCAGATTTGCTGCTGCCAAAGTGGAACAGTGAACGGGGGCAACAATCCCCGCCAGCAGCAGCAGCAGCAGCAGCACCAGCAGCAGCAGCGGCAGCAGCAGCAATTTATGCGACCACGACGACAACTGTTGCTGCATGCTGCTGCCGGGCATTTGATTTGCAACACAAACAATGACAACGGCAACAAATTTCATGAATGAAAGATTGTGCGGCTGCCTGGACAGGAAGTGAACTGCATAACGGACGCGGAGGTGGAAAGGATGTGGTGGTTTCTGTTGCAGTTGCAGTTGGAGCTGGAGCTGGAGTTGCTGCCGTTGTTGATTGTCTGTCGATAGGCGCGTTGTTTTCTCAGTGGGTTGCACAAAAATGTTGCTCAATCAGCATGCATAATGCAGCTGATACTTGCCAGCAACGAGGGTGGCTCCACCAGTTACCCAATCCCCAGGCAAATGGCCACAAATTGCAGAGGCCATCGCCAATTACGTGCTCGCAACTTGACATTGAGGCTGGCCCATATAAGGCAAAGCCTCCGCATTTATATTGTAATTATGCTGCAGTCGGCGTTAATTTCATTGCCAGGAACGCACCTGCAGACAGTAGCTACCAAAAGTTGTGCGCCTCGGCAACATGTTGCTGCCGTGCATCGACTGTTGCCCTCGTAGCCTGTCGTCAGTCCCGAATCATTTTAATTCAATTTACAAGTCGACCAAAATGTTCGGTCAGCTTAAATTGCTTTGAGGGTGCCAACTACCATGGAATTTGTGAATGTGTTGCTGCTGTTGCAATAGCTGTTGCTGCTGTTGTTGTTGTTGCTGTTGCGGTTGCTCCTGATGTGGCTGGCATTATTTTGGCACTGCTAAATTAAGATTCCATTAGCTGCCGACTCAGGCATCTTAGAAATGCATCTGAAAGCCGCTGTGAGCAGCAGCGATAAATCTCGCAAGTGTCAAATGGTGCCGCAGTTGCCGCCGTCGCCGCCAGCAACATCCTCGCTAAGTGCCGCAACAATTCTCAATTCTCTAACAGCAGACGAGCAATTGAAACGTGTCGTAGACAATAAATTCCAAACTACAATAAATTATTGCTATAAATATTTCGCCAAAGGTTTTTTCTTCCTTTTATCTTGGGCCAAAGTTTGAAGGCGTTGTTGGCAGGACAGCCAACAGCTTCTTTTGTTTCTTGTTTTTTTGTTGTTGTTGTTTTTTTGTGGCAAACTGTGGCAAGTGACAGCCCAAAGTGACAGAGTCTGCCAAGACAGCCCCGAAATTGAATTAGCAATTGAGAAAAAGTAAAGTGCAATTGCTGCCAGTTCATAGTGTTCCAGAAGCAATGACAATAAATCGCTCACACTTATGACAACCAGCAGAGAGAAAGAGCTGAATGGTCCAACTGGGCAGCATCCGGGAACAAGGAGCTGGTCAAAACCGAAAGCCAATCCTTTTACGGTCAGCTAAATAAATCATCACAGCCGCACAATGATGAAATTATTATTTATGCAGAGTCTTTGGAACTGCGTGTGCTCCAGTTAAAGTTAAATTCACTTTTTTCATACACTTGCCTTACAAGGGTCGATTGAAATAGGAAGGAACTCTGTATTATACTGAAATTTGGGATGGGAAATGCCATGATATGAAGGAGACAGAACTTGGGAACTTAAACAGATTTTTAGCTACTATATCTCTAGATTTGAGCGTGTGTAGGAAGAGTGCCAGTAGTAATTGATTATAATTGAAAGGATCCTTGTGATGTTTCAATGTATTAGATGACTTAGACTTGACGTAAAGGGGTCGATTGAAATAGGAATTAGCTTTATATTATACTGAAATTTGAGATGGGAAATGCTGTGATATGATTGAGACAGAACTTAAGAACTTAAACAGATTTTAGCTAATATATCTCTACATTTTAGCAAGCATCGGAAGAGTGCCAGTAATTATTGATTATAATTGAAATGATCCTAATAATGTTTCAATTCATTATTGTAGAATATTGAAAGACTTTCGTTGATGTGAATGAGAGCAGATGTTGCTAAAATTTTTAGAAGATTTATCATAATATATACATATATTTTTTTTTGTTGTATCTCTAGATTGCTGCAGGAATTGTTCCAGTAATAACTGAGTACACTTAAATACTAAGCTGTCTGATATTTCTCAGCAACATTTCCTATAAAAGAGTATTCAACCTTTCGCTAGTTCGTTTTTGAATAGTCCCAACTGGGAGCCGGGCTTGGTAGCCCAACTTCAATTGCGAACTGTGGACACTTGTTGCTCTGGCTGCCTTTGTCGCCATGAAATTATTGCATGCAACATTTACCGTATTAATAAATTATGAGTATTTATGTGCTGTCAGAAGTCGTGACGGCAGAGCGACACACAAAGTGATAAAATTAGCACAAAATCTGTGCGTTTTCCCAGTGTTCGGCATTTCGGTTATTCGGAATGGACTCAGACTCGTAAATAATGTATATGCGTGTGTGCTTATTGAATGTCTTCATAAGCGGGCGGGCAACAATTGGAAATTTATGCTCTGGACTTATATGGGCAACAGGTTGCAGACGGAGACGGATCCGCACCGCACCGCACCGCTTTATAACTGTAACTATAACTGGCGCAGTTAAGAGCAACAGGTGCAGGCAGCTTGGGCAGTCACTCAAGCTATGTAATATGTCCTGCAACAGCAACAGCAACAAACACACCAGCAACAACAGCTACAACAGCAAGAACAGCTACAACAACAACTTGTCTTTTGACACTTGGCGCATTTGACACTCAACGCGCGCATTCACTTTAAATCTAAATTTACTGATATCTGCGTACAAAATAGTATCAACAGCGGCGACAGCAACAACAAGTGCTACAAGCCAAACAACAACATCAACAGCAACAGCAACAACAACAACAGCAGCAACAGCAACAACTCGAGTAACGAACGACCTTAGAGGTAATAAACATAAATAACGCCATTGAAAGCGACGCAGGCGCAGCTGAGATCAGTCCAAGACTGAGTCTAAGATTGCAATGGACTTTGGAGACGCAGACGTAGACGGAGTTTCAGTTGGCTAAGAAGAGGGGGAGACGGCAACAGCAACAGCAACGGCAACGGCGACAGAGACTGGCCGGCCAGGCCGGCTTGTTACTTAGTTGGCCAAGAGACTTCGCAGTCGACTCGGAGTTGGGGCCTGGCCTGGCTGTTGTCTATGGGCGGGCGTCACAAGAGCCGTCGAAGGTCAACAGATTGTCGGCCTGGTGTCTATCGGTGTCTCTCGCTGTGGTTGCAGTGGTTGCAGTGCTTACAGTTGCAGTGGTTGCACCGGTTGCTTTGGTGGCAACAGTCGTGCAACTGAGCGGGCGGGCATTTCGCTGGGGCAGGCGTAGCCGTGATAATTGTTTCATGTCCATTTGGCCAGTTTGATTGCAACTAATGAACTCTAATGAATAAGCAACACTGAATTTTGATAGCCAGCGCTAAGGAGTCGAATCTGTGAATTGGTTTATAACAAGATGTTATAATTCCAACAATTGTTTTGATTACAGCTAACATCAAATTGGAAATTGAAAATTGAATATTGAATATTGAATATTCTTGCTGCACGAGTACATTGAGCAGACATATACTCTTCCAAGAAGAATCTATATATAATCAGCGATACTCACTAATCAAGAGAGATATCATAAAATGAAGACGATTGCAGTTAATGCCATGGACACTTAACACTTAATTAAAGTATAATATATAATAGTGAATCTAAAAGATAATTAAGAGTGTTAACAGCTTAGGCCTAAGACTCTTGCTAGAAATTATATTATTATATTGTTGCGAATAACCGAACCAGAGCCTTGAGAACGGCTCCAAGGCCTACTCGAGGCTGGCTGACAAACAAGCCAAGTCGCTTTCGGCCTGATGAAATGTCAACAAAGGCAACAAGTCTATCGTCGCCGGATGGCTGATGAACTGGCTGGATGACTGGATGACTGACTGACACCCACATGGCTGGGCAATAAGCACACAATTTGCATAAGCTGCTCAAGCAGACAGCAGACAGCCGACAGCCGGCAGACTCAACAGCCAGCAACAAGTGAGGAGCAGCCAGGGTCAGGCCAAGACAGTGCGGGAGGGGCAGAAGGCTACCAGCCTAGAGTCAGAGCCAGAGCCAGTGCCAGGCAACATCTTCAGTCTGCCACACATTTGTAACAGAGCAGGACAGAAGGAGAAATGTGGCAAGTCGAAATTACAATACGCTTTCCTATAATAAAATGTTTTTAATATTGTATAAACAGACTAACAATATTTAGTAGATGATTTGATATTGTCTAATAAAATTGACTACTGAAATAATGATTATTTCTTATTGTAATCTGATTGGAGCTTTCAGCAGATTATAAAACCGTGAGGCAGTATTAAGTTTCGAATTAAATTTAAGATTATTCTAATAAATTTATATATTTATTTATTATTTAGAAAAATCTAGTCCGTATATACATAAGTTGAGCTGATAATCCTGGCAGTTATCGCTCTCTTCTTTATAGTAATATATATAAATAAATAATTTACTTAATATCCTTTCTCTTATAAATAAATTAATAATATTTATTATTTATTTAGGTTATATTGGACATACATATATACTTTAAAGGAATAGTTAGAAAACTGGAGTTAAACGAACGAAATATAATAAAAAAGGAGTAAGTAGTCGTGGATTATTTATCATTATTTATTTTTAAGAAAGTAACATTTTAAACAAATTATAAAAACCAGAAGAAAGATTTTATCTTCGAATATCACAAATGATATATAGAAAAAATAAGAGAAAGATCTTTAAAGGTCAAGATAATGAATTATTCTTTATATGCATTTGGGGATATAAATCAGCTGCAGTCCTAAACTTCAACACAAATTTCAAGTTGAGTTAAATGCTCAAATATCCGGCAGATTGGCATACTCCATGGCGTATTCATTATGCTCCCCTTCACATGAGCAAATATCAAACAACAACAAAAAGTATTAAATAAAAGGAATTACCTCTGCTTTGGGCGCTCTGCTCAGCGCACAAGACATAATAAAAATCTCTTTTATGGCACTTAAGTGTTTTGTGTGCGGATTGTGGGTAGCATTTTACCTTGGCTGCTGGAGCTGAAGCTGTAGCTGGAGCTGTAGCTGATGCTGCTGCTCTTGGGCTTACCCCGTGCCGTCTGCTGTCCCGCATCTGGCCACGATTTATGCGACTTTTGGCCAAAGTAAATTGCGCATAAAACAGAGCCAACTTTGCGCTGCATTTGATGATGAAGTGCTCAAAATAATGCGAGCCACGAAAATTTACTAAGTGCAAGCGTTGAATTTATTAGACAAAACTTTGCTGTTTACGAGCTGTTTGCTGGACGCTTATCAAGCGGCATCAACTGGCTAACTTATGGCCCCAGTTGGGTAACAGGTGCAGCCACAGACCAGGCTTAGATCTTGGTCTTCAGCTGGGATACGGATACGGATACGGGTATGGGTTTTGGGTTTTGGGTTTTGGGTTTCGGCCAGCTCGGTAGCCACTGCCTGCGGTCAAACAAAGTTTTCAAGTTCAAGCCATGAAGGAAAGGTGCGCTCCCACGATGCGGCTTGCAAATTACACACATGTACACAGATATCTGTGAGATGTGGCAAGCTGTGCTGCTGCTGCAAGAGAATTGTGAGAGGCGGCGGCAACTGGCAACTGGCAACATTCAAATCCCATCAGCCACGCATGCAATCATCATGATCATTATGAGCGGAAATGCAGGAAAAGTAGGAGGTTTTTAACAGCCACCGAACGACCACCGACCGTCCACCGACCGACCGACCAACCGTCCGACCGAGCGACGCTTTTTTTGTCTCTGGCAACTTGGCATCCTGTTCGAATCGCATTCGCTCTGTTCATTCTGTTGGCGGCGGCATTGCCACCATGGGCATAAAAAGGCGCACAAAACTTTGTGGCATGCAAAAAGTGGCGACGCCGCCGCTGCCGCCGACGCCGCGCGCCGCATCAAACAGCTGAAAGCTGAAGGCAGGGGGCGCAGCAGCAGCAGCGGCATTTTATGTCGCCAGCAACAACAGCAAATGACTTTAATTGCATTTCTCAGCGCACTTTTTGCTGTCACAGCCGCAGTTACAGCCGCAGTCGCAGCCTCAGCTGCAGTCGCCGTCAACGTTAACGTCGCAGTTAGCTAGAACAGACAATGCGGCGGCGTTGCAACATTAACTAAAATTTGCCAGCAAGGCGGCAAAGAGTCTCTTTGTTACTTCGTTGCGGCACAATCTAGATATAAATAATAATTAAATGGATTAGCGGCCTATCGACGATGCATTAGATGCTGATGCTGCAACGCCTCGCGCTCAGTAGCTGCCACTGGCACTGCAACGCCTCGAGAGATCCGCGTTGCAGATTGGCCCCAAAGCAAACAAAAGCCCGACGCAAGCCGCACATAGATTGGCATCAGGCATCGGGGGCAGCCGGGGCAGCTGGGGAGCGGCTCGGGTGAGTGTGCGCTCAATTAATTAATGGCAACCATGAAAGAGTCCGAAACAACTTTGCCTATGCCGCCAACTGAGACGCTGACTGCAACTGCAGCGGCGACTGCGACTGCGACGGCGACGGCAACGGCGACGGCGACTGAGAGATTGCTATCGAAAGTACATTTTACATGCGTGTAGTTAACATACAAAGCGACCGTTCACACGGCCAGCGGCCAGGCCAACAGCTAACCAGCCAACCAGTTGAATGGGCCAACAATCCACAATCCCCAATTCCAATTCCAATCGAATCGAATCTCAATCTCGCCTGCGCATGCGCAACTTTTTGGCAATTGCTTGTGGCAATGCCTTTCCATTTTGCGGTATACCCTTTCCGAATGGGATATACAGTGACTTTGCTGTGATGTTTGTAAGGCATTAATATTTAGGAAATACTGGCAGGGGATTTAATTGAGCCTTGTATAAACCTCAGCTAAAAGAAGCTAAATTAAAGTAAAGATGGATAATATAATGAAATGTACGATAAACTGTCTACCATTGCCTTCTCGCTCTAGTTAATTATCAATCATTATTGATTATTAACTTAAGTTAAACAGAAAGAGTTTGCAGGTATTGTTTATATATCACATATATTACATAGCTTATATATCACATTCTTTAGCTATAATCTAAAGTATTTTACATGTGATTGTCTTGTTTACTTTACTTTTCTTAAGGATTAATATTAAGCGTTAACTGAAGCAGCTTCAAGGCAATATCATTGTGTCTACACACACTATTTTAAAGTTATTTACTTAACTATGATATTTTAGGTATTTGTTTAATTAATTTTGATAAGATATAAAGAACGTAAATCGGTTTTGTTTTAAGCTATCAGTCTACTAATTACGAGCATAGTGACTTTATATAATTTACTATTTGACACTATGCTTTTCTCTACTTCTGTTTATATATTTTATACTTTAAAAGAATATTCACAAGTATAGCAAGCTTCATTGCCACACTTTTCAACTGTACTTTTAAATCTACCACTTTCAGCTAATATCATTGATAGTTTACCTAACTCTCGCTCAAGCTACAATCTAATCAATATCTAAGCAAATATTTGCATGGCAGCAATCTGCCACAAAATATTTGGCGAGCGCATTTGAGCTTCGACTTTCTCATACCAAAAGTTCCCTAACATTTTCTACGAACACCTTTCGCCAAGTTGGAGGGGAGAGGTAGGGGTAGCTTCTGTTGTTTTTCTTTAGTGTGAGAATTTGCTTAATGAATTTCTCGTAGTCTTATCGCTTCATTTGTGTGCCTAATGAAGTTGCCCATTGGAGGCTGTCAAATTGACAGCGCCGATTACGCATACGTCGTGTGGTCCAAGCAAATTGCCCGCTAAGTTTCCAGCCTTTCGGCGTGCCACAATATTTACACTAATCCCCTCGCAAATCCTGCTGGCTCAGGACAGACAAACAAATGCCAGACAGGCCATATAAATAAAATAAAATAAAATGCTTTGCGCCGCTGTTAAATATACTCGGTACATATACATTTTGGCTATTTTTTTGCTCTTTGTCTACTCTACATAATTACGGGCGGGGTGAAATGAGTTGGAGTCTTTGGCGGAGTCGCCGCGTCATCGCGTGTTGCACACAAAAAAAAAAAGAAGAAACCGACGGCAGAAAATTAAATTTTTATTTATGTGCTGCCACATTTTTTATGCCGTTGTCGTTCTTTGTACTTAACTAGACTAATTTTTTATACGAGTATTTTTATTTTTGATACATTTTTTTGTTGGAATATATATTTGGCGCTAGTCGCAGGGGGCGGCAATTTGCGCTAAGTGGATAATGTGCATAATGGTAGTTAAATATGTCATAAAACACTTCATTTCATAGGTTTTTGGCCAACGTCTGAGCTGTAAGCTGTGAGCTGTAAGCTGTTGACTGTTTGCTAAAACGAAAACTGTCAGTTGTAGTTTGCAATTTTCCGTTTAGCTGAGTGACAGCGCCTGGAAAAATGCTATGGTAATTACGGGCTTGTGTTATATTTAGGGATGGGCCCAGAAATATTTTCATGAAAAGTCATGCGATGCCGTCAAATTCGAATGAAACAAGTTGAAAGGCACTAAAAAATGTTAGGGAAACTATTGGGAAGCGTGCTTGCCATAATTGACTAAGAAGCGGCAAATAAAACTCAAGACAATAAAAAAAATTGAAATTAAAAAAATATTCGTTATTCAAAGTTTTTATCTAACTTAGCTTAAAGCAATTGCTGAATGAATTTTCCCAGCTAATAGGATTTTTCCGTCAGAGAATAATGCAAAATATCTATCGCTCACAGATGTCAGTTTTATATGCATATCAAGTGGCATGTATCTGCTGACTGCTGCCCTGGGCCCGGGCACGCCAATAAAGTCAATAAAACAAATCTGCAATTGATTATTTTTGCATAAAAATTGTCCAATATTGCAATATAGATCGGCATGCCGCGAACAGTGACACGACCTTGAGGCATAATAAAAATATGTAATGCAATGCAATTACAATCAAATCCGCACGACCCACACACAGCCGCCTTGCATTGCCCATTGCCCATTCAACTGGGGCCACCATCGTGGTCAGGTCTGGTCTGGTCTGGTCTGGGCTCCGATCCGTGGCACTCTGCTTGGACTGGGCCCGGGCTCTACGCATGCGCCGCGTGAGCTCCGTCGATAAATCGAAATTGTTTGCACTGCCAAAAAGCGAATAATTGCACGAGGTGGGCAGAGCAGATAAACCGCTGCAGCCTGCAACCTGCAACCCGCTAGCCGCTAGCCGCGATCTGGCTGAGAGTTATGGAATTATGTGTCAAACAACGAGAGTTAATGGCCCAGTCTGTTGCATGGCCCTAATGGAAATTGCTGGCATCTGCTAGCCACTGGCCACTGGCCACTGGCCGGCAGAGTGGCCTCGCCTGGCCTGTGATTTTGCGCACATTGAATGTGTTTTTAATTACCAGTAGACTGAGTAGATGCCAAAGCGGAGGCTTTGCCAGATGCCAGCGCACACGCCGCACTCATAGATAACAATTTAGCGGCGATTTAGGCACGTCCAAAGCCCGCAACCACTGACCAGCATCCAGCAGCCAGCAGTCACATCCACAACCCCATCCTCATCCTCATCCTCATCCTCATCCACATCCAGTGACCGGCACCCGCGTCGCTGCCATTGCATTTGCTACTGTGCTAAAAGTTTAGCATGCGGAAAATTAACATGCGGCTGCGGCGGCTGCTGCTGCTGCTGCTGCTGCCGCTGCTGTTGCTGCCACTCAGCAAGCTGGGATCTGTGTATATCTCAGTGTCTTTGTGTGTTTCCTGGTTGCCAGATTTCCCTGGTGAGAAAAGCCACGGGCAGCTGGCGATGTCGTCGTCGTGGCCGTGGCAGATTGAGCGTGTGACCAAAGTCAAGTGCAGTGAAAAGTAATTAACTTGAATTGGTGGGGCCGACGCGGACTTGCATGGATAACTGTGCGCGCACAGTGGGTGCCAGCTGTATGGGCCCATAGGCCCACAGTCGCAGTGGCAGTCGCAGTGGCAGTCGCAGTGGCAGTCGCAGTCACAGCCGCAGTCACAGCCGCAGCCGCAGCCAAGCGATAAGCCACGCAGCTTAGCCTAAGACCTTTCATTAAGACAACAGTTCGAAAGCAACTTTCGAATTATTGAAACTAAATGATTTTTATTATTATTATTATTAAAATTCGTATGTGTGCGTGTGTGTGTGTGTGTGTGGTGTGGTGTGTGGCTGGGAATCGAGTTCGAAACCAAATCAATTCGTTTGGCAGCACATTAAAATATTTGATTTGATGTGGCAACGACCACCAGGCGAGCTGAGCTTCTACCTGAGCCGAGCCATTGAAAACCAACAACTTCAGCAACAAATCCAACAATTTGTCTGATTGAAACATAAAATTTGTTACAGTTTATGCTTGGTTACCAAAACGGCTAAAAGTGCCCACTCCAAATGAATATTTCCTGCTATTTATACATAGGGCAAAAGTTTTTACTTGGAAATTCATCCAATCTCTCTGGCAATGTGACATGCAACAAGGAAATTGCTGCCCAGACACAGACACAGACACAAACGCAGCAGCCACTGCAAAACTCCCCCACAAACTGCAACTGCCGTTTTGGACTTGGACCAATGTGGCGTTGAGGGCGACAAACTACCAACAACAACAACAGCAAGAACAACATGTAGTACTCCTTTAATGCGACATCTGTTTAGTGTGATTTTGGAAAATGCATATCAAGCTCATTACATTGGCAATTGCAGACGCGAATGCAACATTCTGGCAGCCAGACTGAGAAACCGACCAAATAGTTTTCCCTCTATGCGAATATGCAATTTTCGCTGAAGTTCAACAGACTTACAGATCACTGATCTGATCTGCACTTATAGTTCGAGCAGAGGGCGCATGATAAGTATGTGAAAGAGGCAGCAGATAGTGCTTACTAAATGAACACTTTTAAAAGCGATTTCCTGCACTTAAGCTAAATATCAGGCATGTTTCGAACTCCACTTTAGAATCAATTTCACAGAGATATGTGAGGCATACTTTCAGGGCTGCCTATATTATTTAGGCTCTTGATTCTTTCCTGCTCTAAAAATTATGGTGAATTGATTCGTATGCGGAATTGGGAACAGCTCTGTGAGTATTAATTTTTATGCATCTTTCATTTACAAATTCATTTTATCATGAAAATTCAATATAAAGTTTATACATCATTCATTCCCCATCATTATATTGTAAGAATGGTAATACATAAATTAAATCGGACTATTTTTAAATAGCTTTTCATGCTTATTTACTGTATTAATAAGTATTAACAAGGCGGTTATTTTCATATATTTTTAAGAGAGCTGTGATATGAGCTTATATTTCCACATATATCTTAAACTACCCTCGTCACAGCGGCACTCACTTAGCCCTCACTGACTCTTTTGGATTTGGTGTATTGTGGTAGGCGCGGGTGCAGTGCAGCCTCATCCTGAGGCAAACATACTATATACACGCTATGTATGTAGATATATAAAATCTGCAGACAATCTGTGGAACAATGTGATAAATCTTATGCCGCGCTGACTGCAACTGCAGCATGCCCCCTCTGGGTGGGAGTGTTTGTTGCAAGTGCACAGACATACAGGCAGGCACAGAGTCAGTCAGAGTCAGGTCGGCGGACTGACAGACCGTCGGCGGACAGGGAGACAGATAGACAGACAGACGGAGCAGTGGGACGGAGGGAACGCGAGGCTCGAGGCTCGGCCAGGCGTTGGTCTGGTCGCCACACCAACGCATCAACAACAACTGCAACAGCAACTTGTACATCATTTTCAATGCTAAGATGCAACGTGGCAAGAGCATGGCAATGGCCTGCAACGACAACAACAAGAACATAGCTCATATGGCTTGCAGATTTATTTTGCAGGCGTCGACTTCGACGTCGACGCAAAATAGTTGAGCGCCGCGCAAATTACAAATTCAAATTTAATTAAGTAAAAAATTAAACAGAAACAAAGATGCAGACGCGTCTGCGTTGTAGTTTGTCAGTCAGCAATGCAGTTTGTTGCAGCAGGGGTAGCGGGGCAACGTCTGTCAATGTGACAGGCGACAAGCATCGCAACATGGAGACAGAGTCGAAGACTCGAAGACTCGAAGAGTTGCAATTGGAGGCTTTGCCAGCATCTCCGCCAGCGGCATGCAAATCGATGCCATCGACAGCGGGCACTTCAATCGATTGTCGCCTCGACGCAGCTAAAAATGTTTCAATTAAATTAAAATCAAATAATAGCTACACTCGTCCATGTGCCTACTCGACTTACAGCACGCCTTTTACGGCCACTCGCAGTGGGCATCGTGGTGGCATCGGTGGCAGCCACACGGCCAATTGAAGGTGTTCCACTGGATAATTGCATGCAACATGGAGCTGACTGTAACTATACGGGGCAAGCTATGCACTTGCTGAACACCACATGAGCGACCACCAGCAGCCACCACTGCCATGAATTATGAACACCAATTTCTCTGCTTGCCTCCAACGTTCCTGCCCCTGTTCCTGCCCCTGTCTGACACTCCTGCTCCTGCCTATGCCACTGCCTCTGCCTCTGCCGCTTCGGCCTTGGCTGCCATTGCGTGTCCATTTGTTTTGGGTATCAATTTGGAGCGTTGGCAATAGGGCTGGCCAAGCATTTAATTTCATAATCACAGTTATCAGTCCTCGATGTCATGAAATACTAGGTAGCAGCGCAATTTAGTAGCGACACAGAACCATTCTGAAATACAGTATCAACAGCTAATATCTCTACTATATTCGCTGCTTTTATTTTGATAAGGGAAGTGTGCTTTTCTACTTGATTCTTCCTTAGGATATATTCGTCAGCTTAAAAATAAAATATATATATTTTAAAAAATTGGAATTTGTTATCCCTTAATCTCCCAAATTGAGCTTTTGGGATGAGAATACATAAAAGTGTGTTAATAATTTTAAAATGATTAAGACTTTTGATTCTGCCAAGCTTTAATTCCTTATTATTACCACTCAACATTTTGGGATATTGACCTGAATTGATATTTAAGTTATGGAAATTACTTTGAGGTCAAATATTCAAATACGTAGAGCCTTTAATATTCCTTGTAACAGGAACAGCTAATAGATCTGGTAACAATACAGAATTCTTCCTACAATTCTCAGCATAACAGCTGACAACAAAACGTTTAATTTGTTCTGTATTTTATAATTTAAATATATAAACATTACTTTAATAGTTTCTCACACATTCAATTCCTCATTCATTCTCATTTCAAAATCCAAGCAAATCAAATTATAAATGCACAGTTATCGCTGGCAATATCTTTTGGAAATATCATAAGCTGAAATCCAATTCTGAAAATGTTACCAACGAAAATATGTAAATTCACAACTAACAGTTCAGTGACTTCTCCCAGCAGTTCCGTTTGCCACGCTTAGAGGCATCTTCAGCTGCGTCGACGCCGTTTGCCATCCATCAGATGCGTGCCACAGCCACAGCCAAAGCCAAAGCCAAAGCTAAGGCCAAATTGTATTTGCATTTTGCATAAAGTTGCCAAGTTTGCAACGTTTGGCTGCAGGGCGTATTCGCAATCGCATTCGCATTGTCAACGGTACTTTGTGGCCATAAAACGTTTAGCCAATCATCGTCTGTCGTCCGTCCTGTGTCGTCCGTCAGCTCCGGCCGATGTGTCAACTGCAACTTGCAACCTGTTGCCTGTTGCCAACTGCCGCCACAGGCACAGCCAACTAATTATGAATCAAATGAGTGAGTCTCTGTAGAATCGTCTCGTCGCGGCTGGCTGCGGCATTAATAATGCAATATTTAAGCATTGAGTTTATTGGCGGCACCTACATGAAATCATCATTAAATGTTGCAGGCAGCGCAGAACTCGTTTGCCGCAATTTGTGGCATTAGCAGATGCCGCAGACATGTTAGCTCCTACACAGCCGACCGACCCATATCAGCCAGGCCAATTGGTTTGACTTCCGCTCTGTCTAAGCCCGTAGCCTCAACTGAAAGCCAAAGCCACAGCCACAGCTACACAGCTACAGGCCCAGGAAGTGGCCAAGACACAGTGTCGGCAACGGGGCTAAGACTTTTCAATATAAATCAATTGCGATATTTGCCCCAGCGCATACCAAAGTAGCAGGAACGGAACTGGGCGCAAGGCATACGTCAATATGGCAAAGGACATGCGAATTGGCAAAAGAAAATCTCAAGACATTTCAAATTTAAAATGCGATTTTGCCACACACAAGCACACTGGTGCCATACCATACACACATATGCCAAGTCAAATTGAAAGGATAATTCGCCCGCAAACACCCTCCTGGGTATGCAGCCCGCCCGGAGACTCAACTCGACTGCTACTCGACAGCCCCTGCTCCACTTTACTCCTCTCTCACCCCGCTCCGTTGGACTGCTGCCCTTTCGACTGCTGATGGCATGCTAACACGCCTTTGAATTTGCCAATTGCTGTTGGCGCACGTACAAAACACTTAAATTTGCACAGCAGCAGCCAAGACACAGTCTAAACCAGACTCAGACCAACTACATACTTACTGTATACACTTACATATGTATAGATGTAGTCCGCAGTCGGCCAGGAAGGAGCCTGGCACAAGGATGCCAATGACGATGCTGCGAGCACGTTTAAGAAATAGAATTTTTAAGCAAGTGCGTTCAAGTCAGTCCAAGAACGAGTCCGTATATAGGAATGAATCCAAGACCATGTTTCATGTATGTGCTTTGTTTAAGGTTTGTTTTCCTTTGTTACCCCTTGATTTGCTGAATATTTGGGATCACATGAGCTATAATGATTGCTACATATCTTGATTTGTTACTAACCAATCAGCTAATTTCAAGTTTAATTACTTTATATATTTATTTATATTATTGTTTTGGCTTTAAGTCTTTTTCTATTACCAAATGTGAACTATTGTTAGGTTCGTCTATTTATTGTATTTTCTGTTTTATTCATTTTCCAAAAATATGTATATGCCTATGTTATTTACAGGGCATTGTCTAGTCAGTATTGTATTGCTGCAAAAGCATTTCCAAGTGCACTTGAGCGTCTTACAGCTTTACAGCTAATGAATTGAGCCCGATTCAATATGATTTCTTGCACGATTTGTTTGTTAAAAGGCAATTAGTTGATAAAGCGGCCAAAAGCAGCTGCTGAGCAGGCAGTTGCCTTTCGGTTCTTGGACCATTTGGTTGTTGGGGATTGCCCACACACGAATGCAGCGTTGGCGGCTGCGGCTGCGGCGTCTGCTGCCGCTGCCGCTGCCACTGCCACTGCCACAGTTACTGCCACTGCATAATAAATTCGCTAACCACGTAATGCTGCAGCTGCAGTGCAGGGATTTGGTATACATTTTTTATGCGCTGCCCGCCCGCCCGCAAGTGCCGTAGAAGCGGCAGAGACACAAGCAAAAGTTTAAGAAAAGTCAACAGTTAACAATGCGGCTTCAACGTGTCGCCTGTGCGGATATGAATGCGGATGCGGATGCGGATACGGATGGGGTTGAAACCACAGCAGCAGCAGGAGCAGCAGAAGCAGCAGTCGCCGCAGCAGGACAAAAGTTCGTGCGCTCTAATGGCATATTGCGGGCAAGTGCTAAAGCGAGCCGACGAGGCTCCTGGGAGACAACCAGGATGTGAGTGCATCTTCAAGTGCTTTGGCTACTGGGCTTAGCCACTGGCTGGGCTGCCCTGGGTGAGTGTGCCTTTAAAATGGCCAAAACTTGCTGCTAATTGGATTTGTCAACTCAATAAAAACGGAATTAAATGCATTTTGATGGTGTGACTTAATGTTGATATTGGGTTCCTTGACCAGTCGTTCACTTAAAAACTTGGCAAGCAACCTGCATAGACAAGTGAGCTGTCCTGGCCACAGCAGTTGAAGTTGCAGGACTAAAGGTTTTTTGTTTGTTCTCAAAACTTTTGCATATTAAAATAGCATAAAAAGCAATGTGGCCAATTTCCGTTGGCAATTGCATAAAAATGCTGAACTGAAAACAAAATCTCTGGCAGTTTTATGCTTGCATAACAAACACTTTGCAAGTCAACGCTGCGTATGCGCAATTTTGGCAGCCGCTGCAAGAGATAAAATGTCATTAAGCTAAAGTGCAGCACGCACAAAGAGTCCAGAGCAGCTGGACGTGCAACTGCAACTGCAACTGAAGTTGAAGCTGGAGCTGTTCAGCTGCCCACACAGTGGTCAGTGTTTGGCTTTGGCTCATTGCGTGACTGCGACTGCGACTGGGACTGGGACTGCGATTCCGATTCGGATGACGCCTTCGCATGCCGCAACAGCAGGATGCGAAGTGGAGCCTCCTGTTGGCCAGATTACGCGCACGATATGCTAATTTACATGCAGAGCCAAAGCCAGAGCCAAGCCACAACCTGAGAGACCAGAAGAAGTCTTGTTGTGGGCGATCGATGGCCATGCGAGGCCGAGGCAGAGGCCGTATCCGAATCCGAGACCGAGACCGAGACTGAGGCCTGCGGCACAGACGCTGGTGGCTCGGCCTACGGGGCACCCTGATCGATATCTGGCAACTGGCAACTGGCAAAAAAATGTGGTAAGTACAAGTAATCGAGTTGTAATAAATTTAAAGTGTGGGGCACCCACAAAAATGCGCCAAGGCAAACTTGTTGCACGCATATTGACACACGCACAGGAGCAGGAACAGGGGCAGGGGCAGGGACAGCGGCAGGGTAGAGCATTAAGGCAGGGGAACAGGGGAGCAGTGAATACAGTGATGGAGGGTAGCAAAGCTGTGTACGTTAGAAAGGCTAAGCCAAGTTGTTGATTTTTAGCAAACATTTCACCTGTTTGCCTGTTTGGCCTGCCGGCTGTTGAAAGTTGGGCCCGAGGGGCCATTTGCCAAGTATATTCACGTTGCGGTTGCGACCACTTAAATATCGACTGCCTCAAGTTGTTGCAGTTGTTGCAGTTGCATGCAACAAGCGTCAATCACCCGCACAAAAGCCAAACCGTTCGCTTCATTGCTATGGAAAATTGTTGATTTGCCGCTTGATTGCGTGCATGGAGTACCCGAAGAGTTGGGGTGCTCGGACAAACGGGCCATTCAGAGAGGCCATTGGCAACGCCATCAAGTGATGTGATTATGGATGCGTTATTAAAGTGCAGTGCCCAAAACACCGACAAACAACGGGAAACGGCATAGAAAGTGATGGTCAAGTGATCGACTAAGCGATGCTCTTCAACAACAAACTACAATATATACAATTATCGATCGTATTTGCTGAGTATAAAAGTAAAGTGATCCTGCCAGAAACAAACAATAAATGTTTTCAATTCCGCTTTTAACTAACAATAGATATTAACGTACATTATTAAAGGTTCTTTTATCTATATACTTGCTTATACCCTCGGCCTTACTCGCGCTTGATAACTATATTTGTTTTTTTGTTTTTTAATTATTAGTATTTTTTATTAATAGCTGATTAGCTTAGGAAAACCTATGGCTAACCTAAGTTTTAATAGATAGCACTAGGTACTTAAACCTTTAGCTTTGTTTAAGTTTTTGTATGCTTTCGATTAAATATATGTGGTATAGTAAAGAATATGTTACATATGGGTAATTACCGATGATATTTATATAAAAAGTTAGATTGATATGGAGTGAGTTTTTAAGTTATAGTTCATGGTATTAAAATAAAGAGCCTATATTATAAAAGTTTAGATATTGCTTAATTTATGAAAAGCAATAAATCTAGAGAGCTCTAGTCTTCAACCAACTACAAATTTGTCAAAACCGAAAAGATTTTTATGAAGAAATCATTAATTTCATGGTTTGACCAACATATAGTTTTGGCCTTTCAATTTAGTTCGTTTCTTGAAGTTCACATTTCGATCATTTTGCAAGTCTTATCTACAAGACTCGTAGCTTTATAGAATAAATTCTTTCTGGACTTCAAGCTACCATAACTTTGCCAAAACTAAACCGATTTTTATAAGATATACGTTTTTGGTTATGTTTTGACCACCAGAATGATTTGACATTTTAATTTCTCCATGAAGTTTAGCGCAGTGTGCATGATGAATTCTTTATGCAAGATTTGCGATGGAACGGTCACACCAATCAAAACTGATAAAAGCACGTTTCCTTCTAATTTGAGTAACGCCATGTAATTTTTAGGATTTTTAAGTAATACGCTTTCAGTTAATAAACTATTACAGTAACAAGCACCGCTGAAGATAGATTGCCATGTCTGCAAATTTAATTACCTTGGTAAGTCAAGGTTTCACGGTTTTTTGACATTTACTTAAGATTTCCATAGTTTCTTCTTGGGCTGATAGCCAACGTGGTGCTCGCCCGTAACATTGGATCTGGAACTAATGGCGAATCGGATTTTGGACCATGGTTGCCAAGATCACCCGTTTAAGGAAAATGTTTAAAATCGCTTTGTGGATAGTCACTTTGTGCTTCAGAGTTTCAAGTATTGTAATTTATTCGAGTACATAAATAAAAGTGTAGTTGTGCGTGTATTCAAAATCTAAAGGCTCCGAAAGTACTTGATCGATTTTAAGGGTAAACTTCTTCGAGTTTCCGCAAATGTTTGTCTAAGATTCAAAATAAAAATGAATGATTTGGTCGAGCATATTCGACGACGAGACACTCTGTACCCAGGGCTAAAATTGCCAATCAGAGTCGACTCAATTGTTGATCCTGATCGAGAATATATACACTTTATGGTTATGGGGTTGGAGATGCCTACTTGTGGCTGTTACATTCACTAGCACATTTGTAATACGCCCTTTTACCCATTTTATGGAAAGAGGGTGTGCAAATAACTAAATATGTTCCCAAAGATAACTTGTTTCAACACAAATAATTTCCCTTTTGAGCAACAGAAGTTTGTAAGAACAACATTTATTGATATATATTTATTCATTACAATTCGCTAATAGCTAATAAACATATACTATTTTAATATTAGCCAGTTACGGCTTTCAATGCGCCTGGACTGAGACCTAGGGGTGGCGGCGTGACCTCGACTCGATCCGATAAATAAGTATACTTTGCCTCATAGCCATTTCGACCCGCCTTATAGGTAATGATCAGCCTTCCGCCCTGATCAGCATATGGCTGTTTCAGCTCGCCCGTCACTTGGAACTCGCCGGGTGCGATCTGTTCCACAGTCTCCTCCCGAACAGTGCCATCGCTATTGCGGATTCTGTATGCAAATCACTTCATTAATTACGGTTCTAAAATGATCTTAACATGAACGCACCTCAGAAAGTATTTGTTGTCACCTATGGGCTGCAGCAGAAAGCTATCATCTTGAATACGTGGCACCAGCTCTGAGAACGCCAGTCTCATAATGATCATAAAAAGCAGCTGTTGAAATAATATTAATGTTATGTAATCAACAGCAATCCGTAAAAGATGAACTTACAGAGCCAATCAAATTCGAATACATCGTGGAGTGTCGTCAACCTCTCTGAGACTCTGCTGGATTGCGACTAGATTGGCAACTCCCAGCGACGCGTCTTCAGATCTGAATATCTGGTCGCTATATTTGAAGTAATTAAGATTAAAACCGGTTCTGATATTTGAGGGCTATCAAGAGACAACATAAAATCACCGACCTTCAATTTTATTAAATTGTGTGACGGCTGCGCCACCCACAAAAACAGCATCAATCTTACAGAAAACGATTGCGAAGTATCCCGACTGTAGCATACTCTGTTGCCAGTCTTTTTATATACTATGTGTCATATGTTTTAATAAGGTATTCAGTACCTATGCCAAATTAGGTTACTCTCTATTTGGGAGATTTTCACACTTTGTAAACTGAAGTTATCAACATTTGTACCAAGTTTGGTTGCTCTAGTTTCAAAGGTGAGTTTGTACGGACGGCCTTTGCATAAAACCAATATACTCATTTTACAAAAACTTGCTTAAAACCAGAGTATTATTCCATCGAAACATCAGTAATTATTAGGTGAGAACCAATCACTTCTGCATAGACATGAGTATTTATTCACAAATATTACATAAATGACCAGTTTTGTGAAAAGTAAGTGCTAACTGATCAGCTGAAGAAATGTGGAAAGCGCCTGACACTGTCTTGTCTTCAGGACCAATTATTCAAAATTGAAATAAATCAGTTTTAAGTGGTTTTAGAAAGGTGCGACGTTTGGCTTTAAGTGTGGCATTTTGAGCTTGAAAGCATGAGTGAAGCAAGCCATAAAATTGGTTTAATTAACTATTAGTTAGAGGTAATTAAAATTAAGAAAAATTGCGGCTAGAGTGGCTGTGGGCCGTGTACTAACCCCAGGCGCAGGCAAAAGGCGACTTATTTTCAATATTTACTGAGTATAAAGCTTATTTAATGCAAAAGGCTAAATTTAAGCTATTCAGCTCGAGCGGACGTTTTTATGACATACATTTTTATGCCGGAAGTATGCCCCGTGGCGCGCTGTGCGGCACAACTGGGTGACTGTGCCCCGGCCTGGGAACGGAAGCTGCCTTTTTCTTTGGCTTTGGCCACAGCTTGCTACTGGACAAATGGCAAATGGCAACTGACAAGTGGCAAGTGGCAAGTGGCAACCATCGGCAGCCCGCTGGCGATCATTAACAGCTCCGGATTGGCAATTAAGCCTTAGATACTGGCCAGCGTCCTTTAATAATCAGGCTTTCTACATTGGTCTTTGGTTGCGTGTTGAAATGGCCACTGCCAGATGCACTCCAAAGGTGTTAATAGAAATTTTTTCGCCAGTTTTATAGCTGATGTCGTTAGAGCAATACGCAATCCATCGATTCGTCACAAACTGGTTAATTAAATGTTAAATGTTGGGCAACAAAACACTCACGAAGTGTTTGAATGCAAGTTCCGAAGTCGTTAAGGGCCACATAAAACACTTTGGCTACGCTTTTAAAAAAGCCAAAAAAAGTCAAAGTAAAGTGCATGGAAAAGACAGAAATAATAGAAGTTAAAACAAGCTCTAGTATTTATTTACTCCTAATGAAAGAAAATATATATAAATAATGAAATGAAGGCAGATAAATACTTTAGTTAACTTGACAAATTTCATTATTTCAACTATAATATTGGATTCCCAGCTGGTCGTTCTGATCAAGCAAATGCATTTACCTTACGGGGTTGCTCATTATGTGGCATATTTTCGATATGTTCTACATATGTACGTAATATGTATAGTACCCTTTTTGCTACCAAAATCTTTGGTTTGATTAGTTTTTTTTATTAACCACAAATATTAAAAGTGTAGGCTTATATTTATGTACATATCAACCAAAATCACTATTCTTCCGAATCATCTTCATCCCACATTGAAGTTGATTCTTGTGGTAGCTTTGGGGGAATATATGGATAGACTATGGATGGTCGTTGTTGTTGTTGTTGCTGCTGATTAAGATTTCCTTGTTGCTGCGATTGGTGTTCTTGCTGTTGTCGTTTTGGTTCTTCTTGTTGTTGCGGGAAATAATTATAATTGGTCTGGTATTCATTACTCTCCGTTTCATAGGTAGCAATCAGTCGCCCGGCCGGATTAAAATTCGGCTCGTTTAGCTTGCCCTGAACTATATACTGATTGGCTGAAGTTTTCTGGACAATCTCCTCAAGCACAGAGCCATCTGCATGTTTAATTCTACATGGAAACAATTAAGTTATTGATGGAAAATACTCTTAACAGTCCGACCAACCTCAGAGAGTATATGTACTCAGCCAGGGGCACAATCTGAATGTTACCATTTTGGAAACGTGGCACCAGCGCCGAGAGCACCGAGTCAGCAATCAGAACAAGCAACAACTAAGGATACGAGTATATTCAATAAATTCTTAATTGTGTAATTATAATTGTGTAACTTGCCGAGCTAAGAAACGTCGGAAACATCTTCTTGGAGAGCTATTGCGATGAGTTCCCTAAATGGGTTGAAAAATAATATATCGTTCATTTTATAGGTTTTGTCTTACAATTCAAATGAAACGCATTGATTCGTTATAGGCTGGTTAATAAAATGGTAAAGGTTGGGTTACAAGACACAAGTGACGTGGCCAACAAGTTTCATAGTTTTGGAGTGTCAGCTAACTTACGTAAATTGCGCTCCAACAAAAGTCGGAGAACAGCAAATAAATATACACAAAATTAATCAAGATAAAGCAGCTCGAAAAACACTTGCCGAGAATACAAAGTCTTTGGTCATTTCCAAGGCAAATCAACAATAAGAGAGCTATCTATCTGACTACTATTGATGCAGCCAGCCTTGCCACTCTGGAATTATCTAATCCAAGTTGCATTATTATAACTGAAAGATTGGATTCTCTGCTGGTCGTTCTGATCACGCAGGATCTATTTGTGGCAAAATTATAATACGGTGTATGGGGTTTACATAGCCTTACAGTTCTTTTATTATTGACAACTGTTGAAAGTCCTAAGAATCTGCATACTTAACCAAATTAATCAGAATTACTCCTCTGAAGTGTTGCGAACAGCCATCTGAGGGACTATTGTTGTTGTCCCAGCGGTACTATTTGTTGTTGTCCCAAAGGTACTATTTGTTGTGGTCCTACCGGTATTAGTTGTTGTTGTCCCACCGGGTAAACGATTTTGGTTAAAGTTGATTGTGGTCCAGGTATTACATATTGGCCACCTCCACCTTGCTGCTGGGGAACCAAAAAGTTATGAAATTGATTGTCACCCGGAGCTACAACAATGGGCTGTTGTTGTTGTGGGTTAAAAAATTGTTGATTGTTCTGGAAGCCATTGGATCCAGATGGATCGATAATGAGCATTCCTCCGCCAGGAGCGACGAGCGACGCTGGTATGTTAATTTTGCCCCCCACTTTATACTGCCCAGGTCCAGTTTTCTCCACAATCTGTTCAAGCGAAGAACCATCACCATGATTAACTCTAGATGAAAACCATATTATGGGATATACATAGTTGCAAAATACCTTTCACAGTAGACCAACCTTATAGTGTATTTGTCATCACCCATGGGAAGAAACTCAATGTCAGTGCTTGGATGATTGGGCACCAGACCCGATAGAACGGAGTCGGCAATCAGAACAAGCAGCAACTAAGGAAATAATTAGGATAATCTTTTAAACTCAGCAATTGTGTAACTTACCGAGCTAAGCCAATTTGGAAACATCTTGTCTTCGGTCTATCTAGATGGGCCTCTGAATGGGTGGCAAAGGAAGATTTTGTTCGTTTTATAGGCCTTGTCTTGCAATTAAAATGAAACGTATTGATTCGTTATAGGTGTTACAGGCTAGTTAATTAAAAAGTTAATGAAAATGTTGGGTAACAAGAATCCAATGACGTGGCCAACAAGCTGCAAAGTGTCAACTAAATTACGTAAATTACGCTTCTAAAAAAGTTGGAGGACAGCAAGTAAATATCCACAAAATTAATCAAAACAAGTAAAAATGTTGCAGTCGGGTGTACCCGACAACAGAATACTCGGTTTCAAGAGCCGTATATTTTGTTTCTTTGTGGAGCGGGAAAAGATGTGAAAAAACAGCAGTCTGTATTTAAAATTTGGTGACTCTACCTGGGGTGACAAACATTTATTGATCCAGATCTGTCAAGCAGTAGTGGGAGATATAGATTTTGCTCATTTGCGGGGAGGGGTTGGGGTGACAACAAGTAGTCTATATATCAATTTTGGTTACTCTAGCTTGAAATAAAATTTGAGAGATGTAGGTATCCGCCAAATTGCGGGGGAGTGGGTGGGAGTAGGGGGTCAACCTAACACTTAAACTAAAACTTAAACTTAAGCTTAAGCTGAAACTTAAACTCAGGGTGTAAACCAACACATCTGTTTCAAGTTTGGTTGCTCTAGTTTCAATGGTGTGTACAAAAACTGCGTTCATACAGACGGGACAGACGAACATTTCACAAGCCCAGTAAACTCTTTTCAAAAAAAACTTGTGTTTTTAGTAGAAAAGGCAGCTCTATCCGAAGTATTGAAGACGAAAAGCAATTGCCGAGTTGGTGAAGTCCTTAGTCGTTACCAAAGTGTATCAAAATTAAGTTAACTATCTTGATAGCAGCGGAGATAGCTTTGAGGAAAGGCAACTAAATGATATAATAATATGATGCTGCCTTTTCACCACTCTGGAATGATCATCATCATTATATCTGATTGGATTCTCTGCTGGTCGTCCTGGTCATGAAGGATCTCTTCCTAACAAAATTATAATTTCGGGATGTGGGGTTTACATGGTCATACATTTTTTTTATTATTAACAACTATTGAAAGTCCTAAGAATCTGCATGCTTAACCAAACTAATCAGATTTACTGCTCTGAAGTGTTGCGAACAGCCATCTGAGGGACTATTGTTGTTGTCCCAGCGGTACCATTTGTTGTTGTCCTACCGGTATTAGTTGTTGTTGTCCTCCCGGGTAAATGATTTTGGTTAAGGTTGATTGAGGTCCAGGTATTACATATTGATTAGCTCCACCTTGCTGCTGCGGAACTACCATGTTATGAAATGAATTTTCGCCCGGATTGATAACGAGCATTCCTCCGCCCGGAGAGACGAGCGTAGATTTTATTCTGATTTTGCCCCTCACTATATACTGCGCTGGTCCAGTTTTTGTCACAATCTCTTCAAGTGTAGAACCATCACCATGACGAATTCTATAAGAAAACCATATTATAGGTTATAGATGCAAAATGCCCTTCGCAGTAGACCAACCTCAAAGTGTATTGGTTTTCACCCATGGGATAAAGTCCAATATCATTGTTTTGGAAACTAGGCACCAGGGCCGATAACGCCGAGTCGGCAATCAGGACAAGCACCAACTAAGAAAATAATTAGGAAGATCTTTTAAACTCAGCAATTGTCTAACTTACCGAGCTAAGCCAATTCGGAAACATCATGTCTTCGTTCTATCTAGATGGGCCTCTGAATGGGTTGCAAAATAATACTTCGTTCCTTTTATAGGCCTTGTCTTACGATTAAAGTGAAACGTATTGATTCGTTATAGGCCTTACAGACTGGTTAATTAAATGTTAACTGTTGGGTAATAAAAAACCAATGACGTGGCCAAAAAGCTTCAAAGACTTTGAGTGTCAACTAACTTACGTAAATTACGCTCCAACAAAAGTCGGAGAACAGGAAATAAATATCCACAAAATGAATCTAGATAAAGCAACTCTATTCGGAGTATTGAAGTTGAAAAACATTTGCCGACATTATAGTTATTTAGTCCTTACCAAGGCGTATCAAAAATAAGAGAACTATCTTGACCACAGACCAATCAGATTGGGCTGAGTTAATTTTGGGAAAATAGCTCTTAATGCAGCTAAATGGTATAGTAATTTGATGCAGCCTTTTCGCCATTCTGGAATCATCTTATTCAAGATTTATAATTTTAACTGAGAGATTGGATTATCTGCTGGTCGACGTGATCACGCAGGATCTATTCATGACAAAATTATCATACGTTGTGTGGAGTTTACATGGCCATAAAGTTCATTTATTATTAACAACTGTTAAAATTCCTAAGAAGATTCATGGTTAAACAAATTAATCAGAATTACTCCTCTGAACTGTTGCCACCAGACATCCGAGGTGCTCCTTGGGGTTGTCCTACCGGTACTAGTTGTTGTTGTCCTAGCGGTACTATTTGTGGTTGTCCTGGGTAAAACGTACCGAGTTTGGTCAAAGTTTGTCCTGGCTGCAGTAGAATGTTTGGATTTGTATTTCCCGCCGGAGTTAAGAAAATGGATGATTGTTGTAGAAATTGTTGATTGTTGTTCAAGCCATTAGCAGATGGATCAATAAAAACCATTCCCCCGCCCGGAGAGACGAGCCTCGGTGGCATGTTGATTCTGCCCCTCACTTTATACTGTGCTGGTCCAGTTTTTTCCACAATCTGTTCCATGCTAGAGCCATCACTATGACGAATTCTATATGAAAACCATATTAGAGGATATAGTTGCCAGCTATCACTCTCAGTAAACCAACCTCAAAGTGTATTGGTTTTCACCCGTGGGAAAAAGCCCAATATTATTGTTTTGGAAAAGAGGCACCAGTCCCGACAGCACGGATTCGGCAATCACAACAAGCAGCAACTAAGGAAATAATTAGGAAGATCTTTTAAAGTCAGCATTAGTGAGACTTACCGAGCTAAGCCAATTCCGGAACATCTTGTCTTCGTTCTAATTAGATGGTTCTCTGAATGGGTTGCAAAGGAAGATTTCGTTCGTTTTATAGCTTTGTTTGCGATTAAAATGAAACGTATTGATTCGTTATAGGCGGTAATTAAATGTTAAATGTTGGGTAGAAAAGGGAACACCCAACGTATATAAACAGTGTCAAACCCATTAAGTGCAAATTGAAACAGTCATGGTTAAATAACACCAAAGGTTATGCAAGCTGTTTTGCATAACAATCTTCTTAAGGAAACTGGGATAAACTTAATAATGAAACTATAATACTTAATTTCAACTTAGTATGCCAAACATTCCTGCTAGCACTGATACCAAGCTAGATACCTAGAGTAACCTTCCTGTTGCAGCACATCATTCCAAATAGCTTAGCTGTAAATGCATGCCCCCTTTCCCTGCCCCAGCCACAGAGTAACCAACCCGTCGGGGCGTGCGCCTCGCCGCAAGCTGTGCGTCGAGCTTGCAACAAGCATTGCCCCAGCGGAGCTCCACTGAGCACCCACAAGCAACAGCAGGTGAACTCAGAGAAGAGGCCGCTACGACCATAGTTGATGATGATGCCAGCTGACCTTAATCACAAATTTGCATGCAGCCAGGCAAAGTTGCAGCTTGGAGTTGTACTCGTAGACGCTGTTGCAGCTGCAACAGGTGCAGTCGTTGTCGTTGTTGTTGTTGTTGTAGTGGAGTTTTGTCTGGGCATATTGTTGCCTTGTTGCCAGAGTCGGTACACCCACACACGACC
This sequence comes from Hirtodrosophila histrioides, assembly GCA_037075165.1. NCBI lineage: Eukaryota > Metazoa > Arthropoda > Insecta > Diptera > Drosophilidae > Hirtodrosophila > Hirtodrosophila histrioides. The sequence continues at coordinate 438,200 of JBAMCL010000287.1, forward strand.
TTAGCAGCTCATTGATTTCAATGGCCTCATGCCTGCAATTTGATTGCATTGTGAGCTATAAATTAATGTCATAGAATTGCATATTTGCTAAGGTCGCTGATTGCTGCCTGCTGCCTTGTGCCTTCAGCCTGCTGCGTTCTCCCCGCTGCCTGGGAACGTGCAACACCCGCAATTGCCGCCTACTTTTTGGGCGGTACTCTCCGCTGAATTGCAGCTGCAGTGCAGCAGCTTGATTTATGCGACAAGAACTGCAATGAAGGCCGTTGCTCATATGGCAAAAATTGTCAACACAAGCGGCCCATAAAAGCCGAGCGACGAGATACGAGCACGATACCGAGCCGCTAATCAACACGTATTGATCATATGCAAGTGGTCAGTCCATGGACTGACTGTCTATTAATTAAGCAGCAGCAGCAGCAACAGCAATAGCAACAGTAACAGCAAAAAGTTAGCTGCCGTTTTGGTCACTACACGTTCACCCGGCTACAAATTGCTGTTGCCACTTTGGTGCGCCAGCCACTGAATTGTTGTTGGCCAGTTGCAGGTCCACTTGACCAATATGCTTATCGCGGTGGCATAATCGACAATTGCGAGCACTCAGGACAATGAAAATGGACAGCGATGGCATTCCTGTACAGCAGCAACAGTTGAGGATGGTATGGGATTGCATAGGGATGGGAATGGGAATGGGGATGGGAATGGGAGAATGGGGGGATGGGCCAGTGACGAGGCAATCTACAACTCATCATTTATACACAGCGCGTTCGCGCTGACTCCTCATAAATGCGACAGTTTTCCCGGGAATAGTTACATTGAATATGGCATCAATAGGCCTTTACGGTCAGCGGGCTCTTAACCCATCATGTAAAGCGGAATAAGGGATTATAAGTGTAGCTCGTGTGTGGAATAGTTAAGCAGGTGCATGTGGAAAGTGAAAAAATTAAAATAAAGCAAGATGCTCTAGAGTCTAGACGATGCCCTGTATATAGTTCTAAAGTACCTTAACTTCAAGACTGTCAAAGATTGAAGACAGTACATACTAAGTCTGGTATTTCCAGAAGTCCTTCGACTGATGATGCTCATCAAGAATACAGTTGTAATATTCACGTTTGGTCTTTTTAAAAATAGCTATTTCGTTAGGTTTTATGGTTACAGGGTATACAGAAAACTGTTACTCAGGAGCAGTTAAATCTTGAGTCCACAAGCTGTCCTCCGATCAATGAGATCTTCATTGAGGATCGCACCTCTTTTGCAATCTTACGGAATCATTGAAAAACTTTGTGGCTGCAATTGGATTGATTGGGTTTTCAGTTTGCCATTCCCAAGACAATTTGAAACAAACTTGCGGCCTGTTAACGACTAATGACATTCAAAAAGCTATGAATTTTATGTGCAGTCTATTGCATGGAATGAATGAATGGAGTGGCAGCAGCAGCGTCTGAGGCAGCAGCAGCGGCTGAGGCAGCGGCCTTATGCGGGTGCCTTTGCCCCGGCCAGCCAAACGGCAGACAGAGCCGGCCAAGCAGGTTTCACCCTCGTTTCGACCCCTTCTCGTGTCTCCCGGCCCCCGTCTTACGTCTATGGCTGCCACAAAGCGCACTGTGGTGTAATTAATGCGGCAGCAGCTGTGCTTTGCTCAGCCTCTGCGACCACCACCGCCCCTCCGTGCTCCTCGGTTATCTGAGGCTTGCATATTAAAAATCTTTATAGTCTTTTGCGGTTTTTCTTTGAGTGTTTTTTTGCTCGTTTTTTTTTTGGCATGCATTCGATTTAGAAAATGTCGCATTGGGTGCGTGAGTGTGGGAAACCTGCCGCCTGCCGCCTGTAGCCGGCGGGTGAAATGGCCATGAGCGATTCCAATCGCAGTTCGCCCGCCTGGCGCTGCCAAACGGAGCGCAGCAGCCGCGCAGACGATTGGAATCAGCGACGTTGACGTTGACGTCGGCGTCGGCATCGGTGGCTGCCTCCTACAAGTTTCTCTGCTTGGCTCCTTGACAGCAATTTTATTTAATTTCTCAACTGATGATACACAAATGATAAGAGCACAGTTCTTGGCTAAAATTGCATTTCATTTGCGTCCAAAAATTTATATAGACAGCTACAGGCATGCAAATGGCCAACGTGCAACGTCAGGGGGCGCCTCGAGCTCCTTGCCTGCTGCCCTGGGTCCCTGGGATCAGCGTCGTCAACATGATGCGACTGCGAGTCCGAGTTGTTACCGTGTGGCCCATAAAACAAGAAAGGAACAGCAACAACAAATAAAGAAGTTTAAATACACTTTCTTTCTATTTAAAATTCATAATTTTCATTGGAGAATGTCTTGCAATAATTGGAATCGATTGTTTTTATTCAAAAACAGTATTTAATTGATCAAGTAGTACTAAAAGTACTGCGAAAGTTAAAGAAACTGTAATACAAATAACTCAACAATTAGTCAAACTTACAATCAGACAAATAACTGTCCTAAAATGCACAAATCTTTGAAACCTCTGAATTTAAAAAATGTAATAAATTTATTTTTTTAATTTAGAAATGATTTCAATTAAATAGAAATTATTTCTGACTCTTAGGCTGAAATATATTATATTTTTATTATAGGGCAATTTTCAAGTATTTGTTTCTCTGAGTGTACAAAGTCTTTAAGAAAAGGAAACTCAATATTCAATCCATTTTTACTCCCTGTACCCATAAAATGGGTAAAAAGGGGTATTGGATTTGTGCAAAAGTATGTTTGCAATTCAGAATAGCCGACATTATTGATTGGGAATGGCTTGATTGAAATTGGAATTGCAACAGGGTTATATAATATAATTATTTTTTAATTTAATTAATTTTATACAACGAAATCTAATACATAATTGAAATTTTCGATAAATCTATGTTGTAAATTATATTTTTCTAGATTCGATGCAGCATTGTTTTCTTTCGTAATAATGAAAAACAAGAACAGTCGGCTTTGGAGTGCCGAAGCTGTATACCCTAGCAGGAATTAATTTTTAAACAAAGTTAATTTTTGTCTGATTGCTTTTATGAGAGCCATGTGATCCAATTTTGATGAAATTATAGGAGACTATTTGAAGTATTGTTTATTATAAACAAAGAGGTTGGTAGTATAGCGAAAAAGTGGTTGGATTTTGACCAAATTTGGTCAGATTGCATTTTTCACCCGATTGTTCCTATGGCAGCTATATGATATAGTGACCCGATTTTGATCAAATTTGGTCAGATTGTATAAACTCTTTAGAGACTCGGTTTGGGAAAGTTTGGTGAGGAAATCTCTATAAACAACAAAGTTATTCACATAAAACATAGTTTTATAGTTGAGCGCCCTTCTCTGCGATTCTCAAGAATTCAAGGGACCCCACTACAATTTATCATTTTTGAGGTATTTTTTTTTTATTTTATTTTTTTTATATTTTTTGTTTATTTCTTTTATTTTTCCATTTTGACCAAATTTGGTCAGATTGCAATTTTCACCCGATCGTTCCTATGGCAGCTATTTGATATAGTGACCCGATTTTGATCAAATTTGGTCAGATTGTATAAACTCTTTAGAGACTCGGTTTGGGAAAGTTTGGTGAGGAAATCTCTATAAACAACAAAGTTATTCACATAAAACATAGTTTTATAATTGAGCGCCCTTCTCTGCGATTCTCAAGAATTCAAGGGACCCCACTACAATTTATCATTTTTGAGGAATTTTTTTTTTTTTTTATTTTTTTTATATTTTTTTTTTTTTTTTTTTTTTTTTTTTTTTTTTATATTTCTTTATATTTTTTTTTATTTCTTTTATTTTTCCATTTTGACCAAATTTGGTCAGATTGCAATTTTCACCCGATCGTTCCTATGGCAGCTATATGATATAGTGACCCGATTTTGATCAAATTTGGTCAGATTGTATAAACTCTTTAGAGACTCGGTTTGGGAAAGTTTGGTGAGGAAATCTCTATAAACAACAAAGTTATTCACATAAAACATAGTTTTATAGTTGAGCGCCCTTCTCTGCGATTCTCAAGAATTCAAGGGACCCCACTACAATTTATCATTTTTGAGGAATTTTTTTTTTATTTTATTTTTTTTATATTTTTTTTTATATTTTTTTATATTTTTTTTTATTTCTTTTATTTTTCCATTTTGACCAAATTTGGTCAGATTGCAATTTTCAGCCGATCGTTCCTATGGCAGCTATATGATATAGTGACCCGATTTTGATCAAATTTGGTCAGATTGTATAAACTCTTTAGAGACTCGGTTTGGGAAAGTTTGGTGAGGAAATCTCTATAAACAACAAAGTTATTCACATAAAACATAGTTTTATAGTTGAGCGCCCTTCTCTGCGATTCTCATGAATTCAAGGGACCCCACTACAATTAATCATTTTTGAGGAATTTTTTTTTATTTTATTTTTTTTTATATATTTTTTATATTTTTTTTATATTTTTTTATATTTCTTTTATTTTTCCATTTTGACCAAATTTGGTCAGATTGCAATTTTCACCCGATCGTTCCTATGGCAGCTATATGATATAGTGACCCGATTTTGATCAAATTTGGTCAGATTGTATAAACTCTTTAGAGACTCGGTTTGGGAAAGTTTGGTGAGGAAATCTCTATAAACAACAAAGTTATTCACATAAAACATAGTTTTATAGTTGAGCGCCCTTCTCTGCGATTCTCAAGAATTCAAGGAACCCCACTACAATTTATCATTTTTGAGGTATATTTTGTGAATAGCAATAGCTTATTTTGGAGGTCTACTTTAGTGTGTGTGTGTGTGAGAGAGAGAGTGAGAGAGAGAGAGAGAGAGAGATAGAGAGAGAGAGAGAGAGAGAGAGAGAGAGAGAGAGAGAGTAGAGAGAGAGAGAGAGAGAGTAAGAGAGAGTGAGAGAGAGAGAGAGTGAGAGAGTGAGAGAGAGAGAGCGACAAAGAGAGAGAGAGTGATCCGATCCGGCCGGTTCCGGCATATGTACTGCCTGCAGTAAAAAGAAGGGTTTGTGCCAAGTTTTATTACGATAGCTTTAAACCTGAGATACTAGTTCGCATAGAAACAGATGGACAGACGGACATCGCTATATCGACTCGGCTATTCATGCTTATTCAGAAAATATATATGTACTTTGTTCGGTCGGAAAAGTCTTCTTCAGTCCATTACACATTTCGAGACAAAATTATAATACCCTCTGCTAGGGTATAATAAATAAATGAGTTAACACATATCACCAAATGCCTCTCTAAGTCGAAGGTCCTTTCTCAAAGGCAAAAGTACTCTACCCTCTTTTAGCAGGCCAAGAGTTTTGGCTTGAAACAAGAGCGTCCAATTTGTGCGGCTTGTCGTAAAGTTTTTTCGAGGCTGCAGCTCCTGGAACGACAGGCATTCACTCGGTTTTTATGAGGCGAGCAGCCAGGACAACATCGCAACCGTCGTTGTCGTCGTCGTCGTCATCGTAGTCATCTGTCTGACTTGATTAGAAGCAATGACCAGGTGGCAGGCTGCTGCTCTTCTTTTGTGCTCCTGCGGCATGTCCTGTTGATTTACGCGCGTGCTTATTGCTTTTTTGCCCCAATGTGCACACCCAACACCCACAAGACGACCACCTGGCTGAGACGGGACGAGAACCGGCCATTGCCTTGACAAATTGTCTGGCATTTTTCAGTTTGTCAAAATGTTTGGCCCGTTAATTGTGCGATTAATCGCGGCATTAGACGCTGCCAGCGGCCACTAAATCAACAATTGGCAACGCAACTGCACTTGCGGCCAGTTCCGCGCTGGATCAGCGATGCCAATTTGTTTGCCACATTGGCAATTACGCAAGCGGCAAGCGGCAAGTGGCAAGCGGCCCGCCAGCTGCCCACAAAATCAATGCAGCAGAGGGCGGCGGTAAGGCTGGGGGATGGGGTTAAACAATAAATAATGAAGCGAGGCAGCGGCACGTAACAATCGGAAGAGGAGACGACGCCCGTTCATCAGCGGCCATCAGTGGATCAGTGCAACGCTGTGGCACCAACTGGCCAGATGAAACGCCAGCGATTTGCTCCGGCCTTGATCGTGCCGCACAGCTTTTGTCAACGGTTGCTGGCAGTCAGAGCAACAGCAAGAGGTTGGAAGGGGGCATAGATTGCAATCGGTAGCCGGAGTCGGGGACGTAGCCGCTGATTGCAGTTGATATACATCAATATGAAGCAGTGCCAGGTTGTAAAAATCCAAGGCAACGGCTACTTCAGCTTTTAGCACCTGCAATCGAGAAGGCATCTTCTCATCATCGGCTTTATTAACTTGTAAAATGCAAAGCGAAGCAGATGTCAGCCACGTCGAAGACTTAATGCCCTACCAAACTGTTTGTTATGGAAAGTAATGAAATATTTATAGTATTTCAGAGAATAAACTTAAGTGTAGCCTTATAATCAATACTACTTTCGCACCGGTTTACAATCGATGGTTCAACTTTATGATGTAGTAAGAAAACTCTGCCAAAAAGTGGAGTATTCCTTTAATGAAGCCTCACACAGCTGCGATCGCGCTGTGGTCTGTCAGGGGTAATTGATTACGGGCTCCCTCTGCTACTGAAAGGGTTCGCCAAAAGCAGAAGGTGCAGGAGGAGTCTCACATTTGGCCCCTGCTCCGATGCAGATCATTCCCAGAGACGACGTGCCCGGCCCAAAGTGCGTGTGAAGCCGGCACGAAGCCTTGACAGCTGGCCAATGCTTGGGAATCCAATGTGGCACCTGAGCTACGCAGTGATTGAGAGCTGAATGGATGGCCTGAAGTTGCGAGCTGGAGTTGGAGTTGGGAGTTCCAGTTGTAAGTTGCAAGCGTTGCGCATACGCCGCGTGCATCAATTTTCCAGAGACGCCGACAGACGTCAACAACTGCTGCTCGACATAAAACAATATTTAATAATTGACAATTAAACTAACAATAATTGACAATAAATATTGAAGCGACGCTGCAATTAATGGCGCGTTTTAGCCATATAAGTCGGGACTCGTCATCAACGGCTCAGCGGTTCAGCGGCTCAACGTCAAACGGAGGCCGCCTGACAGTGTGAGAGCGGGTCGAGAAAGAGCAGCGGCAGCTTTGGCCTAATATAACTCAATTAGCCGAGCTTGGTTGCCGATAAATCAATCACGAAAACAGCGCCCATAATCAGAGCAACATCACTGAAAAGTTATCGGGCAACCCGCAGCTTGGCACCTGGCTGAGATCCAGATACTCTGAGCATGCTAACCAAACTGGGGAGCAAGTTTTGTTGATCATTTGCGTGCCGCGTTGCCATTTCTCAGAGCATCCATCCAACGTGCAGCGCTGGCCACTTCCGGCGCGACTCCAGCTACAACTGCAATTCAGTCTGGGCCTGGCTCTGTTAGGCTTAATTGAAACATTTTGCGTAAGCGGCTGGACGAGGTGGGAGGACTCCGACGATGCGACAGCGCTTCACTTCACTTGACTCGACCGTCGAGTGGCACCCACGCGGCATTTTGTTGCACTCAGCTGTGGCAACTCCCGGCCAGCATCAGCTCCAGCTCCAGCTCCATTTGGACTACGGCTTGTCACAAATTGAAAGCTACAAGCGGCAAGTACACGATTTATGTGGGCCGACGAGTTGCAGCAGCATTAAACGAAAGTGCCTCTTGATGCTGATCAGGGCACAGGCTGGCTGGTGCACGGTCGCGGGGAGGCTGAAGAGCTCCGCGCAACAGATTTTCAAATGCAGCGACCCGCTCTGCTGGCCCCTGGTTAATCCAGGCGCATCCAGCGACATGACCATGAACGCCGCCGCCAGTTTATGGCATTTTAATGGTCACTTAATTTTGTTTATGTTTAATGGGCGCGCCTCTGGCAGCTGCCTGTGGCTCCGATTGTGCCTGAACTTCGAGCTGGCAGCTGGAGCTGGAGCTGAAGCTGGATATTGATTGCCGATTATCGTAGCATGCCAGGTAGCCGAATCCATGGAGACGACGCCATTGTTCGCCAAATTGCGCATAATTTCTAGATGTGGCAGCTTTGTTAAATATTTGAGCAAAACTCGCAATTTTAATAAGCTCTCTCAAATGGCACTGGCAACTTTCCCACAGCGGGCTGGCTGGCTGGCTGGCTGGCCAACTAAGCGGCTATCTATGCAGAATTAACAAAATCATAAAGCAAATAGTAGGACCATATAACAGCTCCAGTACCAGTCGGAGTACCAGCTCCAGTCCCAGTCCCAGTACCAGTCCCAGTACCAGTACCAATCCCTGCCCAGGCAGGCATCTCTAATGATGATGAGCGCATCGCTTTTTGCAAGCAAATTGCAGCAGCGTTATTTCCTTTGTCGGCTCACACCTCAATCTTCAATTGTAGCTCCAACTCCAGCTCCAACTCCAACTCCAACTCCAGCCAAAAGCTGGACCATGTGTTGGTTTGTGCCTTCGCCGCGTATCAACTGCTGCAGTCGTAATGATTTATGAATGGCAATTTCAGCAATATTTTATTGCATTTTAATTAGTGTAATATCAATTTGGGCTCAAGACTGCAAAAAATCGTAACTTTATAAGTGCCACGGGGGCAGAGAGAGTTAGCAGGCGGCGGGAAGCAGGCTTCCCTCCACGCTTCGGGGGAGTGTCTAATAACGTTCGGAGCAGCCATTATATTTGATTTACCCACAAAGGCACTGGCAGAGGTCGTGCCACAAATCGCACTTGGCTGTCAGCTGAAACTGCCTCTCCACCAGCTCACCATCCCAGCTCCTTTCCAGCTCTCCAATCTGCGAGTTCCGAGCGAGTGCCACACCCACACCAAAGAGCCTCTAACGACGCGTGTCGTCGCACCGCCCACACGGGCTACATAAATCTACCAATTTAATAACTCATAAATGTATGTAAATGGAAACACAATAATGTGCCACATATTTTGAATGTCGCAAATCGGGAGGAACCAGCGGGCTCCTCCATACAAAATTAACTGGAAAATTGGTAGAAAATCGCTGAAAAGCAGCCTTGGACGAGGCTACACTCGGATATCATTCGCAGCTGACATAAGATATTTTAAAGAATTTTCAAGTTTCAATTAAAAAAAAAATCAAATTGCAAATTGAATCAATTACAAATAAAATACTATTATTTACAGTGTTGAAATATAACTAAAAGATAAATAAAATGGAAGGTGTTTTGGTACATGAATTTTAAATATCAATATACTTTTTAGATATTGACTAAGTTTTGTTAAAATCCGATTTGTATAATTTAAATTTTCTATTTGTTTCTTAGTTATTAACTAAGTTTGGTAGAATCAAATTCTTATCTCTTGTTGCCGACATAGGAACAATCGGATAACGAATGATTTTTTTGATTGAAAACCTTTATTGTGTACACAGATATTTCATCCAAACTCAACAACTGTCATTTGTAGTATTATCTATACGTTCTTTATTTAGTTTGATTAATATACTAGCTAAGCTCATTTATATATATAAACTACAATATTTGAACATCTGAAACACAAGTGGGCTTATATTAGCCGGTACACGCCATCAATACACATCCTGAGAGGTCTTTTTCATCCCCTGGCTTATCTGGCTTCTTTGGCTCAAGTACTTGAACATACTGAACAGGAGCAGGAGTATCCTTATCAGTAACATTTCCTTTATAAATCGCTCCATTAAAAGTATTATCTCCGGTATTAGTGTGGTAAGGGTTCAATTCTTGATATGGACTTGGTCCATAATAATATTCGTTCCTGGGTAAATTGTCACTTTGATGTGCCTCATAAGTACCGGCCAGTTCTCCGGTATTAAGATTCAAGCGTTGTCCATTAGCTGGTCCATAATGATATCCGTTCCTAGCTACATCATCATTAATTACAGCATTATAGGTTCCGGTGAGCTCTCCATTCGGATTACTGTAGTATGGATAATGAATTCTTTATACAATGTGGCTAGAACAATTACCAGATACTAACCTCAGAGAGTATTTATTGCCATATTGAATGCCGTTATAAGTCGCTCTATTAAAAGTTGTCAGCGCTCCAGTATTAGTGTAGTAAGGGTTCAATGCTTGATATTGAGGTGGTCCTTGTTCATTCGTGGGTAAATTGGCACTATGATATGCCTTATATGCACCGGTCAGTTCTCCGGTATCAAGATTCAAGGGTTGTCCATTAGCTGGTCCATAATGATATCCATTCTTAGCTATATTACCATTAATTCCAGCATTATACGTTCCGGTCAGCTCTCCGTACGGTTTTCTGTAGAACGCTTGATAAATTGGTGGCACCACCGCGGAGAGCGCCACGTTGGCTATCAGCACTAGAAAGAACTATAGATATCTTCAGTAAATGACATAAGTCCGTAACACCTTGACTTACCGAGCTAATCAAATTTGTAGACATGTTTCCGTCGATCAACCTGAGCGGTGTTTGGCTACGAACTAAATATGCAACTGAATGCGTCTCACTTTAAAGCCTCAAAACTTAGTGGCTTTATTAAAATTGGAAGGAAACATGTTTTAGTCAGTTTCGAATGCGCCCCCAACAAATATATTAATGCAATAACAATTTATATTGCAAAATAAAACAAGTTTCTTTGTTACGTTTAACTTAAGTTTAAAGTATGTGAATAATTATTCATATTAACATAGCTTCCTAATGTCTAAACAAATTCAACAAAATTGTACAATTCGTCAGAAATACAGTAATGACCTCAGCTTGATATCATTTTAATTGTATTGTCGTTTAAGATACATTCTAAGTCGTGATCATATTTTCAGCATTGTCATAATCTGCTGCGATTCGCACTTAATCCATATGAATACTTGTAAGCCGTTTAACTAACAAACCGCAAATCGTGCAACAAAGTAAATGATGCAGTGCATAGAAAGAAACTGAAACCCATACAAAGTCATCTTTCTTCCGCTGGCAAAACGATGACAAATTGCATGAAATAATATAAATTTTCAGTCAAGACAGTAAAACTGTCTGGCCCCGGGGCCTTGAGTGCAGCAGTTGCAAGCTCCGAGCTCGAAGCTCCATGTCAGAGTCTGTGGAGTTTGTGGCAAGTAAACTGTTGTTTTTCACGACGACGCGTGTCACATTGTCCACCCACAAGAGCAGACGACAGACCAGACCAAGAGAGGCCAGGCTAGAGTCCCGGACAGATCCGGACAGACTCGACCAGACAGCCAGCGAGCAGTTGCTCTGATCTCATAGGAGTCGAGATATTTGCATAATTTGCTGTTAAGGATTGTTTCTACGCCCGTCTAGGAGCACCCACGCCTGCCTCACTTGCCTCAATGGTGACTGGCAGTTGCCAGTTGCCAGTTGCCAGTTGCCAGTCGACTGCCAAAACGCCCTTTACTGAACGGAGTCAGTTATGATTGCATCCAAGTCAATTACCAACACCCGCATGGCGTTGCATGCCACCGCTGCCCACATGCTGGCAATAGAGCAATCTTTTAAGCAGTGAACCCCTTGCGATGCTTTTGTTGCACCAACAATGACAACAAATTGATCGCTGGAGCTGCCCCGGCTGCTCGGCTGCTCGGCTCATTAGCGCGTTCATTAAACCCGGCGGCAGTTGCCACTTGCCACATGCGATCAATAATTGTAGAGATTTTCATTTAATTTGTTTAAATTAGCGCCGGCAACGCAATTTTCCCACTGCCAACCAGCACTTAATAAATCTTTGTAAATTTATCGTTATCGCCTAATAAAATGTCACTGCAAATGCCACAGACGTGTGATAAATTGAAAGCGCCCAGCATTTGAAAATAGCAAGCAATTAAGAGCAGCAGCAGCAGCAGCAGCGGCAGCAGCAGCAGCAGCCACTGACCATGCCACAGAGAACACCTTCAACTTCAAATGCAACTTCAACTTCAACTCGAACTCGAACTGAGAGTCCAACTGGACCAGCACCAGGACCAGGCCATATCAAAGCATCTCCCAGTCAGCGGCAACGGCGGCAGAATCGTCTGATTGCAGCAACATGCTCGAAATTACTTTTCTGTGTAAACTGTGGCACACACACCACAAACTAAACAAACAAACTACAAGAACACAAAGGGGTTAGATGGCCCCAAAAGGTCGAACTGTTTATACACTTGCTAAACATTTAGTTAGCGCTTAGTTTTACTCTATCTATTAACTGCCAAAATATTACTTTCCTTCAAGTAATTGCGCCATCAATTTGTCGATTTTAGCAACGTTATAATATTATCAGAACTTATCAATTTTAATATACTTTTATGAGTAATAGAATGAATTTATTTATTTTCGCTTAAATTATGAAATTAGTACAATAAACAGCTTCTCAATAGATGATTTGACAGAATCCCGGTTTGGATCCCTGTCTAAAGATATTTTAATAAAAGTCCAACCTGAAGTCAAGCCTAAAAAATTCATTTAGGTACTAAAGCCTACCTGAATAATATACTTTAAGGAATACAATAAGGTTAGGTAAACTTGTTTTATATGATTAAAGTATCAAACGGGATTAATTTCCCGAAACGAGATTGATTTTAGAATGTTTATTCTATAACTATATATTTAAGTTTGTATTTATAACTACAGTGATTAACTAAGAATTTAGCTTTCAACTAAGAAAAACTGCATCATAATATTATTTCTGGGACCTATTAATTTATCCTTCCTTGCAACGTGGCCAAGCTGCAGCTGATATTGGATGTGCTCCTCCAAAACACACACAAGAGCATAACGAGTCGGGCATACCCATACCGTATACCCATTCCAGATATCATTGTCTTGAACTTGAACATTTTCACACACTCTTCACGGGGGCAGACGTCGCGACGTCGACGTCGAAGGCGGCAGCGGCTGCGGCTGCGGCTGCGGCAGCTGCGATAAGCGGGAATTAAATAATTTTACACTCCATGCGATTATCGGCAGCGATTGCGATTGCAATACGGATACAGTTTGTGTATGCTAACGAGCTGGCTGCTATAATTGGCCCAGTCCAGAGACAGACGCAGACGCAGACACAGACACAGATACGGATGCAGAGTCAGGTATGAGGCTCAGATACAGATACAGACGGATTCGCATCCACATGCTCTCTGCCGGGCTGAGGGCATATCCACGCGCTTGGCCGGGAGTCAAGTAATTGACAAACAATTACCTTTAACGCAGCATTGTTCCGGCTCAGAGGCACTCTTTGATCCTCGACGTTGTTTTGGTGTTCAGTGTTCGGCATTTTGGCTTTCAAGTTTGGCGAGCAGAGGCAAACACCTCAATTCTCAATTTTGGTAGCCAACGCGAACTGCTTTGCCTATGCCGAGACAATTGTCTGGGCAGCTGATGCTGCTGCTGCTGCTGCACCCCCAACACCTGCACACAAAGAGAAGGAGTAGCCGACCCAGGGCCAGACTCATTGCCCATGGCCTATAGCCCATAGCCATAGCCTATACCCATAGCCCATACCCATACTCAAACCCATACCCATACCCATACCATAATAATAAATATTTCATGAAGCTGTCAGCAACAAATAATCTAAAACTGCAGCGCGCTGACCAAAGGCACAAAGGAGCCGCCACCGCCGCCTCTTTCAGAATTTGTTGGCCTGGCTTTGACTTTGGAGGCACAATGGCCGCCGCCCTGGCAAGCGTCTTCTTGTGGGTGTTAACAGCCACTACTGGGCAAGGAATGCGGAAAGCCCAAAGAGCTGGCAGTTAGCAGTTGAGTAGACTGCATTTATTAAACATAAATTCATGGTCCTATTGACATTGCCTTGGCTACCCAAAATCAATTCAAATGCATGCATCCAAGCCAGTTTTGTGGCTGAAACTAGAGCTGGAGCTGGGGTTGAAGCTGGAGCTGGAGCTGGAGTTGAGGCTGCAGATGAAGCTGGCATAAATGGAGCAGCATCGCCCGCTGCATGCACCTGTCAATGCATTGACATAAACCATAAACCGGTCGCAGCCTCTGCCACTGCCGTTGCCGCTGCTGCTTACGCACTTGCAACGAGATCAGCACGGGATGCTGCAGAGATACTGTGGACCTGTTGCCATCATTTGATGCGTCAAACATGCGCTCAAACGCCTTGCTCCACCTTGATTCACCTTGCACCACCTTGCCTCACCTCGCACTCGAGCCGGGCAGAAAATTTTTATTATTATTATGACCATTTTAGCTACCAAGCATGCGTAAAGCATACGGCCAAGTGGGCCGGCCACCAGCCCCACGACCACGTCTGTGGCGCGTCTGCGCCGGCGCAGCGAATCCAGCAGCAGGCAGCAGCCGCAGCAGCCGTAGTAGCAGCAGGCCAATAAATTGTGACGCTAATGTAAAGTGTGGCAAGCCATTAGCAACGGGCAGAGGTAGCAGGCAGCAGACTGCAAAAGTCAGCAGCCGCAGGTCATTGAACCAGCGTCATCAACAGCTGACGAACAGCTCCTGGCAGCTCGAAGTGGGCGCGGTCCAGGCCCACATATGGAGCAAGGTTGCGAAGGCTGTTCCATAAATTTGAGGCAGACTTGGTCCACAAAATAGCTAGATGAGCTGCCAGAGCAAGGTACGGAATAGATTATATATTTATTTTTTGTTTAAGTTCTTCATTGTTACCAGATTGATCAGAGTCTTTTAAGCTTAGCTAACAGAGATATGTGTAGTAAAATATAGACAAACATAGTCTAGGAGTTATAAAACTGATATTTTAATAAAAAGTCAAATATTATAATAATTATATCTTAATAGATTATATTTTGATATTTTGTGCTAACTAAAGCTTGTGAATTTTTTAAAATGATCATACGGAAATATTGAATTCACCGTTTAATACAAACAGTTTTATTTTTGCAATATGAATTGTTTAGAATATATAAGTGTGTGGGGGACTTAATAGTCAAATTGTGTGAAAACACGTTTACTCCTAATTTGAATATAGCCACTAAATTTTGAGGCTTTAAAGTGAGACGCATTCAGTTGCTTATCTAGTTCGTAGCCAAACCCCGCTCAACATAGATCGACGGAAACATGTCTACAAATTTGATTAGCGTGGTAAGTCAAGGTTTTACGAACTGATGACACTTACTAAAGAGCTCGATAGTTCTTTCTGGTGCTGTTAGCCAACGTGGCGCTCTCCGCGGTGGTGCCACCAATTTATCAAGCGTTCTACAGAAAACCGTACGGAGAGCTGACCGGAAGCTCTAACGCTGGAATTAATGATGATGTAGCTAGGAATGGATATCATTATGGACCAGCTAATGGACAACCCTTGAATCTTAATACCGGAGAACTGACCGGTTCATATCATAGTACCAATTTACCCACGAATGAACCAGGACCACCTCAATATCGAGCATTGAACCCTTACTACACTAATACCGGAGCGCTGACAACTTTTAATAGAGCGACTTATAACGGCATTCAATATGGCAACAAACACTCTCTGAGGTTAGTAGCTGGTAACTGTTCTAGCCACCTTGTATAAAGAATTCATTATCCATACTACAGTCATCCCAGCGGACAGCTGACCGGAACATATAATGCTGGAATTAGTGATGATGTAGCTAGGAATGGATATCATTATGGACCAGCTAATGGACCACCCTTGAATCTTAATACCGGAGAACTGACCGGTACCTATAAGGCATATCATAGTGCCAATTTACCCACGAATGAATATTATAATGGACCACCTCAGCCATTGAACCCTTACCACACTAATACCGGAGATAATACTTTTAATGGAGCGATTTATAATCAAAATGTTGCTAATAATGGTTATGAATATGGTATTCCTGGGCCTGCGTTACCTTCTATTGGTTTTGGTGGTTTTGGTGGTTCTGCTATTGGTGGTGCTGCTGGCCTTACAAAAAGTGCATTGTGTTCATTGTGTGGCTAATATTAACCCACTTCCGTTTTAGACTTTCAAGTATAGGAATTTATATATGTATATAAATGAGCTTATCTAGTATATTAATACAAAATAATCAACGGATATCTTCCGCGTGTCGAAGATATTTATATTCCCTTGCAGCAATGTTTCTACACAATAACTTAATTCACAAACGATATAATTATATAATAATATGGTCAGATCTGAATAAATGTAAAGAGAACTAAAGCGATTAAGAACGTTGCTGTCGGACGTATCCGACAGGAGAATACTTTATTCCCAGTATAATTGAGAGTATACACCAACATGTGTAACAAGTTAGATTGCTCTAGCTTCAAGGGTGTGGAAAGAAAAAGGGTTCATACAGACAAACCCAATATACTCTTATTGCCTTCGGGAACAGAGTATAAACACGATAAGATAGTTGTAAAAACAAATAAGTTGTTCACAGGATTGTTCCAATTTTTCGTCATATGTCATATGATATTTATAATAATAGGATTTTGAAAGACTAAAAATGTATTGAATATCTAAAACGCATACTGAAATTTAGAATTCCTGAGTTTGATTGCCATATCTTGAGAAATAAAGCAGTCTGTCACATAAATCAATCTTCGACTGATTTTCCCTATGTCAGCTATATGATATAGTGGTCCGATTTTGATAAAACTTTGTCAATTCGTATAATCGTTAGACACTCCGATTTTGTGTGTTAAGTGAGGATATCTTGCATGAGAAAAGTGGTGCAATACGAAAGGAGAAGTTGGCCAATTAACCAATTTACTCATAGAAATCTTCAGCCCAGCCCTAGCCCTAGCCCACTCAGCTGGAGTGGTCACCTTTTGGCATTTTTATGACATCCGCTGGCAGATTTCACTTCCAGCGGAAAACGGAAGCAGCTAGTTTGACTGGCCGGGGCAACTGCAAGATAACTTCCTCGACAACGCATTTTTTGTAGGCGCTGGCGCTGGCGCTGGTTTGCATTTAATAGATTAATTAGAGACAACGCCAGAGCCGCCCAATGATTAAGCAAAAGCTGTTGCCGCCGCTGACTTCCGTCAATCAAATGGCGAAGGAAACGCAGGCGGAGACTGTGCAGCAGAAGGAGTAGCTGCAGCAGGTGGAGGCGACACTTGCCGGCGACAATGTGTTGTCCAAGTTAAAGTTTATAAACCGGCCAAAAGCCAAAAGCAAAAGTAAACTCAACTCAAACGCCTGCTGCGGCTGCTGTCCAATTTTTTGTGCCGCCTTTTGTCAACTGGCACTGCAAGGTGCCCCGGACGACGGCGATGGCGACACACAACAACAACAACAACAACAACAACAACAAAAAAGAAAACCAAAATAGAAAAAAAAAAACAAATGAAACCGCAGGCACTTGATGCCAAGCGACGGCGGCGCTGGTGGCGATGCCGCAATGGCAGTGGCCAGAGGCATAGTCAGAGCCAGGCCCAGGCCCAGAGCCAGGGGCAGAGCCAGAGCTAGGGCCAGGGCCAGGGCCAAGTCCGGGTCCCGGACCCAACGACGACGACAGAACGTGGTTAGCAAATTTATTATGTAAACGGAAATACGGCATATCCTTGCTCAGTGGCGATGGCGACGGCGCCGCAGCAATAGAAATAGTTTTGCGGCTCCCGAGGCAAAAAAGGGCAAAGGCGCGAGCGGGAGATGCCAGTTGGAGCTGGTGCAGGAGCTGAAGTTGGACGGTAACTGGAGGAGCTGCCGGAGCTCGTAAATCGCATAAATTGTATAATTCTGGCTGGTCATTGTTGCTGTTATTGTTGCTGCTGCTGTTGTTGTTTGTTGTGTTGTTGTGTTGTCTGTTTTGTGAATTTGTTGCCAAATTGCGTTTGTAGGTGCCCCTTTGTTATGGCCAGCAGAGACAGAGGCAGAAACAGAAACAGAGGCGGAGGCAGAGGCAGAGCCAGCGACAAAGCTAAAATGAAACAATATGTTGCAAGCAGCAAGCGTGCCCAAGGATGCGACCTGTGCCTCCAGCCATCCTATTGAGCATTTTGGACACGTGCGCGACTGCGGCGTCTGCTGCTGATGACAGCGATAGTTAATTAATGACAGGATCAACAACACCTGCGACAAAACTGCAGTCAGCAGCTTTGAATTGCTTTCGAATGAGTCAACTTGATTGAATTTTCTTGCCAGTCAATTAGCAATAAGTACCGCAAACTTCAAGTTCATTTAAATGCACAAACTTTGGCGTGCCACGTGGCGTATGCGCAACGAACGAGCTGGCAGGATACAGAGGGGGCAAACGCAGGGACCGACACTGACCACAAAGCGTAGAATAGCGAGAGTTAGACGTGGAGATATGGCATAGTTCGAGAAGGAAGTTACAGCGGAATGTTCCAAACTATCAGATAGGAAAGGATCAAATATTTGGCAAGCAGAGAAATCCAAGAAATTTCTAGTTTGTTTCAATGCGGTTTTAACTGAATTTGCGGGTTATTGTTGAGTTACTTAAAATATAAGAAATAAAGTTAAATATAATGATATTACAGTAATATTTTATTTATTTTTCAATATGTATAGTAAATATAATAATATTAGAGTAATTTTAAAATTATTGTAAAAATATACAAGTTACAAAAATTAGTTTTATTTAAATATTCTGCAATCATATAGGAAGTTATTTTATTGGTGACTTTTATAATTTAAAGAAGTGTTAATCGTTATATCAAACTTTCTATCAAACAAATGTGTTTTAGTCCTTATTTTCTATAAGGAATATTTAAACTTAATCTGAATTTGAACTTTTATCTCCTTCCTGATTTGCCAGCCCTGGCAAATTGCAAATTTTTGCACTTGATTTCTTTGTGGCCGCCGGACGCATCAAATAGACAAAGTTTGCCAGCCAAAAGGACGCCTATTTCAAATTTATGACATTGAATTTATGTGCAACAAAGCGTGGCAAGCTGAGCGGGTTAGGGGTGCAGAAATATTGCGGACAGGCAATGCTGTTCAGCCAGCAACAGACCAAAGATAAAACTGTCATTATAGTCAGAAATCAATCGATCGACATATACGTTAATTTATGGCCAAGAAACCAAACCAAAAAACTTCTTGTTGTGATTTCGTAGGCCATCTTTAAGCCCTAAATTGAAGTTCAATGGAAAGTCATGGACCAAGAAAAACGCGTGTTAAACAGTTTAACACTTCTGCATGGTCACGTCGAGAGACAACCCGAAAAAAAATATGATACTCATAATTCATTTAAGCTAGCCGCACACACACACACACACAATTACATACACAGGCACTGTGAATGTCTAAGAAAGCCAAAAGGAAATGGCAATGCATTAAGAAATAAGCAATTTGCTTTGCTGCAGCAGCAAAAAACGGCACAAGATCAGACGCAGGACCAGAACGCGGCCAGGACACAGGCCGGGGCAGCCAATGTGTCGCGACTGCAACGCGGAGGCTGGCAGTAAATGTTTAAGGCGAGCCAAGGACACGCAGCGCAGCACTCCCATACACTCGCCTCCCCCTCCTCTCACAAACGGATTCAGTATCCCTGCGCTAAGTAGTTGCATTAAAAGCTTACAACCAAAACGCAGAGCCAGCGAACCAACCGGCAACTAAAACAAATGCAAACCAAATTTCAGGCACTGTGGGCGCCTTTGGCCATAAACTCTTTCCCCTTCCCGCACCTTTTGGCTTTTTGGCAGCCGTTCAAGCAACGTGCCAGAATGTGGCAGTAAATCATTTGTGTACTTTTTGTAGCCAGTTGACGGCCTTAAAGCTGCGACTAATTCAATTCAAATAATAATGGCAGTTACACGCTTATCGATAACTTGTTATCGGAAGCTGGCTTGCCGGTAGGCTACCAACTCCCATAACTTCCCCAAAACTTCATTTTCCAGCCATAATTCATGCTACAAATTTAAAAAATTGAGACTTGAAAGATATTAAAACACTATGGTAGCTTTCCCTCTATACCAACTACCATAACTTTGTCAAAACTTAACCGATTTCCACACGGACTGCCTCTTTCATCATATTTTGTACTCTAAATTGACTTTTCATTTCAATATTGTGACTTGTTAAAAACAATATATTTAAAATAGATTTCTCACACATTAACGTGAATTAAAAGTTTTGTATAAACTTAAAATTTCGTATTTAATCAATTGCGGGTAGCAAAGTTAGTGAAACTGCAGTTTTTGGTTCCTGCACTAATTTGAAAAATTTATTTTCATAATTTCAATTTTTATGGCGGCATTGGTAGCGCCATCTGTTGGGCCGAACGTGAACTTCGTTGTCAGCGTTGCCAACTTCCCAAATTGGCTTTGTCACGGCGCTGCCAACACGTTCTGGCATTTTTGTGTAATTAAGGTTGGTCGCACTGTTTTTCGTTGTCCTCTTTGGATAGCTATTCGCCGATGCAACATTCGTGAAATTGAAAGAAATTATTACTTTTAACGTGGTTTCGCAGCTACAAAACGTAACCGCGCGAATAATTTCGGTGTTCAAGGCAAAACGCGCGTGTTTGTCTGCCCAAAGCGGCTATTCAGCACTATTTCGGGGCGTGTTTGGTGCGAGAAAATGGAAAACGCATGTTTCGTGCTCAGATAAGGCCCAGCTGTGCGTCGGTCTCGCTCAAATTGCAACAAATTGTGAAAAATTCCGGCTAGACACACAAGATAACAAACAAGACAGCGACAGACAACAAGACAGCAACAACTGTAACCAGGACAAAGGCGCCGACAAAGCGACAACAGCAACAACAAAACACCAACGCAATTTATAATCGAATACGAAACCAACACCAATCCAAAAACAACAAAAAAACAAAAAACAAAAAAAAAACCAACAACATGCACCCACTGCAAAGTAGTTAAATAATTCTGCCCTGTCTGCGCTTTATTTCCTCTTCATTCTTGTACTCGTTTTAATTTCAACAAGTTTTCTGTTCTCGCTTTCCCCACATCTCTTTTAAACCATCGACGCGCAGTTCTTTTTTCGTTACTACTTCACGTATCCAACCACAACAACAACAACAACAACAGCAACATACACAACACACGCACACACAACACACAAACGTGGACGCTCTCACACAACAAACACAAAAGCACACACACACACACACATACAACGAGAATTAGTTGCTGTGACGCAGCAGCCACCAAAAAGCACCTGCAAAAGCGGCACGAGACCAGCGACCGGCTCCCAGTGCAGCTGTCAGTGCAAAAAGAAGCAGCAGCAGCAGCAGCGCAGCGCAGCAGCAACAACAACAGCAACACACAAACACACTTGTTGCAAACGCAGCAAAAGGAAGACACAGCAAGAGAAAGATAGAGAGTGAGTGTGTGTGAGATAGAGAGAGAGACAGAGAGACGGTTAGGCGGCTGTCTCTGTATAAAGTGCCTAAGTAGTCAGCTATCAACGTTCATTGCCGCCGTACTTACAAAACTCAAAGGTAAGCCCCAGATGTTTGCAAAAAATGTTAAATGCTTCGATCATCATTCATGACACCGCTAATTCACAAACGGCAAACGGTACCCGGCACACACACACAAATATACATACCTACTACATAAATATATATACTACTAAATATACATATACATATACATATATGTATGTATATAAATAGTTGATAAGCCGGCGCTGCAGTTCCCGGCGAACGGCCGGCCTGCCTCTCCATCGCATGTCTGATAAGACGGAATCACGATTCTCATGTGCGCGCACATTCAAATTAAACGCGACAGCAATAAAATGATAAAAATTAAAGAAATATAAGCCCAGCGTTATCAACATTTGCCAATACTATATGTACAATACACACACACACCTACCTGAGTTCGCAACGACTTATCAACCGGCCTACTTACTATTTCAATATGCTTTCAGATGGTCAAGGAGAAACCCAACTCGACGCGCATCTATGATAAGGATGGCTTCAGGAGACGCGCCGCCTGCATTTGCGTGCGATCCGAAAACGAAGCGGAGGTAAGTCTTTTATGCTATGCCAATCGAAGGACATACAGAGAACAGATAACAAAGATTGGCTATTAAGTTTCTTATGAACATATCAACATTAAAAAGAATACCTCAGATAGACCGCAGATACGTAACTGAAAATACAATAAACATATATAAATAACAGCAAAGAGAGCTATAATAATTCTTAATATTTTGCAGGTGCTGCTGGTGACCTCTTCGCGGCGTCCAGAGTTATGGATTGTGCCGGGTGGCGGGGTCGAACCAGAAGAGGAGCCCCCAGTCACCGCCGTGCGTGAGGTTCTCGAGGAGGCAGGCGTCGTTGGCAGCCTGGGCCGCTGCTTGGGTGTCTTTGAGGTGCGTTATAGCAAATATCTGTATATTAGAATGTATATATTGAGCTTAAAATACAATGATTATATATTGTAGAATAATGATCACATGCATCGCACGGAGGTGTTTGTAATGAATGTGACCAAGGAGCTGGATGAATGGGAGGATTCTCGCAGCATTGGACGTAAACGGCAATGGTTTACCATTGATGATGCCTTGTCACAGCTGGCGCTGCACAAGCCCACCCAGCAGCATTATCTGATGCAGCTGCAGCACTCGAAGACGCTGGAGAATGCCAACACGCCCGGTCGGGTGGTGAATGCAACGCATCCGCCTATATTGACCAATGCGACCTCAGCGGCTGCATCACCCACAACGGCATAAAGGCAAATACAGAGGGAATTTTCACACACACAAACACACAACACGCATACTATACACATACACACTCACACTATACATACTATATACACCCTACTTATACACCCTCATTTTGACATTTTGGAAATTTACAATTAGACAGGCAGTTAATTCATATTTTTGGTATGTTTAATTCATTTACCCAGCACCCGCTCTCCTCACTGCAATACCTATGCAGTTGACATCTCCTTTTCGAGTTTAGTTTAAGTCGAGCGCTTCATTTATGTTTTTAGTAATTGTATTGAGAAAATGATGTGTGTACTTTAAATAAGAGAATGCATATTCTAAAGAAAATGATGAAACATATAAAACTAAATTAACAAACGAAATATAAATCTACAAACATACATATAATAATTTTTGAGCGAATAGGGCACTTTTTGCAAAACGAATTACGTGTACTAACAAAAATTATGATATCTATTAGATTTTTCTACTCTTTTTTATAATTTACTCAAAAACATCTTGATTATTGTAATAAACAATTGGAAATGGCTTTAAGTAAGCGCTAAAATTGATTAATTATGCTAAGCGGCCTAAACAATAAAAAATTTAAAATGAAAGAAAGGAAAGAATATACATATATCAGAAGAAAAAAAACTAACGAAATAATTTCGTTCAAAATCTGCCACAGTTAAACAATTTCACAACCTACGAGTATGTATAAACTTTGGTTGCAGATAAATCCTTAGTGAACTTAAATAATTAACAAGAGTTGCCTATGCAAAGAGATGAAACATAATAAAAAATAAAATATAAAAACAAGTTATGCCGTATGTGAACTTCAAAGTCTAGCAGCGCCCATAATAGAACGTTAAACTATTGTAAAAATATTGAAATTAGTGAAACCAGCAATACATTAAAACGAAAAGCGAATTAAACGTTATACTAACAATAAGATACGTGCACGCTGTACTTTTCAAAAATACAAAGCAAACATAAAAAAAAAAAAACAAAAAACAAATAAGAATATTTAAAAACTTAAAATGTCAATGTGATAAAAGCTAATCAACACGTTTTTGTAACTTTTTTGGAATACACTTACTTTGGGCACTTTCAAAGACAAAATTTTAATTCAAGTTTTAACGCTCAAGAAACCAATTGATTTTCAATGAAAATTCTGAATATGTTGCAGAAGAAATCCTTTTCATCGGCAAAGTAAACAATAGAGCCACAAATTGTTGCAATTTTACAATAATTTACGACAAATAAAAACGAAAATAAAAAAAAACACACAAAACCAAAAGAAAGCCGCTTAATCATGTATTAAAAAATTTTTATTTATGTTAATTCTATATTATTATTATTTTTTATTTATTAAAACTACTTTCTGTAAAAACGCTATCAATTTCTGAGCAAGCCATTAGCAGGATCCACCAATTCAACTACATATGTATCTTAAACGCCTAGACGCCTCCTCGCTGTCTAAGCCGTGAACTTTCACCTTCCACATCCGTGTCGGCACCGGAAGCCGTTATCACCGCCTGAAGCAGCTGCTTTAACTCATTGTAGAGCCTCAATGCCAGCTGTAGGCTGGGCGCCTGGCGACGATCTGGCAGCTGATGATCCTTGGGTGGCTGTACGCACATCTTCACCAGCTTCTGCAGCGAACGCGGCAAGCGTATGCCACTTAGGAGTCCCGGCTGAAAGGTGCCGCTGCCCAGGAGGACATGTTCGCAGAATATCTGAAAGTTGTTGTTTTGCTGCACATGTGTACAGGCCTGTCGGTCTGCATCGCACATTCCGCGACAGGAGTGAAAATGGCAGTCCTGATTGGTGTGGCACTTGACTCCATTCGACATGCGCTTGTCCAGCTGACTCTCAACATACACATGCTCTGCGCTTTGGTACTTGAGACGCCTGTCGGGCGTGAGGCCAAAGCGATTTACTTGCATCTTGCACATTCTCAACGGTTCTGGCTTCATCTCCTCCAAGCGAAAAATGTACTCCATAATGTTGAGTGCGTGCTTTAGACGCTGTTGGCGATTCGATGCGCTATCAGGTGAAGGTAAGAATAATTAATGTCATAACTAATTCATTATTTGACTGCTTACTTACAGATACTGAATGATGCTGGGATTGGACTGCACAATTTCGAGGCCCTCTGTTGCATAGTAAGGGCCACAGGAGCCCAGCACCGCTGGAAATACGGACTCCTCATCGAACAGCTTGCCCATCATATAGTTGTTGTCCTTAAACAATCTCCAGAAGCTGACCATTTGCTGTGAATTGTTATCGGCAATTTCCTGATTGACCAGGGCGCGTATCTGCAAATCGAAATCCAATAAATCGGAAATACTTCAACTTTTAGCAGCTACGCCAACATACCATATTATCATCTAAAGTTACATTATAGGCAAGTATGATATGCAACTTGACAATTTCATGAAACTCCTCGATCTTGGGATAGATGGACTCGCCCTTGCTGTTCGTCCAGCTTAAGTCATCGTCATTGTGCTTCGCCAGCTACAAACACAATTTGGAATGGTAGTCATGACAACCGAAAAAACAAAGCCAAACTGACCTACCTTTACGGCGTACATATCTCCATTCTTTTCGGCCGTAAACAAAATGGTTTTCATATCATTCAACGGGCACTGAAAGTTGTCAAAATTGGACTGACTGCCGCACAGTTCCTCGCAGAGGGATCCACTAAACTCGCGGTGTTCATACTTCTGACACTGCAATACGTTTGTGTTATAGGTTGGACAGTTCATATGCCTTGTTTCTTACTTACCATGTGCGTGAGACTTCTGTGCGACATGAGCTTAAAGCAGAAGGAGAGATTTAGGAACGCATAGCTGAAAAGGCCAACCGCCAGCAGCACTGCAATTAGAACCGTTCGCTGCATTCCTAGACGAAATTTGCGACGCAATGCAGTCAACATTCTTTATTTTAATTTAAATTTTCATCTTTGATCAGAGTTTTCTTGGTATGCCCACTCGAGGTATATACACTTAAGGCTAGGCAAAACTGTCAGTGGCGAATATTTTGGCATGTCTTGGACATGCGCAATGCCGGATGTACTCTGGTGGCTGAAAACGTTAGAAATTGTATGGTGGGAGTGGCGATGAATTTGAAAACCAATCGATAGACGTAGACTTTGAATTATCAACTAGCCGCCACTTCTGGGTTTCGTTTTAACGTTGAAATCTCCAATTTTATCAAAATCCATTTTCTATCCCATTTAATGTACTGTATGTCCCCGTATGGTACGGCAGTTTAGAAGGCGCCGTGCGAGGGGGTTCACATGATTTTCAAATCGCTGAATGTACTGCGCAGACTGATTTTGCAGGACATTTCCAGGCACTCCCAGGTCTTTTTCAGTGTTTGCAGTTCCCACGTACCAGGGAGTAGCACAAATTAAACGAAGAGTTTTCGCTTGAAGTATGCTGATTTTTTCCAGGTGGGTTTTCGCAGCTATTCCGTATACTTGCAAACCACAACGCCAGGAAGGAGTAATGCAGGCCTTGTATAATTTAACCTTACTGTCCAGAGATAGCTATCATTTTGCTTGGAAAACGTTAGTGTTGATACCAATGTTCCACTGTTTTTCCCATACTTCAAAGTTGTTAAGGTACTGCTGCAGAATATCAGCGGCTTCAGAAATGTAGCTGCTTCTGGCCAGGATAGCGGTGTCATCTGCATAGGTAGCGGGGATAGTTGATCCAGTGGGCATATCGTGTGTAAACAGGGGGTATAGACAGCCTGAGGCCCTAAGACACTGCCTTGTTGTACTCCAGCTTGGGTATTCCTCACGCTGGACTCCGCACCGTCTAATACCACGGTGAACGAAGCAAGGTCTGCAAGGTAGCTGCGCACTATCCATAGTAGTTGCGGAGGCAAAAGTGGATTGATCTTAGCAAGAAATCCATTGTGTCATACTCTATCGAGTGCCTGTGTAATGTCAACATAGCCAGCAACCACATACTCCTTGGCCTCAAAGCCTTCAAGAATGAAGTTTACAACCCTATTCAGCTGCTCAGGTGTTCCATGCGATTTACGAAAACCAAACTGAAAGGGAGCCAATAGAAATCAGGACCATTTGTGCAGAAGGAGGAGATGGACATGGTATATGCGGAATAGGGACATCGAGTGTGACTTGGGTATACCTATGGTTGGTGACGTATTGCAGCGACAGGCCGAAAACTACCACCAAAAATTGTCCTCCCCCCCAAATGCGCTTGCCCAACGCCTATTGAGGTAAACAGGCAGAAGACGCCTGAAAAGGCTGCATCCCCACGAATAATCCTTCAAGAATAATTTCTTAATCTCATAATGTAAATAATTATTATGTATCACTATATCCAAGATAGTCTCTTCGCTTTATATTAATGTATAATTAAGTTAAGCTGCCACGCAGGTAGCATAATTTCAAACCAATAGCACACATCTGAAATAAATTGGAATTAAAAAAAAAATAAAGAAATTCAAAATTTTTGTTGAATGCTTTTAAGCTAGAAAATCCTGCGGCATCCTTTTAGCAATAGCTCGGCCAAATCCTTAAGGATTTCAAAAACCCAGACATTTCTGTACTCGTAGGAATCAGGACTAACGATTGGCATTCAAGGATTTCCAGGATTTCACCGAAAAAAACACTTAATTTTTTTGCAAGGGGGTAGGTCAGCAAAAAGGATCTAAAATCACATGATAGCCTGTAACTCGGTCATTTCAAGGACGATTTTGATGTCCTTTGGCAAAAAGATTGAGTACTTCATCCCAAATCCGAAAATAATCAACAAAGGACTAAGATCCTTAAAGGAGCTGAGAAATATGAATTTTTCTCTATACAGAAAAGTGGCGATATCTCGGCCGTATCCTTGCGTATCCTGACGAGTCCTGTGTCAGACAACTTGGCATTATCAGGGCTACCAACTGGCCAAAGGACATCAAATTCGTCCTTGTAGTTCCCAAGATATTGAGTATTTTGTATTTTGAGCACGATTCCTTTCGCCCTCGGACTGAAAATTTACAAGTCGATGGTCCTTAGATGACCCCATAATCCTTGAATGCCAATCGATAGAGTAGGTCCTTACGATCCTAACGCACAAGGTCCTTTTAAAATCTGCAAGGATATGGCTGAATGGGAGCTAGTAGAAAACCGTTCCATATGTGTGTGCAGAAATTCAAAATATGTGTTGCATACTTTTAGTCGCTGCCGATCTTAAGCCACAAAATCTTGCGGCATCCTTTTAGCAATAGCTCGGCCAAATCCTTAAGGATTTCAAAAACCCAGACATTTCTGTACTCGTAGGAATCAGGACTAACGATTGGCATTCAAGGATTTCCAGGATTTCACCGAAAAAAACACTTCATTTTTTTGCAAGGGGGTAGGTCAGCAAAAAGGATCTAAAATCACAAGATCGCCTGTAACTCGGTCATTTCAAGGACGATTTTGATGTCCTTTGGCAAAAAGATAGAGGACTTCATCCCAAATCCGAAAATAATCAACAAAGGACTAAGATCCTTAAAGGAGCTGAGAAATAAGGACTTTTCTCTATACAGAAAAGTGGCGATATCTCGGCCGTATCCTTGCGCATCCTGACGAGTCCTGTGTCAGACAACTTGGCATTATCAGGGCTACCAACTGGCCAAAGGACATCAAATTCGTCCTTGTAGTTCCCAAGATATTGAGTATTTTGTATTTTGAGCACGATTCCTTTCGCCCTCGGACTGAAAATTTACAAGTCGATGGTCCTTAGATGACCCCATAATCCTTGAATGCCAATCGATAGAGTAGGTCCTTACGATCCTAACGCACAAGGTCCTTTTAAAATCTGCAAGGATATGGCTGAATGGGAGCTAGTAGAAAACCGTTCCATATGTGTGTGCAGAAATTCAAAATATGTGTTGCATACTTTTAGTCGCTGCCGATCTTAAGCCACAAAATCTTGCGGCATCCTTTTAGCAATAGCTCGGCCAAATCCTTAAGGATTTCAAAAACCCAGACATTTCTGTACTCGTAGGAATCAGGACTAACGATTGGCATTCAAGGATTTCCAGGATTTCACCGAAAAAAACACTTCATTTTTTTGCAAGGGGGTAGGTCAGCAAAAAGGATCTAAAATCACAAGATCGCCTGTAACTCGGTCATTTCAAGGACGATTTTGATGTCCTTTGGCAAAAAGATAGAGGACTTCATCCCAAATCCGAAAATAATCAACAAAGGACTAAGATCCTTAAAGGAGCTGAGAAATAAGGACTTTTCTCTATACAGAAAAGTGGCGATATCTCGGCCGTATCCTTGCGTATCCTGACGAGTCCTGTGTCAGACAACTTGGCATTATCAGGGCTACCAACTGGCCAAAGGACATCAAATTCGTCCTTGTAGTTCCCAAGATATTGAGTATTTTGTATTTTGAGCACGATTCCTTTCGCCCTCGGACTGAAAATTTACAAGTCGATGGTCCTTAGATGACCCCATAATCCTTGAATGCCAATCGATAGAGTAGGTCCTTACGATCCTAACGCACAAGGTCCTTTTAAAATCTGCAAGGATATGGCTGAATGGGAGCTAGTAGAAAACCGTTCCATATGTGTGTGCAGAAATTCAAAATATGTGTTGCATACTTTTAGTCGCTGCCGATCTTAAGCCACAAAATCTTGCGGCATCCTTTTAGCAATAGCTCGGCCAAATCCTTAAGGATTTCAAAAACCCAGACATTTCTGTACTCGTAGGAATCAGGACTAACGATTGGCATTCAAGGATTTCCAGGATTTCACCGAAAAAAACACTTCATTTTTTTGCAAGGGGGTAGGTCAGCAAAAAGGATCTAAAATCACAAGATCGCCTGTAACTCGGTCATTTCAAGGACGATTTTGATGTCCTTTGGCAAAAAGATAGAGGACTTCATCCCAAATCCGAAAATAATCAACAAAGGACTAAGATCCTTAAAGGAGCTGAGAAATAAGGACTTTTCTCTATACAGAAAAGTGGCGATATCTCGGCCGTATCCTTGCGTATCCTGACGAGTCCTGTGTCAGACAACTTGGCATTATCAGGGCTACCAACTGGCCAAAGGACATCAAATTCGTCCTTGTAGTTCCCAAGATATTGAGTATTTTGTATTTTGAGCACGATTCCTTTCGCCCTCGGACTGAAAATTTACAAGTCGATGGTCCTTAGATGACCCCATAATCCTTGAATGCCAATCGATAGAGTAGGTCCTTACGATCCTAACGCACAAGGTCCTTTTAAAATCTGCAAGGATATGGCTGAATGGGAGCTAGTAGAAAACCGTTCCATATGTGTGTGCAGAAATTCAAAATATGTGTTGCATACTTTTAGTCGCTGCCGATCTTAAGCCACAAAATCTTGCGGCATCCTTTTAGCAATAGCTCGGCCAAATCCTTAAGGATTTCAAAAACCCAGACATTTCTGTACTCGTAGGAATCAGGACTAACGATTGGCATTCAAGGATTTCCAGGATTTCACCGAAAAAAACACTTCATTTTTTTGCAAGGGGGTAGGTCAGCAAAAAGGATCTAAAATCACAAGATCGCCTGTAACTCGGTCATTTCAAGGACGATTTTGATGTCCTTTGGCAAAAAGATAGAGGACTTCATCCCAAATCCGAAAATAATCAACAAAGGACTAAGATCCTTAAAGGAGCTGAGAAATAAGGACTTTTCTCTATACAGAAAAGTGGCGATATCTCGGCCGTATCCTTGCGTATCCTGACGAGTCCTGTGTCAGACAACTTGGCATTATCAGGGCTACCAACTGGCCAAAGGACATCAAATTCGTCCTTGTAGTTCCCAAGATATTGAGTATTTTGTATTTTGAGCACGATTCCTTTCGCCCTCGGACTGAAAATTTACAAGTCGATGGTCCTTAGATGACCCCATAATCCTTGAATGCCAATCGATAGAGTAGGTCCTTACGATCCTAACGCACAAGGTCCTTTTAAAATCTGCAAGGATATGGCTGAATGGGAGCTAGTAGAAAACCGTTCCATATGTGTGTGCAGAAATTCAAAATATGTGTTGCATACTTTTAGTCGCTGCCGATCTTAAGCCACAAAATCTTGCGGCATCCTTTTAGCAATAGCTCGGCCAAATCCTTAAGGATTTCAAAAACCCAGACATTTCTGTACTCGTAGGAATCAGGACTAACGATTGGCATTCAAGGATTTCCAGGATTTCACCGAAAAAAACACTTCATTTTTTTGCAAGGGGGTAGGTCAGCAAAAAGGATCTAAAATCACAAGATCGCCTGTAACTCGGTCATTTCAAGGACGATTTTGATGTCCTTTGGCAAAAAGATAGAGGACTTCATCCCAAATCCGAAAATAATCAACAAAGGACTAAGATCCTTAAAGGAGCTGAGAAATAAGGACTTTTCTCTATACAGAAAAGTGGCGATATCTCGGCCGTATCCTTGCGCATCCTGACGAGTCCTGTGTCAGACAACTTGGCATTATCAGGGCTACCAACTGGCCAAAGGACATCAAATTCGTCCTTGTAGTTCCCAAGATATTGAGTATTTTGTATTTTGAGCACGATTCCTTTCGCCCTCGGACTGAAAATTTACAAGTCGATGGTCCTTAGATGACCCCATAATCCTTGAATGCCAATCGATAGAGTAGGTCCTTACGATCCTAACGCACAAGGTCCTTTTAAAATCTGCAAGGATATGGCTGAATGGGAGCTAGTAGAAAACCGTTCCATATGTGTGTGCAGAAATTCAAAATATGTGTTGCATACTTTTGGGCTGCCGCTTAAGCCACAAAATCTTGCGGCATCCTTTTAGCTATAGCTCGGCCAAATCCTTAAGGATTTCGAAAACCCATACATTTCTGTGCTCGTCGGAATCAGGACTATACGATTGGCATTCAACAATTTTCAGGAGCTCTCCGAAAAAAACACTTACAGGATGACCCATTTGTTGGAGGTATCAAACAACCGCTGCAATTCTGATTAATTTTTTTGGTACAGGGTTTCTCCTCGTCGACTATTCTCAACTATATCTACATGTAAATTCCCATCAACACCAATTTAATTAAAATCCCACTGGTATTTGAAATTATTACTTAACGTATAATTCTTTATTTATACTCCTTGCTAAATTGAGCAATTATTTTACTTAATTCATCAATTTAATTTCAATAAGTTTTTCTTCTCTTTAAATTTGCTTTTAAGTGGTTTCAGAGTTTTCATCATTTTTATATTTTTGGTTTTTGCTAAAAATAATTTAAATTCATAATTATATACCTAAGTTCAAGTTTATTGTTGTATATCATTATATTAATTATTTCATTGCCATTTTCTTGTAACTAACGCAAACTCATATTCGCACTAATACATTGTGTGTGTGTGTGTGTGTGTGTGTGTGGTTGTGTTTGTGTGTCTGTGTGTTGTGTCTATGTAATTATTCACCTTTATATGTATTTATTTATATACTTAAGATAACTGTTCTTTTATGCATAATTTTAACTAGTTATGTACACAACTATATATTGTTATGACAAATGCTAGAACATATTTATTAACTGTTTAATTCGTGTGTGTTTACTTCATTTTGTTTAATGTAAATTATATTTGAAATATAAAAAATTGTAAAAAAAAAAACAAACCACTTTTAAGGGCAAACTTTTTGCATTTGACTAAATCGTCTATGGATCAATCGTACTGTAATTGTATTAATTCTGCTATATAATTCAAACGGCTCTCACATTTCTGTTATTTCGCTTCTGTCTAATTGTTGCTGTTAGTTTTTAATTGTTTTTTTGTTTGTTTTTGTTTTTATTTTTGTTTTTGTTTGCATTCAACTTTTGTGTATGATTATCATAAATCCTTTTGTTATTAAAATTAATTTATTTACGCGTACTTCAATGTGTATTATTTTTGTATTGTGTGAACATTAAAATTGTATGCTTCATTAATTTGCTTTTATTGTTTTATGAACTAATTTCGTTAAATTGCATAGTTAATTCTTTGCGTGTGTATATTTAATTTTATGGGCTTTAATTAACTAAGTTTGTTTTTTTCTTTATTTGTTTTTATTTACATTTAGAATAATGCACACAACATTAGACTAGTTCGGCTCAAGTGATATGCATCCAAGATACTTTGCCAATCGAAAGTATCTCAGCTGTTTATCAAATCAAACTCACAACCAGTTAACATCGTTCGTAGTCGTTTGCGCTTCTATTGTTATTAATTATTTATTTATAATTTTAAACTTTATGCAATGTTAACATTTTCTCTTTTGATTTTGTTACAAAATCGCTGCCGCGTGGCTTCATTTTTAATTGTTAAGAAATTTCATTTAACTCATTATTGTTTTACTTAGTTCATTAAAATAATGTAAAAAATCTGCAAATTGCATGCTCCTCGTTAATTAATGTGCCATTAAAAAATTTCTATGGTTTTCTATATGTATTCATTCTTATATTTACAGCAGTTTTTTGTTAATTATTTATTAAATTTTCATTTGGTTTTGTTTGCTTGTTTTTTATATATATATATATATATATATATATTATATATATTTATCATATTCGGTTTGTTCAATCTATTTTGTTGTTGTTTTACATAAAACCTTTTTTTGGCAGTGCATTTATATTTATTATTCCGGTTTACTATTTTTAATGATTTCAGCTAATAACTATAAATTATATTAATGTAATTTATCTGTAAATTAGTTTAATGATTAATTAACAGCAATTATTTACAGTTATTCGTTTTTTGCTTACTATTATTTTATTATTTTATTTTTTGTCACGCAAGGTACGTTTGATTTAATTAATTTATTGAAATTATATGTGTACGTGGTTAATATGTAAATTGTTTTTCATTAAACAAATTCAAACTAGAAATTTACTATAAAATACAATTGGAAGACAGTTGTTGGGATCAATGCAATTAAATTGAAATGATTTTGCTAAACTGGATAGCTAAAGATGCCCATATATCTGTGAACTTAAGGAAGTGAATCAATTTGGAATATTACCATTAGAGGTAGAAAATTGTCAAAATGGTAATCATTTGAAAAGGCATATTAAATATAATTACTTGAAACTTATCTTAAATGAAAAATCAAACAATTAAATATTCAATTATTTAGGGAATCAACTAAAATATTATCCTTGAGCAAAACGGCTTATTGCTTATACATAAATTGCAAGCAGTCCCTGAAGAAACTTGTTCAACTTCATCAATAAAATACGCATATAAAATAGTAAATAAATAAGAAAAATCACCTTCCTTTATGCAATAATTAAGTTTAACTTACTGATTAAGTGGAATGCTCAATAAATTGCATTTTATGTGTCAGCTACAGTTTTTTTTTTTGTTTTTGTTTTTGTTTTTGCATATGTTTCTGCTTTTCTTATTTTTTGTTTATTCAATTAATTGTTAATATGTTGTTAATGCTGCAGTTGCTGAAACTCTAAATCTTGTAGCGCTGCTTCGATCTTTCTCACCTCTTATAATTATTTAAATTAATTGTTTAATTTTAGAACTATGCTTGGTTAGTTGTGCATTATTATTTGCATTTATCGTTTGTATTTTTTGTTGGTTTTTTTTTTTGTTTAATCCGTAATTTAAATATGCAAATTCAAAACCTGTACTTAATGTTTAAGTTGAATATACAAATGTTCATACTTATTATGTATACGCACTGTTAGCTTAGGTATTTTTAAAATAGTCGTTGTTGTGGTTGTTCTTCTTGTTGTTGTTTTTGTAGCTGGCTGCCGTATGTGAATCATTTATAGTATGTGTGTGCTTGTGTGTTTGTCTGCTGTGTGTGTTGTGTATCTGTGTGTCCATCGCACATTACAATTTGGCTTACCACAAAAATAAATAAATATTAATTTAAAACTTCTTCATCTTTGGCAGTGTACAAATTTAAGTTAAACATTAATTTCGCATTTTGTGTGAGTGTATGAAAAATGTTTAGTTATTGCTTGTCGAAAAGTGTGAGCTAAAAATGCATTCTGATGGTCCATCCACAGCTAATCCTCGTCCAGGCTCTGCGAGCGACGCGGTTGCGCCTTTGAGACGACCACATACTTGCGTCCAAAGTATGGCGAATCTAGAGATGGGGATATTAAGGCTAATCAGCAAGGATCTGGCACACAAACTCAGCTCACTTCTTGCGCAGGAAGTCTGTGTATTTGCGTGCACGCTTGCGCACCTTCCTCAGAGCATTGCCCAGCCGGAACTGCTCCTCGGCCAGATCGTGTGTGCCATAGTGGTGCGTGCTGTTGTTGGTGCTATGTGGGGCATGGGCGTGGCTGTGCGGGTGCGAGTGCGAGTGGTGCGCATGAGTGTGCTGGCCATGATAATGCTGCTGATGCTCAAAGTGCGTATGGTGCAGATGCATGTAACCATCGCCAGCAGGATTCACCGAGACGGAGGCTGGCGAGCCAGGCGACATGGGCTGTGAGAGCAGATTGTGCTCCGAGGCGGCGTCAAAGGAGTCAAAGTGCAACGATGATGAATGCTCGCTGGTTGTGGAGCCGCCACCATCCAAATGCAAGCCAGCAAACTCCTTGGGCAGCTCATCGATGCCCAGCGGCTTTTCAAAGTTAGAGTTGCCGGACATGTTGGTATAATCGTAACTGGGATACGTATACGGCAGATAGCCCGCATGATGCGCCTCCGAGCTGACCGATGCCTCGGCATCTCTTTCCCCTGCCCGATTGTTGATGAACTTCACCTCGTTGGCATTGCGCTCGTTGCTGGTGTTGAACACAATGTTGATATTGTTGCTGCTGCTGGACAGATTGATGTTGCTGGGGGACAAGGGCTCGGGCGGAGCCAGTGTCTGGGTGCCACCTGCATTCTGGTTTAGATTCGTTTCCTTGCTGGAGCTGGTGTGATAGCTGCGCTCGAAGCGCTGGAAACATTCTCCTGCATCGCTGGAGGCAGTGTTGGTGGTGTTTGTGTTGGTGTTGTTGTTCGCGCTGTTGCCACCCTGCTGAAAGTTGTTCTTGTACTGAAACTCGAGCGCATTGCTGGGCTGAAACGGATAGTTCTTCGAATTGTTCAGCACATCGCCAACTGTTGGATTGCCCTTGGACAGATACTGATGTATATCCTCGCTGGTGATTTGCAGATCCTGATCCAGATACGTGTTGCACTGTATGTAGTTATTACAGCAGTTGTTGTACGCCTCACCCTCCTGATCCTGATGGAACAACACAGTGGTCGACTCCTCGAACTCGCAGTGATAGTTGCTGCCGCGTCGCTTGCGCGCCGCTGCTGAGGTGCTAGGTCCTTCATCATACAGAGCACTCTTCCAGCCGCTGTTCTCCGTACTGCTGGTCAGCTTGCGGCAAGGCTTCATGCCCGGCTCGGGCACATGCCAGGCGTCCAGCTTGTCCTCCGCTGTAGTCGTTGCCTCGGCGGTGCCGCCCACAGCGCCCTCAAGCTCGAATTCCGTGGGCGATTTGCCATCGGCTAGGAAACTCCAGCGTATGGGCGATGGCGAGCAAGCGTACTCCGGCAGCTCATTGCTGAGCGCACCCTTCGAGCTGTGGCGCTCCAGTGTGGAGCCACGCGAGGGCGTCACTGTGGACTGGCGCTGCTCCTGCTGCTCCATGTACTTGCTCTCGGCGGCAATTTGCTTGGCACGATCGAATATGGAGGTCAGCGAGCCGAGCTGGCTGTTGGGACGGCTGGCATTCAGGCCACGCAAGGATATGGATGTATAGCTAGGCTGGCGCGCCTGCAAACGCTGCTGCTTGCGCATAGCTGCTGACGCCGACTTGATGGAGTTGTTGCGGCTGAGGGAGGAGCGCGAGCCATACAAGCTGGTTGAATCCGTTTGATAGCAGTAGTCGGAGCTGGTGCAGCAGGAGCTGGGGCGACGCGACGATGAGCCGTACAAATCTTCGGCAAAGTACTGAGCCAGCTCAGTGCGCGACGTACTGCAGCAGGATTTGCGCACCATTATCTCCTGGACCTCGCGATCGGCACACGCTGCCTCCTGGCAGTTGTTGATCGAGTTGCAGGAGACATCGGTGACCGAGCGATGGCGTCGACTGTTGCACACATGACGCGAACTGTGTGGGCCACCAGCGGAGGCAGAGTGATGCGAGTGGGCGCCCGGCAAGCTGCCGCTGCCACCAACAGCAGCGACGCTGTGCTGCCGACGTCGACGGCGATAATGATGATGATGAGAGTGCGATTGAGACTGCGACTGCGACTGGGATTGCCCCTGAAACTGACCCTGACCCTGGCCTTGGCCCTGATGCGAGTGATGGCTGTGCGGTGAGGTGTGGCGACTGTGGTGTGGACTGTGACTGTGGCTGTGCTTGCGCTGTGCTGCCTGCGAGGGCTGCTGTGGTGCTGCCTGATGGCAGTGTGCAATGATGGCAGCCGCCTCCTGGGTTGGGGGCTGGGGCGGCTCATGCTTGTGTTGGCTGTGCGATGGCGGCGGCGCTTGATCACATACGATGTCCTTCTCATAGCTACAATGTACGTATTCGTGTGTGGTGTAACAGGGCTGATGCTGATGCTGCTGCTGGGATTGTGCGGCGGCGGCGGAGGCGGAGGAGGAGGATTGCTGCTGCTGCTGGTGTTGCTGCGACTCCTCAGCGCGACTCGTTGAATGTACACTGGCAGTTTCAGGAGGTGAGGCGTTCCTCAGTCAAGGCCCGCTGTTCTGGCAGACAGGTGCTTGCTGACGAAGGTGATGGGGCGCAGAGGCAGCGCTCCGGCCCTGGTGTGTACTTCGGCCGCCGTCTAAAAATCGCTCGGATGCAGCTACAAGAAGCGTAAAGGCGCCAGAAACAAATATCGATATAAAAGCAATTAATAGAGCGTCTCCAATTTTTGTAATTTTGCATATTTTCTTATAGTTTCATTTTTTTTTCTTTTTGGATTGGGTTTATTTTTAGTTAGTTTGCTGGCTGGATTTAGAATGTGGTTTAAGTTAAATGCTAAACAGTGCATGCAAAAAGAGCATGCCAATAATACGCATGCGCATAGTTATCATAGATCAAGTTTCTATCAAAAGTCATGCAGTCGATAAGAACTGAAGCGACTCAATGATTTCAAATATAAATGAAAAATGTTGTTGGATTTGATGGAAGTTCACTTTCCAAGTAATTTCGAAGCAGATTTTCGAAATTGCTGAGAAAGTGTTTTTTTGAATGATACATTTCTTTAGTGTTAATTCAGTTTTATTAGTGTACTTTAAGACGCGCATTATTGGCACTCGATTTCTTTCAGTGTCTTGTATCTCAAAGGTGCTGCGGTATCTTAGCCATTTTTTAGATCATGTTTACTTAGCCAATTCATTGTTTGTTACTGTATGTTGGTCCCAAGCTCGCTTTCACTTGCGTACTATAAATAAAACGAATAAAAATTATATATTTAAGGCGGTTGAAAAGCTACGGTATTCAACATAAACAGAACCATCTGCAGTTCGTTGCGGCTTAGCCTAGTTTGAGTGTGACTTAGATACGAGTTGATTATTATTATGTTTATGTTTATGTTTAGTTTATTGACGAGGCTTGGTGCAATTGTGTTAACGGTCTTCCAAGCAGCACGCGCGGCATTTTCTTGTAAATGCTTTGTGGTATTGCGGCCCCCGCGCTTGGTGGTTTATAGGGGGGTTGGGCAGTGAATGTGGTTTTAGTGCCACTTAGGAGTAGAAGCTGTTGTTAACCTACATGACATCCTTCCGTGCGCCGAGTGCCTGCGAAAGTTATCGTCCCGGCCATAGTCAGACTCATTGTAGTAGCATTTGCGATTAGGAACTGGCGTTTGTATATTTGTACCGTAGTTTGTATAGCAGGCCGAGGAGCCAGCACCACCACCGACCCCACCGCTTGCATAACCTGTTGACGTTGGACCCAAGAGATTGGTGCTATCGCTTAAAGGATATGGACCCATGCCTTCAACCGTCAACGAGAACGAGGTCGTACCAAAGACTTTAGTATACGTTTATATAATGCAAGGTTGATTTTGTTTTGTTTTGTTTGATTTGCATGCATGTTTCAGATTGTCGCCAATATATAGATATATCAGATATAGTATTTCCCAATTCGTACCACACGAGTACAGTAGTTGTCATTTTATATTATTTGTGTTGTTGTCATTGTTGTTGTTGTTTGTGGTGTACAGATCCAGTTGATGATTCAATTGGTTACCAATATTGCCATTGGCCAATGTTATTAATTTGTTCATTTCGATTAATGCAACACAATTCAAAAATTTTTGTTGTGTGTCAAATGAAAATAAAGGAATATGAGACAGTTAAATTGATATCGATTTTAAACAAATTTCATAATAGTTATCAATTGAATATTTAACATCAAATTGCTACAAACTATGAGAATAAGTAGCTACAAATTGATTGAAGTGAAATGCAATTGTTCATTTAAGTGTTTGCTCAGCTGAACTTTAGCTTTGAATATTAAAAGCAATTATTTAATACACAAATTGCATATCACTTTCAATTTGAATTAAGCGCAAATCTACACTCTATGTACATGTATTCAAATCAAAATTGAAATTATAATTTCCACTACATCAATTTGTATGGTTTATATGATTAAATATGGCAAAAATAATGCACTACATTTAAAGGACATGCCTAAATATCATACGTACTAGTCAGACGCATATATATATATATATATATATATATATATATATTATATGATATGTATATATGGCTTGACATGGCTGGATGTTAGTAAAAATATTGTTTTGCAAATTAAAAACAAATATGTATTAAAAGAAATGTTTGCTAATTACTCTTAAAAAATATATGATTATGCGTAATTTTGTGTATTATTTTAGATAATTTTGCCATGTCTGTATGTGTGTGTTTGTGTGTTGTGGGTGTGTAATTGTACAAACATCTCGTATAATGGGTGAAAAAATTAATAATGCGACATGTTGAACATATGTACAATAACTGCAGTAGCAGTGTGTGTTTCTGTGTGTGTTCTGTGTGTGTGTATGGGTGTGTATTAATGTTTATTTTAGTTGGCTTCTAGTTTTGGGGAAGGCTAAAGGTCTGTTCTGTTTACCTAGAGGTCATTTTGTATTCTGTATTCAGTATTATGTTAGATGTGTGTAATTGTAATTGTGTTCTGTTGTACAACATGGATACGTAAATATTGCATTTGTATATTTCTATATATATTTGTATTTGTATTTGTTATTGTTTTTGTTATTGTTGTAGTGTGTTTTGTTAAAAGTGTATTTTATTTTGGACTGAACGAGCAATTTGCACAACAAATAATAGTTTTGAAAAATAAAGAACGTAAGTTGTTGTTGTAGTAATTATAATTACTAACATTATTTGAATGGCGTGTGTTTTTTTTATTTTTTTTAGATTCTTACGTGAGTCATGTTGGGTCTTCTCCTCAGATACCATCAATGCGGCATGCTCGATGCCAGAATTCATACTTTGTGGCTCCAAGCTATTTGTGCAGTTTAGCATACTCCTGAAATTCGCACACTCTACGATTATGTTTTAAGTGTAAACGTATTTTAAATTTAATTTTTGCAAACTAATATGACAGCAATTTCGAGACTTTTCTTTTTCTTTTTTTTTTGTTTGGCAAACACAAATACGCGCACGCACACCGACGGGTTGGGTGGGGGGCAATCAAAGAGGGGAGCGGTGTGTGTGTGTGTGTGTGTGTTGGTTGTGTGTGCTTGTGTGTAAGTACCTGAGCTGAAAGACCTAAGAGAGCTTGGCTTGGAAGTTATTAGGCGCGGATTTCATATGCTAAAATCAACAAAACTAAAAGAAAAAAGAACTCAAATAATATAAAATAAACAAAATTTTATTTAGACAAAGTACATACATAAATAAAATAAGAAAAACAATAAGGAATTGCAACTTAAAATAAAACTTATATGAAATAAATGAAAGGTAAGCAATAGTAATCGCAAGTGCTGCCAAAAGAAAAACTTTTTCCCCCCGTCAATTTCACTTGGAAACTTGTGGAGAAAGAGATTTCCAACAGAGGAGAGATTGCGACTGGTTCCTTGTGCACACATTCAAATGGCAATTAAGTTGGCAACGCGACATTGCAGCAACAAGAACAGCAACAACACAACTGTGGCAGCTGCCCCACTTTATTGCACCTTGGGTCGTGTTGCGGCAGAGTCGCATTGCGATATCTCAATGTCCGTTGTGGAGATACTGTTGCGGGTGTCCTCGCTAAATGGACAAGCAACATAATCAGTGTGTGTTGTAAATGTGTGTGTGTGTGTGTGGGTGTATGGTGTGTATGTGTCTGTCTGTGTATGTGTTGTATACTACAGTTGGCATGTTATTATTATGGTCGTTGTTGTGCATTGTGAGTTTTGATTCAACACTGAAAGTCTTTTGTGCTTTAAACTAACCAATTTATTTAGAATGAACAATGAGCAGAGAGGGGGAGGGACATAGACTGAGGGCGGGATTGTTGAAATGTAAGGGCGCTGCATGAATTAGAAATTGAAATTGGATATTTTGTTGATATTGTTGATATTTTGATTTTGATATTGGTTTTTTTTGGGTGACATGAGAGACATAGAGACAGAGAGAGAGAGAGAGAGTTACAATGAAAC
This sequence comes from Hirtodrosophila histrioides, assembly GCA_037075165.1. Taxonomy (NCBI): domain Eukaryota; kingdom Metazoa; phylum Arthropoda; class Insecta; order Diptera; family Drosophilidae; genus Hirtodrosophila; species Hirtodrosophila histrioides. Next base: position 479,269 of record JBAMCL010000287.1, read on the forward strand.
ATGGCAAGAATACAGTATTTCAATTCATATTAAATAGTTGAATATTTGATGTAAATATTTAAATAGCTAAATATGAACTTGTAGTAATTAATGAATTAATTAAGTAGTTGTCAGCTGTAGCCAGCTGTTAATTGTAATTAGTTATTGTTAATTGGTAATTGTAATTGTAATTGTAATTGTAACAAAGTAACGAGTAGTACAGGCAAAGTTAAGCAGACATGCCGAAAAAGTATGAAACTCTGAGCGCAAAGATTTCATAGAATTTAATTAATTATTTGTATTTTGTATTTGTTGTTTGGTTTTCTTTTTTTTTGTTTTGTTTTTGTTTTTATTTTTATTTAACTGATTAAAATGTACAATAAAGTTGCTTTAGAGTGAACTAATAAAGTACAGCAAACGAGCTACGTTTTAAATAGAGCGAAACGCTTCAGATTGCAGTTTTATTTTATTTTGTTTATGGTCTTGAGTTTATCGAACTGTTTTTGTTTAATTGTTTTCATTTATATTTTAACTTTTTTTGGTTTTGGTTTTCAGTTTCTCTTCATGCAACTTACCCGTACAGTCTACTATCTCGAAATGTCCTTTTGTTTTGGGCATACATAGAATGGACATGTTTGGCATTATTTTCAATAAAGTCGATTAAACACAATGTGCAACGGAAATAAACAATAGAAAATTTCAAAAATCATAAACTCAGGCACTGCCTCCTGGCCATTGAGACCAGCAAACAGTTGGAAATGATAAGACACGACTTATATGCACACCGCATAATAAACTTCCAAGTACATAAGTATATTTATATAACTATTTATAATTGATAAAAGATAGGAACAGCTCTTGGCTCTGCTTCGTTTGGGGGCTTGTTTTTGAGATTGTTGAAAAACGTATTGGGCAATGTTAACGAGTTAGTTTTGTGGAGCTGCTCGGTGGAGTGGGGGGTTGTATGAATTCAGAACTAGTTATCAAATTGCAATGAGCTGTGTGCAGGGCCTAGGGCCTCAAATGGGTTCTAACCAACATACCTGCCGTTGTTGTGTCGGAAGAGTGCCAAGATTTCCTCAAAGGTTTTGTTTTTGGTCTCAGGAACCTTCTTATACGTGAATATCCAAAATATGGCTAAGAATACGCTAAATGGCAAGAATGTATAGTTCTCCAGTGAGGTCTGTAAATAGATACACACATATACATATATAGTTTAAAGTTTCACATTTAACAAGTTAAGTTAGGCCACCTTCATGCTGGGGAAACCAATGCCGACCACAAAATTGGCCATCCAATTGACCAGCACCGCAATGGCCATGGCACTGGGCCGAGGTCCTTGGGAGAATAGCTCCGCCGTTATCATCCAGGGTATGGAGCCGGGTCCCACGGCGAAGAACACAACAAAGCCGAGCGTGGCCACCACAGATAGATAGGACATCCAGTCGATCATTTCCTGCACATAACCAAAAAACTCCTATACAAAATGCATAGTAATCGCATTCTCGATGATTTGTAGGCTTTTCATTTTTCATTTTTCATATTTGAATCTCATTTAACGTTGAACGTTGCTTGTAAACCAAAACAAATCAAGGAGCTGTCATCATTAAAAATACAATAAGTATATAATAAAGTAAAATAGTTCAATTGAAACCCTCTGTAACTAATCACTTTTATGCATGAGTTGAATTGTTCTTTCGAATATATTTAGTATAGAATATACTTAGTTAAGAGACTTTTAGTTGATATCTTGGTTCTCAAAGAGTTAAAGGGTTACCATCTGTTCTCATCGCTGCACTTTTCACAAAACAAACTGTCACTTGAGTTTTTGATCTTTTGCTGTAACCTTTTGGGGAATGCTTAAAGTACAAGTAGTATGTAATGTAGTAGAAAATACTAATATATCTTAAGTAAATAAATTATATAAATTATGATTAATTTAAGGTCTATTTTAAATTAAATTAAGCGGCGTGTTACACATTTGACAGTGTGTGAGATTTTTGTGTGTAGAAAGTGGGCCTTCTAAAGCGTTTTTCAGCGCGTGTTCTGCTCTAAGTTTGATCAATTTAGCGACAGCTTTGTACATTATCCAACACTGGTTTTCTGTGTTGTTAGCTGCTTGCTGTTGGCTGTTGGCTGTTGGCTGTGTGTGTTAACTGTTTGCATTTGGTGCCCGGAAAACTTTTGCAAATTTGTGTATTTTGCATTTAGAAACTGTGTCTTTGATTTTTGTTTTGTTTGTTGGTTTGGAGCTCAATTAAGTTTGGAAATCAAATTAAACTAAAATGAATATTAAAGTTTTTGCACATTCGTTAAATGATTTGTGTTCATGTGGGGGCAAAAGCCTGCCAAGTCGAGAATAGCTTTTAAATGAGGGGCGAGACGATTGCATAAATGAGCTGCCTCCAGAACACGACCATTTAAGGCGAAGTCTTAACTCGGCTTAGAAAAGACAGCTTTAAATGCTGGCTATATATATGTATATATACAGATCCGATTAACTACCGAATGTGCAGCTTATTTATGCAACAACTTAACCTAGGCACAACACAAAAACAAATTCAAGCGACACATAGAAAATTGTAAAACATGCCAAAAATTTGAGATAGGGTGCAAGCAGAGGATTCTTATAATAAGTATATGCCTTAAAATATAGGTATATTAAAAGTAGTTAAAGGCTTAAGCTATGACTAGCTAAAACTAAAATAATATATGTTATTTAACTTAAAAAAATAAATGATGTTAGGCTGCTAAGTGCTCAGCATGCATAAATATTCATTTGATGTATGTGCGGGCATTAAAACATATTTCAAAATATTTCCAAAAAGATATTAATCAATGCAGTAGCTTAGCGCTGGCCTATAAATAACATAATATATATATATATATTGTATATACTAAATTAAACATACAAATGCAATACGTTTGAAAGGAACGGACGCAGCTATAAATTCAACTTGTTATAAATTCAAATATACATATCTCAAATCAATAATTTATAGAAATACGCGCGGGACAACTGTCATGCCATGTTTCGCTTTATTATTTTTTTTTTTAGCATTTTCCCTTCTTTTTTTGTTGTTGTTGTCTGTTTTGCATTTACTCAGGATACTCATTGGGGGACTACACAACTTCATGCATAAAATATGTATGTCAATATTCAAATATTTATAAACACACGCATACATTAAGGTAGGGTTTAGTTGGAGATGCATGTAGCATTAGTTTTAAAACATTTTTGCAGCGTCTAAAAATCATTACGAAATTCAAATGCAATATGCCTAAAAGTATGCAAATGCGAGGCCACTAAAATTCAAAATGGGCTGGCCGCATTTCGAGATATTAATGATAGTCGTATCATAGTATAAGATATTGGCAACCCCTATACTTGCCTTGATCAAAAATGAAATCGTTATGAATATGGAGAAGATGAACATGCCGCCCAGTCCATACAAGTGCAGAGTACGACGGCCAGTGCGATCCATAAGCGGTATGGAGACCAAAGTCATTACAACCTATTGAAGAAAGGATCAAATATGAAGGATAATAGAGCTTTCTTGTGGTCTAGCTAATTCCTCAGAACCAAACACTAACTAGAGCAAGCTTAGCTACTTCAAAAGTGTGATTTTTAGAAAAGCAGCGTAAATCAGTCAGCGAATAGTTCTGATGAACGTTTGCTATAGATTGATTGTTACCATAATAGCGCCAATGCCTATCGTGGCAAACTTGGCGCTCTCCTCAGTCAGTCCGGAGCTCATGAAGAGCGACGTGGAGTAGTAGAAGACGGCATTGATGCCGCTAAACTGTTGACTCAGCTGCATCACAATGCCAATGATCAATGGCGGACGCAATGTGGGTGAACAAATGAGCTCCATGGTCGATATATGGCTCTCGGCCTGTTGGGCGCGCTCCTCGGCGCGCATTTCCTCAATGTCCTCATCCACAGAACCGGAGGCGCGCAGGCGACGCAGTGCTGCAAAAGTAATAATGTATATTAAAATGTGTACTTATTATAAAGGAAACTATAGCAAATTGTTACCTTTACGCGCCTCCTCCTCCCATTGTTTGGTAATGAGCAAATATCGGGGCGATTCGGGACAAACTGGCAGTAATATTAATTGCAATATTGCTGGACATATGGCCAGGCCCAGCAGTATGGGCCAGCCCTCATTAGTGCCTAAGATTTGTTCAATGCCCAGCACCTGGGATAATAGTAAACCTACAGTCACAGCCAATTGATTAACAGTACCTAAACCACCGCGTAGATTCAGTGGTGCTATTTCAGAGATGTACATTGGCACCAACGATGTATTGAGACCTGAATAGTAAAGGGAAAAGCTATTGCATGAACTGGTTAACTTAGGTTTAGTTGTTTGCCACCTACCGCAATTAACACCAATTATAAATCGGCCAAGGAATAACATTTCATAGGAATGACTAACTTTGGTAAAACCCATCAAACATGCGCCCGATATACCAAGCACATTGTTTAACAATAGACCGCCCTTTCTGTGTATTAGATATATGATGATTAGAATATAAAGGGTTAACAAATATATTAATTTAAGATTGATGTGGTTTGTTAACTTACCTGCCAAAGCGGTTGGCCATCCAGCCGCCACTGAAACCACCGAGCATGCCGCCAATGGCAAATATGGAGACTGCCACCGAATACAGCTGCTGGATGAACTCCTCGCTAATGTCCTCGCCATAGCGATCCTTGTACACATCCTTCATGAAGTTCTCAATATTCTTCTCGGGCGCATTTATGACTCCAGTATTGTAGCCAAACTGGAGCATGCCCAGCACCGCCGAGAATATCGAGTAGGTGAGAAAGAAGGTTAGACCCTGTAACAGGTTAACAATAGATCATAATTAGTATGGCCGGATATGGGCAACTGAAGGGGCGGGATCTGGGACGATTGGTTGGGTTTGTGCGGGTACTTCAAACGCTTTGCAAACGAGTGTGCGCCAGAGAAATCAAATACTATATCATACATTTGAGATGAGGCCAATTAGCTACATATTTTTGGTATCAAATGAAATGATAAAACGCTTTTCAAATACGTATTCAACTTGTGTGGTAACCGAAAAGCTGCCAAATTGCGCTGTAAAATCATAAATACCAAATGAAATAACACAATAAGCTAAAGAGTTATTGAATATTTATTATTATAATTTCATTATGAAATAAACATAACATATAACATAGTAAAACATATAAATTGTAATTGTATTTAAATAAATATCTGTTGAAGTGTGTGTGAATTTCAAAGCCGTCTGTGTATGTGGGGTTTTTGAAAGTTGCGCCCATGTTTCTGATGTAGTACATATTATGTATGTATTATATATATATATATATGTTTTCGATGTTTCTTTGTGGAATGATTTGAATTTTAAGAAAAATTCCATGATGAGCACAACTTTTCAGTGTCATTTTTGTACGGTTGTGTGTTATATTGGTTTGGTTTGTTTTGTATTGGGTGTTTGGTTTGTACATGAATAGAAATGAAATTCAAGTATTTAATTACACAACATGGCAAATAATTTAAGCTACAAACTTGTTCTAAAAGTCTTAGCTTCCGTCTGTGCGTGTGCTCCTCTAGCCGGTCCACATATTCGCGCAGCTCCTCAATCTCCTCCTTCACCTGCTGCACGGTGTCCAGTTCGTGTTTGATGGCCACCATGTCACGTTTGACCTAAGCACCAAAATGAAATTGTAGCAAATGTTGGCTAATTAGTTTATGCGTTAACTTACCTCAGATACCTCGCTCTGGCAGCTCTCCACGGACTTGGTCAGCTCCTGCAGCTGGGTCCGGATTTCGCACAAGGCGACTGTCGTCTCCAGGTGTCGATCGCCTCGCTGCAGTTCATCGAGTTTCGCTGATAGATTCATGCTCATCACGCTAACTTGCTTTTGCAAACTGCAGTGGCAAGTTTAACAGTTGCACAGTTCCACAGTTGCAATTACATTTGCCCCGTCAGTGAGGAGGCGTTCCATATGTGTTGGTGTGTGTGTGTTGGGGGCGTGGCCGAGTGCGGTTCATATGCGTGCAATGCATACAATTCAATTGACGATGTTGCGTGACGTCACGTGCCAGCACCAAGTCACGCAAAGTGGCCCCAGGACATTTGTTGTATTTTTATATGTGTATTTGTATTTTGGATTGTTACAGTCAAAGAAAATATCAAGCAAAAATGCACTTTAGTTGTACGATACGATACGCTGGTAAATGCCATTCTGGCTTTTTATTGCACTACACACTATGGAAGTATTATAGTACTACGAAAACGAATACGAATACGAATACTGACTACGTAGTTATTTAGCGTATCAACGTAATTTATTTGGTGCCGCAAGTTGAACAAACGAAGGCACAAAACGAAATTATTTATGACCGCTTGCATTAAAATTTACCGAGCTATGCAATTATTGAGGAATGAAGCAACATAAATTTTATGGCTTTTGGGCTGCAGCTAAAACTCAAAATACAAAATACGAAATACAAAATAAGGAAATGCGAAATCCTTAATACAGAACACAGAACACAAAACACAGACACAACACACAGACAGGCAACAACAAAACCAGGCGGAGTTTCAAGTAAACGAAAGGATTTGTGTGTTGCTGCGGTTCCAGAAGGAGCTGCAACTGCAACAAAAGCAGCACCAACGGAAAAGCCAAGCCACTAAGTACATAAAAAGTAAGTTAAAGTAAATTGTTGGCATTTTTCGTTAAGGCTAAGACAAGAATAATGCAGCAGCAGCCCAGAAATGATAAGGACAAATGTTCTGCGGCACACCGAGACTTAAATACACTTAAAGTTAAACCAGATTTGATTAAATAAATTATAGAATGTATTTTAAATAATATCTTTAATTCCTAGATTGATAAGACAAATAAATCAGAGCTGCAATCAACTAAATATTCTCAGATTTTAATACTTTTAGAGCTGCTAAGCTTTGATATATACAAAATTTATGTTATCCTTAATAAAATGAGGAATTTAAGATAGTATTTTGACCTGTTTTGAATTCTAATTCCTTCTCAAACTTTACCTTGTCTCTGAAGTTTCTAAAAGTTCAACCAAAAAAACTAAATAACCCAAAATATAAAAAATTATATGAATACAAAATATTTACATATTTCTATTTAATAAATAATTAATTCAATTATATATCTTCTATATCTGAAGCTTGAAGCTTGCCTAAATTGATTTACAATTGAAATTCATAAGGATATCTGTGAATTCTGTTCTGTTGACCTTCTCAGAGTTTGCCCATACTACGAGTAGTAATCACTTCTGTTTTTCAGCTTAGATTCGACTTTTGAGTCTTTACAGAATGCATAAAATTTACATTTTCATCAACAACATGCAACGGCATCCAAAACAAATAAACGCCCACGTTCCCTCTGCGTGTGTGTGTTTGAGTGTGTGTGTGTGTTTGCATTTGCCTTGGCAGGACAGAGGGGCGTGCATATGTGCCTTTATTCTCTGCACTCGCCCTACCAATCCATAAACACTATACTATGTACGTAAAGTACGTATCTATGACTGAAAGTGAGAAGTGCTTTTTGTTGGTTGAGCAAACAAAACGCGCGAGTGGCGCCCAAAATCAAACAGCAACAACAAACAAAACACGGCATTGAGGGAAAAGTTATAGGCGACAGTTGCACATGCTCTATGGAGAGAGAAATGGTGAGAGAATGTTAGAAGAGGTTAGCAGGGACACGGCACAGGGACAGGGAGAACGATAACTGACGCACACAATACGCATACGACACGTAGTCCCCTTGCACTTGAGTTGGCTGCGCATTATGTTAATACGCCTATGCAGCAGGCAGCAGGCAGCGGGCGGCAGGCAGCAGGCAGCAGCGAGTTATTTGCAACATGTTGTCATTGTTGTTGCTGTTGTTATGATTGTTATTGTTTTGCATTTCACGGACATTGTTGTGCCGAGCATAAAAGGATTATTTTATGCATACATCAGCAACGAGCTGCAGCGCCAGGACCAGAACGAGGCGCATCCTGTGTAAGTTATTGTTCTCCATGAAAACAATTGTTGTTTGTGCATATGTATTGGCATGCATATCTCTATCCTGCGCGTGTCTCCGCCTCTATAGCCATAGCTACAGCCATAGCTACAGCCATAGCTATAGCCGAATCTATATCTGCATATGTATTTGTATATGCCACATTGCCACACACAGTACGAGCATTCATGTATGTGCGTCTGTCAGCTGCAGGAATTTTCGGTTTTGTGTAACGGATTTGTATACGTGAGCATTTAATAAAATTTCTGCCAATTTCTGACAGCGCAGTGCGCTGCTCTTGCTGCTGCTGCTGCTGTTGCTGCTCCTGCTCCTGCAGCCTTTTGTATTCATTTAATGGTCCTGCATATGTAGTATATGTGAGCCCAACGCCACTCACGGCAGGGTCCTTTGTCAGGATTGTGCCTGCATGTGCATATTAAATATTATTATACATTTGAGTATTTTGTGCATTTTGACAAGGTAGTATAAGGCGGTCGGGCCACTTAATATCAGCAACATGGCAACTGTAACTCAAAGAAGATTAACCAGAAATGTCTTAGGTCTTAAGGGCAATTCAGTTAAATGCATATTTCAGTTTGCTCGTTTGGCTCACTTTAAGAATTTCACATTTTGAAGCTGATTCAATAAGGGTCCTAACCGCATCAGTCAGTCGACTTGCACAATATTTTCAAGATTTCAAATTAAAATACTAACAATAAAAGATCTCGCAATATATAATACATAAATATTTATAATTTATACAGCTTAAAGTTGTTAAAACCAATTGGCATATGGGACATTCACCAAATGTACGCAATTCCTAATTAGTATTATTATATTCATTTGTGTACAACTTTTTGCAGCAATTTTCGATAAAACGCATTTAAATCAATTTTAGTTATATTTGAAATCACGTTGAATTTGTTACATTTTATATTTATTTTTTGTTGATTGGTTTGATTATTTTCATTTTTTTTCTTTGCTTATGTTGTTAAATTGCACGAAATTACGTTTATTTGTATAGTTTTGAAATTTGATTTGTTTATTTTATGCTGATTTTTTGTATGCCAAGCAAAACGTAAAATGAGACAACACATGAACAATAAAATATAATGCGCCAATATCTTTGGCACTCGCATGAAGTGTGATAGATAAATCAACAAATAGCAACATTTTGTTGTTGTTTTTCATATTATTTGTAGTTATTTTTGAACATATTTGGTGAGAGGACCATTCCGCCAATTAGTTAAACAGTTTTGTAAATGAAAATTATCTACAGGATGTACAACAATTTGCTAAAATGATAAACAAGTGGAAAACTAAATGATATACACTTTACGCATGTTCCGACTTCCACTTATGTATAGATTTCACCAACATTTGTGTAGCATACTTTTTGGGGCACAATAAATTACAAACTTTAATAGATACTTTAAAGTTGATAACTCTGTGGAATTGATTCACAAGTGGAACTCAGAACACGAATGATGGATAGTACACCTGAAAATATTGTGTGACATTTGACGGGCTGACTATATTGACTAATGGGTGCTTTTGGTATTTCTTGTTTTTTTATTGGGATGAAGATAACGCACGACTTTGAAGGGTGGGTGGGTGGTAGGGGGCAGGGACAAGCTTATTATGACTTTGATGGCATGCAAAGTGAGGGTCGAGAACTGAATGAGTTAAGTTGAGTGCCCAATGCTGATTGACTGCCTGGACAAGGACACGAGAACGATGATGTTGTTGCTGTTGTTGTTGTTGTTCTTGTTGTTGATGATGGTTGTGTGTAACTGTGTATGTATGTGTGTGTGTGTATGTCTGAGTGTGAGTGTGCGTGGCTGTGCTTTGAAGTGCGTACAGCGAGTTAATGGCCCTCGAACACTTTTCGGCATGTCATAAAGAACATAACACATCCAAATACACAGACAGGCACACACACAAACACTCACACACACACAGGCACACAATAAGAGCAGCAGAGGCTTCAGTTCACAGATTGTTGTGGCTGCTCTCGAGTGCTCTACAAAACGCATGAAGGGTGAAATAGAGTGGGGATAGCGTGGCAACCACTGAACCACCGAACCACATACTTTCAACTACTGCAATGTGAGACTGACTGTGGCCGCAATCATTACAATTAAACAACTAAATTAAATTTAGGCATATTAATTGAATTTTAATTGTATGACATGCAATTTTCAAAGCAGGAAGGAGTTCTGTTTTGTCGGTTGTTGCGTAAATATTCTAAATAATTTACAAATCAATTCGATGGTCTATGAAGTGCCATATGTGAGAGTGAGTGCATAGTGTTTACAAAAGGACGAGCAGTAAAATAAAACTGTTATTTAGATAGTTAGAGATAGTAGTAGTAGTATGGATATAAGTATGTATGTTAAGATAGTATTAAGTATTTATTAAGTAGTTTGTTTTGCAATAGTATATGGAAATTGCATACTCATTGAGTGGCGTGAATACCAAACCACTTTGGGTGTGGCTTCTATAATTTGTTGTTGTAGTTGCACATGTTGTTGTGGTGGTTGTTGTTGTTGTTGTTGTTGTTATTATTATTGGTGGTGAAGGGGGGTTGGATGACAAGAACAAAGTTATGTATTGATATTGAAAACGTGTGTTAAACAAAACAGTTCACAGTTCCATATTTCTCATTAGTTTCAAAGTGAAATTTGGAATGCGACTTTCTTAGAACGTCAACTTCTTTCATAAAACATAAACTCTTGTGCTTGCATAAAATCAAAATGAATTCAATTGTTATTTAATTAAATTTGAGGATATACAGCTCGTTTTTACATATGTACATACACGAGTACTAGAACGAGTGAACGATATGAAGATGATTGTTGGCCCAATTGATTGATGAACGATATGAAATTTATAGAATGATATATAGTATGCACAAGTTTACGCAATTCATTAATTTATATTATGAAATCAATATTTTAATTTTATACAGCGCGTGTCAAAGCAACAACAAAGCAACAAAAACGAAGGAAACGCTAATTAACCATTTTTAATTAAACTCATACAAATTTAAAGGCCTAGCCGTTTACAGGATAATAACACATACACACACACGCACACGCACGCACACACACACACGCATACACATACACATAATTACAGAAAACAAAAAAAGGGGGAGCAGAAGGAGGAGGAAAATAACAATGAGAGCGTTTGTAATATGTTTGCATTAATTTAAAATATTTGCACGGTGAAAAATAAACATAATATTAAATGAATACATGGCGTATGCGTAATGTTCCAGTTGTTAATTATTGCTATGCTTTGTTATTATGAAAATTAATTTTAATAGTTTGGAATGCTTTGTATATGTACCTGGGTGGCATTGTGCCCATCATTTTGTTGGCTCTTTTTTTGTGTTCACACTCCGCCGTTTATTTGATTAACAATTTCTTTCTTTCTTTCTCTCTTTCTCTCCCTCTCTGCCACTCTGCCTGTCTCTTTTTAGTTATGCATCAAAAAACGCTTTGCTTAATTAATATATTTTCATGTTTTTTCATTTGTTCATTTGTTTGCCTTGTTGGAAATTTCTTAACTCGACTTTTGGTGAATGTCGCATGTGCCCGCAGTTGTTGTTAATATTTTGTTTTTATTTGGTTTTTGTTTTTTGTTTTTTATATGGGTTCGTTTGTTTGTTTTTTAACTTGGTTTTGTAGGAAGTTGCGCAACAAAAACAACACAACACAAATGCCCTCAATGAATAATTGACATTTTAAGGACACGCGCTGGACACTTAAATGAACATAATTTGCGCAAATCTGTGTGGGGGGGAGTAGAATTGTTTAATATTTGCATATAAATATTTGCCAAAATATAAACCGAAATCTAAATAAAATGGTGTAAAGTGGAATCCGTTAAAATTTATTGTATTTCAGTTTGTTTGTGCTTTCAATTAAAGGCCAAAACAAACTGAAATTAATTTCGTGTGTGTGTTTGCTGATTTGTAAATTAAACATGGGCACTAATACGAGAGTGGACAAATACATAAATTAAAATTAAATTATTTGTGCGTGCCATTTAATGTGAAAATTAAAAACTACGAGTATTTCTTTTGTGGAACAAATTAAATATGCATTTTGCAAAATAATTGCTGTTTATTTGTCTAACTAAATGCTAATACTTTATGGCGGACATTTTGTGGCATGCAAATTAAATGACGCATAATGAGCCAGCAGCATGTTGTTGCTGTGGTCATTGTTGTTGTTGCTGTTATTGTTGCTATTGTTGCTTGCAACACTCTGTTCATTATGTGTTCATTTAATTTGCATGCAGCATGTCGCAACAGTTCATTGGTTATCGTTCTACATACTCGAGCAGCAATTGGCGCAGTGTGGCCTCATCCTCGCCATGACATCTCAATCTAGACTCGCGGTCCCGATCCTCTCGGCTCGAGTGGCGCTGACGCTTCGGGGCATAGCTGAAGGAATGACGATAGAAACGGCCGTTGTTTATATTCTCACCTCGATAGGCGTCTGTGGATGATATTTCAATAGTTAATAGCCGAAAAGTTAGCATTTGATTGTACTAGGCAGTTTATATTTCAAGTAGTTCGAAAACCAGAGCAGCCTCTATATAGTCTTTCTTAGCAGGCAAATCAATTAGCTGCATTCAGCAGAACTAAGCGCTGACTAATTTCCGCTGCATTTTGCCGCTTCCCATTCAAAATTTAGTTTTTTCACTGACCAAAAATCAAAAGAGAAATGGAAAACTTTTGAATTGTGTCATTTAACTAAAATATTAATTACTTTTTAATACTATCAACTAATTTTCTTTCACAGATTTATATTTTTACCTCCTTTAGGCTGTCATAGACTAACATAAAAGTCGTTTAAAGTAAGGAAATTAAAAAACTTTGCAATGAAGATATAGTTTGGATTGATTTCCGTACTTACTATATTCAAAAATTTTATGTTCTGTTTGAAAAATATTCATCATTTAATTTAGCATATATTTGATTGCTTTTCTTATTAAAATTGGTTCAATCTTCCATAACATATCACAAAAATCTTAAAAAATTATTAATTTTTAGAACTATGCTATGTAAGATTAGTTTAGACTAATATTCCTGCTAAGAATGATGCAAAATTGTATGCTCTGGTTGGAAAATATTCATCATTTAATCATTAAAATTGGTTAATGATCAAAATTTGATATGTTCTGTATGAAAATATTCAACATTTAATTATTTTGCATATATTTGAATGTCTTTCTTATTAAAATTGATTTAATTTTCCATAAAATATCACAAGAATCTTAAAAAGTGATCAACTTTAAGAACTATGCAACTTGAGATTAGTTTAGACTAATATTCCTGCTAAGAATGATCAAAATTTGCATATTCAGTTTGGAAAATATTCATCATTTAATTTTTTATGGCAATTTAAGATTAGTTCAGACTAAAATTTCTGCTAAGAATGATTCAAAATGGGCTGTTCTGGTTGAAATATTCTGTTGCCTAGTGTATAAGTTTTCTTATACTATAAGTACGTACCTTCGGGTCGCAAGCGAACTGGCGGCGAGGTCAGCTTGAGTTGTGTTGACGTTGTTGTGGGCGGAGTCTTACGTCGACCACCAAAAACATAATCGTAGGAATCTTCGCTCAAATTGGACACTGAACAAGGCACGGCGAGAAGAGTCAGTAAGGAGCAGGCTCATAAGGATTTACGAGTGTGTTTAAACCAAAAATCGTTTAAGGAAAACGTTTAACACTTGTTCAAACACAAAATACACTCAAAATTCACTCAAAAGCATAAAAAATGTACAAAATTACAATAAACAAAATATAAATTGAACGCAAAATGAGCAACAGCAGTGCGCAAAAGTTTGCACAATTGGTATACACATTTGGACAACATATATATAAAAATAATAATCATAAATACTAAGCAATATATATATATATATGTATATAAGTAAGCTCTTGTTTTTTCATTTTCCTACTCGCGTTGAATTGTAGTTGTAGATTTTATACTCACTCTACATTAAAATGAATGCATTAAAGCATATTGTTTAATATAATTTGTAAATGATATGTCAATAATTGATATCATTTATATATTTATTTTGTTGTTATGTTGTTGTTATGTCCGGGTATAAAAAATAGAAGAAGAGAGCACAAAATTGTTGAAGTTTGTTAGCATTTTGTTATTTTGTTTGGTTTTGTTTTTCTTTTGGCTGTTATTTATTTGACAGTTTTGGGGCATTACAAAGGTAAGTGAAGTGGAATGAGAAGAGCAACGGGCTGGCAAACGTTCAAAAAATGTTTACAAAGCAGCTGCGAATTACATATTTTTCTTGTTTTTCTAATAAACATTTTCAAAAAACACACACAGCATCAAAACAGAGCAGAGCAAATGCTACTTGAAAAAAGTTATGTTTTTTATTTTTTGTTTTTTGTTTTTTGGGTTTACAAATAAAAATGGTTGGTTTTGTTTTTTATAGTCAAAAAGTTGCAAAAATACAAAGAGCAGGCAGAGATAGAGGACAGAGAGAGCGACATTTAATTAATGGACGACTGTTTGACTGATTGGTAGTTTTTCTTGTATTATTTTGCAGGGAGGGGAATTCGATTGATTGATTGATTGATTGACTGAATGAGTGCGTCTGGCGCAGCTTAAAAACAATGCTAAACAACAGTAACAAAAATGTGTGTAACTTTAACGCGCTGCGGCATGTCTGGCAGGTGTATGGTTGTGTGTGTGTGAGTGTATCTGGATTGAGGTGTAGGAAAACGTTTAGTCTCGTGTATAAATGCAGGTAGTGTGTCTATGGAGTTCAAATCAAAATATACACGAGTATAAAATACAACGGCAATTATGCTAGCAAACAAATCAAAAATCCAATCTACACATCAATTCGTGTGGCAATAAAATATATGAAAAAAAATCAAATGATTTTTTTGTAACAAATGTGCATACGAATAAAAGCTATATACAGATATGTAAGTGATACATATGAAATCAAAAGCAAATAATGTTGGCCCAAACAACAAACAATCAAATGGAGCATATATAGATTATAAAGTGTTTGGTTGTTTGAGCACCTGGAAATACGCTCAATGGCTGAAGCACTTGGGTGGAACGCAATGGCGGTGGTAGCGGGGGCAGCTGTCCAAACGGATCTTGATCGTTTGAAATGGAAGACGTTGGCGGCGAGATCATCGATATATCACCATTGGTCGCCATTTCATTACTGTGGCCAGCTGCAATAGATGTCAGATATTTCATACAGATTAAAAGCATAACACGACAAACATTTCAATATTTTGGCGCACACACACACAACAAAAGGCGCCTCAAAACGCCCAAAGGTAAAAAATGCGATGTGGCGCCATATTTCGCACATGCATAAATTTTGTGGCAAGTCCACGAGCCACTAGTCGCTGTGGCAGTGGCAGTGGCAGTGGCAGCTGCACGGTACGCATGCATGAGTGCATAGGCAAAGCTTTTAGCCAACGCCAACGCCTCAGCAGGCAAACACACACACACACACAAACACTCACACACTCGCAAAGTAAAAGGATTGGCAGCCGCAGGAGCAGTGAAGCAAGCAGCCGCATATGTGGGCTGCTGCTTATGTTTGGCTTAGTTCCAGGAATTGGTGTAGGTCCTGAGTCCTGAGTCCTAGCTCTGGCTCTGGCTCTGGCCCTGGGTCTTGGGCACGTTGCGTGCCTTTGCATAAAATAGATTTCATTTTGATTCGCTTGAACAGCAACACAAGAAAAACTTCAGTATGCAAAAGAAAACATTGTCAAGACGCAGCTCAGATGCTCTTGAGGCCAGGCACTTGCTCGACTTGATATCATTTCTTTGAATAACAAGTTTACTCCTGCATACAAAATTTATTATATTAAGCAAATCAAGCGTTCACTAGTTAAAGTCTTTTCTGGTTGCATTATGAGATTTTAACTAGACCTTTATCAGTTAGAAAAGTATATTGAGTTAAGATATTAGAAACTTCTGATGATGAACTTAGTAAAAATTATTTTTGTATAGAACTAGGTACTTATTTGATAAGAGACAAAATGTTAGAGATTTGTAAAACAAATCATTTTTCCCCTGTTGTTTAGTATATTGAAAAAGATAGCTCAAAATGGATAACTCTTTAAACAAATATAAACACCTGTTCCGAATTTCACCTACGAATCAATTCCACACACAAAAATGTAGCATACTTATTGGAGCAGGATAAAATGTAAAACCTAATCCTTGTGCATTTCTTAAATATTTCTATGTTTGTTACATTTTGAAACTGAAATTAAGCAAATACAATGCATGATTTTGCAAATCAAGATCTCTTGTTTAACAATAATATCAAGATATAATATTTCTATGGGCTGGTATCTTCAATCTTTTTGCATACCCTTTCTGTGTAGAGCACAATTTGCATTGCTTTCAAGTTGCCCATTCTTTTCTTTTTTGGTATTACACACACAGGCACACACACATACACACACGGGCCTTAGGTGGGTTTAAAAAATGCCTCGCTGGCTGCGATAAATGTGCCCGTAGTCAGCTTCTTGTTGTGGTTTGCTATGGATTCCGCAGGCCATCACTTGAGCCAACACACACACACACACACACACACACACTATAACAACAACAACAACAACTACAACAGCAACACGTGCAGCCTTCTGTGCGGTTCGGTATTTTGAATTTTTATTATTTGCAATTTGCGTTAATGTTGTGGAAAAAAGCATGTGGCTGTTATGGCTGCTGGCTTTAGCTATAAGCATCATGTGTGTGTGTTGGTGTGTGTCTCTTTCTATGGCATATTGAATGGCCATTTGTGCCACACACAAGCACACACACACATACAGGCACACACTAATGACCTTTTCATGGCCGCCTGTCGATGAATGTAAGAAATGTGGGCAAATTATGGCAGGATCATGCCTGTATATCCTTGCCAGTTGTCGTTATTGACAAAATGATTTGTAAACATTTTGCGCGTCATTAGCTGCAGTCATTGCCAAACGGTTGAAAAGTCCGCAATGGCATTTAAGCATTTTCGCATTTGCCAGATTAAAATCATGCATGCATCAACATGCCTCCTTCAGCAACCACTCATTGTGAGTTGGGGGGAGGTGGGGCGGTATGGGGACTCGCAGAACGCAGTCACCTGTTTAAGTCCTTTGCTGACACTGCAACTGCTTCCGGCTTCAATTGCATCAATGGGCCAGCACAAGGAGCAGCAGCAGCAGCAGCAGCAACCAGCAGACCATGTGGGCCAAATAGAAGTCAAGTCTCTGAGTCCACTGTCGTCAGTTGCGAAGAGTTGCCTCAATCTCCACATGTGGCATGCAAATATTTGCTTAAATTTGTGCTGAGGTTAAGTTTTTTGTTTGTTTTGCTTCTGCAGCGCTGGGGCAGCAAGTTGATGACAGACTTTCAATGGCCTGTGTGATGCTTTAGTCTGGCCAGCTGCATTCATCCGCATGCCTGACTGGACTCCCTGCTCCTGAGCTCGCTCTCTCTCTCTCTCTCTCTCTCTGTCTCTCCCTGCCAAGTCCCTGCCCCTGGCCAGCTGACATAGAAAAATAGTTGTGGAAAATGGCAGCGCTGCGTTTTGACTGCATGCCAAGGCCTCAACGGCAGCAGCTTCAACTCTGACGATGACTCTGATGACGCAAGCAACACACCACTCTGTGTGTGTGTGTGTGTGTATGTGTGAGTGCATTGAGCAGTAAGTCATCTGTGTATGTGTGTGAGTGCTTCACTGACTTTGAGGCTTGGCCATTGACAAAAGTTCTCTCTCCATGCGCCCTCTGCCCTCTGCCAGTTATGAAAAGTGGCCTCCAAGGCAGCTCCAGCAGCCCTTCTGGCCCCTGTGTTAGTTTTTAATAATTGAATATTATGCAATCAATGTGTGTATGTGTGTGTGTGTGTGTGTGTGTGTTTCGCTGGCAGAGTGCTCCAGTTGACTGGGGCGCATATTTCATTGCATACTTTTAGGCATTGCAATGTGCTTATTTGTATTATTTATATTAGATTTATGCGCTTTCAAACAATAGTATGTGGTCGGTGTGTGTGCTTGTGTGTGTGTGTGTGGTATGTGTGCAGCTTGACCCGTGCTCGACTCGATCCACTATCGACCCGCCTTGCCCGATTGTACGCTATAATATTTGCATAGTTCGCTTTGCCACGCGGTTTTTACATTTTTTACCCATATCGAAGCAGGGTCTTAAGCGGCTCCTTTGAAAGATGAAACGAAAACAATAAATATAAATCATATCGAAAGCTAAAGGATATTCATCCTGCTAAAGGCGGTCTCAAAAGTAAACAGTACAAATTACCCCATCATATTATATTAGATCCTTTTACTTCAGTTATTGTTACAGGGTATCTCAGAGTTAAGCTTTCAGCACTTAAGCATTTTAACTCGTTTTCAGTTTATGAAATTCTTGGCAAGCTTTCAACGCTGTGGCATAAATAAGATTCTAACCCATTCTACAAATTACTATGAATAACTTGGCAAGTTAACTTTTCACAAGTCATTGCTTAACTTTTGCATTCTCTGACAGTTCATTTTATTAGCTTAATTTTTGATTTGTCTAACAGCTTGCATACACTTCTGCCCTCTCTATCCAACTGTATAGCTATCTCTGTCTCAATTTGTAGCTTCAACTCCCGCTCGCTTTCTCGCGCTGGCAGTCTCCAATCAAATTAGCAAGTAAAATTGAAAACTGATTTATTCATGAGCATACCAACTAACCATTTTTTGAGATAAGAATAATTTAAAATTCAATTAACTAACGCCGCAACCCCCACACCGCACCGCACCGTACAACGCCCCCGCACAGCACACATCAACAGCCAGGAACAAAGGATATTTAAGTTTCGACGTGTTTCAGTTTTTGGGGTACGAGTTTGTTATAGTTTGTTTCGTATTGTCTTGGGGCCGCATTTCCATTTGCATTTCCAGTTGTAGTTGCAGTTGCAGTTGCTGTTGCTGTTGAATGTTGAAAGTTCGAATGTTGTTGTTGGAAAATCAATTGCGAGAATGCGCTCAATTCACGAGGCTTTTGTCTTGAACGATTGTCAACTAAATGCCGTTGATTAAATGAAACAAAAGCCGCATATAGACAAATGTACACACAACTGCACATCTGTGAACCCGCACACCTGCACATAATGCAACCACAGCTCCATTAAATATTGTGAGCGTATGTGTGTGTGTGTGTGTTCATTAATAGGCTTTTGTATTTGTTAACCACAAAAATGATTGCTGCTCAAATGCACTTGAATGTGCCATTGTTGTTGCTTGGTGCCGTGTGGGGATCCCAAACCGCAATATCCTTTATTATTGCCGCCTGGGCTTAAGCCAGAAACGCATGCTCTATAAATTTAATACAGTTCGCAGCTCAGCTCTCGTAGCTCTAACAAACATTGATTGCAAGTGGGTGACAGAAACGAGGACCAAAAGGAGCCAGCAGTGTAAGCACGTGTCTGTGGCCGACACTTGACAATCAGCACTCAAAACAGCTGGACACACACACACACACACACAACATACTGTGAGTGTGAGAGTGGACTGACAGGACATTCAGTCAGCCCAGCACTGAAGATGAAAGCTCGGCTGGTGCTGGAGCTGGCGCTGGCAAAAGTGAATTGCTTTTCGACATCGACGCCGTCATTGTCGTCCTATTGGTCCTGGTTCTGGTGTAGCAGGCAATTGCTCCTTGCTCCTTGCTCCTTGCTGGCCTGCCATTGCCGCCTTTGCACTGCCCTGTATTGGCAGTGCGGACAGCTGTTCATACACACACAACACACACGACACACACGACACCCACAGTGGCACGCTATTTGTTGTCCTTCTTATTATTATTGTTTGCTTTTTCTCTTTTCTTTTTTTTCTTTTTTTTTGGTCAAAGTTTACACGTATTATCAGTGCTGTTTATTTGTCAACATGTGGCGCAGTTTTTTAAAAATCACATTAAATTGCAGCACATGCGGCGTATGATTAATATTATGCCTTCAACCGAATGTGGCCAACGCTGCAGCTGCAAATGCCTGCAACACGCATATATACTCGTTTATTCATATCCCAAAAATAAAGTTAACGCTCCATCCGGCACTTTGATGAGAATGAGCGGACATTTTGCACATTATTAAAATTACTTAAGTGCTTGTCGAGGCTGCCACTCGTTGGCGAGTTTTATGTGCAACATATCACACATACGACATGATTAACGACCAAAAATAACTCACAAAAGTATATATTTCGTTCGATTATGGACATAAGCACATCGTACAATGTTGAATATGAGTTTCTGCTTTTCACACATCATGTCAAAAATGAAACAACTCAGCAGTGGATTTGAAATAACGCTTTCAATTCATTTTTTTGAATATTTTTGTTTTACTCTATATTTTATAAACCAGCGTATAAGTTGACAAATTGAAGTCTCTCCTCAGTATCAAATTAACTTCAATTACTTTACTAATTTGAAGCAACGTGTAAGTTTACTCAACATCAATAATTTGAAACAAATTGGATTTTTGGTGAAATGCATGTCATTTAAATGCCAAAGCAATTGTTGAAGTCAATTTAGCTTTGCTAAAGCTATGAATTAGCAATGAAATTAATTTATTTTTCATCTCGAAATTAAGAGAATTATGCTGATATAAATTGCAAATGTAGTTGCACAAAGCCATCAATAATTAATTTAATATCTATGGCTTAAACACAGATTAGAAGAGCTATTAAATAGTGATTGTTGTGGTCTTAAGATCTAATATACTTATTAATGTGTTTCAATGAAATACTTTCAAAAGATCAGAGTTCATTTGGAGTCTTTTAGAAATCCAAAAGTCACTCACACGCAGTTAATAAGTCTTGACACCTATTGGGAACTTACGTTTGGTATTTATTATATAAAAAGGTAATCTCTACTTACCGTTGCACATAGGAAAGCCATTTCGTTGCCAGTCCAGGGCCAAGGCAGTGAATTATCATGCGTTGCTGACGCTGACGCTGCTGCTGCTGATGATGATGATGATGTTGCTGTTGATGTTGACGATGACGATAACAATGTTAAGGACGATAACGATAGGAGTGCGAAGGAGCAGCTGAAGCAGCGGGCCGGTTGTAGATATTTTCAGGCTCTAATGCTCTAATGCTGCTTTGTGCCAGTCGAATCCAATTTGAGCTGCATGAGCTGCTCACAGCTCGCATAAACTTGACTTTTACAAAATAATATGTATATACATATATATCTAGGGATCACGCACACAGACACACACACACGCACACGCACACACACACGCTCGGGAAACAGGCAGGCAGCAGTGGCAGAAAGTGGTGCACACTTTCGGGCGCCGCAACTGGAAGCGGCTGCTTGGCGCGCGCCTTTTGCAGTTGGCAAATGATAAAAACTGGCAACGCACTGCTAGAAAATATGCATTTTTAATGCCATAAATTAGTTTTGCCGTTTGCCGTTCGCCGTTGCCTTTTCCGTGCACCAGGGATCTGCAAGTAGATAGAAACAGTGAGAGTTTAGTTAGAGTGAGTTGGAATGCGCTCATAAAAACCCCAGGCCAAGCCCAGTTGAGTGTCTAAAGCTGTTTAAAGTTATGCATAAAAAAATAGCTCAAATGCGCTTTTTTCATTTTCATTTTCTTTTTTTCCCCTTTTTTTTCTTTAATGCGTTTCTAAATTTCACAACGCTGCAGCGAGAGGTTTATGTAATTTATAAACTAATAGCCAGCTTCCATTAGCCAGACACGAACCGGGCCCGGCCAGCTGGCGCAAAGGTGCTGCCAGTTATACTATATTCATTACAACTCATTTCGTATGCGCAATATCCGGCTAACTTTATTTTGCAATAACTAATTGAAATGCAGTTTTTGTGTAAATCTCATTTTTCAAGTTGTTGCTTTTGCAACAAAGCTGTGGCTTGTTATTTCTAAAGAACCTCACGCCCGCTTGCATGCCAAAACTAATGCAAATGTTGCTGCTCAAAATGCTATGCTAGAAATACCCTGTATATCCTTTTTAAATGCACACTTATACTTAGTACCTTAACTGTTCTCAAGCAATTGGTAATAGTTGATTATTGTGAGAAACAAATATGGTTTTAAATAATTATACGTTCGGTTTATTCAGCTCCACGATCAAGACTGATAGGAAATTAACAGAGTTTGTCCGACGGGAAGTTTACAGAGGGAAATGAGCAGGGTTATCTGAGAAGAACTTAACAGGGCGTGTATATGTGTGAGTGGGACAATGAAAGAACTAGCCTAGAATGTAGTATATATTACACATTTATTTACTGCCACATTATGTACTCAAAGTTGCTAAAAACTAGCAAAGTAAATAGCCTCATTTAATTAATATTTTTCATTATTTAGAATATTCAAACAAGATGCCTTTTTTTGTTGCTTTGTAATGATTATAAATCATAAGTCATAAAATAACAAAAATAATTTTTAATGGGCAGCATTTATTAGTTTGACATCGAGTCAAAAGATAGGAGAATTTATGCGAAACATTTGAAAATGTGAGAACATCCTAATCAGTGTCCTTTTTGCTAGAATTCATTTTATTTAAACTGTTCGTAAATATATGATTTGGTCGATCTGAGTACTGAGACTATTGTTTTTTCTAGGAACCTGATATATTTACTTATTGAAGTGTTCATTACTGAAAGTAGTATTAATCATATTAATGACAGGCGGCCACATTAAGTTCGTACTAAGCCTTAAACATATTTTATTCTAGAAAACTGATAGAGGTTGACATTTGTATACATCACATGGAGTTAAGCAATTATACATACTATGTACTTTGTACCATATTTCAAAATTCAAGAATATAGAAAGAAAGAAATATTGTAATATAATAAAATAAAGGATGATCGAGTATATCTATGAAACATTTACTCAGCGAATTAATTCAACTCTTTAATTTTTGTAATATTAAAAAAGCATTTAAAATTTGTTATAAACAGAAGATTCATTGTCTGTAGCACACATCGAAGAAATTTTCGTTTGCCAAACACAATTTGTAGCCGAAAATCGAATGCAATCCTGCAATATTTTCAAAATTAGACTCTGTCAATAATTTACACGCTCATGTCTCTGGTACCAGTGAGATTTGTGGCTGTCAAGTATCTCAACGCGGCTCATTTTGTATGCAGCCAGAATCCGCATTCTTATGCCACTTGGCAATACTTTCAGTTCAGGCTACAACTCCCAAATCCAATCATAAAAATTGCATAAAAAACTATTTCGACTTGCTGAAAATGGGCAGAAATGCAGCTGAGAAGCTTCGCTGACTTGGGCCGGAACTCGGTGTTAGTAACTGAAAACTGCAAACTGCAAAATGCCGCTTAAAAATTCATGAGTGTGAAAAGCCGCAACGAGTGCGAAGGCAAAGGGATACACTGAGATGGCCTGCCAGGGTAGAGAAGCTCCAGAGAATGTCGAAAAAGTTGCACAACTTTCGGCAGCCAAACAAAAATCATAACAGGCTGGACAGGATTCGGTCGGGGGCTGGGAGCTTCAATCGGATTCTGTGGGACGTTCGTTTGCTGCATTTGACAGTGTGAATGAATGTTTATTGAAAGACAACGTCAGGACCCTGGGCAGGACAACAAGAGTGGTTCGCGACCGAAATGCAAAAATACAAGGAATGTCAGAGAATCAGAGCTGAGAGTTGAGAGCTGCTCATATGCATAGGCAATGGCATAAATATGGAAACTGCCTACCTCGTGCAGCTGCAACATGGCATGGGGGAGGAGGCGGCAACAACAGCGGGGGTGGCATGTGATATGGCCCGTATAGACTTTTGCTTTTCATTCATACGAAATTACCTGCGGCCAGGAGCCGTAATGTCAGTTGGACTGCAAAATCCACTTAGGAAGTTGATACAATCAGTTGCTCGGTCGAGTTGTCTGGCCTGAGCCAGAGCCTGGGTTGCAACCTGCAGCCTGCAGCCTGGTTCTGGGCCTAGAACTGGACCTGGATCTGGTCCGGTCTCTGTCTGCATGTGGATGGATTCATTAAAACGAATTGCTCTGAGTTTTACGGCCGCTGACGCTGCTGCTGCCTCTGTCTCTGCCTCTGACCAGCCGCAACCAGTCCAAATAGCCCGAGCACGAGTAGAGTTCGCCAGGGATTGGCTACGACTACTATATGTCTATATATGCAGCAATTTTTTTTGGTTTTTGTTTTGGGACTCATTGACGTGCGGCACCACATATGTATGTACGAGTGGCGGTGCAGTGTTACCACAAGCAGGGAAGTGTGCTGGATGCTGGCTGCGATTGTGGCTGTGGCTGCCTCTCGTGCATTGGTTTTGTTTGCGCCGCAAAGTATGCAACGGCTGCTGGTTTTGTGCACGGAAGCCAACAAATGAATTAGCCTGCGCTTGTTGCCAATGTCTATCTGTCTCTCTGCCTGCCTGTCTGCCTGTCCCTGTCCCTCAGTCTGTCCGTCTCCTATGCTTAGCTTGTTTGCTTGTTTGTTGTGTGTGTGTGTATACTTGGCTAACAACTTTTCTGCACTGGCCACAAGTTGAAAACGCATTAAAACTGTAAATTAACTGGAGTATTGTGCAGATCGGTTACCTACCACTTCCAAAAGCCCCTACAGGCCTTCCCACTTTGCCCCTACTTTGATTAGCCACACGACTGCACTTAAAGCGCGCCTAATTAGAGATGACTGCCCCACGTTGGGCGCTAGCTGCAACGAGGGCTGCAAGCCGCAGACGGTTTTGTTTTTGTTCGCCAGCCTCGTTTTAGTGTCTCAGTCTTTAGTACGAGCTGTTAATTATTTATATTTTACATTTAATGCGCAGCTTAGGCCAAAACACACACACACACACACACACACACACCCACACTCTTAAACATCTAAGTATTCATATACGCATTCATTTTCATATTCATATGGCTCACATATGTATCTGAGGCTTTGAGCTTTGAGTCGCTCTAGTTGTTTGAAGTGTGCGCCCGGGCAACACTTCCGCATCAGCGTCGAGCGTTTTGGGCGTTGGGCGTATACAAAAAGGCATAAAGCATATATTCCAAGCACACACACGCACACACACACATACACATATGTATATACATATATATAGAGATAGACTGTGCTTACGCATACATTTGTAGAAAGAAACAAACCCAAAGAGTCTCGTCTAAAGTAGAGCGAAGTCGCTCTGAACTAAACTCGTCTCTGACTCCGACTCTAACTCCGACAGCGACTCCGACTCTGGCTCCTACTTTGGCTCGGGGTCTCCATGTCCATGTAACATGTTAATGAACTGCGCCAACTGTGTTTGCACAGAACTTAGTGTAATGTAATCCAAAGGCAACCAGGCAGGCGGTAGGCAGTAGGCAGCATGTGGTGGGCGGGCAGGCAGTCAGGCAGCCATTACCAACACTCAGATATACAGAGCACACACACATGCACATGTACACACGTAGGCACACCTCAACGCCCCAATGTGTCGAATGTTACGCCAAGGAGTAACTTTGACATTTAGCATTCAAGGCTTATGAGTGCCACAAACACTGAGCGTGGAGCCTGGGGATCTGCAGGCTGAGGGACAAATGGAGGCTGACACTGAGCCTGCAAACCGCCTGGGCAATTGCCTTATGGTTATTTTCATAGCCCTGGCCTGGCCACAAACTGCGAGCCAAGTGTGACATGTGCTGCAAAAAATCCAACAACAACAACACCAACAACACCAACAACACGAACAACACTCACAGCCACAGCAAAAGCAACAAAAATAAAATGAAGGGGAGACAACCTGCAAACAGTTGGGATTTTTAGTAGTGACATCCTCGCTTATGGGGCAGCCATTAGAGATGCCAGCGTGAGCGTTAACTAGCAGCAATTGGCAAATAAAATGTTGTTTATTGGAACAGTTTGTGAATGTGAGACACGGCTAGCCTTGGAAAAAGTATTTTATAAAAGGAAAATTGTTTAAGTTAAGCTTAGTCAAGCAAATTGTATTTATAGCTGCATTTAGGATAAAAAGTGTTCTGAGATTTAACAAGAACTAGCTGTGTATGAAGAGACACCAATCTAACAAAAACTTTCTCTCAGACATTTGGCAGGTGGGAGGCGATTTTTCAAGTTGCATACAACAGTTTTCCGCCCTTGTGAATACATATGATTTCTCGCGATTGCGGGATCTTATTGATGCGAAAGCAATCCTTAAAGCAAACTGTATGTTGTGTCAAAGTTTGAGCTCAATCCGTGCATAACTTTTCAGGTTCTTGACTTTTAGATATATCACCATTACATTTTGATACACTTATGTAGATTACTTATTATAATAAGCTATTAACTTGTCCTGCTACTAGTCATACGACTGCATATTCCCAAAATGTAGTCTGTTAAGTCAATCTTCTACTATTGAAAACTCCCCCTTTAGATAAATAACAAGGATATTATAGGTGTTTGTTAGCTTAAAGACTTTAAGCTCATTGTCTATTCTATTCAAATATTCAGCTCTTCAAATGAAACATGTTATAAATCTCAAACTGTCTCAAACTGACACACATTTAAACTCCAACTAAAGGTTAACTGACAGTTATTGGAAAAATTATTTTTGGTTAACTGACACGTTTCTGACAGTGAGAAAACGGACCTAAAACTAATCAAATTTAAGATATTATTAAAATCACATCTGTAAATTGAAATCAATTAACTAGAGGCAATATTTTATATGAAATTAAATATGTAAGTTCTAATAAACATTGATTGCTTCATTTAATTATAGGGAAGTTGTGCTATTCCCCTTTGACAAATTGCTTTTCCGTCCCTTTTAACGCCACTTGAGAAATGCTGAAATTAGATATTCTGCACAAGTATTCTTTGGTTAAAATATTCTATCGATTGTCACTTTAGTTGCAATTTTCGATAAATTTATGCAACGAAAAATGTGCACTTTTGCCTATTGACAGTATTTGAAAGTCTTTGGCAACTGCTGGCAAAAGCTGAGTTGAGCATGCAAATCAACTGACAGTTTGACGTCATAATTATTCATATTGTTGGCCAAAAGACGATAAAGTGAGGTAGATAGACAGCCGGAACAGTGGGAGAGAGAGACGAGAGGGGGACTTTGTGGAAGTAAGGACAAGTGCAGGGCACTTGCAGCAGTGTCATATTAATTTAGTCAAGTGGCCACTTAAATTTTGCCACGACAACAACAACGATGTTAGCACTGCTGAGTTGCAGGCAGAGGGGAGAGCGGACCAGGACAATGTGGACGTGCAAATGGCAGTCGGTGCTTGTCTGTGTTTGTGTGTGATTTGCATAACTGCATGGATATTAGCTGGCTAAAATGTCACCGACTTTTGTCAGCCTGTGCGCAGGACGCGCCCAAAACTATGCAAAGCAAGGCAAAGCCAAGCCAAGCAAAGCTGACATCAAATTGCCGACACAGGCGAACCAGTGAACCACTAGAACCTCCGAACCACCGAACTACTGGAACCACACCCGAACTACGTCTAATGATTACAAATTGCCAGCGGCATTTTAATAACCGCGCGACCGCAAAACAATAAATAAAAATCAAACAATAAACAAAACGCGCACAAAGGCGGCATAATGAAAATGGGCCAGGATAAAGCTCGGCAAATCGGCTAAATGCGGCTTAAATGCATTGCTGCGATTAATATTAATTTCATGCAGTGCAGCGCAGTGCACAGTTGGAGGCCGTCCAACTTGCCATGTTGCATGTGCAACAAAGTCGACAAGTTGACGCTGGCAAAACTGCTGCTGATGCTGCCTTTGATGAAGATGAAGTTGACGTTGCCACGCGTTGCTGCCACTGCTGCCGTTGCCGCTGCTCCTGCTGCTGCCACAAGCACACGCCGACGAGATGATGGCGACGACAATGGCGCACATCATGCGCATCATTAGCCGCAGCAGATCCAGAACCAGAGCCAACTTCTAGGCTGCATATTGCCTGTTAGAGATGCACAATGTTGTGATTTAACAGTCACAGCAACAACTGTGACAGTTGACTATCACTGACTGCGACTATGTTCTATAATCAAGTCATCATCATCACAATTATCCTGCCGCATGAGGCAGAGGAAATCACTCAAATGCTGTGCTGAAAAGCTAGACTAGGTAAAACACTTTTGGAATAGTTGCTTAGCATAGTTGTCTGCTTGCTTGAAGTGTAACCAAATTCTGATTTTCTTTCTCAGATAATCTTCTTTTCCAGCTGTTATTCATTTGACGGTGAATTTGACTTTCTGTGACTGTTAATACCGACAATTGAACAGTTAATGTTAATATCAGCATTAACAGCTGGTAAAGTCGGGACTGTAACTGTTTAAATTAGAACTGTTACTGTTCAATGGAGTCTCACCTTTAAGATCTAAACTGTAACTGGGACTGTTATCACGACATGAATTTCGACTGTTACTGTTAATACCGATATTGAACTGTTAATGTTAATATCAGCATTAACAGCGATCAATGTGGGGCTTCTAACAGTTAACATCAAATATGTGTCTTTATAATGCATCCTACTTTAACATGCCCCACCTTTAATGTAACTATACTGTTGATATCGAGACTGTTAAGTCATAATATATGTTATTATATGTTGACTCTGTTACTGTTAATATCAGGACTGTGACTGTTAATATCAGATCTGTTACTGCGGCGCTGTTACTCTCCATATTCAGTCACAGATTATTCACATATTTCGTTAGTCACCTCAACTCAGTCACAGTTAAGGCGAAGATGCGCAGGTCTATTGCCTGCCTCAGCCACCTTCCCGCAACCCCCTAGAGCAGGACAGGACGTGCGTCACTCTCTTTTGACATTAATGTTTGGTTGCGCCTTCCCTTCGTGGCAGCTGCCTCATCTCCAGCTGCTGCTGCTGTTGCATTTGCAATAACTTTATGCGCCACAGATTGAATTTTGCGCCCCATTTTCGCCAGCAGAGAGGCAAGCAGCAAGCATTGTCAGTCAGTTATTTGTGTTTTTCACATTTCATTTCCATTTTCCGCATCCAATTTCAGTACTAATTGGTGTCTATTAACTGTAAGCCCGAACATTGGCATCACAAATTAATAGGCAAAGGTCCCGAAAAGCTGATACGACTAGGCAACATTACTAATTTGCGGCATTTCCACTGAAATGCAAACAACAACACATAAACACACAAATACTTGCACAACAACCCGCACACAAACCCACAAGCACACACACACACACCCACCCACACATACACATTTTCACTAATTTTCACATTTCCACTTTTACACATTTGCATATTCATGTTCATTTGAATTTTCATCAGCAGCTTTCGCTACCTTTTGATGAAAACTATCAAATTCATGTAGATAATTAACAAAAGCAGCTCCCAGAACTTCCCCCTTTCCCACTAACAGCCCCGCCCCGTTGAAACCCTTCAACTTGTGCCATAGATTTTTGTACATGTGGCCCAAAAATAGATATTTAATTTGACTTTTAGCGACTGACACAAGGGGAATCACCCACGTTGAGGGCTTCAGTTACAGTGCGGTTTAAAGTTTTGATCTAAACGGGTTTTCTAGGCAATAAATATGATGCTTAGCTATAAATTAGAGAGCAGGTTTTACTTCTGAGCAGGGGAAGCTTGATTACCGATGTGTCTCAAATTGCGTGACAAGTGAAAAAGCATTTCAATGGAAATTTTCGAGTTCTGTTTTATGAAACCACATTTCGCAAGCAGGTCTAATAAGTCGCACAATATATTCATAAATTACAAAACACTAGTGATAATGTAATACACAATTAACTAAGAAACTTTAATGGAGAATGGACTAGGAGAGTCAGATTTAGTATAGTTTTAAGACGGAAGGAAAGTAGTTTATATAGTTTCTAAGTTTAATTACTTTTAGCACATCTAAATGCATTAACACACTATCTTATATTTAGCTGTAATATTTTGGAGCAAAATATTACATGAGAATATTATTTTGCGTTCAATCTAAGCATGTCATAATGTAAACTTGAATGCTATGAGTAACATTTTAATTTATTGTTTATTTTTACAAGCCATGTTGAGTCTCAAAAGTCTAATTTGTAGGAATCACAGGTAGCTATAATAAATGTAAAATAAACTCGAATTAATAACATTAAAGTAATTCAATAAAAGGCATACAAGAAGCTACTCCTTGAACTCCCAGTCTCTAGCTCTTATGCAAAGATTGAAGTAAGAATTTCACTGTTAAGGCATGATCAAGGAAATTTGAGAGTTTTCCAATACAATTACTTGCGCGTTGGTTATGTTTTTTCATCTTTTGATTGCTACAGTTTTTGCCAGTTAAACTTTGAATGGTCGGTCATATATTATAAGCTTTGCTTATCGTAAATTGTGCAATTGATTTTATATGCAGGCATTAAAACATGAATATGCAATTGAATTTTCTCAGGGGCCGTCATAAAAACCCGATATGCACACACTGAAAACTGAAATCGTTTAATAAAGCCAAGTGAAAAATGGTTAAGTTGAATGTATTGATATTGCTTCATAATAGATTTACGTATAAATTTTATGGAATTTGTTTAGTCGCGTGGAAGTGCTATAAAAATCATAAACAGCAAATTGCCAGTAACAATAAATGCAGCAAATATTGCAATATTCAATAAATATGCTCGAAAAAAACAACAAACAATTTGAATGAATGCCGCCATCAACAACAGCAGCAACAACACCAACAACACCAGTTAATAAATAACAAAATAATCACAATAAATATATGGTGAGAATCGTGTCTGGATAAAAAAAAGATTGTTCATGTTTATGGAGAGGTAAGCAACATCATTGTTGTTGCTGTTATTGCTCGAGTTGTTGTTATACACTAGCAGAGGGTATTTTCATTTTGTCACTAAACGTGTAACGCGTTGGAAGAAGTGCTTGCGATCCCATTAAATCTATATATTCTCGATCAGGATAACAAATTTTTATAATCATGTCTGTCTTTTTCTAGGCAAACTAGGCTCTCAGCTTTAAAATCACCTTAATGAAGCTTGGCACGGAAGAGACAACTTTGTAGTTAATATTTATATTTTATATAGTTTTCCGTGTTTGATCTTTGTATAACCTAGCAGAGACTATTATAATTTTGTCTCTAAATGTGTAATGCACTGAAGGAGACGTTTCTGACCCAACAAAGTATATATATTCTGAATCAGCATGAATAGCCGAGTCGATATAGCAATGTCCGTCTGTCCGTCTGTTTCTATGCAAACTAGTCTCTCAGTTTTAAAGCTATCGTAATGAAACTTGGCACAGACCCTACTCTTTGCTGTAGGCAGTACATATGTATGTCGGAACCGGCCAGATCGGACCACTATAGCATATAGCTGACATAGGAATGATCGGTCAACAACTATGTTTTGTATGGAAAACTTTGTTTTTTATAAAGACATCCTCACCAAACTTATTCAAACCGAGTCTCCAAAGAGTTTATACAATCTGATCAAAATCGGACCACTATATCGCTATATCAAACTTTTTGCTTATACAAATATTTCATCCAAACTAAGTGAGAGCCTTATTATGCTTCACACAGTTTCCTATAATTTCAACATCGGACCACATGGCTCCCATAGGGGCAATCAGACGAAAATTGAATTTTGTTTAAAAATTAATTCCTGGTATGGTATATAGATTCGGCACTCTGAGGGTAGCCGTCCTTTCTTTTATTTTAGGTGCAATTTTATTATAATCTCAGCAAGGGTATTCAATCTTTGGCTCCACGAAGATAACCTCTCCGTTGTGTTTTTGTTATTTTGCGTTCATCGGGCGACTTAATTGAGTTGATGTTGTTATTGCTGTCGCTTGTCACAGTTGCACGCGTTGCATGGTGATTTTTACCATGTTTAAAATTAATTTTAAATCCAATTGTTTTAAAACGTCGACCGACGTCGAATGGAACGGCGAAAACTTGTTGCAATTTTCGCTTATTGCTTTATCATGTCATGTTCTTTTTGTTGTTCCTCATGTCTTGTGCAATGCACCTTGACAGTGAGCAAGCGAGAGAGAAAGAGAGAGAGAGAGAGAGAGAGCGAAAGAGAGGGGGTCAGAAATAAAGGGGGAAAGAGTCAGCAGCAGCATTCAGAAGGGGAAGAAAAAGAGCGGAAAAATAAGATTAATGCTATCGAAATATAATAAAAACGAACCTTGCATGGATTTATATTAATTTATGTTTTTTAAAAAGCAACCACAAGACGATAAAGAAACCTCCACAGCACTTGTATATTGATTTAAATGAGTTTCGTTGAGTGCGAATACGAATGTGGGACAACCATACAATCCACACACGTACTTAATTACAGTTTATAGCACACTTGAGAGCCGAAACAAGTATTATTAGGGCCATTGAACGCGCTGATAACAGCTAACGTAAAACAAGTCACAATTAGCGGATTTGGCCGAGATATGTATGTCTAAGAAAGTCAACTCACAATTGAAAACTTTTCGGCACAGGTTCGCGTCACACGACAACTGACAAGAGAGAAGTTCACGATACAACTGATACGCAGCTTTTGAGCCGGCGCGCCGCGGCGGACGGCACTGAACGTCAGCGTGGCAGATCAGCGGCGAAAAGAGAGCAACAGCAGCTGTGAGAGAACAAGAGAGAGTGGGAGAATGTGCTCATGCAATGTGGCTGGTGGAAAGGCAAGGCAAACAACAAAATAAGGTTATAAATAAAATAAACCTGTTAGGCCGGAGCTGTTGTTGTGGGATAAATACGAAATTTAAGAAACAAAACAGAAACGCAACTGAAAGTGAATGAACAATAATCAAAAAGCTGTAATTACAGCACCGAATGAAAAATGCTCTTACAAATTACAATATGCTAAGGCGGAAATTAATTACAGGAAATTATAAAAACAAGCCATAGCGCACACATTCGAAAGAGAAGAAGGGTGAGGGGAATATTGTTGGTTACGTTGACATATTTCAAGCAGAGTGAAAGAGTAAAAGCTTTCGTTATAGAGAACCTACGAGGATTCACGATGTACGATATGTACATATCTATAGTATGTAGTATGTATGTTTGGAAAGCATTTGTGAATTGGTGCTTAAAAATATATTAATATATGTATGTTTCAATATCTTCAATAGTTAATAAGCTTTACAACTATTTGATAGTTTGTTGAGGTTATCCATTGTTCTCAAATCTAACTCCATAAACTTCCAAGCATTTTGAGCGTACTCGTTAGAGTTACTATCTAAGCAATTTATTTGGTCATGCTGATCAAGCAAATGTGCGCTCAAACGCTGCTCGACTCTAAAGATATAAAAACAAGCAATTACCCTATGTTTATGGCCAGTCATGTACAAATTAAAATCTTTTCAATAGCACCACCTAGCCAAGGTCAACACAAAACAAAAACTATTCAAATGTAGTATGTGCCAACAATTTACATACATATGTACTTACAAGCGAACACTAAGCACAAAGAAAAAGTGCATTGAGTATTTAAATAAAAGCGACAGCAGTCGGCTTTCTCAAGCTCAACCGATTAAGTAAAATTGGATTGCCGTGAGCACTGAGGGCTGTGGCTATTGAGTGATTTTGTAGTGACCGCTTACATTACTCTCTCACTCATTTTGGCTGCTGTTAACGCAAATTTGGAGCTCATATAGTTGCGGTGTTGATGGTGAGGGGGCACTGCTGGTAGACAAGCTACTTAATGCAATCGCATTTATACATGTGTAGTAGTCAACATATCCACAATTAGACAACCGCAGCGCAAATGGGCTTGGCGTGCAGCCTGTTATCAGGCGCGACAGCTGCAACAACAACAATTAGCAGTAATAGCAAGAACAGCAACAACACTTTCGTTAGCTGGCTGAGTGGATTGTTGAGTCGGCTTAGCGCCTGTTGAGCGTGTTGCGGCAATTAGTTGAGTGATTCGAGTGGCAAATGCGCCGACAGAGCGGCTCATTGATAATGCGATGCGGCGTTTATGGATTTTGTTGCAAATAAGTAATTGGATGTGGTTTTGTAGTTGTTGCTGCGAATTTGCATTGGCAGCTGACTTTGAATAGCTTTTGGTTCATTTGCTCATTAATCTTGATTCGAAAGTGGAGGCAGCCCAAAGCTCAAGCTCAAGCTCAACAGATTTGTTGGCGCGTGCAGCGCCTTTAAGTATGCAGCAAATGCTGCGATTTACCCCACTTTG
The DNA here is from genome assembly GCA_037075165.1 of Hirtodrosophila histrioides. Lineage (NCBI taxonomy): Eukaryota > Metazoa > Arthropoda > Insecta > Diptera > Drosophilidae > Hirtodrosophila > Hirtodrosophila histrioides. Next base: position 513,487 of record JBAMCL010000287.1, read on the forward strand.
CATGTGTGTGTGCGTGTGCGCATGTGTGTGTGTGTGTGTGCGAGTGTGTGCTTTTGCAATTATTTATGTTGTTCATTTGTTTAACGGCGGCTGGCAGGCAGCTTCAACAAAAGCGAGCAATAAAAGCGACGTCGCCGCTGCTGACGTGCGCAAGGACGACAAGGACATGAATGTAGAATGTGGAACGTGGACGTGGCCAGAAGGAACGATATCATTTACATGCCATGCAGGCGCACAGGCCACAGCCACAATGACGCCCACATGGCCGCATACTACAATGGCCAACAGGACACAAGGCTTGCTGCCCGTACCCCGTACCCCATACCCCCCACCACATACCCCTACTCCATACCCATGCCGAACCCAGAACCAGTCCTTGCACGGCCAAACATGAGATGTAAAGTTTAACACATAAACTCAAGACAATTTGTGCGCGTATGTGTAAGGAATAAGGCAAAAGGCAAATAATTTACAAGTTCTGAAAAGAAAAGCCAGTCACCCAAAGAGAGACAGCGCGTAAGACAGAGAGCGAGAGAGAGAGAGAGCGCGCAAGCGAGCGAGGGAGATAAACAGAGCAAGGGAGAGAGCAAACATGTGCAAATATAAAGAGCGGTCTGGGTGCTTGTTCTCCTTCTTGTGCTTCTTCTGCTTATTCGCTTGTTGTTGGCGTAGGCCGAAGCCTGCACAGCGTCGTTGCCTGCCAAGTGTATTAAACAACAACGCACACACACACAAACACACACACACACGCATTATATGCACACACGCACACAGCTTAAAATGTGTTACAGCAAAGTGTAAAAATAAATAATTTAAAGTGTGTGTAAGGACACGCTGCAAACGGCCGCCGCCGCCGCCATAAAGCGCCAAAGGAGTCGACAGCGAAGGCGGCGTAAATAGTACAAGTCACACATACACACACACACACACACACACACGCATACACATGTCCTTATGGCCAACGCCAGCGTGTGCGTTATATTTTCTTCGTTTTTGCGTTCAGTAAACTTTTGCGCTCAATACCGCAGCAGCAGCAACAACAGCGGCAGCAGCAACAACAAAAGCAACAATAACAACAATTACAAAAAACGGCAGCTGCAGGTTGCCCTTTGAAAGTGTTTCCCGCAATACAAAGAACAAAAGCAACAACAGCAAAGGACCAGAGAGAGCGAAAACTTATTATTATGTTGTCAGTAAAGAAAACAGGCAAGCAAGGATATTCCTGCTGCACCGAGACCTTACTGTCCCTTAGCATATAATGCTATCAAAACTTATATGATCAATACCAATTATTTGGATAACAAAAACTAAATTGTTGTATTTACCATAATCCAGCAAGCTACTAATTCGATATTGAATTACTTAGCAATCTTTAAGATACAACAAATTGTGGAAAATATGCTGAAAATATGAATAAAGGATTTCTCAGGCAAAAAGCCATCATTGTCAACAATTTTCTAAAGGCAGTGTTCTCATCTGACTTGATGTTTATAAATAATGAGTTTTTTATACTTAGTTCTGGCCAAGTTATAGTTTTTGATGCCTAAAACACAGGAGTTGTAGAAAAGTTAGCCAAAGTTTCATCAAATGTTAATTTGATGTGATTATTCTTAGTACTGTTCACTTATCTAGAACTTAGACAGATATTTCGTTTCTCTCTTTTAAGAGCCTGCAGTTTTACATATTCTTAGCAACCTGACAGGTTTATAATGTCCTTTGAAAGGGTATCAGAACAGTAGCAAGGAAAAAAAAGCAAACTGCAAGGGCGCTGCCAAGAACACAAGCAAAAAATTGGCAACTCTCTGTTGTAGATCTTTTGAGGGAGGGGGGCGGGCAAGCAGGAAGAGAGATAAGAGTGTGTGTGTGTGTGTGGGCAAGAATCAGCATCAGCTACCCAATGTAGCTTAGGAATTTGCATATCTGGCATAAAACAAAAATGCCAGAGAAAGTGAAAATTGTTGCAAAACAAAGAAACTGAAATTGGAATAGCTTTGGAAAAAATAGGCTGTGGAGACCCAAAACTCATTTGAAACTTTCTGCGTTCGGAACCTTGGGCAGGCGCCCATATTTACATAAACTTGGAAAAGTGCTTATCTTGAAAGTGGTCAAAGTCTGGAAATTATAGAATTTGCAGCGCTCAGATAAGTATAAAAATGAGAAATGAAAAATGAGAAATGAGCATCATGCTCGTATATTGTATATTAAGCTCAAAATCATCTTAAGTATTTATATGAAATGTTTCTGTTTAAGCTATTTAAAGAACTATTTTAAGTCAGCTTCCACTTCTTTTATACTTGCAACCAATTTTATTTTATTTTTAAATGCACGCAAGTGACTTCCTTTGCTGCCAGCGCTACCGCCAACGCCAACGCCACTGCCACCTCCCCCACCTATCAACTGCACTCATAATTCATATAAAAAAGAAAAGAATGGAAAATGAAAAAGAAAATTCTTGAACAATATTTGTGCGTTGGCTTCTTTCGTTTCATTTTCTTTTGCTTTTTTCTTTTCCTTTTCCAGTTGGCCAAACAAAAAGGTGCGGAAAGTGCAGCGCATTTTTCATCATTTAGCAATTTTCCATTTACTGTTTATCAATATGTTGACCATCATCAATCCACCTTTGCACCTCTGCATCCTTGCACCCGCTGCCACTCGGCGCCATTAAAGATGCGCTAAATGTAATTACAGTGCTCTTCAACAATTTCATATAATTTTTTATATATTTTTCGCATCTTTGTGATGTTGACAATTTCGTCGAGATGCTTTTCTATTTGCTGTCTTTTATATATTTTGTAGTGCGCAAATATTTATTTAATTATTGCGTTGACAAAGGCGCCCAAAACAAAGGCGACAGAAATATGCAGCGAATTATCTTTCCCCTGGCCAAATAGCAGCAGCAGCAGGAGCAGCAGGAGCAGCAGCAGCAGTGGAGCAACAAAAGAGAATGCAAATAATAACAATAAGTTACTTAATTAAATTTTTCACATGCCACTGAACGCGTCCACAGGACGAGCAGGAGGCGAGGGACACCACGCTCTCTCTGAGTCACGCTTTGTCTCGAGGTAATTATTATTGAATTGTCTGTGTGAAATTTCAATAATGAAAACCAAATAGTTCAATTAAATTGGCGCCCCTGCGATTTCATTAATTGTTAAATGGCGGGCAACAACAAACAACAACAACAAAAAAACAAAAACAAACAAAAAAACCCTGCTCATTTTACAGGCGACTTAATTATAAAGGGATTTGGTGAAGGCGCCGTAATTAAGCACGCAAAAATGATATTAATGTGTCATTTTAATTCAACCACACACACACACATACACACACACACACACACACACACAGACAGAAAGACAACAAATGTATCAGCAGCCCGCACAAAATCAAAATCCAAACTAATCAAATCAAATTTCAATTATTGTGCTGGGGCATGTGGCGTGTGGGCGTGGCAGCGTAGGGCGTAGAATGTAGCGTGCAAGTGCAATGGGCTCGTTGCCCCGCTTGGCCCCGCCCGTTGCCATTGCCCCTCGTTTTCCGTACATTGCCATTTCGCTTGATTACATGCATTTTATATGCGCCCGCCTGAAAGTAGGCTACACTTTTCAATCACAATCAAATTTTATACCCCACTCACACACACACATACACACACAGGTGTGTATATGTGAGTCCATATGCGATTTGCCAGTAGAAGCTCACAATCAGATTCATTTACATTTCCGCCGCCCAACAACACAGCAATAACAACTAGCAACTCCATACTCCATTGTACTCGAGCTTTAGCTGATGGCGAGTGTACTCTGAAATGGAATGGAATTTTCGATAACTATGCTATAAAATTGAAAAATCTAAAACCATGTACAAATTGAGCATAAAATTTAACTAGGCCTTGAATGAAAATAAACAAAAGAATTAAAATGTAACCACAATCTGAATTTATAATAATAATAACAACATGAGGCCTCTAATCAAATATTTGCAGCTGTAGATCAAGTTTTTAACAGCGCAAAATGAAATCTGTTAATGGTTATTACAAAACATAAACTGTGTTAAGTATTATCAAGGTAAATATAAAATCATAAAGCATATAAAGTCATATAAGTAAGTGCTCGACAAGCAACTACTGGGTACCTAGGGCTAGGTACCCCCATAGAAAATGCTTCTTTGCATGAGATGCGCTTTCTATATAACTTTATATTCTTTGGTTTTACTTAACCAACTTAATTTAACAAAAAATAAATGCCGCATACTTTCTTGGCGCGTGTTGAATTATTAAAAAGGCTGTCAATTTTCACAAGTTTTCAGCGAAACTTGTGGACTATACAAAATTTTAAGTCAAATTGCGCCAAAAAACTTTTATAAAACCAACGCAGAGCAAGCCAAAAATCATTATATTAAAGTTTCTAATTAAACTGAATGGCAGACAAAATGAACATGATTGTGAATATTAAATACACGCTATGAATAAATCGCAGCTGTTTCTCCTTTACAGTATTCCTTTTATTTAAATTTCTTGGGCTGCAGTCACCCACAGAAAACACCAGGACTCGAAGTTAGAGTGTATAATGGCAACAACTAAACATGCAACCAAATTGACAGTTTGTTAGCCAGGCTTGACGACTCTGGTCTGCCATTGAATTGCTAGCCAGACGAGACTTCATGTGATTTTGTGCACAACATGTCGTATACATAACGTAACGTAATGTAACGTAACATAACGTAATGTACTAAGTAACTATTTCAATGCACCTGCGCCGCGGCGCCTGCCGATTGAGCAACATTTTGAAGGAGCGACGAGCGGCAAGCGACTCATTCTCATTTACATAACAGCCAAACAACTGACTGTATATGTGTGTCTTTGTGTGTGTGTGTGTTTGTGTGTGTGTAGTCAATTCGGCGTTAAAAAGCGTTAAATGTAACAAGCCAGGCGGGAAGCCTGGCTGGCTGGCGGGCAAGGAGTCATGCTGCCAACTACCACAAGCAACAACAATAAAAACTAAATTTAAAATTGGCAGCCGCACACTAAAACACACCCCACACACACACACACACACACACACACACACACACACACACACCGAACACACACAGGCAGACTTAACAGCAATTTTGCTTGTTATTCGCTTGAGTTTCATTTCGTCGGTGGCGTATAATTTACATTTTGCTTCGGTTCATGAGGTGCCATAATCATAAATTGACAAGTTGAAATTTGCACATGACTGTGGCGCTGCTGCCTTTTACCAGTTTGCCAGTTTTCCAGTTTACCAGTTTACCAGTTTACCAGCGGCTGTATCTGCATTTTTAATGCATTTTCCGGGCCAACGCCAGCCCTGCGAGCTGCCCATTAAAGTGCAAAGTGTTTCGAGGGCTTGCAAATTTTGACATGTTTCTTAAGTTAACTTTTATTTTGCTGTCATTATACCCTGTATTCAGATAAAATTAAGTTCACTTATTTCGTTTTGTCATTATTATACTTATATAACAAAGCTTTGAAGGCAAAACAAGTAGACTTCTGCTGTGAGCAGCATCAACATTCTATCAGATCTGGTCTATAGTATGTTTATTAAGGGTTAAACACTAATTGTGAATCAATTCCGTTAAAGAAGGTGTGGTGCCGCCCAAAAACACAGATTTTGTTCCTTTTTTCAGCTATGGGTTGCGATCTGCGGCATCCTTGTTGTCCAGGGTATCGTCGTCCCTGAACTTTCATGTGAGCTCAGGAATCCCAAATTTGGTGGGACCAACATTGGTCTATCAATTGCTGATCAATTTTGGAAAGGTTCCAAAACAATTTGATATTCCTGAGCTCACTTGACATATTAAGGACCACGATACCATGGACGACAATGATTCCGAAGCGCGCAACCCATAGCTGAACAGAGGAACAGAATCTGTCTTTGGGTGGCCCATACTTTCTTCAAAGGAATGGATTCGCAATTGATGTTTAACGTGGGCTTTGATAAGATCTAATGGAAGGAAAACTGAAATATTGGTAAGTGTAAATGTATAAAATTTGAAGCGTTTTATAAACATGGAGTTCCAACTAAACAACAGATGACAAAGGCAGTATGCCTAACCAGCGCGAGGTAGGAGTTTCTGAAGAGCTTTTCCTGTTGTTCGAACCCTTGAAACATAGTCGTGAATGGTACCAGGTCTCACAGCTGCATGTTTGCACTCAGGAAGCTCCGCTGTCGCAGACTAACATATCAAGGGCAAGTCATCCCGAGGACAAACGCTGTCAAGTAACTTGGCGTGACTCAGCACAGCCGGCTAACTTGACGCAATATGCAGACTGCTGCTGCTGCAAGGAGGAAGCCTTCTAGATTGGACTGGCTCCTGATGCCGCATAGCTGTCTTAACAAACTTTGGATACACAAAGGGCTTAATGGTTTGCTTTTTATGGCGCATTACTGTCAATGACTCCATACGAGCCATGAAATCTACCCCAGGATCATCCGGAGAAAGTTCGAAGCTCGGCAAACTACAGCTATTTGGGTGTTTCTTTCCATATGATCGCAGCTTAACCAACAAACCAGCCGCTTCCAGCTCTATGAAATCCTTAAGCAAACCAACTGAGAGTTGGAGCATAGCTGGCCGGAGCAGCTTCTAAGACTTGTGTAATCGGGATGAAGATTCCATTCTTATAATTTTCTGAAGTTACCTTTAATTATAACCTTTTTAAATTACATTCTAATAACGCCACCGACAATGCTCAGCTGTGAATAGGGGCATAGCTGGCCGGACTGGCAAATAAAATTCCCCCATCGTGTTGGTGTCGTTATTAGATACAAATGTAAGGTCCTTCAGTCTCTTCATAATTACTTGAGAACCTATGTAAAATAAAAGGCTCAGGAGAGTCACGAAAATGATCGAACGTAGAATGAAATAAAAATATGAATAAAGCATCAAATATTATTTCGATAGTACAAAATGCCTCGATATTACCTATGGAGCGCACCATTCTTTAAGCATAACATGTTGCCCTGATCCTTAAACAGGATATCCCATAGTAGAGTAAACTCAACTAAAGTATTCCGAGTTGTGTGGGTTGGTTTTCGTTTTGGGTGAGTGGCTGGCTGAAGCTACAAACACAAATTGGCACGGCTTGTTTACATGATTGCCAAAATATATGCAGCGTAATGAAAATTCATCGAAAACATCGGAGCCGAGCCGAGCAGAGTTGATCGAAAAGTTGGCAAACTTTTTTGCATTTTGACTGCAAGTTTCATTTGCCGGCAGGACGGCAAAGTTAATTGAATGGCTTGTACTTCATTTAGACGAAACATGGCCGCACAGCGGCATAGAAGAGCTTTATGCTACATATGCTCGTAGTAGTATAACCCCACCAGATTTTGGTCAACCAGGGAAGCAATGCGGCTGCCTGCTAATGAACCAAAAGGCGCAGAGTGTCCTGGTCCACAATAAAAATGCAAATATTTAAACGAACACACAAACACGCCAAAAGAGACACACACAAGGCGGCAAGGGGCGGTGTGGTAGTAGGCGGAGCTTAAATAAAAACCGCAAAATACAAACAAAATGCGCTACAAATACGAATGTGTCTGTGTCTGTGTATGTGCCTGTGTCCGTGTCTGTCTCAGTGTTTGTGTGAAAATTAACACGCAATTTCAGGCTGGCCAAAAGCGTGAATAAAAATCAAAATAAAAAAGGAGTTAAGTCGCCGTCGCCGAAATGCTTAAAGCTGAAAATCAAACAAACAAAGGACAACAAACAGCACGCAAAACGATCGATGAAAATAAACCGAAACTGAGCGATAACAAAAGCAGTCACATACTCAGGCAGGACTCAGGATTGGGACTCAACTACAGCTTCAGCTTCAGGTTGAGGCATCAGCTTCAGCTACAGCTACAGCCTCGGCTAAACTCGACTCATCTTAACTTGTCTCGTGTTGGTTGTCCTGGCCGGGGGAGTCGATTTGACTTGTCTTGGGTCTTGTCGTTGGCTGGCACACTTTAAAGCATTAGTTGGACATTTTTATGGCCATGGTATTAGGCGCTTAAGACGTTCAAGCCAAAAGGATAACAACAACGCGCCGCACAGCCTGGCAAACGGACAGCAGGCGACAACGACAACAACAACAACGGCAACGACAACGACGGACAACGGGCATATAAAAGCAAAGAGGCTAAGTGACAACTAAACTTAATGGCACTTCAACAGCAGCATGGGAAGCAATGGACGCACAAGAGCCCAGGCAGACCGACCAGACAGAGCAATAGCAACAACAACAACAAGCTGAACTGGCTATATCTTCAGCTATAGGTGCGGTGCAAAACTCAACGGACATTAGCCTCATTGAATTGAATGACAAAACAAACGACGAGCGGAAAGGCAGCGCAATGGCAATGGAAAGGCAAAGGCAAAGGCAAAGACGAAAGGCAAAGACGATGACGATGACAACGACAACGACAACAACGAAGACGACAATGTTGTGGATAAGGATAAGCAGTGCGACAACAACAGCAGCAGCAATAAGCTTATAGCACAACAACATGCCTCAGATCCTGGCCAACAGTTGTTGCCCAATGTGAAACAGCAACAGCAACAGCAACAGCGACGAAAATGTTGTATCTAGACGGCATTAAGATAAAGCATGAAAATGCATACATAAACAACGCACAGGCAAGTTCACTTCACGAACTATCAATACACTTACAGACCTAATGAACTGGAAGCCTTATGGCATACTTAAATCTCAAAAGGACATCGTCAATCGTTGTCTCTAGTTCAATTAAGTCGCCAGACATGTTTACATCTCAGTACGTCTATAAAAATGTTTTATGTGCTTAATAATGTCAAAAAGATTTCAAACATTGCGTATGCTTAATATGATTGAATTGAACTTAAGTATTATGCTTTTGATCGCTGAGGCAGGACCTGCTGACAGCTGCTCGATCTGTCAGCATGCCGCAAATCCTTGTGTTAAATATTAATATACTCGTCTATCCATTTACATAATAATGAACATTTTGGGTTACAAACTTGATGGTAAAGTTAACGATGCCATCGCCAAAACACTATTAAGCGAAACGGCAATAGCCATAAAGGGCTCGAGAAAGAGATGGCCAAAGGTTGACCCAAAATAATGGCCACCAATCTTCGCTTTACTACCCCGCACACCCGAACCCCACCATCGCCCCCACCGCCTGAAATGGCCATACAAATGTGTGAAAATAGTGGACAATATGTGTGGCAATGTAAGTTCTTGTCTCCCATTTATTTGTGTGTGGGTGTGTGTGTGTGTGTGTATGTGTGTGTGTTTAGCTATTGTGTAAGTGTTGTGTGTGTGTGTGTGTGTCTCTCGCTCTCTGTGAAGGTGCTGTTAACGCCATTTTTTCGTTGGCCTCGTTGCCATTTTGCTGTCCATTGTTGTTGTACAATTTCCGCATCCGGCGCGTAAACGCTGCCGCTGGCCAAGCTGCGCGTATTGGTTTATGCATGAGGCGCTTGCCACGCCCCAGCACCCGCACAGCCCCCCCGCTGCCCCACCATCGAACACTTCATTTGTCAGGCTCTGGCTCAGCGGGCGAGAGATTCTGGCATGCATTTAAATGAAATGCCAAGCGATTTGAGTCTATAGCGACAAAAACTAAACAACTAAAGAACTGTGAGCCAAGAGAGAAACTCTTTCAAAATGCACTTACCAAAACTGCATCAATTATTCAGCAGCCCATGGCCGGGCCGGGCCTGGTCAGGGATTTAGCCAAGTCGCCAAGTCGCAACGAGTTGAGCAGTTGATGCATGCCTGCAAAATACAGAAAGGGCGGTAAGGAAGTGAGAAAGCCAGATAGTATGCGGCATAAATATTAAATGCAAAATAGCAAAAGTGCTCAGAAATCTTTAACTGGCAGCTGCTGCTGCTGCTGCAGCTGCCCCCCCAAAAACAAAAGAAAAGGACAAAACGAAAAAAGGAGCAAGGTTTCTGGGGCAACAATTCGGGAAGTAGGTAAATTTACGAAAATTATGCGTTTTCTTTCCTTTTTTTTTTATAAATAAATCAAATAAAATATGCACGCGCGTTCGCGCTGAAAGCTGAGGCCAAGAAAAACGATAACAACGGTCGAGCTAGTCAGGAGCAAAGAGTTGGGTGCCAAGGCAGTAGGGGTAAGGTTAAGAGCGGCCAGGAGATGGGAGGTGGTGGGGGAGTGGTGGTGTAGTGAAAAGTCCTTTGTGACCTGGTTTTTGGTCATAACAATATTGCCAACCGAAGCGTGGCGCAGTGCACACAATTACCGTGCCAACGTTTGCTGGGCGATAGCGAATGGTGAGGGCGTGGCATTGTGCGAATGACGTCATTGCTGCACTCGCACTCGCACTCGCACAATTACCATTACGCCCTGGCGACGATAACGACGCCAACGACGAGGACGACGACGTGACCTGGCGACGGTCACTTGGGCTATAGTTTAAAGCCTGCCCATTGCATACTTGCAGGCGTTGCCCATGGCTGACAAATAGACGCTTCTATGTATATATGTATATACATATTTGTGTGTGTGTGTGTGTGTGTGTGCTTGTTTATAACAAGGTTAATCAGCTGCTTGTCTGCTCATTTTAATTGGCTTTGAGCTGGCGCCTTAATTGAGTTATAAAAATGCGAAACTATTTTGCGAACAGCGAAATTTAACGCTCAAACGCTTGATGAGCTTTAAACTTAAGAGCTGCCGCCTCGTAAATAACAAAATGGAATAGGAAATGAGGCGCAAAGTGTTAAAAGTACGGCAGCAACAAAAAAACTATACAAAAAATACAGCATCCGAAATAAAGAGCGTATGCTGAATGGGATTAAGCGACTTGGGAATGCGCTAGATGGTCCTTAAATGCATTTGCAAAGTTAATTCCCAATAGAAGCTTACTCTATCATGTCATGTGGACGAGGAATAAAACACATTTCGAATTCCATTCCATCTTAATTCAAGCAAATTCAAAATAACATTTTCCCAGCAATTAATTCTTACTTTTATGCTTTTTTACCATTTTATGTTCAATTAGATTAAGCTGACCTTACTAGGTAGCATTACACTCGTTACAATTCAAATTTTTAAATATATAATAAATATTAAAAGATTATTTAAGCAAAATAATAAATCATATAATAAGTTATCACACAAACTAAATACATAAACATTCATTTAAATTTGATTGTATTTAATTATGAATGTTGTATCTTTTCCTTGTGTACTTATATTTCATACCATGCCTAGTTAATTCCCCATTAGCTTGTTATTTTAATTTAAAGGTAATATTTTAATAAATAAAGTAATTAAAAGAAGTTTTTAAAACGGTTGCATTTCGTCTCTTTTTCTGTCATTTATTGACCTAAACTTTTACTTGACCTAAGAAATGACTCTTCAAGTTATTAATTTAATTTCTTGGACCTTAATTTCTCAGCACTTGTAACATTTATATAGTATATGCAAAAATGCAAGCTTAATAACCCGCTAAGGATTTTTTGCCTCTAATGTAATTACAAGTCCTTTCAACATTTTCATCTACCTTTTCGCACTACTTCCGCTGAGTGTATCGCGTTTTTATTTAACTCTTTATAAACTGCAGGGCAGCTGAAATTAGAAGAGCGAATGCCAGCAGCAAAAATAAACAAGCGAACGTGTTGCAAACGGATTGGGGCAGGTTAGGGGCATGTTCAGGCCATGCTGGGTGGGTTCAGAGTTCGGGGGGGCGGGGGCTTAGGTCGCATCACGATAACGCTTTGTAAATACTTTTGCTGCACTTTGGCTGTTGTTGGTTTCTTATTTTTTTTTTCTGTTTTTTGTATTTTTTGTCGCTTCCTTTAGCTTGGCAAGGCAAATTTTTTATCTCCATTTGCGCGTTGCGCTTTTTTTCGGAGCTTAACTGGGAAAAATCACAGCCAGGACAAACAGGACTGCACTGACGCTGGCTGCTTTTGTTTTTCGGCGTTAGGAAACGGCAAAAGGATATTATTAAGCGTGGATGTCAGCGTTATCGCCCCAGAGCTGGACAAAAGCAAGCGCTAAGTGCACAGCGGCAGGACAGCAAATAGGACTAACAAAAAGAAGAAAGCAAAGAAAGCAAAAAAAAACGACAAGCAGAGATCCCGGGCGCTGTTCGGAAAGCTCTTTGCCAAATTAAATATTAAAACCATGTGCACTTATGCAACTTTAATGCAATTTTGGCCAAGTAAACGAGCCAAATGCCGCGCCGAAAAATGTTTGGTGGCAGCATCAAATAAGAGAATTACGCGCACATACGCTACGTATACTTAATTTTTGTGTGTTCGGCATCTCAACTTCGGCAGCGACTGCGGTTTTGTGCGCATATAAAAAAGGATTAATACACTTAAAAGGCATTGGGCGGGGCAAGGCGGTGGAAGAAAGCAGAAGTTGGGTTCTCAATTACATTGCCACGCTAAGCGCACATTTACGTGAAAGCCAAATGAAGCCGCAGCAGCAGCAGCAACAACAGCAGCAACAACAAAACAGGCGCAACTACAACAGCAACAACAAAAACAACAACTGGTTGGCCAATAAAGCGAAGCCGCCTTAATTTAGAGGCAGGCCAAGTTTATGTCGCGCAATGGGCATGAAAAATTCAACAGCAGCGCTGACAACGTTGACAAAACCTGGCCCAGGACGGGCAAGGCAAGCAAGGACGCGGCAGGATAGGCAGGACGGGCAGCGTCAGGCCGGGGAGTTGCCATTGCCCAAATGTCACTGGCAGTGTTCGGGTTCGTGTTTGTTGCTGTTGCAACTTGAATCACATCCTTCCCGTACAACTAAACAAGAGATTTTCAGTCAAACAATGCAACACACAACAACACACACATACACACACACACATATATGTATACTATATATATAAACATATATATTACATTCTAGTTATGCATATGTATTGGTTAGCTCTGCGGCAGAGCCACTTGCACTTTGTTGCTGTCTTGGCATTTTACGTGCGCCCCTTTATGTATGCTACAGTTTCCTTCTTGTTGCAGTTGTTGCACTCAGCCGTTGTTCTTGTTCTTGTTGTAGTTGTATTTTTGTTGTCGCGTTGTTCCGCTGAAACAAAGTCGCGCTCTCCACTGATCCCCTGATCCCCTGGACCCCTTTCCGTCGTATTTCCTCTTCCTCTTTTGGCCTTTTTTGCGCCACCACACAAAACTACATTTTACTGCATGACAATTTATTGAGTTCTTTTTTGGGTGTCCTCGCCCCTTTGCCTGCCCCATTGCCCCACTGCTCATTTGGCGTTCCGCGTGGTTTTTGGTTTTTGTTTGTGAATGGTTGACTTCCCCTTGTCGCCTGTGTCCCGCTCAGCTCCCCACTCGGCCTTTGTTTGCCACTCGTTTCTACGTAGTAGGTTCGTTTTGCTGGTTGTAAATTTTTATTGTTCGTCTTGCGCTATGGCAAAAATGCCGCACGACTTCTTGTTTTTCCACCAGATAGTATGTATTTTATTTGCCATGCCACTAACTGGAAGAGCGAAGAGTGCAGCGGAGACACGGGACTGAGATGCCCTAACTAACCTGGCGAGCAGTCAGCTTGAGAATGGAGCACAATTCATACAAAGTAGACTGCATCAAGCCAGTGATTGCTTTAAAGCCAATGAAGCAGCTCAGTTTTCAGTTTATGGCCATCACCTGTTCATTGCAGTTACTTTTAAAATGGTTTATGATATAACAACTGCACAATGTAATTGGGTAAAAGTATAGAGCAAATAAACTCAATACTGCAAAGAGTCCTTTTTAATACAATGAAGGGACTTTCATTTAATTTCTGTCTCTGTTAGTCAACTTGGCAATTTTTGTATACAATTTGTCGTCGGCGGAGTCCTGGCTTATATTTATTTACATATGAGCGTATATCTCTCTTTGTGGTTATGTATGATGAAGTATATCAAAAAGTAGTTAGAGGGCGTGTTTAAGCTCAGAGTAAAGGCTTAAATGTTGTATTATTATAGTAATAAGAATTGGTATATCTCTATATTTAATGTTTGCATACACATATTTCTGTATAAATCTAATTTAAATATGAATTAGGTCGTTTCATATAAGGCATTCTCTTAAAAATCATTGATGATGTGCTGAAATTTAGTATATGAGAATGCAAGCTGTTTCCTACTATATTTAAAATGATCCTAGTCCAAATTCAAATTCAGATTTAGTTTTAATCAAATCGAATTGTTTTTTTACTATACCTAGATCATTTTTTAGAGCATTCATAGTTCATTGTTGTCTGCAAAATGTTGTTTTTCAATTGCCTTTTTATTGTTATTTACATTTTTGCTTTATTTTATTTATTTCATATATGCAAAATTTAGTAAATATCGCAGTTGCTTTTGCTTGCTTTAGTTTTATGTTTGTGCGCTTTTATTTGTTGCTGTTGCCGCTGTTGGTTTTTACTGCTGCTGTGTATAACTTTGTGGCCCACTACACACTCACACACATACACCCACACCCGCCACACACATGGCACACACCATGCGATTTATTTACATTTTTCGTATGTTTTCATTGCGTTTGCCGCAGTTTGTGTGCAAATATCAGAAACATAAACACACATATAGAAAGAAACCGCAGCCAATCTGAAATTTACTTGAGATTTTGATTGTGGGCGCATGTCCTTAGAAGCATATTTATGAGCTGGCCACAAATCAGCAGCAGCGAAACTTCATTCATAACTCTGAACAGAAAAGGCAATCAAAGCCACAAAATTTGTGCATGGCTCGACACCTGCAAAACACACACACACACACACACACACTGGCACACACACATGCCAGAATGGGGGCCAGGGCTGTCAGCTGTGGACGCATAAAAAATGCAGCCCATCCCCAGTAAGCCGAGCAGTGGTGCAGCTGACCAAGCGTTGACCAGGCACACATTAAATATGACCAACATGGCCAGCGTCTGTCGTCCTGTCGTCCTGTCAGGACTGACTTTATATCCGGGCGGGGCACAGCCGTGTGAATTTACACACATTCCAATTTGCAGTTGCTGCAGCAACTCCAGCTCCTGCTCCTGCTGCTCCAGCTCCAACTCCAGCTGCTGGCTGTTGTAGCTGCGGTCATTTGTCGGTTAGCCACCTTGTTCGCGCCCCTGGCAAGCACATCTTCGATTTCGTAGGCTCCACTTGCCCTTGAGTGTCGTCTCTGGACTATTAAAACAATAAAAACCTGCATAAAACAAACTTTATGCCCATGCACAACGTGCCCAATGTTCACTGTCCAGCATCCTGGCAGATTGCCCCGCCACAGCAGCAGTGGCCAACAAGTGTTGTTGCTGCTGTTGCGGTCCTGCTGCTGCTGCTGCTGCTGCTGCTGCTGTTTCTGCTACACCTGGCTGCACTTGCGGACAACATGTGGTATGCGTTATATTTTATATGGCGCTTGCCTTTAATATTTATGAAAAGTGTTGCCCGCTTTTCGGCGCTGGCCACTGCGCTGCGGCATTATATTCGCCTCGTTTCGTGGCCATGGGCGTGGCAAGTCTGTGTGTGTGTGTGTGAGTGTGTTTGGTATGTGTGTGCGTGTGTGCGAGCTTAAGTGTTGCTATTGGCGCGCTCAACTAATTTGAAATTAATGAAATTCCTTGAATAATTGAATTTGAATCGTTGGCATCTGTGCAATTAGTCGCTGCCATCGAAATACGGACACACACAAGCCAACACACACACACACACACACACCGATAGCTATAATAAGCAGCGACGTTAACAGCGCACCTCATTATATGTCATGTGATCTCATTATGTCCTGCCTGGCCTGGCCTGGCCAGCCAGATACCGAGACTGGTTTTAGCTCGTAACTCCTATATATGTATTATGTACAGCCATAAGCTCTACATATGCATAAGTTCCATGTGTGCGTGTGTGTGTGTGCGTGTGTGGCATGTGGCATGTGGATTTACAGTGGCGCTATTTAGTGCATGACAGTTAAATGAGTTGTGGCCTGTATCTCTGTAGCTAGATTTGGGTGCATTTAATCAAATAAGCAGGCTTACGGCCATACACCAATGAAAATTTAAGCGAAAATGTTTGCCAAATTTAAATTGCAGTCAGTTAAATAACTAAGAGACTAACTGGCTTATCAATTAAGCTGAGCATATTGTAGTTGTGCTTGCACACAGATTTGTTTAACTAGCACTAAATTGTATAATTAATGTTTGTTAAAACAGTTGAGCTATTTAGAAACTTGCAACTAAGACAAAGCGACCTGCAACTGCCAAAATCTCATTAAGTAAAAACATATTTCAGTCAACAGTTTTGGGCAAATAAACTTGGCAATTTGAAATCAAACTCCTACTGAACTTGTGCGATTAGAACAATACAAGGAAGCTTTATAAATATTATTCAATTGAATATTCTTAATAGAGAATCTAAAATGTTTTTTGCTTACATGTCTTTTAAATTCTGCATACTTTTTTATATTTATTTTTTATTTCTTAAAGAACTTAATTTTTTTTTAAATTTTTGTACGAAAACTTTGTTTATTTATGTCATTTAATTAAAATAGCGAACATCTTATATACAAGACATTCATTATCCGCTTGGTATATCTCTTAATAAGATCTTATTTGAGGACACTCTCCAAAGTCTTTAAAAAACATCTAATAATTTATTATTAGCCATTAAAACACAACCAATTTCTAAAATGCTGATGTGAAATGCGCCTGAATCTGATCGAATAGCTTAGCAGTAGTTTTAAAACAAAGTTTGATGAATAACTTTAATCATATAAACCAACAAGACAACAGCTTGCAACAAGGACTAGAATTACTGTCAATTGCAACTTTGACATGTCAGATAATCTGTTGAACTACTTGTAAAGCTAATAATGAAGAGAATTTTCTAACTACACCATTTATAACCCAATAAATTAACTTCCATATTGCAAATTCTTACAACACTTTTAAGCTATTGCAGCTTGCCACATGCAAAGCTGTTGCCCTCATTGCGTGGCAAGTTCTTCGACGATTAGTGCCCCTCATTATGCATTCCCATGGCAGGGCTACGCTCTTGGCATAGGGGACAGCACAATAGATAGCTTAGCTACCCCAAGGCACACATAACCCTGCCACCAGCCCAGCCACCAGCCAAGTTTCCACACCCTTTCCAGTTGCACATATTACGCATACGCCCTGTTTTTGCCCGTCGCTTGCTATCTGCCATAGCAATCAACATTTCTCATATTTAAAATTGCAAATGCCACACACACACACACACACACAGATACACACACACTGACACACACAGAGACTCACAGCAACTCACATACAGTTTTAATCGACTTCATTTGCTCATTAGGTGGATGGTTCTACGTGTCGCTTGAATGTCCTTGCGGCGGGGCTGCATTACAACATTTCTAATGCGATTTTCCGTTCTGACATCGCCAACGCCATCGTCTCCATCATAGCGACAGCTGCAACGCGTAATTGTTTCCTTGTTAGTTGCATTTGCGGCACGTTCACCTAGGCTGCCCCACCTGGCTGTTGCCAATGCCACAGTTGTGCCGCCGCCGCAGCGACACGTTGAATGCATTTATGAATGGGCTGCAACGATGGGCCAACACTGGCATCGTCAATTGTAATTACTTGCAAGCACTGAGAGTCCTGTGCGGCCGTATTTAGGCTTCGAAGCATGTCCCGGCATTCATTTGCCAGCCACGAGCCCGAACATTAACGCTGCAAATTGTCCGCTTTGTTGCGGCTGCCAGCTGAGCACAAGCGACTCCCAAAGCTGGCAACGTTTCGCATTACGCATACGCCACACGGACACTGGTTACAGGGCGCAGGACGCTGGACACTGGACAGAGGACACAGGACAGAGGACATTGGACACTAGCCACTAGACACTGCATACAGTTCACTGATGGCTTCCTATTAATTTGGTGGCTCAGTTCGGGGCTGTAATTGCATTTTATTTGGCTGTCGCTGTCCCTGTCGCTGGTGTCGTTATTTTGGTTTAATTGGTTTTTGTGTGTTTTTAGCGCAGAATCTATTGGCCTTAATTAAAATGCAACAGTGCGTATGTGCAATGTAACAAAAAGTCACTGAACACACAAATAAAAAGCCATCCTAAATAAAAGGCCATCCAAAATGTTTGCCCTGCACCTGAGCTGCAATTCTATGACATCGTCACTGGCCAACGAGATAAAATAACTGCAAAATGTTGACAGCCAACGTTTCAGAAGTGGGTAAGTTTTTATTGACAGCAGAATGGCATGATTGCTGCTGACCCGAAAAAACCAGCTAGCTGATAAAAAAAGCAGTTCCCAAAAAGGATAGCAGCCTCTGCCTGTCGACACTTCAAAAAATAAAAAATAAAACAACACACACACACACACACACAATAAACGTTGGTCAACTGGCTTCGTTTTGCTTTTATAATTTACATTGTTTGCGGTGGCAGCGCCAGCGGTCGCCCAGTCGACTGGAAGGGGCAACAATATTCCCAACGTCGAGCTTGGTTTACTCTGAAAAGAACAGTTATAGAGCAGGACCTCTATGCACATGAACGGGCAAATGGCAAATGCATATCTAAGAATTCGATGAAATTGCTTCTAGGCATTTTAAAACATGCATACGAGAAAAAACATAGTTTTTACTACCATAATAGTTATTTAGTTCTTTCCCAATGAAATTGAAATGCCATTAAAGTGATTATACATATTTCTAGTTAGTATTTCTGTAACGTATACTATGTATAGTATATATGTAACGTTTCATACTTTTCTAAACATATTTTCCATAATAACTTTTCTTTTTTATATGATATGATATTTGATAATTTAATTGATCATTTAAGAACATACCCATACACTCGTACCACAAATATTAATTATTGCATTATATGGTATATTAGATTAATATTTTGTACTTAAACCAAATTCCTAATAGAATGTGTGTTTTAGCGACGTATAATTTGTAAATGAAATATTTAGCAGGCTGACGTCGAGCCTGCCAAATATTTCATTTACAAATTCCTAATATTTTAAAGTATTTTTTGGTAATCTGTTAAAATAATTAAATAATTTAAATATCATTTCCCCATTTATTCTCTTTCTAGTTATAATGTTAGCTAACTTTTCATTCTATTAAAAATTAGATGAATGCTTTCCTTGAATATTAAACTCATTGATCAAGCCGTCCTAATAGCAATATAGCAATAAGCAAATTTTAATACAAATAAATAATTGTTATATATCAGAAAAAAAGCAATTCAAATTACATTGACAATATTCTTCTATATACAATATTATTGATCTGCCATTTACCAAACCCTAATTCTGATTATTTATTATATAGAATGATTGTTAGTCAGAGTGTAAATGCATCTGTACTACATACAAAAATGCTTTTTACAGTGTCCCGAAATAAGGCTAATGGAGATTTTAATAGTGAAATAAAGCTAAAATTTAATATGAAAACATTTTTTTGAAACATGCACATTTTTATACAATCGAAATAACAAAATGTTTATACCCTCTGCCAGGAGAAACTCATATATCTACTCTGTATGTGGCAGTTGCCCATGTCCATGTCCGCTGATTGCAGTGACAATTGCAAGGACACGTCAGGAAGAAGCGGGCGGAGATGGGTCAGTTTGAAGTGATTGATGGTTCATGGGCATGTCAATTGCTAGACCGTTTGTTGCATCCACTCCATGCTGCCCAGTCCCCCCCCTCCTTCCCTGCTCTTTACAGTTGATGCTGCTGCCTGGCTGCTATTGCAGTTTAAACAGATTAGAGCCACTTTTCTGCTGACACTTTTTAGCGAAGCGACAAAAAACGCGCGCGTTTATTGCCGCATGTTGAGCGCGTTGTTCAATTTGAAACGACACCTGGGCCAAGGAGCAGCACAACAACAATTATGTAAGCAACAACAACTGGCAAATGTTTAACAGGCTGTCCATTTTTTATTTGCCTTGCAAATTAAAATCCAACACATGTTGTTTAATTAAAAAAAAAAATGTATACACGAGCATTGCATACGCCAGTTAAATATAGACTGTAAAACTGCGCAGGATCGCAGGATGCCTTATAACACAATGCTTTCAAATTAACGAGCGTGAAAAATCATGCGACAGCAGTTTGCAAAATATTTGTCCTGTGGCCAATGCAAATTAATTCGTCATATTTCATGTGTGAGTGCAAAGGACACAATTCAATTTAACTGCTGCAGAGGCAGCTTTAAGCAGAAGTTTCAAGATTCTCAATATTGGCATGCAATTTTAACAACAATATAGTAAAATTTAAATGCCAAATTAAACTACAGTTCAACCATGATCAATAATGGGTTTCGCGGAGGAATCGATTGGGTTTTGACAAAGTTATGTTAAAATCTAGAAAGAATAAATAAGCTATTAATAAAAATTGTACTCTAAAATCAGTCTTCGAGTGAAATCATGCCTAAAATGTATTCCGTATAGAAATCAGTTCGATTTTAACAAAGAAATGCAAGGTTGATGTCTAGATTGAGTAGTTAATACTAAGTAGTTAACTACTAAGTGTAAGGATTCTTACAATGTCAAGAAAATGTCCGACATGTGAAATCAGAGACATAATATAAAATTGAAAGGTCTCAACAATCTAGGGATCAAATCATTACTAATAATGCATTCCATGGAAAATGCAGTTCGCTATCGACAAAGTTATGATAGGCTGAAGACTAGCGACATTATTTTCTGGAAAATAACGATCTCTGCAAGACTTACAAACTGAGGGAAATATAAACTTCAAGAAATTAAGGAAAATAAAATGCCAAATCAATCAAAATCATGACCAAAAATGCATTCCGCATAGAAATCGGCTTTGACAAAGTTATGGAAATTGAACTTTTAATCGCATTCTCCCTCCCATCTTCTGCTTCACCTTGTTGCTCCTTCCATACAACATAATCCCCTTCCCAATTAACCCTATTAAAAAACGAGACACCCTGTATACAGACCTAAAATGAGATGAGAAATGAACAGATGTTTCCTTCTGCCTGCTACATACTTTTGCACAGTTTTAGTAAGCCCTTTTACCCAATTTATGTGTGCAGTGAGTAAATACAATATATAATAAATATACACAAATGGGAAATAAAGAATTTGTTTGCTTAAACACAGATAGTTCTAGGGGCCAAAAATGACATGGCAATTTATTTCATCTGCAAAGATTAATGGGTTTTTAAAAAGAAAATGCAAAAATGACATTGCCCTCGTTAGAATTTGTTTATTAGTTTATACAGCAGTTAAAAGCAAGAAGAAACTGAGTTATGGCCCATATGCGAGCTCCTCTGCCGAAAAATATATGACCATTGTTAACTTATGGGACAGCAAAGCAAGTGACCATGGAGAACATATGAGAGGCAGTGTATGGTGAGATAGAAATGTTGGTTTAAAAAGTTTAAATTGGATGTAGAAAAGCGTTAGATAGACAGCATGGAATGTAATTCCTGTTAATATCTAATATTTCGAAGAGTGACACCTTTCAGCAAAATGAAATATGAATCTTCTGCTGCTTTTATGATACTTTTGATACCATTATCTTCCAGATACACTTGCCAGTCGCTGCTTGTCGCTGCAACTGAAAGCGTAACTCGGTTGCTTGCCAAATTTGAAAGGATCTGCAATAATTCACGGCAATTCAGCCAGAGAGGCAGCGCTGCATATTAAGCGAACTTTCGCCTATAATCATTACCCATATCAAAATAAAACCCCAAGCCGCAGACAAACTTTTCACATATGACGCCAAGTTTTCTTCATGTTTTGCTTTTTCTTACTTATTTTTGCCACCGAGTTTTGGCTACTTAACTGCAGCTGCAGCTGCAAAAGTGCCAAAGCAACAACAGCAACAAACAAACAAACGTGACGAGTGCAGCAAATGCCAAATGATGAAATTCAGAAAAAAGAGAACAGAGATACACACACATACACATACACATACCTATACATACTCACACACTTATACACGTACACGCAGAGAGAAATGGCAAAATAAAATGGCTGTCGAGGCTGGCAAAAAAAAAAAATGGGAGAAGAGAAGAGAAGGAACATTTCTAATGAAGTTTTCAACTCGGATGCGAGAAAAGCACAAAAGTAAATTGATTGCAATTGGAATCAGTAGCAGAAACTCGTAACGTCAATCAAATTGAATTCACAGAGACGCCGCCAGATGCTCGACTGTACCGGATTGGACTTGGGGGCGTGGCAGCTGATACGCATGCCAGGCCAAAAGGAGCGCACAGGCATCTCAAAGGCGGCAAAAGGCATATATCATCACATATGAAACTTTGTTAATGAAATAGGTGTGAGTTCGGGTGTGTGTGTGGGAGAAATGCAATAAAACTTGAGTGAGCTCAACTAAAGTAAAATTGCTTGCTGGCTGATATCTGAGACTGCAGCAACTGCTGCTGATTAAAAACGTCAATAAAAATCGACTGCACAGCAAAATTGAAGTTGAATGCAAACGTTTATTGAATGCCAAATGAGTGCATCTAATGCCAAATGAAATGCGATGCATTATCTAATGAATTGTGAAGCTAAAAACGTGCAAAGGACTTGAGTCGCGTAACATAATACGAGCGTATTGTGCATTTATTCAACGTAAGCAGATTTAGCAATACAAATAGCATTATAGTAAGGATTATTTTATATTGAAAGGCAACAAATACGTATTCAATTGCATAAGTACGAGTGGCTTGTGCACATTTCAATAAACCTTTTTTAAACGGTTTCAGACATTTATAGAAATAAAGTTTAATAGCGTACGAGCTGCCACATATACTTATACTTATATACCAAATTTGCTCATTCTAGCTCAAGTACTTATGGAGTTATAATTGTGAATATATTTACTGTCTAGTTTCAAGACATTGTCCTGAATTTCACTCAAATGGTAACCAACTTACACATTATATAGTCTCCTTGGTACCAGTTCTTGCCCATTTTATGGGCAAAACTAGGTTTTCTTCTCCCAAGTACAGCCTGTACATATTTGACTAAGCTTAGCTTTAAACTGGTTTCCAGCAATTGTTGCAATGTAGTTGATCTTCAATGAATGCCACACAAAATGGCATACCAAATTTGATTATGTTAACTGAAGTAGTTCCTCAGCTATAACTGTGCAGCACAATTCAAACTAATTTCTATGCATTGTCAAGCAATTCTCATCAGGCTCAGCCACACCTTCCTTTTGATAATGTCATGGCAGTGTTACAATTTTAACACTTGCCAAAAAGCAGAGCTGAGCAGTTAGACCAGTCCGAGAGCTGCCAGACGATGACGTTTGCATTAAAACAAATGTCAGTCGGTGGCGGTGGCGTTGACGTTGGCGTTGGCGTTGGCGTTTACGTTGGTTGGTTGGCGTCGCTTATCACTCACAGGCATGAGTAGCATTAAAAACTGTAGCATGCTTTTAAGCGCAACTAAAACTGCCAACAGCAGCGACTGCAACAGTGACTGCGACTGCGACAGCGACGTCGAGGTCAGCGTCAGGTTGCTGCTCATTTGGCGTCGACTGCAACATTTGTCAACATGCCAAGCGTTTAAGGCAGCTGCACGTGTCTCTCACTCTGCTGTGTGTTTGTGTCTGTGTGTGTGTGTGTGCTGCACGCTTGACCTGGCGCTGTTTTAACTGTGGTTAACATATTTTTCAAGCGCTTTTGCGGCTAGCAGCGAGCAGCGGCAACAACTTCATTCTTGCTTTTGTGTGGTTTTTATGGCTGCGGTTAGCCAGCTGCAGTTGTTGTTTTCTGAAAAATAGTTGTTTCTATTGTTGTTGTTGTTGTTGCTGCAGTTGCTGTTGCTGTTGCTGTTGCCACAAAACTAAAACCAGAAGCTGCGTGTTAATTTTACATTTTTACGCTTTCATGGCCGCCACTTGCGTGCCTCCGCCATTGGAATGCGTTCGTCCCTGTCCCACTCGCTGTGTCGTCCTGCCATCAGTCGATCCCTGCTGCTCAGTCTGCTGCGTCAGGACGAAAGTTTCAGCTCATTGTTTCGTTAAATTTTAAGCAGTTTTAGCCATTTGCTATTGTAGTTTTTTGTGTTGTTGCTGTTGCTTTGTTGCCAGTGTTAACCTTTATGGCCGCAACAGTTTAAGCTGATGGCTTTTTTATGGCTGACTTTTCGCATGCTAAGCGCAGATTACGCATACGTCGCGTTGAACGCAGCCAGCAGTAAACATCACACGCACCATACACACACACACACATACATAATAATACCACAATACCACACTCACCCCCCGCTCGCTAGCTGGTTGAAAATTTATAAAATCAAACAACGACATGAGATTTGTCGCCTCTCTTTGGGGGAGCCTTTTATATTTCTGCCTGGCTTTTAAAATATGCTGCAGTTTTTATATTTTCTGTTATTTTTTCTTTTTGCAATTTGCAATTTGCTCCGCACAGCATGTGGCTTTGTGGAGGCGTGGCTTGGTCCTGCGCTTGGCACTCTTTTGGCTTTGACTCCGGCTGCTGGGTTGACTTTTTGGCCATTTAAGCCAGTTTGAGTGGCATAAGCTGCCATTAATTTGAATTATAGCCAAGCCAATCATTTTAGCTTTGCCATTCAACTGTCAATGCAATTTAATTTATACTCGCATACCATCCTCACATTCTCTGCAAATTCGATAGCCAAATGCACGCACTGATAATGCTGATAAACGATGCTGCAGAAAAATTGGCCAATAATATCGACAGCTCTGAGCTATGAGGCTAAGGCCTTAAACTGTTAAGCAAATAGCAAAAGAAAATCTGTTTCGGGATGCCGCAGATTAAGGAATTTCTAATCGAAAGAAAAACATTGTTCGTAGTGGCTGCTTCTCTGGTTAACTGGTTAAAGAAACTTAAATGTAGTTAATAATGCATAATACAGAACCTAAGATCAATTACAGCTTAGTGCTTACGATGAAGCAAGTGAAGAGCTCAATATCGGCTTCACCAAGCGGATTAACCAACATTTTCATCACAGCTTAAGCATAACCCTTCAAGAACTAACCAGCGGTCAGGAACTTCAAAATTTTAGTGGGGATATTGTCTAAATTGCAAAGAAGTTTAATAAACATAGATGAAAAGCTGATTGTCGACTTGACCAACATTTTCTTCACAGGTTAAATTTAACCTTTCAATAATTAACCAGCGGTGAGGAAGATCCCAAATTAAGTATGGATATTGCCAATATTGCGCAAAAGCTTAATAAACATAGATGAAGAGCTGATTGTCGACCTCACTAAGTGGAATGACCAAAGTTTTCATCATAGGGGAAAATTAACCCTTCAAGAATTAACCAGCGGTCAGGAACATCCAAATTTTAGTGGGGGTATTGTCACTACTGCAAAGAAGTTTAAGAAACATAGATAAAGAGCTGATTATCGACTTCACCAAGCCAACCAACATTTTCATCAAAGGTTAACTTTACATCCCAAATTAAGTAGGTGGCTATGGCCAATATTGCGCAAAAGCTTAATGAACATAGATGAAGATCTGATTGTCAACCTCACCAAGCGGATTGACCAACATTTTCATCACAGGTTAAGCTTAACCTCTCGAAGAATTAACCAGCGGTGAGGAACATCCCAAATTAAGTAGGGTTACGAAGAGCTGATTGTCGATTGACCAAGTTTTCATCACAGGTTAAGCTTAGCCCTTCAAAAAGTAACCAGCGGTCAGGATCATACCAATTTGTTATGCGTGTATTTCCAATATTGCAAAAAAGTTTAGTGAACATAGTTCTAGAGAGAGTAGCGAGAATTCTTATAGGATAAGCTCCTCATCCTGTTGAGATATTTTGTCGAAGGTGACTTTTTCATTGCGTAATCTATTTTAAGTCAAAACGATTAATAAAAGCAGTAAAGATAAAAGTTCTAAGCTATAAAAAAGCGCTTAAATGTTTTCCTACCACAGCGATAAATTCTCTTCTGCTACTTCGAATATTTAAAAGGGATACGAATAAAGTAATTTCAACTTTTTATCTTGGAAGAAATAGTATATGCTACTATACCAATAATATGATAACATTTTATGATACCATGAAAGCTGTTTATTCAACTTAAGAATTTAATATGATCAAACCGTTGAAATGGCAAGATTTTCTATGGTGAATGCTGCTGAGCTTTGCATTTGGCCTTTTGCAGCTGGCAAGCCATTTAAAATACCAGCAAAATGCATTTTTGATATTTTAGTTGCTTTTTATCCTTTGCCTTTGCCGTTGTTTGTGCCTTCTCGTTCAGGCCAGGCCAAAGGCAAAACACTTTGATCGCCTTACAGCGCACGAACATTGCAAATCAAATGATTTCCGTGCTGGCCGACAACAACCACAACAACAACAAAAGCAGTTGCAACAGCAGCAATAAGCAATAAGAGCAACAACAACACAGCCAAAGCAACGACATGGCAGCGGAAGTGTTGCTGCTTTCCTTATAGCCATAGTTGCTGCTGTTGCTGTTGTTGCTGTTGTTGTTGTTGCTGTTGCTATGGCAAGAAGGAAAATAGTGTGCAATTTACCTTTCAACTATTAAACGTCCGTGGTAAATGCACAAAGCGAAATCAAAGTGGCATGAAAGCGCACCGAAGACATTGAAAAACAAGCAAAAGAACCAAAAGCAGCGTTCGTACGATAGCTTAACCCTTTTGCAACACGACTAATGCTATTAAAGAGCATTACACACAGCTAAAGAAACACACACACACGCACACACAGGCACACACAGGCACACACAAAGTGGGTGCCACAGAAAATTAGAAAAAAATATTATTGTATGCATTGTATTGAATGGTTACGATTTCCAAAGGTGTTAGGGCTGTGTGTGAAAAGGAAATGCCAATGAGCTCGTTCAAGGGGTACCAAAGGAGCAGGGGGGTGGCAGAGGGAGAAAGGAGGGTTGGGTCAGCTCAATGGGTTCAATTTCTGTTTGTCTATCCGTCTGCCACCTCACCTGTACAGATATGCAT
The DNA here is from genome assembly GCA_037075165.1 of Hirtodrosophila histrioides. NCBI lineage: Eukaryota > Metazoa > Arthropoda > Insecta > Diptera > Drosophilidae > Hirtodrosophila > Hirtodrosophila histrioides. Next base: position 540,422 of record JBAMCL010000287.1, read on the forward strand.
GGACTTTTAGACACTTGGATGCTCAACAAGCACTTTGGCTGCTGAGTATGTTGAATTCATAGACAAACTTTGTTCAGTGATTGCATTTTCCACAGGTGTAGATGCAAATACGTCCAAAAAGGAAATGCAATGTGCCCTTTCGGAATTTAATTCACTTCAGGCAAAGCATTTTATTCTATATATATATATATTATATCTGCAAAGCCCTGTGAAAATAAAATTCTCTTCAAAATTTGGTTAGTGCAACTTGGCAACACAAAGTAACGAGTCACAAGCACGAGAGATAAAAAGTAACGAATAGCAACAAGACAAGGACGAAACAAGATAGAACAAGATAAATGTGTAGGGAGAGTTTATGAAGAAAATTATGTAAGACAATGAAATAAAACGAAACAGATTTTTTAATAAACTTTACGCAGGGTTTTCACTTATGAATATATTAAGAATATGCATTAATAAATATTCAGCTCGCTCAAACTATAGAATAGTGCTGCAAGGACTTGTAAGGCTTTCCTTTTCATCAAAAATTCGCTTCTTTTGTTTCCAACTCATATAACTTGGTCAGATAAACTTTAATTATCATAAATAGAACTGCAAGACATGAATTTTCAGATATTAAAATAATTAATTCTCGTATTGATCTACATCCATGCTAATGTCATTTTATTAACCTGTAGATCAATCCAAAAATTAACTATCTTAATTTGCTGAAAATTCATATTTTTTCTATTTTTTCATGGTCATTTTCCAAATTTTCTCCTATAGATATTGATATATACAACAAATGAAAGATAGAATGAGTTTAAGTATATACTTAACTTACATATGTAAGCAATAGTAGAAATATTAGAGCTCAGTTAGGTATAAACTTTCCCTTAACTAAGTGTATTACAATATTAAAGAAATAACATTTAAAAATAGTAAGTAAAATACATTTGCTAATTGTAAATTTGCAATTCTACAAAATGCTGTGCTTATTATCAGCACAAATTGATTTTTCCTGTCAGCTATCCCGCTTATTTATTTTGCATTAGCACTTTTAATTAAACACTTGGCAGAGGTGGCAACTGCCGGTGGCAACTACAAACTGGAGAGCACCCGGCCAAGCACCCCGCCGAGCACCTGCCCGATCCGTTGCACTCGGCAATCATTGTAATTAAATCAATGAATGATTCATGTGAGTGCGCGCTGTCTCTCCTTTCGCCAACTGGTGCCACTGCCACTGCTGCTGCTGCTGTTGCAGCTGCTGCATTAATGCAAAATCCGTGTACTTAGCGCAAATGGAAAAACGCAGCAGGCGTCCGACACTTGGCCAAGTGGATAAAAGTGGCTAAAAAGAGTAGACTAAATCAGCGTGCCAACAGCAGCGGCGTTCTGCTAATTTTAGTGTCAATTAATTTGATAGCAAACACTTGCCAATTGCAGTGCTCGTTGCACTTGCAACTGCAACACCCTGACACCCTGGCAGCCCCGCTACAACCCAACCCAACCCCCAGTTGCCAGACTTTAATTTTGTAAAAGGCTTTGAGCATTAACTATGGCGGCACTGAACATGTTGACAGTTGTTGTTGTTACAACTGTTGTTGTTGTTGTTGTTGTTGTTGCCAGGACTCTTTGGCGCCTTTGGCTGGCCCAAGCTGGCCGCCTGTGTGAAAATTAAAATAAATTCGCCATGTTTATTGCATTTGCGTTGGGTAATTGCTTATACAATTTTATACGAAATTAAAAGCCACTTTTTTTTGCATTTAACATTTAAATAGGCTTTTAATTTAAATGAAACGGAAAAGCTGAAGGCAACGATGCATGTAAGTGTGTGTGAGTGTGTGTGAGTGTGTGTGTGTGTGCATTGGGACAGCCTTTGGCATAATTAGCTTGCGGACATAAATTGCCAGCAAGTCCTGTAAATGTTAATGTGGCAAAATTAATTAAGCATGCCAAAAAAAGCAGCCTTTCTCTGGGACTCGATATAAATTTATAGATAATGCGCCGAGTTGGCTAAAAACGTGAAAGCCACAGCAAAGGAGAAAAACTGCCAAAGGTAAAATCAATTGGGCTTAATCTATAAATATTGAAATTACGAAATATATTTTACTTGCGATAATTAAAGGCACAATAACCCGAAAAGGCATTTAAGTTGAGAAATGGACCTCTTAAAATTAAAAATAAATAATTCGTAAATGAAATTCGCACAAGCCTGATTTTTCATAATGAAACTTAATATCAACTATGCTTTTTGATTAAATTTAAATTGCTTTTCAGCTTGTTTGTTCTTTAACATTTGTTGTTTACAGTTTCGTAACAATTTCAAAGAGTCCTGCTACAATCATGATTGAAATACGGTTTTATTTTATGGTAAACAAGTCCACAATTCAACTAAGGAACTGTTTCATTTATGGTAAACAACTATTTTGCTCCACTTGAATATATATAAATTGTTGGCTTACATTTGTCATCTCTACGATCAAGAACATTTCGCAGATGTTCCATTCTAAAATGCAATGTCCTTAGCAGCCATTATAACTTCTGTCGCACTCTGAATGGCTTTCTTGAGAGCTCAGGCATCATACCATAATCAGATGCCGCAATCTTCGTTTGGCCCCCGCTGTCCCGCCTATACACAGTACACATTACTCACAAACTTTCATTTCTATGCAATTTCTCCAGCACATTTCTCTAATCCTCACCTTGCATTTCAAAACAATTTACGTGGCCAGGCAGCTGCGTATCTTTGTCTGTCTGTCTGACTGTCTGTCCCTCTGTCAGTCAGTCAGTCAGTCAGTCAGGCTCCTTCTTAGTCCTCGTCCCTCTAGTTCTGCAGCTGTATTCTTCCTGCTGTCATTCAAGTGGCGTTGTCTGCTCGTTAGCACACCTTCGACTCCCTACCCGTCTCCATCCCCATCCCCATCTCCATCTCCATATCCATCTTCTTCTCAGTCAGCAGCTACATCTTGGCCACAGCAGTGAGCCAGGCCCAGCCGAGCGTCTTCATTCCCAGCTTGTCAACGTAGAGACACATTTCTGTTTATGTCTTTATCTATGTCGCTGTCTATTTCTGAGTATGTGTGTATGTGTGTGTGTGATTGTGTGCTTGTATTTGTATCTGTGTGCGCTCCTTGACGCTGTGGTTCTGACTCCTTCAGGAGCAGCTGCATCTGCAGCCATCAAGTCTGTCATTTCTATAACTACTTTTGTTACTTACTAGTTAACTGCGTACCAGTCAGGCAACACACAGTCTCCACACATGCATATACTACGCAACTTTTGCTTCCATTTACATCTGCAGAGCAACATGCCGCGCCCCCGACCCCGCCCACGCCCCCGCTCGAGCAAGCCTTTCTTTGCAACACTTTTGCACAATTACATACATTTTTAAGTGCGTTCGTGCCTGCGCCTCTGTCCTATCTAACTGTTGTTGTATTCATAACTACTTTACGCCACGCCCATACGCCCATACACGCACACAGATACACACCCACACACACACCACACACACACACAGGCATACCAATATGTAGAGTGAGCCTTTATTAAAGTTTTATCGCATTAAAAATTTCTTTGCCACTTGCAAACATTTTTCGTGCAAAAACACCAACAAAAAGCGTGCCAAAAACTCAGCCAGGCAAGCAAGGACTAGAGATTGGGCCCAGAGATTGGCGGGGGGAGGTGGAAGGGGGAAGGGGGCCAGAGATTCGGCAGGGACAGAGACAATGATGTCGTTTCATGTACACCTGTTTCAAGTTGTTTTTATTGTTGTTGTCGCTGCTGTTGTCGCTGCTGTGCATATTTGAATACACTTTTCGTTGGCCGCTTAACTTAAATCTCCACCCGTTGCACACCCCTCACACGCCCCTGGCCCAATGCAAGTTTAAGTGGGGATTTTACCTTTGGCAAGGCTGTTGCTGTTTTTATTATTGCTGTTCTTGTTCTTGTTGTTGTTGGACAGGTAATGACAGTTATGTCAATAAGTTTCCCAACACAACTTAAGCAGTTCAGCACAAAAATAAAAAATAAATTCATATAAATTATGAAGAACTGCTGAGCACTGGATTCGACTGAGAAATATCCAGCCAACATTGAAGATAAATAATAGATGATTTAGCTTAGAAACTTATAGATCATATGACAGTTCATTTAAAGGATTAAGTGCTAAGGAAATAATGACAGTTCTCAGAACCTCTTGCTTTTATACTACTGACGATATATGAGAGCTTTATTTATCGAATATATGCTAATATTTCTATCAAAGATTCACATAATATCATAATTATCATATCAATAGCGACTGCTTTCTAAACCTATAATAATAGCTTATTCTCAATCTAAGATTCAATTGCTTTCCTAAATTAGAATAGCAAGCAATTTGGATTTCATGAATTGATTGGAATTGGAAATGGAAACAGAGCAGATTATCATATAAACCATTATTACATACGTCGAAGTTGCCTTTCTTTAGCAATTTTGGAATACAATTCCAGTTTTTCGCGGAGAAAATTTATAATGGTCTAAAATATTTCGTGAATTAACAAATGGACTTGAATTATATAGAAATTATGAGTTTTTATATAAGAAATGTGTGCATGTTTTGATATGAAATGAAAGATAATTAAATAACCTTTAAAAAAGTAAAAGCTTGTACATTTAATTAGACATAAATAGAAGCAATTAAAATTTGAGCTATAAAAAAATAATATCCTGCCAATAAATAGTATTTAGGGCTCGTCTGTTCTCAAGGTACATCATTTATTAAATCCTTATCGTCATTTTGATTAAGTATCTAGATATATGTTAGCTCTTGCTTCAGCATACACCTGTATGCCTTAAAAAACCTTATCCGTAAAGAGCATCAGCTAATGTGCTTAAAAGCTACTCCAGCAAAGTAAAACTTTCATTGTTTCACTAAAATCTAAAAAAATAGAAGGTGAAATAAAAGAATTTAATTTCTATATATGCAAGCATAGTTATAAATAATACGAAAAGAGGCTTGGGCTTTGTAAACTTTCACAGCATGCAGGCAACCCATTTAGTTTTGTTGGCAACCCTGCACAATTCATAAATTTGCGTGCAGCGGGAGCCACATAAAAGGGGGAGCTGAAAAGTGGCGCACTTTTTGTATAATACTTCTATATATATATGTAGATGTTTTTATTTGAATATGCAAATTTTGTAGCCAACATTCATTAAATTTAGTTTGCCAGCTGCTTTCATTTGATGGCACTCAACTTTTTCACTTATTTAAGTAGCAAATTTTTGTACTTTTTCAAATATTTGTGCAACGCTTCAGCTTGCCCATGGAACCCATTCGAACAGTCAGTCAGTCAGTCAGTCTGTCAGTTAGTCAGTCTGTCAGTCAGTCAGCTACTCATTCAGTTTATCACTTTGTCAGTTTGTCTGCCATTCAGGTGGGCAGCTTGATAAGAAGCAAACGAGCTTGTTTGCTGGATAAAAATGCAAAAAAAAAAATTAAAATAAAAATAAAAATAAAACTTGCTGCTGCCTTGTTGCCTCCGCTAGACTCTTATCTGACCAGCATCTCCTGGCAGCACTCTCTGCCCCTCTCCCTATAACAAAATTTCAATTTCAAGTGCACTCGGCAAACAATTTCACAAAATTTTAGCCCTACATAGAGAGATATAGAGCAGTATTTCTCAGTATACTTTATGCATTTTGCCAACTAAATTTATGGTTATTTCGTTCAAATGTTGTTTCTGTGCTCGTTCATTGTTGCTGCTATTGCTCCTGCTCCTGCTGCTGCTGCTGCTTACGGCTCCTCTCCCCCATCCGCACTCTCCCTCACTACATCTCCTCACTCTGTGCAAAAATTCGTGTACAAAAAGCGCAACATTTATGCAATTAAAGCCAAATTAGCAATGAATGCAGCTCGAGTGCTTTTGCTTTTGGCCCAAGCTACAAAAGTTGCCATCAAACTTTTGGCCTTTTGTAAAGTTTTTGCTTTTGCTGCCTCAACGCTCCCCCTACTCCGCCTGCATCCACCGACCGCTTGTTATGGCCAACTGTGCAGCTCGTTGGCTCTTTGGGCGCATAGTTTGCAGTTAGAACTGCGCAGCTTCCAATTAATTTAATGCCTGCCAGTGTAATGAGCGTTTAAGCTCTTCAATGGCATCATCGTCGCTTGTAGAAAGCGCCAGCAACAGCTGCTGTCGTTGTTGTTGTCGCTGTTGTTGCTCTTGTTGCTGTTGTTGCTTCAGTGTCTGCTGCTGTGTCATTTTATGACGCTCATAAGCAGGCAATACTCTTCCCTGCAACTTTATATTTATGAATTGAAAGCTTAAAAGCCGGACCAAGACCAAGACGAAGACCAAGCAAAAAATCCATGTGACATTCATTCCCTGCGCAACTACAATATTATTGAATGTCAGCAGCAATGAAAGTCTTTGGGGCTTAGAAACATTTTCATTAAAAGGACATACAGACGGCAGAGTTGCAGTTTCCGATTCCCGCCAGAAGTTCTCGGCAAAGGACAAGCTCTTTCTTCTGCTTTTCATTTTTGACATAAGTATGAATATAAATAAATAAATAAATATAAATGAACAGTAAGTTTGCTTGCTGCAAACAGCGAGCAAATTGAGTTTATTTTCAATTACCTCAAATATTATATTAAAATTGGTATTTGTAGAGTACAATATAAATGCAAATATAGTCAATGTGCCAATCAATTGGCATTTATAATATAAATGCTTGTATTTGTTTCATTTATGTAAATAGCACTCTTTTTTTAAATTTTAAATTTTTTACAGCAAAAGAAATTTGATATCTATCCATCAGTTGCACAAATTTATTTCTTTTACTTCATTTAAAATAATGAATTTATAATATAAATGCTTATATTTGTTTTATTTATGTAAATGTCATGTTAAAAAAATATAAATTCAATTTTTTGCCAAAAAATCACAACTTTTTAATCTATCCATTAGATGCCAAATGTATTTATTTTACTTCATTTAAAACAAGAAAGGACGGCTATATTCGGAGTGCCGAAGCTATATACCCTAGCAGGAATTAATTTATATACTAAACTTAATTTTTGTCTGATTGCTTCTATGGGAGCCACGTGGTTCGATTTTGATTAAATTATGGGAAACTATTTGAAGAATAATAAGACTCTCACTTAGTTTGGATTTGCATAAACTAAAAGCTTGATATAGCGATATTTGGTCAGATTGCATTTTTGACCCGATCGTTCCTATGGCAGCTATATGATATAGTAACCCGATTTTGATCAAATTTGGTCAGATTGTATAAACTATTTAGAGACTCAGTTTGGGTGAGTTTTGGTGAGGATATCTTTATAAACAACAAAGTTATTCATACAAAAGCGTTTTATAATTTCGATCGCCCTCCTCTGCGATTCTCAAGAATTCAAGGGACCCCACTACAATTTATCATTTTGGAGGTTTTTTTTTTATTTTTTTAAATTCTTTTTTTTTAATTTTTTTTTTTTTTTTTGATTTTTCCTTTTTGACCAAAGTTGGTCAGATTGCAATTTTCACCCGATTGTTCCTATGGCAGCTATATGATATAGTGACCCGATTTTGATCAAATTTGGTCAGATTGTATAAACTATTTAGAGACTCAGTTTGGGTGAGTTTGGTGAGGATATCTTTATAAACAACAAAGTTATTCATACAAAACAGTTTTATAATTTCGATCGCCCTCCTCTGCGATTCTCAAGAATTCAAGGGACCCCACTACAATTTATCATTTTGGAGGTATATTTTGTGAATAGTAATAGTATTATTTTGGAGGACCACTTTAGTGTGTGTGTGTGTGTGTGTGAGAAAGAGAGAGCGAGAGAGAGAGCGAGAGCGAGAGAGAGAGCGAGAGAGAGAGAGAGCGAGAGAGAGAGAGAGAGAGAGAGAGAGAGAGAGAGAGTGAGAGAGAGAGAGAGAGAGAGCGAGAGAGAACGAGAGAGAGAGAGAGAGAGAGAGAGAGAGAGCGAGAGAGAGAGAGAGAGAGAGGCCCATACAGACGGACAGACGGACATCGCTTTATCGACTCGGCTATTTATGCTGATTTAGAATATATATACTTTGTTCGGTCGGAAACGTCTCCTTCAGTCCATTACACATTTCGAGACAAAATTATAATACCCTCTGCTAGGGTATAAAAGCAAATTCTCTTAGATCTGAAACACATACGCATTTATCCGGATTCAGCTGAGCACAATGGAAACTAAAAACAATGTCGAAATGGATTAGTTACCTGTTTGCAGCTCAGCAATCTATCAAATTGAAATTTCGTTCATCTTCCTCACAATTACTTAAAGTTCTGATATAAAATAGAGCTAAAACAACTAAACTAACTGTTCCATAGTAGAGCTTAGCTAAAAATTGTTGAGCAGTTTTAAATAAATGAAAGTCACAGGATTTCCAATGCATTCTATGATACACCTGCTCGCACTTGTTCAATCTATCCATAGTTTACCATCGCTTCCTAATCCTGAATATGTATTTTGGCTTTTAGCAGACTTATAAGCTTTCCAAAGCATTTTTCACCTCATTTTTCACAGCATACAGTTTGGGTTATCACGTTAGTTCGAGTACCCCAATACACACCCACACATCCTGCACCTTTCTGCTTAGTCATGGCTAGATTTAAGTATTGCTTATCAGATTAAGCCTTCTGCTCTCGCTCCTTATACAATATCCTGCCGCCGCCCCACACAGCTGCTGCTACTGTCAGCTGGCTATCGTGTGGCTTGCTCTTTGAGCCAAGGACTTGAAGCACTTAGCCTGTGCAATATAATCAGCAAAAGCGATTAAAGCACTTGGCCCATTGTTTATTATTACAATATTAGCCAAGCTTTTGTTGTTGTCGGGGCACAGAGGCCTCAGTTTGCACTCTAAGCGAGCGCTCTATCAACTCGACTCGATGGCTGTTTGGCTTTACTTGGCTTTGCCACCATTGTTTGCACTGCTGCCTGGCAGGACATCAAAGGCGGCTCCGCTCTGGATATTGTGGTGCTGCAGCTGAAGGCACGCGCCAGCATTTAACAGCAGCCAGATCATTCATCAATAATTACATGCTGAAAGGCTAAAGGCGATGCCACAAAAATGTTGAAGCCCCACTCTCCCCTCTCTCTGTGTCCTAGCCTATCTCCCTCTGTCACCACCGCCACTCAACTAATTTATGCCAAAATGCTTGCCAAACTAATGACACTTTGCAGCGGAAGACGACAGCCGTAGCAGGCAAAGGGGCATGCCACGTCGGAGCTGGGGGAGTACAGTGGCACGCAAAAGTTTTTGGTATGCCGTTAGTTTGTTGGTTCGTTGTTCATTGGTTGGTTAGTTGGTTGGCTGCTTGGTTGCCTGTCATGCCAAGAAATGTAAAACTTGCGCGAAAAATGATAAATACGCTAAGACCTAATTAACTTGCGACTTTAATTAATTTTTAATGAAAAACTTAATGAGCCGAAACCTAACTGGGCCAATCAGTTGTGCATGTGCTTATGCCCAATCGATCCAGCCGATAGCACCAAAATTCTAAAACCTTGATGGTGTCAGGTAGAAGTTGCTGTAACCAAACACTTTCCTTATAACTTGATGGTGTCAAGTATAGGTTCCTAAGCCAAAGTTGTACTTTCAGAACGTGCCAAGTAAACATAGACTACGAATATCCTTGTCATATCGTTAGAAGTGCTTGAGATTGCTTTTAAGATATGTAGCCCAGTGTTGTCCCTATATAATGTATTCGAAATAGCTCTGATTGCTTTTCCAGTGATATGAGTCAATAACCAAGAATTGTATTATTTTTATTATATTTTATTCAAGAAACGAATTAAGAATTCAATCCAAAAACTCTAGATCATAGGTACGTGTTATCAAAGACTACAGAAGACCATTTATATTTATTGATATCCAAAAGAAAACAGCTCAATTTTAACAAAAAAACTCAATTTAAATAAAATCTATTTAATTTTTATATTTCTGTCATAAATTTTTGGTAGAATATGAAATATTCAAGAAAATTTGAACAAAATTAACAAAGTTATGTGGGCTGAAAGTCTAGGCAGACATTTAAGTATTATGGTGTTAGAAACTTTAGAAGTCTTAATTTTATGAATATAATTATCATATATTCATCAACTTTGACCAAAAAGTTAACCACCTCAGCTGAATATATCAAAAGTATTTAAGCAAAAAAGTTTCCTAAAAGTTTTGCTTTAAAAGTCCAAATTGTATTTAATTTAAGAAGTCATAATGCCTTAAATTTTCATAAATAATTTTAAAGATTTTCAAATGTTGAAATTCAGTAAAAAAATTGGAAAGGCAATTGCATTATGCCATGTTATGACATAATATTTGATGACGCTCCAGAAAATAAGCAATATTACAATGCTGACGAAATGCAGGAAAACGAGAAGATATTTCAGTATTTGTGCGCTAAACAATCTCCGCTTTATGACACATACGTCGTCTTGTCTGGCATTCAATCAGCGCCAACTCATTCCCGCCCCCGCCCCCGCCCCCGCCGTTGTCCTGCCCCTGGCCCTGCTGCCACGCCCACACAATGACAGCAGCTTTAATTGGATTTTCGCTGCTCCGGCCGCAACAAAAACAACAAAAATATCTCAAAAAAAAAAAACTGAAAAAACCGAGAATTGCAATTTTCGACAGGCGGCTGTCGCTTGGTTTCATTTTGCGTTACTTTACCCGTCTTTGGCGAGCTTTTGTTGCCTGGTTTTTCGCTGGCTTTTCCCCAGCTTTTCTTTGCAATTGGCGCTCAGCTTTTGGCGCTGTTATTTCTCCGTAACAAAGTTTACATTTCACACATTCATCACTTTTGGCAGCTGCAACTAATAGTGTGCAATGTTGGGCAAATGGACGGCCCCGTTTAGCCAGCAGCCAGCAGCCTGCGAGCCGGCAACATTGACTGTGGCTGCCTCCTTTAATTTTATTTTTTTTTATATTCTTATTTTTACTCCATTTTATTTTGGTTTTTTCTGGTCATGGGCATACATTTTTATTGCACTTCTCAGCAGAGAATAGCTGGTGCCAAGTTGTGTCCAGTTGGCTTGCCAAGAATGGATTACGGATTGTCTGTGCACAGAGCCTTATAAATCAATGCTTAAAGCTTAAAGGAACTGATGACCCTTCTAAGTCAGGCATGGCATAATTCGTTCCGTTCCGATCCGTTCCGTTCCTCCCCTCACTTTGCACATTGTTTGTAATACTTGCCATGCCACAAATGCCATGAAGCGTCAGGCTTCATGGCTTCATTCCGGCAACCGTAACCCGTAGCCCCTAGCCCGTTGCCCGTAACCCGTTGCCATAATGATGAAGCTGTTGCCTGTTGGCTTAACACTTTGAGCCGTGTGACTCCTGTACGTTGGCATCATAAAGCGTCCAGAATGCGAGTCGATACGTGCCTTCAATCCAGCCAGAGTCATTGATCATTGCGCTGCCTGATACTGATTTATGGAATTCACATCAATTTTGAATTTTCAGCTTGCAGGCATTCCCCAGCTGAACTGTGGGTTGATAGTCTGTCTTCTGGCCTGTGACAGCGTCTTGAGACGCTTCATAATTCATCTTAATTTTAATTTGCAAGTGATGGAGTGGCTGCCAGCCAAGCAGTCAAGCAGCCAAGCAGACATCCATTCAGTCAGCCAACCAGTCAGCCAGCCAGGCGGCTCTAAACTGCAGCTTCATTATCTTAATCTACTCCTTTTTAAGCAGAAACTTTACAGTAGCAGCAGCAGCGGCAGCAGCAGCAGCAACATCAGCATCAGACCGCATACAAATTTGCGCCCAATTGCACTTTGGTGCAGTTTAATCTGCAAAATTGCCGGCCAGGCCAGCAATTTTCACAAATTGCTTACATTACGTAAATGAAGAGACACCAGCCACCTCCTCTCCTTCCTTTCTACCAACTCCCATCTCTGTTCGTTTCCATCTCCATTTCTATCTCCATTGTCATCGCTCAGCTTGTGCTGCTCCTGATTGTCCTTGTTCGCTCTCGCAGTCGCAGTTGCTGTTGCTGTCGTATCGCGAGCCGTCATCAAGGCGCTGCCACATTGCGTATACGCAGCGTTTGACGCTCTCCAAGTGATTGTGTCTAATTGAGCGCACATTTCACGCTCGCATACAAATTGCAATACAATTAATTTATGGCATTTTCGCCTGATAATGCAGTGGAAGCACGTTCTGCCCGCAAACATTTCAAAATTTTAATTAAAAACCAAATATTAAATCAATGCAGCATCCAAATTAGTTGTTAGTTCTTGCTCTTCTTGTTAATGTTGTTGTTGTGTGTGTGTTGTTGTTGTTGTTGTCGTCTCCCCCCCGAGCAGACGCATAATTCATTTGGCACAGAAGGCCAACGACAAAGTCGCTTAATTACCAACGCTGCCAACGTCTCTGCCAGCGTCGCATTAACCCATTAATTAAGGTGACGTCAAAGGCAGCGCCAAAAGCGATAAAACCATAAAACGATAAAACGACCAAAAACCAAACGCCCACAAATTGTGGGGCTAAACTAGTCGCAGCAGGTCCAATGAGAGAAGGCCACACACAAAAATCTCAAATGCCAGGACTCGCATATTTATGGCCATCTCGTTGAACTGCAAAAGTGCAAGGAATGCAGCCCAAATGAGGCGTCCAATCAGCTGGAAATGAAGCCTGTAATATGCAATCCCTATAGCATATGGTAGCTGCTACTTCTTATAAAGCCAGAATATACTTCAACTCTGATTCAAATCAAAGAAATATATTAAAAACTTGAAGAGGTCAAGAGAACAAGCAAATATTTTATAATTTATTGCAAAAATGCATTTAATCAGGGACAAAATATTAAAAAAGGATTTTAGCTCAGCTGCAAGATATTTATCTTCGGGCTTTCACAATTATTAATGTTTTCTATTGTAAATGATGGAAGGATAAAAATGTTAGATTCAGAAAAGCAAGAAAAAGAAAAATACTTGATAACTATTGTGCATGATGGAGGAATACAAATGTTAAATAAAAAATATAAAAAAAACTATATCAATACAAGCTTTAAGATTTATAAAAGGAAAAACACTTGAGAGCTGTTGGATGAGATTGCAAATTGTGTTAAGAAATTCCACTTCATTAATAATACCAGCTAAGATTGTTGAGAATGCATGCTTATCCTTTCCTTTGATAATTTATGACAATTGTATTTAATTTATAGCGGAAAAATACTTGATAACTGTTGGATGAGATTGTAAATGTAATTAAATACAAGCATACTTATTATTGAGTAATTCCACTTCATTAATTCTAACAGCTAAGATTGTTGAGCACGCATTCTTATCCTTTCGTTTGATAATTTATGACAATTGTATTTAATTTATAGCGTTTTTAATTGTGTTAAACATGAGTTCCCTCATATAACTTATCGCTACTGGGACTTTACGACCTAATTCATTTGTTTCATTTCAGACATTATTCACATTTTGAAAAGAAGTTTAAATTATCTGTATTTGCGTGTAGTCACGAGAATTATTTTTAATAGTGACAAATTGATGCACATTAGCTTGATAAACAGCCGGCCCCTCGTCCATTCGATACTCAACGAGTTTATAAAATATACTTATCGATTTGTGGACTAATCGTTGAGCTGTTCTTTTATGCACACTGGAATAAACCAGACGTCGTTCCGCTAAGGACATTCATTTGTCTAACAGTCAAGTTGAAGCAGCCGCAGCGAAATACTTTTGACCACTTAATGGCCCCGTTCAATGCCAAATGATACGAAATTAGTTTTAGCCTTGCGTTTAAAAATTAAAACGGCTAAAAATCAATGCAATGGCTCTTTTGGCCGGCTACCCGCCACCCGTTAGCCCTTAGTCCTTAGCCCGGACTCGTTTTCGATGGCATTTGGCGTATGTCAGCCGCAACTGGCAGTTCAATAATGAATAATAACAGGGCCGAGTTAAAAACTTGGCTATCTCCCTCTAGCAGCGCTCTCTTGTTGTCTCATGGTTTATGGGACGCGTTGCACGCTGCGCTGTCACAACAGCGACAACAACAGCAACAACAACAACCATAACAACAACTGTTGTGAAGCAAAAACTTTGGCAATATATTTGCAACGCATTACGTGGCATGTCAAGCGTTTTATCGCGCGTATTTTTCAATTTTTGCGCGGGGCGTAACTGCATCTAAGGAGGGCGTAGCTGCATTGATGCCATGGAGCGTAGCGTGTGGGGAAAGATGGCTCCCTCACTGGCAATGACACGGCCATGCCACAGCAATATGCTTGGCAGCAAAAATTAAAAAACAGCCAGTGTGCAGTCGCCTTTTTTCTCGCACTCCTAATGCTCGCTCATGTGGCGCTCTTGGTCATATATTTCTTGGCCGCCCGCAAAGATAACGGGGGCATAGCCAGGACCTCCATATGCTAGTCAAGTGTATTCTATATATGTGTGTGTGTGTGTGTGTGTGTGGCCAGCGGTGCAACCTCTTCAAATAGTTGCAACAAAAAATGAGGCAAAATACTAGTAAAGAGAAGGTGGAGCATAGAAAGCAACTCAACGCCCATTGAAACACATTTCCGTTTGGGTATGGGGAAAGGGGCGCTCATATCCGCTTTTTGAGCGTTGAGCACAAACAGGAAACACATTATAGCAGCTGGTAGACAGACTTATGTGTAGCACTGTTGAAAAATTGTTACACACGCTGATGCTGTCACTGCCAGGCGTACTCTAACATCTCCTTCTACTTTAGCTGCTTGTTGATGTTTTGCTCTGTGTTTGTTTTTGTTGCTGCACAGTTTTTTACATTCGGTAAATAAACTGCAATGTGAGTTATGTCAGGCAACACACACACACACACTCACAGGGAGAAATACACCCACCCACACAGCTGCATGTGTGTTGCATAATGGCCGCCATGGCTCATCTATCAAAATACGCGAGCAGCAAAAAAGTGCAGCATACTTTGCAGGGCTCGTCCTGGCGACGCGTCGTAGCTGCTCACAGGAAAAAGTGTTGCCAGCTTAGATGAGTAACGGAAAAAAGTGTTGTCTACTTATGCGCATTTGTCAATGCAGGATGGCATATCATCTAAAAAAGCGTTGCTCACTTACTTATGCGGCCAGCTCATTTGGAAGACTAAACGAATACAGAATTTAAACTGCGACAGCTCAAAAAACTGTTTGAAAACAATCAAGTATTATTACAATACAACACTTTACAAAATATTAGACATTTCAATCCAACACATCCAATACTATTCTCAATATTGTAGGTCCAAGTTTATATTTTAGTTTATTATAATGTTCCGTAATGCGTAGTTTGCTTCTATATAATTTCACGAACGAAGACAAACTGCTCTGCGTTCTGTTACTCTTACAGACCAGTGTTGCCTGTTTATATCCTACTACAATATTATCAAAGTTGATTAACTTTGCAAAACTGCTTGGTAAAAAACACTAAGGATCATCTAGTAGAAGTAAAGTAAGGTAGAAAAACTGCATAACTCAATTGAGTTGTATCAATTATTGGTAAATATATGGTAGAGATACTTTATATAAAGACGACTGTCGTCTCTAAACACGCGGAAAAATTGAAGAAGTGATTTCAGGTGGGGAACGTTTAATTTACAGCACAATTAACTAATATAAACAATAATTAAAATACGATTCTTAACAGAGCAGTGTTGGCAAGTGCGTGTGCGCTAACACAGTAGTGTTGGTAAACACCGCGAATAGTTAGAAAATTTAATTTAAGTGTTGGTTATTCAATTAAATTTAAATTTCTTGCCCATATTTTTAAATATTTTAAATCAAATATTTATATATTTCTTTTTCTTAATTATACACTGTTCCCGCAGGGAAATGGGAGTATATTGGGTTTGCGAACTGTCCGTCTGTTCGTCTGTCCGTATGAACGCAATATTTTTCCACACTCTTGAAGCTAGAGCAACCAAACTTGGTACACATGTTGGTGTGTATCCTCAATTTATCCCTCTGTAACCATATTACCCTTCCCTTCATACGTTAGGTTAAGTTCAGAAGGCACTGAACGCTTCCAGCGACAATAAATATAAAAAAAAAAAAAAAATAAAAAAAAAAATAAAGTGTCCAGATTATACAGGACTGGGAACAGAGTATTCTGCTGTCGGGTACGTCCGACTGGAACGTTCTTGTTTTTATTTTATTTATTGAAATCTTTTGGTATTAGTGTCCTGCTACCTTAGTTACGCAACTTAATCTAATCAAAACTTATGTTAATATAAAGATTTAGATAGAATGGGTGCATATAAATAATATGTTAAGGCTAATTTAAGAGGACGGTGGCAGGATATTTTAATATGTTAAGTATGGAAGTTTATTATTTATAAGCGTAGAGCATATATGTCAAGATGCTGTCTGGCAGTCCTGGCAGTCCTGGTAGTCTTGAGGGTGGTAAATCAACTTTGAGCTCCTCAATATTCTATCGAACTATTTTTCCAATTATTTGTTTTGAGACCAAAGTCGTGAAATTTAAGCTGTCTTTATATAAAGTATCTCTACCATATCTTAACGAATTTTTCAATGTAAACTGAAGAATGTAGTCTGTGAATTTTGCAAAGAAATCTCAACTCAGAAGAGTGTACAATTTATAGAAACATTCTTCCCACATTTAAGCTACATTTACAATAGAATTTCCTAATATTTATAAACGTTTTCAGCTATGATCATTAAATTTGGCATCCATGCTCTCTCTCTATGCAATTAAAACAATTCAGCTAGACTATAAATGTTATTTCTATTTAAGAAATTTCATCTCATATTTCGAATATGCCCAGTGGCCATTAGGCATCAATTGGGTTTTGACACACATACTAAATGGCCTATAAAATGAACTCACAAAAACCCATTGAATAGTTGTGTGAACTAGTTAGAGGGCAGCTCAGTTTCTAATGCATTTTTAGCCGCTATACGCTAAAATTTGAACATCGAATTTTAGTATTCATTTACTTGCCAAATGCTGCCGGCTAAATTTAGCACACAGAGCATATAGAAAAGAACATGCCCAGCAAATTGCTCATTTATTTGCAACTGTCAATATCAATAACAAATTGGTTGTTGTTATGCCACACACACACACACACACACAGGCATACACACACACACATACACTATGGAAATGTGCTACACTATCAACATTTGTATTTTGTTTTTTTTTGCTTCTTCTGCTTGTATTTGGTTTCTCTTTTGGTAACTTTAGCCGGCCCAGCAAAACTGACAGGCAGTAATAAAATAAATGAGCCGCCATTCTTTTAAATTGAGTTTAATAAACGTCACACTTCATCGACAAAAGCACTAAGGCCTAACAAGCTGGCCCCAAAAAACCTGAAACCGTAACTGAAACTGTACTACGCTCGGCTGGCTTGGCTTTCCCTCGCTCCCTGGTCCCTGGTCATTGCCTAGCCAAGGACCTATACAAATGAACTATGAAATGGCCGGGACAACATGCATATTTTGGCTCTCACACACACACATACATACATACACAATGGCCTGAGCACACTTATTTATTATTCCCCAAGCGTTTGACCAATGGCTAACCCCAAAAAACTGGAGAGTGGACCGCATTCAAATGATGTCTTATTTAGTTGCCTGCATTGTGGTATAAAAACCCATAGTTATACGAACACGAGCAGTCGTATTGTACATTTTACATATGAATACGTATATGTATCACACACACACACACACATACACACACACATCTGTATCTATCCATCCTGGTTGGCTGCTTTTTATGTTTATGGCCTGAAAGTTGTGCAACAGCATCGCGAAATCGCTTACATGAGATTGTAATTACGATAAACGGCCAAGCGCCAAAGCCTTTAAAAATAAACATGCATGTATGGGTGGGGTGGTAAGAGAGTGAGTGACAGGGGGTAGCAACAACGACGCCTTGTTGGCCATAAACCGCCAAATGAGCCAAATAAATGTTATTTATATATAAATGTATAAAGCAGACGGCAAAAATTGCAAGTGCGCGAGGATTTTTTGCCGATTCGTTTCGACTTGTGTGCAAGCCAATTGCGATTTATTTATATAAAATTCATGCGATATGAAATCATATAGGTAACTAAATATGCCACACAGACAAACAGACAAACAGAGAGACAGGGAGACGAACAGACGGAGCAGACAGACAGACAGACAGACACACACACAAATAGACTCAGCGCCAGACTGAGCCATTCAGCAATTGGCTTTTGTGCCTGGGCGTTATGTAAACATTCGACATCGAAATCGCATCGCAGGAGCAGGACCTAGAAACACAAATGTGGCAGGAGGCGCGGACGCAGACAGGCGCCTTTATAGCGTCTAAGCGATTCAGATATATTTATTAAGCGTCAAACAAAAACAAAATCTCAAAATGGCACAACAACAAAATGCTGAAAAAACTGAACAAATTTTCTAGCTATCAAAACTTCGTTAGCCTTAAATTGCGAATTTAAATATAATGAAATATGAAATGAAAATTGCTTAAAGTTGAATCAAGAGAAGAGCATCATAATAAAAATATGCGCTACAATATTGCATTTTTATTCAATATATTCGGGCAGATTTCCAATTATTCGAAAAAGAAATTGTTAGCTGTTCTGAATACCGAAAAACAACTGAAAATTCGGATTGCAAACTTACTTCTTAGAACGATTCAAATGAAACAAATCGCCCAGAGTTTCAAAAGGAATAAATGTTTGCTATTTCATCGACAAAGATTGGAAATGATAAGTAGCCAAAAATAGGAACAGTTCTGATATTTAATATCATGTCTTTCGAGTCTTAACTACAACATTTTCGAATTGAAATCTATATATATCTATATTCAGCTTAACTTTGTTCAAGCTTGTAAACTGAACTCGCAAAAAAACGTTTAACCGACAACAAAAAGGGTTGAAATGAATTTAAATGATATTTTCCCATGAGTATATTAAAAATATTTTAATTAAAATTCAAATAAAAACAAATATGCGGCACACAAAATAATATTTGAAATAAATGCCAAAGTAGAATTATCAATAAAAAATAGCAGCTTTTAAGCCCACTGTCAGCTTTTTTATATTAACAAAAAAAAAATACAAAATTACAAGTATGTATACGAAAATTGAATCAATCGTTGTTCATGGCAAAGCTGCGAGTATAATACCTCTAGGCAAGACAATACAAAATATGCTCTTCGATATGTGTGTGTGTGCTGTGTGTACTTGTGTGTGTGTGTGTGTGTGTGTGTCTGGCATATGTAAGCAAATACAAACATACAGAAATACCTATGGCAAAATAAACGCGCACATAAATAAAAAAAAATATAATAATAACAAAAAAAAAAAGACATTGTCAGAAAAACGCGATGTGCTCAAATGTTTATTTATGGGCCTCGTTCGCGTACTCGATCTGAGCGGGCCCCAAAGTTGGGGCCAACAGAAAGAGCCAAAAAAAAGGGCATATAGGGCAGCGCATTCTAAGTTATTTGATTGCTAATTAAAATGGCAAATCAAAGCGGCACCAAGCCTCAATGTTGACAGTGTACAATGGAGACGGGGAGCCCACACACAGCGCCATTAATAGAGCGTGAATTTTAGCGCAAATACACCAAGGGATCGAAAGGTGGGAGTGGCTGTGGGCGGCACAGATGTGGGCGTGGTTGTACTGTGGTGTGCGCATTTGTAGCCCGCAATGTTTTGCCAATCAAACCCCAAAGTCATTTCATTATTGGCTTTGCGTAATCGACGTCAAAGCGTCCCGGGCAAAAGTCAACAAAGCGACGCGGCAGCAACGTTGTGGGTGTCGCGGGGAGGCAAGAAATAATGTTGAGGAGACGCGAGGCAGAATCAGAGGCTGCCCTGCAGTCAACGTCAAAACGTGCATGCAGTCAAGCGGATTGAGGCAAATATTTTCACATTGACACGGCAAAAGGATCAGCAGCAGACAGCAGGACGCGAGGACGGCAAGTTGAGCTCGAGTTGAGTTCGAGATTGGAAGCCGACGCGACTTGACAATAAAGTCAAAAGTGTAAATGACACAGTTCGTTAGGCGCCGCAGAGCATGCAATACATACATACATACATACATAGATATAGATATACATAAGTACTTATATACAAATACATGTACATATAAAAATGGAGCCATAGATACGTTTGTTATGCAAGCTGGGCGTGGCCCCAAAAAGGATTGCGGACCAAACATTAATGGAGGCCACAGACAGCCGCATTGAGCCAGCCAGCTCAGTAATTCAGTCAGTCAGTCAGTCAGTCAGTCAGTCAGTGAGGGCAAAAAATTCAATACTGGGCTGCCAGCAGATTTTGGAGTATGACAAATATTTTATGCGCACATCATAAAAGAGCCTCGAGACTGCAGCAAGCACACACACTCGCACACACAGACAGACAGAGCACACACGCCCCAAAAGATACACAACAAACAGTAGGGCAGACAACGGCAGATAGCAGATACAATCGCCAGCCGTGAGATACGAAAGAAAATTTGTGTAGCAGGACAACGCATAAAAAGCAACGCAAAGGCACTAAATAACAACAAGGAGTCAAGTGAGGACAAAGCTTTGAAGTTGCAGCATGGCGATGGCGATGGCGACGCTGCCGAAGCTGCGGCCAAAAGAGAACACACAAAACAACAACAGCAACAAAAAAAGATGAAAATAAAGAAAGCTAAGAATGCTAAACAACAAAAGGTCCGCAAAAACGAATGGCAAGGTGCAAATAATGCTGAAAGCGCCCCAAAATGTATGCTACACATTTTTGGCAGCTGCCTAAGTACGTGATAGTGTGCGTGTGTGTATCTATGTAAGTATATCTGTGTGTATGTGTGTGTGTGTGCTTTGCCTGTTGACGTGAAAATTTGCACGTCTTTTGTTGTGCATGCGTGTAAATGTTTCGTGGATTTGATTTCGTTTCGCAAAATTGAAAAACTAAGCATTGAAAACAACAACAGCAAACAAGCCAAAAGCAAATGTTTTATTTGTCTACTATACACACACACACACACACACACACACAGACAGGCATACACAGGACCACAAACACACACATCCTGAGCACTCAATGCACTGCGTTTTCTGTGCCAAATTCGTTTTGACGGCATCCAAACAAGAAAAAAGGGTTTTTCTTTTTACTTTATTTTACTTTGCGGCCTCTTTTAGTTGTTGTTTTTATAATACAAATAACGAGAATCCCTTCAATATATAACTGTATGTGTGTGTGGTTGTGTTAGTGTGTGTGTGTGTGTCTGTCTATGTGTATTTGAGGTCGGGTTGATTGCTTAAGTAAACGCACTCAGGGCAAGCCGCGACGAGCTGATGCCTTCAACTTAACTTGCCTCAACATTTTTTGGCTTCATATTTATTCGTTTTTATTTTTATTTTTTTATTTTTGCTTTTTATTTTTCGGCGTTTGGCGCTTTCATTGCTGAGCTGGGTCAATTCTTTTGGGTTGGGCACTGATTTTTTGCTTATTTTTATTAATAGACTTTTTGTAAAATGCCAAACAATATTTCCCTCAAACGAGGGCCGACGGGAAGTGTGCGCTTAAAATTATGCTACACTTTTCAATCAAAAGGGTTTCTTGTTTTTCCTTTGCCTCTGTGTGTTGCTGTGTGTGTGTGTTTGTGTGGGGTCCAGCGGCTGTTTATAAAGGATAAGTTGCTATGAATTTTCGTGTATGTTTAATCCGTAAATGGATATGTTGTTATGACGCCGATACACGAAAAATAAAATCAACTGAAATTCGCTTTCCCTTTGCTTTTGCTTTTCCTTTGCTTTTGATTGGTAAACATCTTCGTACTCAATTGAATGAGCATCGGTGTGGAATGGACTTGAACAATCTATTTGATACATCCATCCAAATCAACGATTTAATTCCACCATTTTAAGCTGTCCTATACAAATTTACATACAAATTGCAAAATGAGCCAAACTTTTCTGATTACTTTCGTAATTAAAATGCCCTAAAACCTTAAGGACGATAATGGTAACGTGAGTACAACTTCGAAGATAATTATTCCCTTTAAACAACATGCTTGTGATCAATTTTCTTACTCTCGTAAAGTACACTGAAAGCTTAAGGACGCTAATGGTAACATAAGTATAACTTGGAAGATGATTATTCATTTTAAAAAACATAATTGTGATCAATTTTCTTACTCTCTTAAAGTACCCTGAAACCTCAAGGACGATAATGGTAACATAAGTATAACTTGGAAGATGATTATTCATTTTAAAAAAACATGTTTGTGATCAACTTTCTTACTCTCTTGAAATGCCCTAAAACCTTAAGGACAATAATGGTAACATAAGTATAACTTGGAAGATAATGTCATGTTTTTGATCAATTTCCTCTCTGCGTCAAATATAGAACTAGATTAAGTTGCGAAAGGAAGCAGATAGCTTGTTGAAATAAAATATACCAATTTCTTAATAATAAATTAAATGAAAAGAAAAGGATTCTGATGAATAAATGATATCACAAAAATATTGAAAAGCAATTAAATTATTATATTTGTTTCAACAATGCGATTAATTTCTATAACAATCTAATCCCTTCTGTGCATCATATAATTTCTTGCTCAGCTAACATTTTATTTAATATAATTTTTAAAGTATTTGAAGAAAAGTTGTAGCTTACCTTTTTCCACAGACATAGAAAGTGTCTGAATGGTTATTTTGAGCACATCAAAATTGAAAATGCAAGTCAACAAGTTTTCTGTTTGTGTTTAGTTAGTCTCTGCTTGTTTGAGGTTCTTTTCAGCATTTCAAGTTGAAAAAGGCACAATTGCAGCGGGTCATGCACTATTTGGCATAGTTCTTAGAATAATGATAGATTTTATTTGGTGTTTGGTGTTTGGTTTGGTTACTCTGTTGGATTTTGCCTTTTTCGTTTTATGATAATATTGCGATATTCGTTGTCTGGACCGCGCACGCGAACACTTTGCACGATTTTCAAATGGAATTTAGCACACGAATGCCAATTAATGAAAACCAGCTGAAAATTAAAGCGAAACTCAGACAATTTGTAACACATTGTGTGTGTGGTGTGGTGTGGTGTGGTGTGGAGGGGCTGGCCGGGTGTATTGGTATCAAAAGGAACTGTTGGTATTTGTACTGTTCCGGCCGCAAAAACTGCAAAAAGTGCATGACAGAAATGCCAATGCGAATGCCAAGAACAGAAACAAAGCCGAGCAACCAAATCAAAATGTATGAAATGCTTTCACAAAATACAGGG
Organism: Hirtodrosophila histrioides; assembly: GCA_037075165.1. Classification (NCBI taxonomy): domain Eukaryota; kingdom Metazoa; phylum Arthropoda; class Insecta; order Diptera; family Drosophilidae; genus Hirtodrosophila; species Hirtodrosophila histrioides. The sequence continues at coordinate 563,644 of JBAMCL010000287.1, forward strand.
TTATGTATATATTTGTATATGTGTGTATGTGTGAGAATAACCGCACATGTGGCATGCCTCCCAGCCTGGCTGTGTGTGTGTGAGTATGCGAGTGTGCGAGTGTGCGAGTGTGTGGCTGTGTGCACTTGAAAGCGTTTAACGTAGCCCCGTCGAGGCAAGAAGACAAAACTGTTCGAGATAAATGTCAAAGGTTATGGTGTTAATGTCGCTTTTATTCAAAACGGATATCAGTCCAGAGAGCTGAGAACAAAGGCTAGCAATGTAATAAAAAATAAATTAAATGGAAAATGCGACCGACACTGAGACGGACAGGCAGACAAACAGGCAGACAGACAGACGGACAGAAGGACAGACGGACGGGCAGGATAAAAGACTGAAGCGCGAATGTGTCACGGATTTCATTGCTCATTGAATACGCATTCATTTCATGCGACAAGACACAAAGGCACAGAACTGTGCGAAGGACCTGACTGCCATTCGGGGCAGCCGCATCGAGTCACTCAGTCTGCGTACGTAAGCAGCAGAAGGAACACACACACACACACACACACACTAACACATACACAGCACCAACACAGTGGCAAGTCAAAGGCGCTGCGAAAATCAGTAAAGTAAGCCACAGAGCCACAGAGAAAATCAAAACTACGCGCACACCAAAAAGGCGCTGCCTTCTACAGTCTGTGTGTCAGTATGTCCTGTCATTTGCATATGTCTGTGTGTGTGTGTATGTGTATGCGTGTGCCCGCTGTGTGCGCTTGTGTGTGTGCGTGTGTTTATTGTGTGGCTTTACTATTTCTTGTTGTAATTGCCATTTGGCAATTGCAATTTTCGCATTTTATTGAATTTTACACACACACAAAAGCTTGTCTAACAGATGCGCACACACCAATACACACACTTACACACGCACACATACATAGCCACACACATGTGCTCCGACACAATAACAACATTTTTTTTTTTTCTTTTTGTCATAATATTTTCATGTGTTCGAATTTCGCTTTACACGCGCTCACAACTAAATTTATTGTTGCCTTTTTGGCTCATTTGATTTTTTGGTAAACAGTCACGGAATTTCCTAGCGTCATCTTGTTGTTGTTGTTAAGTATATTGTGAATTTGTTTTTGATTTGCAACAAATTTTCATACACACAGACACATACGTAGAGAGAGTTTTTTGGAGACGCGTCCAAGTTGTGTTCTATGCTAACTCAGTAGCTGGCCTCTGCCTTGCGGAACCGCCCTAAAACAGTCGGGAGAAAAACTGAAAATGAAAATTTGTGAAAAATTTACCCAAAGCACGCAAACGCATGCCAGGCGAAAGTCAAAAGCAAAGCGCAAAGCCAGAAGCTTTTAAAATCTTCGTAAAAAGAAATACCGTTATTTCCTTTTGCCATAGCCAACAACAAGTGAGAGCAACCAGAGAGAGCGGCTGAGAAAGAGTGAGAGAAAATGAGTGAGCGCAACGACACACAATCAATAAGTTCGCCGCGGACTTTTTAAAGCTTTCGTCGAGTAGAAGCTTGTCTTGGAGAGGAACAGAGAGCGAACGTATGGAGCGAGAGCGCGCGAGCGAGAGCACTCACAGCAGCCCTCAGCACCCCGCTAGGCATCACTGACGCCCTCGCTGCCCAAGCGTCATTGCCAAAGGCAGCACATGCTGCCAGCACGTCATGTTTTTGGTGCTCGGGCTTTGGGGGGCTTTGCGGCCAATTGTTAAATTGAGCGCTGCCCAAGGGGAATGTAAACAAAGCTTTAATTTAACTCGCAATTGCAGGCACTTTTAATGAGCCGCTCTACACAAGGCTTTACCGTTAAACGCGAACTTATGCCAGCGGGCAAACTTGAAAAACTGTTCTCAACTTTGCACTTTGTTTGATCTTGTTTGCTGCCTTGCGCTCAACACGTCTGACTTTCAGCGTCGCCACAACACGAATGTCAGGTGTGCGTGGATTCCGGCTCCATTTTGTCTGCTCATTGCCTGCCAAGTCAGACAGCCTGCCTGAGCGTAGGCGTTGTGTGAGAGAGAGACAGAGAGAGCGAGAGAGCATGAAAGCTAGAGAGCGCCTGAGCAGAAAGTACCATTAACCGTTATTATAGTGCTGCCAACTTATCCAACACGCAGAGTTGCTTGCTGCCCAGCTGCCAGAAGCTGTGCAGAGTTGCAACCGCTGGCAGTTACACTGCGCAAAAGCCGGGTGAGCTTTTGGCAGCAACCGTAACGGTAATATTTAATAAGCATAACGGCTTTTAAAGCCGGCATAAGGATAACGATGATGCTAATCATAAAGGCTTCTCAAGTGGCCGCCACTCAGCGCCCCGAACCAATCAGCCTCATCAATCTGTCAACTCTTTGCATAGAAAATGAAACATACGGCCACTTAGGGCTGAACAAAGCGCCTGCATCTTGTCGCAAGGACCTCAAGTGCGACAAATGTTCGAGCAGGCCCTCAAGGTGGCCAAATTACCGCCGCAGGTCGAGTCCTGAGCTCATAATTAGACATTAGTGGCCAGGCTAGGGCTAGGTATCGTATCAAGAGCAGCAGCTGCCTCTAGGCAATATGCCCGCAGAATAGCGAAACTTGTCCTGCGAGTGCTGCTATGCGGCAGATCCTGCGTCATATGCGGGCTGGCCAGCAAAGGTATTTATGCCCGTGTCCATATCCATAGCCGTGTCCTGTGTCCCGTGCCAAAGGTGCAAATGCAAGTTGCACGAGCTGAGATATCAGTTTACATGCCGCATTTTTATTATTTTTGTAACCCAATCGCCACAGATGTTGATGACTTTGCCTGCCCCGACTGACTTTTTGGGCACGCCCGCGTTGCAGTATTCAATAACCAAGCGAAGGATGATGCTGCACCCCCTGATAGCAGGGGTAGGGGTTACGGCAACGGCAACGACAACGGTAAGGACATGGTAAGGGTAAGGGTAAGGGTAGTTTTTTGTTTCGGCATGATTTTACATAATTCCAACACCCTTCGCCCGCTGTGCGCATTGAACTTTCGCTCTGTGCAGGACATCTACTAAATAGTATATGGCTCTTTTGACGCTTTAAATTGATTCACACCGCACACGCACAGGACGCGATGCCGCCACGCATATCCCTGCGCATCCTGTCAGGCCTTGCCCAGCTGGGTTTTTAATATACCCTGTAATTAAGCGTAAAATGGCATCTCTAACTGGCATAAAGCGAAGCAAGAATATAGCTTTAAATGTTTTTCCTTGATACAAAACTTGTCACAGAATTGAAAGGGTTGGAGAAATCGAAAAATATCTTTAGAAAACAAGACAGAATAGCTGGTTATATATGCTAAGAAACTATGATACAGTAATTTGATTATGATAAAGCTTGGTTGGCTTGGGTACACCATAATGCATATTTGATCATATATATCATAAGGAATTATTAATTTGGAGAGTTATGTTATCCACTTTAGTATTCTTTATATATTTTCATCACTTTTTTGGTTCCTTCTAATGACTTTTAAGCTGATAACTTTAACAGGATATCTCCTAGTCATATATTCCCCACTGCTGCACACTTTACTCAGCATTTTGCGTGTTGTCATGCATTTGTATTTGATTAAACATTTTTTACGCATTTCCGTTGAGGGCATCATTAGTTGGCGGGTTCGCCGCTTTGGTCCAGCAGCGCACCACACCCGCCTCCACCCCCACGCCGGCAACCCCCAACCACTAAATAAGCACCCCTTGCCGCGGCATTTCCTTAACATAGTAGTGACTATTGTTGTTGTTGTTGTGTGCTTAGGCGCAAGTTGCATCTGTCCACTTCCGGTATCGAAGTTTCGTGTGTGTATGTGTATGTGTGTGTGTTTGTGTTTGTTTGTTTGGTTATTTGTTTTAGCTGCTTTTAAGTGCTGCGGAGTGGAGATCGATGGCCCATGTCAATGTCCTTTAGTGGCATTTCATTACATCTGCACCGTTATTTGTATGCTGCTGCTGCTGCGGTTTTGTTTACCCATCAGTTGCAGTTACTTTACGAGCCATCAAAAACGACCATTGAACATGATGAGAAAATTGCCAAGACACATACATAAAACGCCTCCTTCATCACCATGAATAGACAGAAAACCAATTCATAGTTGGGGGAAAGACTGGGGAGGAAGTTTTATATCAACCCTCCGTTGAACTTATTGTCAGACATGTGCATGAACAGACTTTACGGTTATGAGCACTTCATATAGGAAGTGTTTACTAGCGCCACAATTATAAAGTGATTACCCACCCAGCTTGTGAGACGCAGGAGGGGAACAGTTTGCCTAGCAACCCATATTCATTTTGATGGCATTATAAACTACGCATATACTCGTATAAAAATATAAGACATTTCAGTTCAGTTTTTTTTGCATTTTATTCCAAAAATTTTATATTCAAATTTACAATTGCTTAGAAGTTTCATTTTATAGTATATATAAAAATAGAAATATTACGTATAAAAATATATATATTTATATTTATGTTTATATGGTACACAATTAATTTCTTTTTTTATTGTAAATGCACTGTGCGCAGACAAAAACATCGAGCACAAGACTTTGTAAACTTTAGGCTTAACATTTTAGTATCACATAATCTCACTTAAAAGTTAGATATGCTTATCAGTGATATATTACTTATCTATGTATGTATAAGTGTATATAAAACTATATACTTGTATATAACTATTGTAGATTGAGCGAAGTTTTCCCATATTCGTTGTACTCTGCGGTTACAACCAATTGCATTCATTGCATTCTACAGACTAAGGAACAATAACGCTGTGATATTGCTCGGATTTTTGCTTATAGACTAAGAGTTGACTTTTAAGTACACAACCGCCGGTTCTGTTGTTGCCTCTGGCCATGCATATACCATAGAACTATAATACATATCTGCATCTGATTGTATGTCTATATTTTAAGTTGTACTCTTCAAATACTTTTACTGGTAGTGAAACGCTGGTTCAATGTCCGTTTTTGTAAGCCTAACCAAAATAACTAACTAACTAGGCTATATAAACTTAACTAAACTAAACTAAACTGATGCTGAGCTAACGCCTCAAAACTTAGGATTCTACGAAATGACTAGAGTTCACACTCGACTTTGGAACCAGCACGGGAACTGGATTTCATTGCTTAGGTTAGGTTTTCATTTGGTTTGGATGCACTTAAGGACTATTACTGCACAATTTCGCCTGAATTTCGTTATTTGTTTTTTGAAATTTAAAAAAATATAATTCGAAATTTGAAATAAATGTTTGCCTTACGATAAAACTAAAACGGTATTCGAATTCGATGAAAATTTTATGATAAGTCTAATGAGATCCAAAATAAAGTTGACTAGATGAATGCCTAAAATTAATGACTAGAATGTGTAGCAGATTTATGAAGGTGAAGATGAGAAAGGAAAGGGATATTATGAGTCCGATGATAATTATGATGGAGATGAATGAATAAAGTTTGTATGAAAGTGGAGATGAGAAAGAAATATGATGCTAGAAATTGGATGACAGTAGGAAATGTGGTGGAATGATTGATAGATGATATAGATACGGCTTTAAGAATATAACTAAGAATGAATTTATGATATGATTTTGATGTAAATGTTATGAATGGAGTTTGAACAGTGAGTGAATGTTTGATGAATGAAGATGAGTGAAAATAGTAATAGATTTTGGGACAGGAATCGAAATATCTATGGTGAGTTTGGTATTAGCTTTGGTTAAGTTTTTGGTATACTATGCTGATAATTTGGTATAATTTATTGCAATTCGTTAACTAAATTCTGACTAGAGCCTATTTTAAATGACTAGAATTTTACTGACTATGCGAAATGCAAGGCCTGGTACGAGGTTCCTTAGCAATTTTACTGAGATCATATTGAAGCTGACTAGTGCCATATATTTGGTTGGGCTGACTACAAATAAATACTAAGTATACTTTATGTGTGTAACTAAAACCTAGGCTGACTAGACTGATTGCCGTCTTTGGTATTAATTAGTAAATACAACAATGGAATGTTGATTGAAGTACAGAGTTGACTAGAATTGAACTCATTTTTAAGAACTAAATGACTAGAAACTTTAGAACTCAACTAGTAACTAAATGTATACAACTAAAATTCAAACAAAGTCGAATTTGCATTATAAAAACTAATTTCTTTGGTCTGTTTTAGCTGCAGTACTCCCAAAACAAGAGATAAATTATAAACTAAACTTAACAATAGCGGACTATAAACAATAATATACAGTTGCCCCAATTCCCCAGACTTACTCAATGCGCCATCGTCGTGTGTTGTATGACGGAGGCGCAATTGCGCAGATTTGTCAGTGCGGCGGCTGCGATGCTCTCCTCCTCGGTCAGGCCGTGCTCGACAATCTGTAGACGGCCATAGCCAGCGGAGGAGCTGGAGGAGCTGCAGTCGGATAAGGTAATCTGCCTCGTAGTCGTAGTGACTGCTGCTTGCCGCACCCGCCACATAGACGCCCTCATCCTCATGTGTGCCCGCGTAGGAGTGTGTAGAATGCGAGCTGCTGGCAGAGCTGGAGCTGTTGGATTTGTACACGGCCGTCTGGAAGCTGCCCGTTATGGTTGTGGTGGACTCTGGCTGCTCCTCCGGCTCCCGCTCTGCCTCCGGCTCTGCCACAGGTCGTGACTTCTTCACATGCGTCTGCTGATGCTTGCGCAGATAGGCGGCACGCTTGAACTTCTTGCCACACTCGGAGCAGCCAAAGGCCAGCTCATCGGCTGACTTCTTGGAGTTGACATGTGGCTTCTGGTCCTGCTGCTGTTGATTGCTGGTATTGCGATTCTCCTTTTTGGCAGCGGCCGCCTCCTTCTTGGGCTTGTGCCAGCGGCGATGGGAGGCCAAGTTGGCGGGGCAATTGAACTGCTTGCCACACTCGGGGCAACGATACTCGAGCAGCACAATGCAGGCGCATCGATGACGGGCCAGACCAAAGGCATCATCAAACTTGATGCGACACAGCCGACAGACATAGTCACCAATTACGTTCTTAATGGCCGCCAGCTCCGCCTTGGTCTCCTCGGTAATCTCGACAATATTGTACTTGGGATCGATGTCGCCATTGCTGTACTGCATGGTGCCATCAGTAATGTCCTCCAAAGGTCTGATTATAGTGCCCGAAACTGGTGAGCTCGTCTCCTCATCGAACTTTAATTTGCGCGTTGCTTTGTTGCGCGTCGATTTGGCACTGGATGTGGTGGCTTTGGTGGTGCGCGGCGCGGTGTCCGACACTTTAATGGGCTTGGCGGGTGTGGCATCCACGGGTGATGTGAGACTCACAACTGATTTGGCCAGTTTGGCAGCGGGCTGCGCTTGTTCGCTTTGTTCGCTCAATTTGCGCTTCACTGCAATTGGAACTGGGCTCTGTGGCGGTGTTATGGGCTTCTCTGTAATGACGACCACCTCCTGCGCCACCTCCTGTGACAGCTCCTGTGGCTGCTCGTCTGGCTCTGCTGGCACTGATGCTGCTGCTGCTGCTGCTGGCTCGCTGTGAACCTCAGCAAATGCGGTCGCCATTGGCACATCGCTGCTTGGCACTGGCGATGGCGGTTTTACAGACAGATCCAATGGAATTTCACACTTGGTTTTGATGTTCAGATAACGGCTGCGATACTTTGGCGGCAGCGAGGCCACCGTGGTCAGCAGGCCCAGGCCGTGGGGCATGCCCCCAGCGGTTGCATTGTGCAGCAGCTGTATGCTGTGCGTGTGTGGATGTGGGTGAGGATGTGGGTGGCCGTGGCCGTGGCTGGCCGCTGTGGGCTGATGGTTGGCAACGCTGGCCATTGCACTGTTCCGCGTATCAACGAAATGATGATAAACTGAAACTTGAACGCGCTTTAAGAACTTGATCGAAACAATAAACGGAAACGGGTGATGAACGATGAACGATGAATGGTGAACGGTGAACGGGGAGGAACAAAGAGTTGAAGAACTAAGCAAAACTTAACAACAAATTGAAACGTTGGCAACGTTGAGCGCTCCTTGGGCTGCTTCCTGTCGGCTCGACGTTTTTGCTGCGAATGACTAACAGCATATCCTGCCGCCTCTATTTATGTGTGCCAAAGGAAAGCGAAATTAAAATCATTGTTTGTGTGTTGTGACGGCGTCGCTCTTGGAAATTTCATCCCCCAATTCGAGTCGTTGTCCTTTTAGCCCTCGCCGCTGCTGCTGCCGCTGCTGTTGCTGTTGCTGCTGACTGCTGACGCTGGCAGCGACGCCGCCGCAAAGCCGGAATCTTTTGTTAGCAATCACACACATTAGTCACCCTTTTTTCCATATACACACACACACAGGCACACTCTCAGCCAGGCGGGGGGAGCCGCCGCAGCAGTCGGCGACGCCGGCAGTGAAAGTCCTTTGCACTGTGTCTGCCTGCACTTGGAGAAATCATTGTGCAGCAATTTAATGTTGCAGCTGTGCCTCAGGTTGCCAATGCCACGCACCCAAGAAGGACACGCGACAGGAACTGGAACACATGTTCGGGTCTGGCTTGCAAATTCCGTGATTCATGGAAATTTGGCACCACACAAAGGCCCGGCTGGCTGCCGGCTCAGTCGGCTCTTCGTCCTTTCTTGGGCTCCTTCTTGGTAGATCTTGGCAAACAGCTGATGGCCATGAAGCCGTTAATTGTGCGTGTAACCAGAGGTAAATGCCAAATGTGCACACAAACACAAACTCAATGGGCCAGAAAGACCTGAAGAATATCCTTTGTGTGCTGCAGGCTCTTAAGCAGCTGTGGCAATTGGAAACATTTTTATGCTCGTCAGACACCAACAAAACATGAAAATGTTGGCTAAATTGGTAACTAAGAAGGATTCTAATACCTTACAAAATGATGAACTTATTTGTTTATATTTATCTTTAACTAGGTTCGGTATGGGCTACATTTTCCCAAATGATGTATAATTTCAACGGACTGCCAACAGCCTAAAGATATAATTATAAAGCAAGTAATTAGGAATTATAGAATTAGACAGAGTCTCCAAGTGATCAAATACTTATCCCAATTAACAAATTATTAAGTTTTCTTCATATATAACATGTAAAATAAACTAAATAGGTGGGATGAGTTATATTATTATTATTTTTGTCATATTTACTTATTTATAGGCACTTTTTAGAATGTCCATAACCTAAGTCAGTCAAAAACTATAATCTTTAACTATTTTACTATTTAATTTTTATTTATTTTATTTTTATTTATTTATTTACGAAGGCAAACAGTGCTGCCTCGAATCAAAAAAATATATATAATTTAATACGTTGATTAATGGAAAATTCTTAAAAACCTGCACAAAATTACACTTGAATAATAATTAATAAAATTATTAATTTATGTTAACTTTATGGAGACTATCGGCTGCTTCATTTAATATTTTTATTTCGATTGATATACAATTCAATTTTATATAAAAAATCTGAAAGTAACTTGATAAATAAAAGGAGTACGCTAAATTGAATTCTTTTGGAGAATATTTGAGTTGAACAATATAAAAATAACTTACTAAATAGCACCAAATTCTATCAATCAGAACAATCAACAATTAATTAATTCCTGAATTAATGAATCCTTTCTCTTTAATATCTCTTATCTGTTTCTTAAGCAATATAGTTCTAAATCAGCCTTGGACTTATTTCAGTAATTAATATATATTTCTGAAATATAAGCAAAGTTGTAGACATAAATTTTCGCTGCGTGTAGTTTTTGGTGTTGCATTTTCAGGTTTTCATTTGTCTCTGGCTGCGACTTCGTTCTCTCTACGCACAGACGCCGCACACAGACACAAACACAGCCACAGGACACAGGACACAGACGTGGCCGTGCTATAAGCTTGTCAAGTTTGCTTTTGGTGGGGTAGGTACGTAGTACACACACACACACACAGACACTTTGGGCTGCTCAGCCACCACAAAGCGATTGTCAGTATGTTTGATTTGGGTGTGTGTCTGTATGTATGTATGTGTGTGTGTGTGTGTGTGTGTGTGTGTGCTTTGCATTAATATAATCGAAATGCGACGCCGTTGCCGGCGTTGTCCTCGTGGTTGCCATGAAAGGGAATGCACTTTCGATTCCCAGTGAAGGGCTTTTGGCCGTAGCGTACTTGCAGGGAACACAAATATGGCATATTATGTTCAATATGACGCCATTGTTGTTGTTGTTGGTGCTGTTGATGTTGTTGTATTACGGTAGGCACGTGCGTGGCAACGACGCTGTCGCCACCCCAATTGGGCTTCAAATGTATTCCCAGAGCAACAACGCGTCCGCTGCAGCTTTAGCTGATCGTCGAGCGGGGTGCACGGCAAATGGATGACCCCTTCGAACTGTGGAATCAGTGTTTGCCATGCAGCTTAGAATTAATAGCACACGCACCGAGAAGCCGAGAGGCCGACGACCAACAGAGAGCGCAAAACAAAAAAAAGCAAGTTATAGAAGTGCGCCAGCCACGCGAACAGCATCCCAGCAGCGCAAGGACGAAAATTCCAACCCTGTTTGCAACCCTCCGACCCAACAGCTCATCGGGCTGTCAGTCCTGTCAGTCCTGTCAGCTACAAATGCTACGTTATTTCCATATAGACTCGCACTTCGATTCTGTATTTCCTTTGACTGCTCGGATTTCTGCGCTCCAAGGCGCGCTTAGCTTAAATTTGCACTCAACAACACCCAGGACGACCCGAGACGATAGTCCTTACCACCACCCACCCACTCCCAAGCAAACCCACAATTGCTGTCGAGTTGGCTGTGCTACGCATTTTGTTTGTTGTTTGTTGCTTGCTCATTGCTAACCCTTAAGTGCATCTTTTTATGGTAATTTCAAGTGCAGGCTCAGTCCCACGCCTGTCCTTGCTACGTCTGTTATCCTGCCTGCCAAGCCGGCCTGCCTGCCAGCCTGCCTGCCTGCTTGCCTGCCTGCTTGGCAATAATTAATGTTCGAAAATGCATCGTTTATGTGGCATAATGCATTTGCATTTGTGTGTCTCAAAAGGCTTTTCAGCCGTTACAGCCATGTACTCTTGCTTGGGCAGCTCCTCAAGGATGCTCCACTGTAGCACATGTTGCCATTGTCGCCACAGGCAAACCTGAGTGGACTGGGGCTATCCTTTTGGGGGGCTGCCATGAAGCCTGCAGGCTGAGTTGTAATTAAATTTTTACTTTCATAATTTGATGCAATTTTTTGTGCTTCTCGAAAAAAACGAACGGAAACTGGCTAGGATTGGTTGTGTTTTTTTGGAAGTGTGAAATTTTTTAATTGTATTTCAGTTGATTTTACTCGACCATTTTGTTTCATATTTTTCCTTTTTTTTTTTTTGGTTGCCATATGTTGGCGATTAGAACAGGATCACAGCTCGTTGGCTCCCCAATTAACAGCAATTTCGATGGAGCGTGGAATTGTTTTGGGGGCTTCGTGTAAATATTTGTCAAACTGTGGCTTATTTTTTGGAATTTTTATTTACAATTGGCAAACTTTTGACTGCGAAATGTTGTCAGTTTTTGGGGCTTTGTTTTGATTTTGAAATGAAATGAAATAAATTGGATGTGCTTGTTGATTGAAAGTGCAGCTCAATGGCTTTAAATTAAAAAAAAACAGCTTATAGATATTGAACAAATAAAAACTGATTCAACTAAAATTGTTTAAGGCTTGGGCTTTATTTATTTATACTCCAACAATTTCTGAGTGTTTATCGAAAATTGAATTGTATATAATTTATCACAAATATAATGTAATGCTATGGAATTATTTGGGAGCTTTATTTGCACAAAGGTCTCTTTAAGCGTACAACCCTTAAATTGAATAAGTTCCAAATCTCATTTCTATAATTTGTTTTAAATTATGAAGGACACCCCCAAAGAACACCAAACTCAGCATGGGCATGCCAAAATTGAAGTCCTGCCTAGGATTAAGGAATTTGCACACTAATCCAGGCCCAAAAGTAAACAAAACTGTATGACTAACCCCCATTTGGAAAGGCCCAGCAAATTGGCAAAGGAGAAACGGAACACAGGAAGCCCAAGAGCAATAATTATATATTCCCCATATATGCCTTTGATTGTGTATGAGTCAAGGCAAAAATTATATGGCAAAAATATGTGAGCACATGCATTAATGTATTTATGCGCCGCAGGACATTCACACACACACACACACATACAGAAACGCATGTTCATAACTCGTCAAAGCGTTTTGCATGAGCGCGCAAAATGCGAAAGGAAAGCAGCGAAAAGAAAAAGGAAAAACAATCACAATTCACAATTCAGTTGGGTGTCGAAGTGCTTCGGGCACGCGACCAACAACCAACGTTCATTTGCCATTGTTGTTGTTGTTGCTGTTGTTGTTGCTAATGTCCTTGCTGTGCGCCAGTCGCAGTCACATAGTTGCTGGTGCATAGCGTCAATGCTATAAAGGGGCATTTTCCACATAGGCACACACATTGGCATGTGCGCTGTGGAAATCACAATGCAATGCATTGCAGCCAGTCAACAACCACCCAATAGCAACAACAACAGCAACAACATTCGAACAGCAGGCAAACAGCCCAAACAAAATACAGCCAGGTGCATTTTCAAACACTAACCAAAATGTCGTAGGGCTCACACGAGCCAAAGCAAACCAAACCAAGCCAAGCCAAGCCAAAACCAAAACCAAACCAAGCCCAAAAGGATAAAGGGGGAAAACAAAACTCGAGCCCCTGTTGGAACACAGAATATATAAACCAGAGCTCAAGCGTAGCGCGATTCCGATTCCGAATCCGATTCTGAATCTGGATTCGAGGCTGTTGCTGATTTCAATAGCGTTTTTAAAATGTTTTTAGGGCGCCTTTTCCTTATTTTAGGGGTGGCTTAAACTGCAGCCGCACAGGACACAGGACTCGCAGTCGCAGTCGCATATATCCGCACGTCAGTCACAGTGCATAGTGAGTCCAAAGAGGGTTCGAACTGGGGTTGGGGGGGGCGCATTCATGGCAGGGCGCATATAAAATATATTTCATTTTTACCCCGCGCCGTCTACGACTATATAAAATTCCAATTGGACGCGTACACCGCAAAAAAAGGGGCGAGTCTTTTCATTTTTTATACGGTTTTACTTTTTTATTATTGTTTAGCCGCCTAGGCAAGATCCTGCGCAAGATTTTGCCGTCGACCGCGCTGCCGACGTCGCTGCTGTGTGAAAATTGCACAAGTTGCGCTTCTGCTTTTGACAATAGCCTCACATTAACTAGTTTCCGTTGCAATTCCAATTTCATAGCCGCCTGCGCCGCCGTCGCGACTCGGCTTGCCACTTTTAATGAGTAACTGTATACGAGCAGCACGGCTAACTGGTATCTGGGAACTGGCAACTGGCAAGTGGGAACTGGGAACTGGAAACAGGCAACTGGGATATGGGAAGTGGGAAGTGGCAAATGCCAACTGTGAACTTCATTACAAAAGCACCCCATTTACTTTGGGTTTTATGCTGCTGCGACGTTGCGCCGCTTCCTGTTTGGTTTGTTTCAATTAAATCGCATGTGCGGCCCCAGAGAAGCAGTGCCAGGACATGCCCAGGACATTGCTGGGCACATGGCTCATCTGTTACTTAATCATTGCATTGCCATGGATGCCTCACCTCATTGAGGGTGTGCACACACACACACACACACACACTCTCAATCACCCACTCATCCACTCGCTAGTTCCTGTGACATTTATAAAGTTTAAGGCAGCTGCTTGCAAATGATATACCCTTATTTAAACCCGGCACTTGATCGATCTATTGCATTAAAATTTTTACAATTCTGAAAAGGAAAATCATTTAAAAACAAGAAAAGACGGCTATCTTCGGAGTGCCGAATCTATATACCCTAGCAGGAATTAATTTTTAATACAAAACTTAATTTTTGTCTAATTGCTTCTATGGGAGCCACGAAATGGTGGTTCGATTTTACCAAATTTGGTCAGATTGCATTTTTCACCCGATCGTTCCTATGGCAGCTATATGATATAGTCAACCCGATTTTGATCAAATTTGGTCAGATTCTATAAACTATTTAAAGACTCGGTTTGGGAAAGTTTGGTGAGGATATCTTTATAAACAACAAAGTTATTCATACAAAACCTAGTTTTATAGTTGATCGCCCTTCTCTGCGATTCTCAAGAATTCAAGGGACCCCACTACAATTTATCATTTTTGAGGTATTTTTTTTATTTTTTTTTTTATTTTTTTTTTTTATTTCTTTTATTTTTCCATTTTGACCAAATTTGGTCAAATTGCATTTATCACCCGATCGGTCCTATGGCAGCTATATGATATAGTGATCTGATTTTGATCAAATTTGGTCAGATTGTATAAACTATTTAGAGACTCAATTTGGGTGAGTTTGGTGAAGATATCTTTATAAACAACAAAGTTATTCATACAAACAGATTTTCTAATTTTGATCGCCCTAAGTTTTTTTTTGGGGGTTTTTTTTTTTTTATTTTTTTTTTATTTATCCATTTTGACCAAATTTGGTCAGATTGCATTTATCACCCGATCGTTCCTATGGCAGCTATATGATATAGTCACCCGATTTTGATCAAATTTGATCAGATTGTATAAACTATTTAGAGACTCAATTTGGATGAGTTTGGTGAAGATATCTTTATAAACAACAAAGTTATTCATACAAACAGATTTTATAATTTTGATCGCCCTTCTCTGCGATTCTCAAGAATTCAAGGGACCCCACTACAATTTGTCAATTTGGAGGTATTTTTTTTCATTTATTTTTTTCATTTTTTTTAATATATTTTTTTAATTTATTTTTTTTTTTATTTTTCCATTTTGACCAAATTTGGTCAGATTGCATTTATCACCCGATCGTTCCTATGGCAGCTATATGATATAGTGGTCCGATTTTAATCAAATTTGGTCAGATTGTATAAACTATTTAGAGACTCGGCTTGGGAAAGTTTGGTGAGGATATCTTTATAAACAACAAAGTTATTCATACAAACATATTTTTCTAATTTTGATCGCCCTTCTCTGCGATTCTCAAGAATTCAAGGGACCCCACTACAATTTATCATTTTGGAGGTATATTTTGTGAATAGCAATAGCTTATTTTGGAGGTCCACTTTAGTGTGTGTGTGTGTGAGAAAGAGTGAGAGTGAGAGAGTGAGAGAGAGAGAGAGAGCGAGAGGAGAGAGAGAGAGGAGAGCGAGAGAGAGAGAGAGCGAGAGAGAGAGAGAGAGAGAGAGTGAGAGAGCGAGAGAGAGCGAGAGAGAGAGAGAGAGAGAGAGAGTGAGAGAGAGAGAGAGAGAGAGAGAGTTAGTGAGAGAGGAGTGTGAGCGAGTGAGACGAGACAGTAGAGCGAGTAAAGACGAGAGATAGAGGGATTTGGGATTACTACTCTATCTAGCAATAAAATATATCTAATAGCCAAAAAGTAAGTAAAATTATACCCATTTAGGCACTATATATAGCTAATATAAATATATTTTACTCAACTTTCATTTCATAGCAACAGCAAAATAATAACAGAAATGCTCTCACTTTGTATGCATGATATATATTTAAGTTCACAGTGTATATCGGAACGTTTTAGATAAATATTGAAGTATAATTGATTTGTTATTATATTCTCGATATCTTTCCGTTCAAAATTCCTGGTTTAATAAAGGTAATTGACGTAATCATATTCATAGCTGGGAATGGTGACATTGCTCCAGCCCAGCTGATAGCGCACAAAGGCATCCACACCATCAACATCCACGCCCAAGCTCCTCAATCGGCTGACCACTGAGTTGACCTGCGGGTTAGCCAAGAAGCGCTCGTAGACCGGCTTAAGGGCCACCACACGACGCCAGGCCTCACCAAAGAGGGCACTTTGCTTGGCACTGGTCTCCAGCAGATTGCGCAGCAGATCCAATGGATAGATGGATCTAAACTCCTGTTGAAAGCCAGCGATGCCATCCACCGACTGGGCCCAGTGGGGATACTTATTGAACAGCTTGATTTCCACCTCCAGCTCGTCCTCGAAAACCTTGATGGATCCACCCGCCAAGGTCAACTGCTGGGCCAACCACTGCAAAAACTGGCGCACCTCGGGCTGATTGAAGAGTTGCATTCGCAGGCGATAAGCGGGCAAGGAGTTGATCTCTCGTATGACAGCCTGGAACTCGGCATCGTTTAGCATATAGGCACGGACCAGATGCTGGATCTGCTTATGGGGTACAGTGCGCAGAAAGCTCTTAACATCCAGATAGAAATTGGTGCCTGGTGCTGGTGGGATTTTGTCAAGAGGTGCTGCAACAGCGTCTAGTCCTGTGGCCAGGCAGCAGATGGCAATCAAGGCTAATGTAATGCACTTCATCCTGTTATTGTTTTCACTATTTTGAGTGAACTGGCGCTGATGTTGGCGCCTTTTATAGCCAGAAGCTAGTTAGCCAGCTTATCTGCTGAGCGTCTGAGCATCGTGTCTTGTTTTGATTTGGCTACTTGTGCAAATTTGTTGTAGGAAATTTAATTTACATGGCTCACTTATCAGACGCTTATCAGCATCAAGAGTTTGTTTTGGCTAAAGCTTCAGATACATAGTGGAAATAGACATCGTCTGCTTGCATAGCATCATCAAATGCCAAGATAAACGAATCTATTTACGGGTTTAGTCATCTTCTATAGGCAACTGTGTGTTGATGTGTTGCCAACTGGTGGGAACCAACTTGAGCGGAAGCTAAATTGTTAACACTTGCAATTTTCTAACGATTCTTATACTCTGCGTTAGAAATTGTTGCTTTCTATATTGATAGAGTTTGATATGTTCTAAATACATCCAGAAAATTCACACAGATTACATCATGCATGCTCTTCTTAACAATATTTAAAATTCTACAACAACTAGAGTTCCAAGCTGATGTCCTTGTTTGATGATGATTATGTTTGCTTTCAATTTTTTAGCTGCTCCCAGTCTATTCCAAATCACAGAACTCTGCTAAAATACATTCCAACTTACATAACTTTGTCAGAACTGAAACAATTTAAATTTTTGTTTAAAAATATTTGTATATATTTTTATTGAACGAGTTTTCTGCTTCCTATTGCGGCAGCTTAAGCAAGTTTTATATTAAATCAATTTGTACACTTTAATTTGATTTATCACAGAAAACACAATATTTTCACTTTCATATTTTTGATATTTTATTTTATAAATATTCAAAATAAAGAATATAAAATCTTGAAATTCAACTTTAAGTCGATTGCACAACAAAAAATATATACCATTGATAATATTTGCTCAATTTTTTAATGAAATTCGAAAAATCTAAGACTACTGCCAGTATCTTGTCTTTTTATATGTATAAGGCTTATACAGATCAAGTTTGCTTTAAATATAAGTAACCTATTATAAAAACCTGTATTTAGGTATTAGAAATACTATGTATTTCTCTATTTACTTGCAAAACTATAGCAATTATCATTAGTTCCACTCGAGGAGACTTGTACCTAAAGAGTTCATTGAGCTCGCCTTCAAAAATCTAGCATATGAGCAAACTCGAACTAAACAATTTCAATCGCCCCGCCCAGGACAAGACCAAACACGCAGATGTATGGCTAATTAGGGACGGGAAACGGGGTGTTTCAACTAGGAGCTGTAATTGTAACAGTAGCAACTCAGATGGGCAGATTTTAGTACCATACTCGTAATTCGGTAATGCGCGTTTTTGGACTAGAAAATTTTGAATTTCATGCAGTTTATGTGCAGAGCAACAAGAACAACTAAATAAATGAGAGATGTGCTAATAAATTGTATGGCACACATACATGCACACACACACACACACACATAGATAAGAAGCCACCCCAAAAATGTTGTTTTGGGCCGACTAAAAAGGGGGTTGAATTTTGGACGCTCGGGCAATGCCATAGCATAAGCATTTTTCGGCCAAGGGCGATCGCAGCCCAAAAATGCCAAAGGGGGCAGCAAAGAGCAACGGCAGCTGCAACACTCACACACACACACACACACACATATAGAGCACACATATGCAGTGCTTGATAAATCATGTGTAAAGGTATTTTTGATTTTTATTTCAATGCGATAAGCGAATAGCGGCAGCTGCGTAACGCTGACGTCGATGCGGGCAGCACAATAACAAAATGAAAATATTAAAAAAAAAAAAAACAAAAAAATAATAAAAAACCTAAAAAACTGAAAATATGTTGCCATGCAAACAAACACGCTTCAAGCTATTGCAGGCTGTTAGGCAAACAGGCAACAAAATATTTTTAATTGATTTGGCATGCTTCAATTTAACGCTTCGCTGCCACTTCCTTTACACAACTTGCAGCGGTCCTTTGGGTCCTTTTTGCATATATGCACGTGTCCTGCTGTAATTGACGGTCTATAGTTTTCTGTAATTTTCAATATTTTACAGTATGTAAAACAAAAATGTTGAAGAAATGCAGCACTCGCCGTGGCAGTGTCGCTTCCGCTTTGCAACACGCCAATGACTCACAGGACTCGAACTGGTGAGCGGAACTGCGAGGCGACGACGTTGACGGCAGACAGACGATATCGTAATGAACGTCATCAAGCTACTTGTCAGCCCAACAGAGCTCGAATCCTGCTCCAGCTACAGGTATATATGTCTCTGCCTCCGTCTCAGTCTCAGTCTCAGTCTCAGTCTTAGACTCGTTCTCAGTCTGCCTTGGCACGCGCCAGTACAAAAGGAAACCCCTCTGACAAGTCGTCGTCGTTGCTTTTTTTTAGGGGTTGCAAGTAGTAGTTGCAAGGCATTGGAAATCCTTATAAGAAACATTCCTTTGCCGCAGGAAGCGAAGCAACACGTTCAAGACATTGTTGAGTCACCACACACAGCCCCTTTTGCGGAGGCATTTATGTGCTTCACCGACGACCCTTCTCAGTTTCGGAGTACCACCTTTCTTATCGGAACTGCGAGGTGCTCGCTTTTGTGTGCTGTGTAGCTGTATGGCTGTTGGCTTTGCCCTTTTGGGTTTTCATTCAACTTTCGTCACTTAATTGAGTTGCGGCGCCGCAAACGAAGAAAATATAATAAAAAGAAGGGGCAATTCCTTCTGGCTGGAAAGTGCCAATTGTAGGTTTCACTTTAGGCAGCTACAAATTGAAATGCCCACGGACATTCCCTGGTGTTGACTTTTTATTCATGTGCCATTGTCTTCTGCTTACCTTGAGTGTAGTTCCTTTTTATGCTTGCTCTGCATCAGGGAAGCCATTAAATTGATTATAAAACGTCCTCGAAATGTGTAAACAGTCTGCCAGACAGCCTGGCGCCCGAGCAGGGACGCTCCTTATGCGGCACCGAGTCGATTGTTAGCTATGGGAATGCTACTAATTACATGGGCGTTGCGGAGAGGCGAAGAGGCGAAGAGGCAAAGAGGGGCTGGCACACAGCTGTGACTTGGGTCTTAAGAAGCCAATGATTCAGACAATTTGTGCTGTAAACGGCACACTCAATGGCAGCAACTTAAGGGTTTATCAATGACAATACTCGTAATGGAAGCATGTAGTGAAAGCTTAAGTGGAGGGCGTGCCGGGGTAGAGGTCCTTAAACGAGGATGAAATTGTCATAGAGAATTGTGAGAGACGTTTTTTAGTAATCAAGATAGCAGACACTTATAAATTTAGCTTGGTTGATAGGAAAGTGTTTCTAAAGCGATGTTAATAAGTTGAAACCTTTATGATTCAAACTATTCACGTATTTTAAAGACTAGGCAAGAGTTTAATAATGGAACATTAAATGTGGATAGGAAAGGAATCAATGGTATCTCGGGAAGGATATTTTTAAGGTTTTAGTTATTAAGAAATGCAGATTATCAAATGAAAACCCACCTCTAGGTGTATTACATTGATTAAATCTAGAATTTCAAAGATTTAAGTCTGCATCTGAAAGCAATCAAACATAATCCTTTCGAATTTTAGTCTCTGCTCGTCTTCTCATAGGACATAGCAAGGCCATAGAGAACCCCTGCTGAAAGTGTGATTTGATATCTCAACCTTTATCTTTTCGCAGCTTAACAAGCTTGGCAGCTGTCGAACTCTTATCGGCTTTCAGCCAAAGCGCATTTCAATTGCTGCCTCGTGGCACTCCATCATAGAAATGTTGTCATGTTGTTTGGTTTATGTCTAGGACCAGTTCCAGGTCCATAGTCATTTGCATGTTCACGGCTTGTTGGCCAGCACACGTGTTCCAATCTACATGGCCGTGCCTATTTGCATGAGGCAGTGAAACGAGTAGATAAAGCTCGATGCCAACTGTTCCAATCAACAAACTTGCATAAAGAAACATGATACGTATTTATTTATTTATGCAAATATGGAAATTAAGCTAACAAAAGGTGTGGCAGTCGCTGCGCAAGCGCAAAGGCACAGTTAGGGATACAGGGGCACGTTCCAGGACACGTTCCAAAAGGCAACCCCTCGTTAGATAGCGACACACACACACTCCCAGAATTGGCTCGTAAATGTGTAACACATTTTACATAACATTTACAGCTTGACTGGGCCTCGTTTTGAGTGTGCCAGCTGCCGTTACTGGCTTTTGCCAAAAACGAGTTTATCCTCATCCAAGGTGCGGTCCATAGACCGAGAGAGGTGAGGCGAGGCTCGCGTGCCACCAGCCCCTCCCCATTTCGACAGTTGTGTTGCAGTTTCAGTTCATTTCGATGCTCATAAATAACAACAATGGCAACGCGGATGCAACAACAACAATAGTAGAAACGCAACTCAGATCCCCAGGTATTTTTCACGTGTTTGGCACGTTTCGCCCGATTTTCCGGTTCTCGATTCCTATTCCTATTTGTAACTACGAATACGTACTCTAATCCTTAGAGGCGGACGGCGCACGCGGCACGCGGCCGTCGTCCTTGTGATAAATTGGGCTTTAAAGCAGGGGTCTTCAATTGAACCCACCCGACTCCTTTGACAAATGGCCAAAGCTGTGCCAATGGACAGCTAAACTTTTGGTCTCGGAGTCCCAGTCTCCGTTTTTGTCTCTGTCGCCTGCCTCTTCGTGGCAACATGCAATTGTTTGCCTCATTGTCAAATAAATCTTAGTTCCAGCTTTGAGTCTCTTGTTTTATTTACAAAGTCGGGCAATTACATTAACTTTATTGATACGCCTATGTCGTTTATCAACGTCTCTGAGTATGCATTGCAGTTATGCTTGGATATTATATGGACTCAGCTCAGGATAAATATTTATTTATTTGAATCCACATGAGCTCTGTTTTATATAACTTACTAAGATTACTCTTTTATCTATAAAATTAAATAACTTTGACTTCCCTTTAATTTGAAGCTGAAGTTTAAGTAATAAGAACACCGAATAAAGAAGAATATATAGTATGTGCCGAAGAGACCAAGGTATAAGGTAAGGCTCATAAATATTTATCACTTCGAGCTATTTTTTAAATTTTTTATTTAATTGAGAATTGTCTTTCTTGAGAGTTCCTAAAGTGGGCACTGGCATAGCGAAAAAGTAAGATTGAAGCGATTTGAGCCCAAGGACTTGCCCATCAGAATCAGCGTATAAAATATTTCATTACCATACAAAAATATAATGAAACTAGCCATCCATCTCGGCAAGCCCTGGTTCGGCCATATCCTTTCAAATTCGTCAAAAGGAATTAGAATCAAAAGGAATGGCTTTCCCGATTGGCATTCAAGGATTTTTAGGAATTCTTCGAAAAAAACACTTCACTTTTTTGCAAGGGGGTAGGTCAGAAAAATTGATCAAAAATCACAAGATCGCCTGTAACTCGGTCATTTTAAGGACGATTTTGATGTCATTTGGCAAAAAGATAGAGGACTTCATCCCAAATCCGAAAATAATCAACAAAGGACTAAGATCCTTAAAGGAGCTGAGAAATAAGGACTTTTCTCTATACAGAAAAGTGGCGATATCTCGGCCGTATCCTTGCGCATCCTGACGAGTCCTGTGTCAGACAACTTGGCATTATCAGGGCTACCAACTGGCCAAAGGACATCAAATTCGTCCTTGTAGTTCCCAAGATATTGAGTATTTTGTATTTTGAGCACGATTCCTTTCGCCCTCGGACTGAAAATTTACAAGTCGATGGTCCTTAGATGACCCCATAATCCTTGAATGCCAATCGATAGAGTAGGTCCTTACGATCCTAACGCACAAGGTCCTTTTAAAATCTGCAAGGATATGGCTGAATGGGAGCTACTAGAAAACCGTTCCATATGTGTGTGCAGAAATTCAAAATATTTGTTGTATACTCTTGGGCTGCTGATCTTACAAGCTGCTGAGCAACAAAACCTTGCGGCATATTATTAGCTATAACTTGGCCAAATCCTTAAGGATTTCGAAAACCCATACATTTCTGTACTCGTAGGAATCAGGACTATCGATTGCCATTCAAGGATTTCCAGGATTTCACCGAAAAAAACACTTCACTTTTTTGCAAGGGGGTAGGTCAGCAAAAAGGATCTAAAATCACAAGATCGCCTGTAACTCGGTCATTTCAAGGACGATTTTGATGTCCGTTGGCAAAAAGCTAGAGGACTTCATCCCAAATCCGAAAATAATCAACAAAGGACTAAGATCCTTAAAGGAGCTGAGAAATAAGGACTTTTCTGTATACAGAAAAGTAGCGAAATCTCGGCCGTATCCTTGCGTATCCTGACGAGTCCTGTGTCAGACAACTTGGCATTATCAGGGCTACCAACTGGCCAAAGGACATCAAATTCGTCCTTGTAGTTCCCAAGATATTGAGTATTTTGTATTTTGAGCACGATTCCTTTCGCCCTCGGACTGAAAATTTACAAGTCGATGGTCCTTAGATGACCCCATAATCCTTGAATGCCAATCGATAGAGTAGGTCCTTACGATCTTAACGCACAAGGTCCTTTTAAAATCTGCAAGGATATGGCTGAATGGGAGCTACTAGAAAACCGTTCCATATGTGTGTGCAGAAATTCAAAATATGTGTTGCATACTTTTAGGTCGCTGCCGATCTTAAGCCACAAAATCTTGCGGCATCCTTTTAGCAATAGCTCGGCCAAATCCTTAAGGATTTCAAAAACCCAGACATTTCTGTACTCGTAGGAATCAGGACTAACGATTGGCATTCAAGGATTTCCAGGATTTCACCGAAAAAAACACTTCATTTTTTTGCAAGGGGGTAGGTCAGCAAAAAGGATCTAAAATCACAAGATCGCCTGTAACTCGGTCATTTCAAGGACGATTTTGATGTCCTTTGGCAAAAAGCTAGAGGACTTCATCCCAAATCCGAAAATAATCAACAAAGGACTAAGATCCTTAAAGGAGCTGAGAAATAAGGACTTTTCTCTATACAGAAAAGTGGCGATATCTCGGCCGTATCCTTGCGCATCCTGACGAGTCCTGTGTCAGACAACTTGGCATTATCAGGGCTACCAACTGGCCAAAGGACATCAAATTCGTCCTTGTAGTTCCCAAGATATTGAGTATTTTGTATTTTGAGCACGATTCCTTTCGCCCTCGGACTGAAAATTTACAAGTCGATGGTCCTTAGATGACCCCATAATCCTTGAATGCCAATCGATAGAGTAGGTCCTTACGATCCCAACGCACAAGGTCCTTTTAAAATCTGCAAGGATATGGCTGAATGGGAGCTACTAGAAAACCGGTCCATATGTGTGTGCAGAAATTCAAAAAAAAAGGCTGTATACCCTAGCAGGAATTACTTTTTATACAAAACTTAATTTTTGTACATGGGAGCCATGTTGTCCGATTTTGATGAAATTATAGGAAACTATTTTAAGTATAATAATAAACAAAAAGTTTGATATAGCGAAATAGTGGTTCGATTTTGACCAGATTGCATTTTTCAGCCGATCGTTCCTATGGCAGCTATATGATATAGTGACCCGATTTTTATCAAATTTGGTCAGATTGTATAAACTTCTTCTCCCTTCTCCGCGATTCTCAAGAATTCAAGGGACCCCACTACAATTTATCATTTTTGAGGTATTTTTTTAATTTGTTTTATTTTTTTTTAATTTTTTTTTTATTTTTTTATATTTTTTTGTTATTTTTTTCATTGTTTTTTTTATTTTTTTATTGTTTTTTAATTTTTTTTTATTTCTTTTATTTTTCCATTTTGACCAAATTTGGTCAGATTGCATTTTTCACCCGATCGTTCCTATGACAGCTATATGATATAGTGGTCCGATTTTGATCAAATTTGGTCAGATTGTATATACTATTTAGAGACTCGGCTTGGGAAAGTTTGGTGAGGATATCTTTATAAACAACAAAGTTATTCATACAAAACCTTGTTTTATAGTTGATCGCCCTTCTCTGCGATTCTCAAGAATTCAAGGGACCCCCCTACAATTTATCATTTTTGAGGTATTTTTTTTATTTTTTTTTTATTTTTTTTTATTTTTTTTATTTTTTTTTTATTTTTTTTTTTATTTATTTTTTTTTTATTTTTTTTTTTATTTTTTTTTATTGTTTTTTAATTTTATATTTTTTTTTTTATTGTTTTTTAATTTTATATTTTTTTTTTTTATTTCTTTTATTTTTCCATTTTGACCAAATTTGGTCAGATTGCATTTTTCAGCCGATCGTTCCTATGGCAGCTATATGATATAGTAACCCGATTTTGATCAAATTTAGTCAGATTGTATATACTATTTAGAGACTCGGCTTGGGAAAGTTTGGTGAGGATATCTTTATAAACAACAAAGTTATTCATACAAAACCTAGTTTTATAGTTGATCGCCCTTCTCTGCGATTCTCAAGAATTCAAGGGACCCCACTACAATTTATCATTTTTGAGGTATATTTTGTGAACAGCAATAGCTTATTTTGGAGATCCAGTTTAGTGTGTGTGTGAGAGAGAGAGCGAGAGGGTGAGAGAGTGAGAGAGCGAGAGAGAAAAAGAGCGAGAGAGAGACAGAGAGAGAGAGAAAGAGACAGACAAATTTGGTCAGATTGTATAAACTCTCTAGAGACTCTGTTTGGGAAAGTTTGGAGACGATACATTTATAAACAAAAAAGTTATTCATACGAAAACATAGTTGTCGACCGATCATTCCTATGGCAGCTATATGTTATAATGGTCCGATCCGGCCGGTTCCGGCATATGTACTGCCTGCAGTAAAAAGAAGGGTTTGTGCCAAGTTTCATTACGATAGCTTTAAAACTGAGAGACTAGTTTGCATAGAAACAGACGGACAGACGGACAACGCTATATCGACTCGGCTATTCATGCTGATTCAGAATATATATACTTTGTTGGGTAGGAAACGTCTCCTTCAGTCCATTACACATTTCGAAGCAAAATTATAATACCCTCTGCTAGGGTATAAAAATGCTAGTACATTACAAAATTATTTTCCGATCTCGATTGTATGAAAAGAAACTGTAATACATTTTGTTATTTTAATTATCATATATTTTCCAAGCTGACAAACACGTTATGCACTTATTTGTATACAATCTTATAATATTCAGTTTAGTTATAATTAATGGCTTATTAAATCAAATTTAGTCTCATTTCTTGCTTGCTTAACTAGTTTATTAATGATGCATTATTTTCAGTGACTTGTTGATCCCAAAATTGTAGCTTTTCCTCCATCTGGTCATAGTCCAAGCGCTGTTTTAATATAGTCGAAGTTTGCGGCAGACCAAAGACTCGCAATTGATATAGGAAAAACTCATACATATCAAAGTCAAAGCTTTTGGTATAATGGAAACTAATGCTTGAATCGGAGCAGCAGTCGTTGGTCTGTAAAAATCAATAAATAATAAATAAATTAACACTTTATAATAGTTAGCCAACGACTTACATGCGGCTTAAAGAAGTAGTATTTGTCCAGCCAAGTGCCAGGCTGTATTTGGGGCAGCAGATGCCGCGGATTTAGTGGCAAAAAACGTTCGCGTCCCAGCTCATCCCTTGTATCCCCAGCCACCACGCCCACATTCAGCAGACAGTAGCCAATTTGCCTGTCCTCCGATAGAGTATTAAACGGACAGAACTTGCTGTTGTTCAGGGCAATCAGATTAAAGCGACGCAATGCATCCCGGCTGAGTACATAGCCAGCGCCTCCAGACATATAGCCATGCGGATAAGTAGTGCGAAAACGATGGCCAAAATAGACAGGTGCCTCCGGATTGTAGGGATGCAGAAACTGTCGCAGATTCTCCATGACCACGTAGCTAAAAGACAGCGGAATGAGCTCAATGTAACAGAGTATTATAATTGGCAACTTACGTGTCGTCGTCCGCCTTGAGAAACCAGTCGTAATCCTCCACATAATGCTCATATGCATAGGCCAGACCCGCACGCACCTTGGCATATAAGTTGTCGCGGCCCTCGGTCACATTCAGATTGACGGCGCCCAGTTCCTCATTATCTTGACTGCTCATAAAGATCAGCTTGTTGCAGCGGGCGCCCCACGTCGACTTCACCTTGGCTGCTTTATTCTTATGGTTCGCCGGCATAGTCAGCACCAGGCATAGTACGCGTATTTCCTTGTACAGCCAATCCGCTAGCGAAGCACCCCCCGGCAGCGTGGGGACGCCTGTGTCCACTGCAATAGCTGTACTCTCCGATTCGGCCGTTGTGAGCGTCATATAATCCCAGAATTGGGTCACCTGTATGCCCACTATCAGGCCCAGCACCAAACACAACACATTCCGATACATTCCAATGACCCGGAGATCTTTAGATCTTACGAAATCCTTAACTGGCACAGTTGTGAATGCATTTTGCGATGTCACAGTGTCTCCACCTTCAGCTGAGTCGCGACTGACACACAGCTCCAATGTTTCAGTTGAAAGACAGTCTCTTAATATGTAGTACCCTGTACTTATTACACAGCTCCGGGCTTAAAACGAGTTTTGCTGTCTGATTCGTTTGTGATTCGCATAACAAATGAATCACAACACGCCTGAAGACGTCGTCAGCCTGAGTTTCAACAAATATTTTGAAAAAGAGTTGCTTTTTTAGTTCACTCCCAATGCGAGGGAGTATAAGATTTGTCGCACAGTTTGAGATGCGCTGGAAGTGTTAAGATTTCTTATCGATTGGGCTATAATATAAGATGGACTAGTATTCCTAGTCAACGAATACTTACCTATAACATTCTCTAATGGAAACTTTGTAATTGACAATTAAATACTTATTTATATTTCCGCTCTTTATGTGCGACCTGACTTTTAACTCCCTTAGTCCTAACACATTATAAATACTTTACAAATCAAGCAATTATATTGTTTTTAGGAAATTTAAAGGGTACTGAACTAGCTTGTTTACGCCAATTTATATCTAGATATATAATATCTTGCTTTGATAATATCCAAGAATAACAAATTATTATATTTAGTATACGTTTTTTTCTTAGGGCATTAAAATTTCGACTAGTTGTCATTTTGTTTGCATTTTTGGAGAACCGGTTTTGAGTGTCTTCGCTTGATTGTCGTGATGGTTTTGACCTACACCTGCGACTCTCTCAGTTGACTCCTTTCACTTTTCTCTCTTTTCCGATTCAATTTTGAAAACACATAAGTTTTGGTAATGGTATTATTTATTTTATTGCTAGTTAATTTTCATTTTAGTTTCGGCTGATGTATCATTTTACAGTTTATATAGGTATGTTTATCTTTAGTTAGTACAACATTTTCAATTCGTTTGTTTCTGTTTAGACTAAATGTGGACTAATTTAATATGATTTGTTGTATATTTTGTTTTGTTTATTTATTATCAATTTCGTTTTGTTTAAACGTCTTTGAATGTCTTAATATACGTTCTGTTTTCGTTTCTCATTTATCTTTTTGTATTTGTATTTGAATTTGCGATTTGAGTTTGTATATTCAATATTAAATCGCTTGCTTGATCTCGAGTCGCATTATTTAATCCACACTCACATTAAAAATAATTACAAAACATTTAACTTTAACTTTAGTTTGTATTTTGAATTTAGTTTAATCGTTTAATATTTATTTTAGGTTTTCTTTTTTATTTATTTGTATATCTTATTTGTTTATCGTATCTTCGTTTATACGTTTAGTAAGTGCACTTGCCAATTCTCGTTTATTTTACTTTCATTCCTTCTAGGGTCACAACATTTAGCTCAAAAAAACTGGAAATCAAAAGTATACAAAAATCTTCAGGCAATGTCAACACAGTAATTTTATAATGATTCGGCTTAAACAATGTTTAATTTGTATATGTATGTATTTAGTTAGTTACACAGCCTTAGAAACTACTTAAGAACTAAAACATGAATGAAGGCAAAACGAAGTCGCCGTAGCGCCAAAAGCCGAATTAAAAGAGAAGGCAACAAATTTCGCATAATACACAATTTAAAAAAATATATATATAAACTGATGATTAGGTATAATAAAAAAATTTAATAATTAATGTGAATTTACAATTGGTTTTCTGGAGTATTCCATAAATATATAAAAACAATTTAATGACAATAATGTTAAACTATTACGTCTTTAGTTTCGGTTGCTTTTTTTTTTATATGCGATGTATGTTGAACATGTTAATTTCGCTTGAAAAAATATAATATATAGTATGTATGTCTATGAAAGTGAAAAATCCACAAAATTTCATTCGCTTTACTTTAGTTTTTCTTGTTTTCTTGTTTTTTTTTCTTTCTTTTGCTTTTTGTATAAATTTTATTTATTTATAAGTATGTGTATGTAGAATTTTGTTTACTTTTCATATGTTGTTAGCTTGGCTTTAAACTACACGTACTAATATTATTGTATTTGCTTTTGTTTTGCATTACTTCACTATGCTTCTTAGTTTCGCTTTTCTTTTTTTAATAGATGTTATATTTTTTGTATTTTTTTTTTTATTATTTTTACTTTTTAATTTGTAATGTAATTTTCCTCAAATCGTTTAGGAACCTATTTGTAACTAGCAAAGCGCAGACGCCGTAAAATTTCTATAGAAAAAATGTTTTTTGCTATAATTTGGCTTACAATTAATTCATATATGTGTAACATCAAAATATATATGGTTTATAATATACATACATACATACATGTACATAATATATCATGTATATGTATCATAATGCATTTCATTATATGAATATTTCAAGGGCTCTTACTGTTTTTTACAATCAATGCGCTGACACCTACTTGGGTTTCGAGAACTTTTCAATGAACATCATTAGTAAAGTGTAAACAACAAAAAAATGCTTCAAAAATATACTTTCAAAAGCCTTTGGCAAATATTTTGTTTAAAAATATGCTCAATTTCATAGTCATCAAAAATGTTCATTTTTTAATTATTATTTCTCAATGCATTTTCTTTCCACCGGGCAAATTGTTCGGACAATTTACGTTTGTTCTACATATGTTTTCTAAGAAAGATACATTATTTTCAATTAAGTGAAGAGAAACTATAAATTAACATTTCAAATGTCGATTCTATGATGGTTAAATCGTAGTCCAAGCAATTTGCAGCGCATTTCTCTTTGTTATTTTTATAGATATTTCCCGTACATATATATGCATACATCGATTATCAAATACAAAACTTAATTTAACAAAATTCCGTAACTAATTCATTTAACAATATAACCTTGCTTAGTCACTGACTACACAAACTCTCGAAAAGTTATCATTTTTGTTTTCGACACTGATTTCTACTTCTTTTTTTTTTTTGTGTGGTAATTTTATCGAGTTTTAACATTGGCACGTTATTTATAACTATTTTATGTGTATATGTATATTTATTTAGCATTAGAAAATAAAATATGCATGTATTAATGTATGTATATGGTTGTAAAGAACTAGAAATCTTGATTAGTTGTAGTTGTTTGCGAAACATTGAAAATTGAGAGGTTCATTTACATCGTTTATTGTTTGACTTTAAGAAATATATATATTTATTTGTTAGCCAATATCAAAAGACACTAAAATATCATAATGGGTGCAAGCAATTTGAATAAAAGTATTTATGTGGATTTGAATGATGACATGAGAACTAAGTAACAAACAAAAATAAATTATGAAATGAACGCGCCTAACTTCTTAAATGGGGTTTTTGTGTGTTTTTTTTGTTGTTTGTTGATAACTTATTTTGACTTAAACGCAAAGTATTGCTACATATAAAACCACGTGGGTTGCATGTCTTGTATTGTATACAAAAGATTTACTTTCTCGTTTTTTTGTTTTTAAAGCATATTCAAAGCATTTCAATATATTGTGGTTTCAACTCGATGCACGGCTTCTTGGTTGCTGTGGCGCCTAAATGCATGCTGCATGCCATTAACAATTACAAAAGAAATTGTATTCTATAGTTACATTTATATGCGTATTTTTATATATATATATAAGTGTATCCTATATGTATGTCTATGTATGTACATATAGAGCTCTAAATGTTTGTCATATTGAAAGAGGTCTACTACAACTATATATAATGCACATGGCTGCAGATTGTGCCATATAGGGGAAACAGTTTGGGGGTGTGGATAATTGGGTTTACTGATATTGGCTGGTTCAACTATTAGCAACTAACTAATATAATATGTATATGTATATGTATATGATAATTTGCTCGCTGTTTAGTCAACTCATGCCCTAACTTTGTACAAAGATTTCGTTTCAACGAATTGTTTGTTTGTTTGTTTTTGTTGCACAACTAAACTGCTATCAACTTAGGGCTACGGCTTAGGCTTACAACTAGGAGTTTTGTTTTATTTATTTAAACTTAGACGTTACACACACACATGCACCACACATATACATCTACCATTCACACTTACATGCGCTTTGGACTTTGGGCTTAAACATAGGCATTTAAATATATATATATATTATAATTGTTAAATTGTATATGCATAGAAAACCAAATTCTGGCACGCCCCTAATTGCCATGCCTTTTGCTTTTTTGACAACTTAGTTTCATTTGTTATTCGCAGAGTTAGCAGCTGCAGTGGTTGAGGCGGCACCGGCCGTGGCATGGGCATTGGTGGCGCCCACTGTGGCGCCAGCACCGCT
Organism: Hirtodrosophila histrioides; assembly: GCA_037075165.1. Lineage (NCBI taxonomy): Eukaryota > Metazoa > Arthropoda > Insecta > Diptera > Drosophilidae > Hirtodrosophila > Hirtodrosophila histrioides. The sequence goes on from JBAMCL010000287.1 coordinate 594,650, forward strand.
CCCGTTGCTCGTCTGCACCTGTGGCAGGGTATCGAAGCGGCGATAGTAGAGTAGATAAGGCACACGCGGTGTGTGCGGCTGCAGTACCTGCTTCTCGCCAATCGGCTTCACAGAGCTGTCATCGTAGCGCAGCCAGCTATTGTACCCGGTATGGAATACGTCCGTTATGTAATGGCCTTTGGATGCCTCCTTGCCGTCGTGATACACCACAGCGAACAAGCGATAGGCGCGCTGCTTCTGCGAGGTCTTCTTAGACCCAAGTATCTCTGCAATTAAACAGTAAACTTTAATTCAGTTTATTAAGTACCAATTCAACACTTACTGGCATCGATTTTGAGCTCCACAGGGAATTCAACCTTCTTTAGTATCTTTGTGCAGCCATCGGATCTATAGTCAAAGTATTTTAAATGCAATATGAGCACAATGGGCAGCTTTTCCAGTGTCATTTGCTGCCAGGCAACGACCTCCTGTTTAGTCTTGCTGCCCGTAACGCCCTCGAGCTGGTCACGACCCACAAGTATCTCCAATGCCTCCTTTACCGAAGCGGCTTTCTGTAAACAACACAATCAAAGTATTAACAAAGAAACTGTCTGTCTGTCAGGACCAACTTACCTCAATGTTCAACTGCAGCGTAAAGAATGGCTGTATAACATCCGTGGAGTGTTCGCCTTCGCGTTGCAGACGCGAACGCAATTCACCGCGAAAGATGTCGCTCAGTGGAGTGCGTCCAAAATCGGTTTGGCGTGTGACGCTGCCCTTGTTGCGATTGTTGCAAATCATCTGTAACAAGTTAGTGGGTTAGAAAATAATTCAATCATTTGAAATATACCTTAGCACTAACCTGCCAAACATCACCGCCATCCTCAGGCTCCTCTACCTGCTCCTCACCATTCTGTTGTGCATTTGGCTTGGCAATCAGCTTGATAACCTAGAAAAGTAGCACACAGAGTAAACTTATGTTAGTTGATTTCAATTGACAGTTTATAATCTCCACTTACCTCCAGCATCTCATCGTTGAGCTTGTTCAACACATAGCCCAAGAACTCTTCAGCATCCTCTTGTCTGCCCTCCACATGCTCCTCACGACTGTCATTCCACAGCTTATAGATTTCAGTGGGCTCAAAGGCCAGATCGCATTGCAAATCAACGCCAGCAAACTCATCCTTACCCTTGATCTGAGCAGCCTTGTTGTTGTTCAAACGCAAACGCAGACCACCGGGCAGCGCAGAGAAGTTGCTCATAAATGACATCCTTTGGAAAACAAAATGACAAACACAATTAAAAAATAATGAAGTTATTATGACAAAATGTAAACAGGACGTCACAACAATCTTGTAATGTGCGTGCATGAAGCTGCACATGAAGACATCGATGGGTCATTCATGTGTATACACGATGCACGAGGTCGACCTCGACGTTAAGCAATGATTGCATCCAAAACGGAGACAACAAAGCCACGCCTGGGAGGCCAACGGCAATTGGTATGCCACAGGCGTAACACAGACGCCAGCTGGTTATGGCGCCGAGGCGTCTGTTGACTTGCCTGTGGCACAATTGGGTCACGGGTTACGGGTCATGGGTCACTTACATGGCATTCACGGTGGGTGTCTTGACCTCACTCAACACCGCCGCCTGTTTGGGTATGGAGCGCAGCAGATTGTAGAACGGCGAGCAGCCCAGCAGCGCCTGCAGTATCGAGTTGATATAACAATAGTTGGAACGGTTGGTCAGACCGCGCGGCCGCAGACTTATTGGTGCCAGGTTGGTTTTGTGACGCGTTAGAAACTCGGCATATTTGTTGGTCCACTCATCCAGCTGAGCGGCACGCGATGGCTCCGCTTTTAGTGGCTTAACAGCTGCAGAGGCGGGTGAAGCGGCGGTGGCGGCGGTAACAGCGGGCACTGCTTGGGCCGAGGCGGCCGAGTAGGAGAGTGCGCCGGGCGTGATAAGCGGTACAGTCGGTGCTGGCACTGGCGCTGGCAATTGCATTTGCTGATGCACGCTGGGCAGGCTCTGTGCGGGCGGTGCCAGTGGCAATTGTTGCTGTAGTTGTTGTTGTTGCTGCTGTACAGGCAATTGCTGTGGTTGCTGTTGCTGCTGCTGCTGTTGTACTGGCGCCAATTGCAGCTGCGATTGCTGTTGCTGTGGTTGCTGCTGCTGTGTTTGCTGCAGCTGTGTTTGCTGCTGCTGTGATTGCTGCTGTTGTGACTTGTTGCCCTCGTAGGGCGCCACTTTGGCAACGGGCTTCTTGCTGGAAAACAAACTGGCCCAGGAGGGTTGTCCGCTGTCGGAGCTGCTGCTATTCTGCGAGGCTGGCGGCGCTGGTGGCGCCAAATTGAGCGCTGGCTGCGCAGGCACAGCAGCCACAGCGGCTGCTGCTGCGCTGAAGGATGTTGTCTCTGTGCTGCTGAAATTCTGTGTACTGTATTTGTTCTTGACATTATAGTTTACATAGGATTTGGCAGCGGGCGCGTACTGGCTATGATGAGCATGTTGCTGCTGTTGTGATTGCTGTGGTTGCACTGACGCATTGCTTGTGCTACTGGACTGACTTTCAATGGACGTCTGTTGTTGAAACTGTTGTGGCGTTGCTGTAATGCTTGCCGTTGAGGTAGTTGTCGTTGTTGTTGCTGATGTATTGCTGCTGCTCTGCTGCTGCTGTTGTTGCGGCTGTTGCTGCTGCTGCTGCTGACCGCTTATTTTGCGCTCAAGCGGCGGCGCTGTGCTTGCCACAGGCGATGAGGGCACTTTCATCGTGCCATATGTGCGCACTTGTGGCTGATTGTTGTTGTTGCTGCTGCCACCGCTAGTACCGCCGCTGCTGCTGCTATTGCTGCTGCTGTTGTTGCTGTTGTAGCTGGTTTGGTAGTGCTGCTGCTGTTGCTGGTAGTGCTGCTGATTGGTGTAGGTCTTGGTGGTATGACTGTAGGCTCCACCACTCGACTGCTTATTAAAGCCGCTGCCAGCGCTGACTGTTGCCGTTGTAGCGCTTGCCACAGCCGCAGCAGCAGCTGGAGCTGGAGCAGAGGCAGAGACAGAGGCAGAGGCAGCCGCAGCAATAGTTGCGCCATTGTTCACAGTGTTGGGCGAGGCGGTGACCGCCACCGACTGCGTGGATTTCTTATGCTGTGCAGAGTTTGTCCAAGACATTGATTTTGTTGTTTGTATGGCAGTGTCGCTGCTGCCCTGATGATGATGATGATGGTGTTGCTGATGATGATGATTATATTCGGAGGAATACTTGCGACGCACTTGCTGCTGCGAATTGTTGTTGTATTGCTGCTGCGGTGGCTTGCGCTGCTGCTGAGGCTGTTGTTGCTGTTGTTGTGGCTGCTGCTGTTGCTGTTGTTGTTGTTGTGGCGACTGCTGAGCATGTGGTTGCTGAGCATGTTGCTCTTGGTAGCTAGGCGTGTGTGCTGGCTGTGCTTGCTGTTGTTGTTGCTGAGCTTGTGACGACTGGTGGTGCGGTTGGTGTTGTTGTTGTTGCTGCTGTGGCACAACTGGCGAAGTTTGTTGTTGCTGATGTTGCTGCGGTGCTGATGTTGCTGGCTGCTGCTGCTGGGGCGCTACGGTGGCAACGCTAACAACCAAAGTTGGTTGTTGTTTCTCAATATGTTGCTGATGTTGTTGCTGCTGCTGTTGCAGTTGTTGTTGCTGCTGCTGCTGCTGCTGTTGCTGCTGTTGTTGTTGCAGTTGCTGCTGCTGCTGTTGCTGCTGATATTCCAACTCAATTTGCTGCTGCTTCTCGTTGCTGACAATCAGCGTTTCTTCCAAAGCCGCCTCGTTGTTGTTGCTGTTGTTGTTAGCTAGCAGCGATTTATCAACTGTAAAAGAGAATTTCCTGTATTTAGTAAACTTGCATACAAAATTATATAGTAAAGTGTGGGGGATTTTCGATATCTGGTTTTATTTCATCTGCTGGCAACTGTTGCTGCTGTGACACATAGTCAAATAGATTATTATTCCCCAATTGATTCTCTGCATACACAACATAATTTACAAAATCAACATAATTGATAGCAATTGATGTTAAATGAGATCGTTTCTATATATGGATCGAATGTTTTTATTGCTCTTGCGGAATTTTATAGAAATTTTTACCCCTCTAAGTATTTTTAGGCTTCTTTTTTAATTGATTTGTTTTTTGGATTCCCAAATTGAGCCAAATTTTACATATAACAAGTAAGACTGCTGTAGTCGAGTATACCCGACTACGAGACTCCCTGTACCCAGTTCTTAAGCTTCCAAACACATCTTTGTACACTTACACATACACAATTCCGCACGCATACAAGCAACAGTTCTAGCGAGGCATTTGAAGATGTGGCTGCTCTTCATCATTCCCCCGCCCTGCAGTACTAAATCTTGTTTATTGAATAACTTCCGTGTTTATTATCAGATCGACTTGAAATTTGGACAGTAGATTAAGAGTGATCAAAGTATTATACATGCCAAATTCCAAAGCTATATCTTTAAAAGTGTGGCGGTATAACATTTTTATCGAATTGCGAGGGGGTGTGTGGGGGGGGAGGTGAAGAATATCTTGGATAGCATTAACTTAACCGGTGCCTGCTATACACGAACCTACATTTCTAATTTGATGTCTCTAGCTTTTATAGTTTCCTAATCGAATATTCTTTTGATACTACTCAAGCATATATATTATTTATAGGGTCGGAGATATCTTTTTCTGCCTGTTACATACATTTGCACAGATTCAATACCCCCTTTTTACCCATTTTATGGGTTCACGGAGTAAAAATAGCCTTAAGTCCGTTTTTCAAGGTTCTTATCTTCACAACAATGAAATATTAAGATTTTGTTTAGTTCTGAATCTAATCAATATGCACATAATTCACGTTTGAAATGGGATTGAGGAAATATCTATCTGCAAATATTTGCAATGCGCATGACAACTTTTGCAAGCCGAAATAGAATTGGGAGTGTAATTTCAAGTGGAGCGTGCGTTAGCGTCAACATGAGAAAACGGATCTCATATTGATATCAATATGTACATATGTACGTAATGTAATAGTATGTAAATTAGCTCACAATAGCTAAAAGTCAATACAAAAAAATTAGTTCACACGACGCTAATCGGGGTAGACAATAGAAATCCGCCTGACCAACAATATAGCAAATGGAATGGAACCCCGGAGATTCGACTGCACTTTAATCGGGCACGACTAACAACAACAACAAGAACAACAACAACAACCAGAGATAACTGTCAGTGAACAATGGTGTTCACTAGTTGCCTCGACAACTGTTGTTATTGCCCGCCGGCGATAAGGTCGCATACTTATATCGCCAACTGTAGCTGTCCAATCAATTTGTCAGCCCAATGCAGCATATAAATGAAAGCTGAAAATAACAAGAACTTAATCCATGTCAATTTCATCATACATATAAACAGCGACTGGAGTGGAGTGTGAAACTGTAGAATCGTCAAGAGTTCTCTATAAATTACATTTGGGCAAACAAACTTAATATTGGTAAATCACAATCAGTGCTTATTTAGGTAGTTGAACTTCGCGCCCAGCTCTGATATGGGCCATACGATAAACCCGCCAAAAAACATGTGATAAGCAGAGGGGGGCGGTATGGGACGTGGTTAAAAATACACAACGTTATCAAAAGTCAGCGATGCTGCTGCTTATTTGCCATTAATAAATGCCTAATTAATAATCCCAGCTGATACGCAATGTGGGAGCTGCTGCAACGGGTCTCGCCCCAAGTACTTACAATTACGCGCTGTAAATATTAACACTTGATAAGGCCCTGGGCAAAAAGGGGACAGTCAGGCAGACAGGGCGAACAAGGCTGCTCACTTTCATGGTCAGTTGGCCATTGGGGTGTGAATATATGTATGGTTGGAACTGTGGGAAATGGAGCAATCGGACGGACGACAGACTAAAGTTTGCACATTGAATGATTGATTGAATGCTGCAACCCCCAACAATAAGCGATTGCAATTTCACAATTCAATTAAACAAGTTAATGAAAATGTTAAATCACTGGGATACCTTCAACGGGCAACGCAGATAAAACGGTTCAGATTGAGGGTGAGAATTATTGGGGTTATACGGATAAACAAACAAGTGGGTTGAGCAGGGAAATTATCAATTTTCTGAAAGCTTAAAACGATATTTTATAAAATAAATATATATTTTAGTATCTAAAGTTTTGAATATCCGCAATAGAAAATATATATTATTTTAAGCAATTTATGAAGAGAAATGAACGTCACTTCCCTGCATGGAATTTGTAATCTTTCCACAATTACTTATCATTCGTAGGTTAGGTTAGGTTAAGACGGCAGGCCACCCTCACAGGTGTCCTCACATGGACCATATAGTCCTTAGTGCTACCGCATATTTGACCCTTGCGACTTTTAAGATTCTTCAAATATAATTTTCGCGAATTTTAAGAGTTGGTTCAGTGGTGTCCACGATACACTCTCTAAGGAAGTGAAGGTGTGGGATCCCTGATGGTTGTCTGCTTATCATGAGAGCATGATGATATCGATACACAAGAATAATATCGATAATATCTCTTGTAAAACTTATTGAGTCTCTCTCTCTCAGTGTGCCCGTATATTATTCAAACAAAAATAGCAAAAGAGCGTGCTGCATTGCGAATTTTCGCATCCAGGTGTTAATCAATTAACCTGTACACAAGAGTCAGAAGCGATCAAAAGAGTATTATAGCACATGTAACCTAGTAGATTGTTGAGTACGTAACTTTTACACCTTTAAGCATTTAAGTCAATTAACCAAAGTTTAATTGTTGATGAAAGCTTGAGTTGACTTATCCGTTGTCTTTACGTAAGGAGATGATCGAAAAACTCTTATTCTAGAAGCATATGGATAACTTTTAATCAAATAAAGAATACATACACAGCAGAAACAAAAGGATTCCAACGTATTGACGAAAGCGCTTGGTACAAAATGTAATATTCCCAATAAAGTATAACACAAAATGAAGATTTTGTTAAAACTGTTAAAAGTTTGACATCATTTTCAACGTCATTACGTATCAATCATATGAGTTTTAACGCAAAACTTCCATTCAGGGGAACTGACTTGTGATCTATCTGTATATTGAGAGGGAGGAACAGGCCTCCTATTTTGGCACATACACTCGTGCACATGTAGGCCACAGATGATTAGGAAATATATATTAAGTGTGCTATTAACAATTTCTTTGATCAGAGCTATTTAAAGTTTTATTAGCGATCACATCATAACGAATGCTTTCAAAGTACAATTAAAAGGCGGCGGTGCTAAATATTATTTACCCCATAATGTCATATGACAATTATACAAAGAAGAAGAACAAGCAGCAGCTAAAGCTGAAGCTGAAGCAGAGCACCCAGCCGGAATCGGATTTCCAGCAACAACAAAATGAATACAAAATTCCGAATTCCATGTGTTAATTAATTTCAATTACCGTCTAACAAGAGGCGGGCAACAATAAATAGACTCAAATGTGTATATAGAGTATAAAAAACGGTATGGAACTCTCAAAAATGAAATGGAAATTTATTAAGCACAAACTTTACACATATACTGAACTACAGTCGAACCTCTCTTAAAGGAACCAGAGAGTTAGAGACTAAAAACTAAAGACTATCAACTATCAACTGTCAACTATCAACTATCAACAATGAACAATCAACTATCGACTATCGACTATCAACTATCAACTATCAACTATCGACTATCAACTATCAACTAGAGACTAAATACTAAGAGACTAGAGACTAGAGACTAAAGACTAGAGACTAGAGACTAGAGACTAGAAGACTAGAGACTAAAGACTAAAGACTAGAGACTACGAGTTTGGAGAAAAAGATTTAACTGAAATTAAATAAAATTGTTTACAGCTATTTGAAATATTAAAATTATTGAGGTTAGGTTGGGTTATTTCCACACAGAAGTTTGAGTTATAGAAATTTATGTTATAGAAGTTCCAATTGGAATAATTAGGCAAGTTCAACTGTATCTATAAAATGAGCATTGCATGCAAAATATAAAACCTATAAACTGTTCTACAGGGGTGTCAGAATTGGGTGCGACGATGAGAAATGAGAGAGCTGCATTGTAACAAGGTTGGCTGGATAATTACAGACATGAGCGCGCAGGTAAATTACAACAAAAATATATATTAAAATCAGTAACAACAACAGCAACAACAACAAGAAGAAGAGGCAAACATGTTAGGCTAATAATAGCAGACAGCAGCAACAATGCAAACAAGGAAAACGTCATAATACGAAAAACGTCAATGCAATGCGCGACTGTACTTCACTTTTTCATTTGGAGCGAGCGGTGTCGACAGAGCAGTGGGGATGAGGTTAGGGTGAGAGTGCATTAGAACAGTTAAATGCCTGGCTGAATAAATTCGCTTTCAATTTCAATATGAAATACTGTGCTACAGCTACAATTGACATACATTTATATATAATATATATATGTATATGTATATTGTATGACAGTTTTTATTACGCAAATCAATTTGTTGCTCGATAGAATGCGCTTTATTTGAACAATCGAGATTTTGTTGCTAGTTATTGTTATTGTTATTGTTGCTCCAAGTCTATTTGCTATTTAATTGATTTTCCTATCCAACAAACTGACAAAACGGGGTCATCCGCCGGAGAGCAGCCCCCAAAAGCGGGGCTGACTCTGTCTGGTGCCTACGCTCCTCCTCTGTAGCACCGCCCCCCTCCCTGACCGTTGCCGACGGCATTGTTGTTATTGAACGCGCGATTTTATTCAATTTTTATTAGCAACAACAACAACAACAACAACAACAACAAATACAATAAAACAATAACAACGTTTGCCGCTTCAATCGAGAAATTTGTGTTTGGCTTACAATTTGTGAGATATGCATTTTAAAACCGCTCAATTGTCGAGACAGAAGCAGAGAATATCGGAGAGGGCGAGTTTATAAACTTGAATTCTTGAACCTAATTCGATCGGACAAACATATAAACGAATGTAGGAGTTAAATAACCAGCAATTGATCAAAACAAACAATCTCTGTTCATGAATAACCAAAAGCTTATAAATATCATATTAATATGTATATATTAAGAGCTAAGTTTCATTTAAACGCTTATCGAGGGAAGAGAATTGGGGAACCCTCATATAATAAAAGATAATTCAAGAATCAGACGCTATAAAACATAAGCAAGTGAGGCATAACAACAGCATCCAGTAGCTTATCCAAAACATTCAAAAAACAAGAATTCTCTTTGAACTCTGAAAGCAGACCCAATTATCTGGGTTTTAAAATAGCGTTTGATAAGTTTCACAAAGTTAACTTTTCTCAAAACTTTGAGTAAGGTATGCAAAAATCACAAACGTTTTATTTTGGAATATTAATTGAATTTAAATGACAAGTCAATTTAGAGTAGAAAACATGTTTTGACAAAGTTATGGGAGTTGGTAATCCAGGAGGTAGAGCTACTTAGGTAATTGAAACTTTACTAATCCATATTTTATGAATTTTTAGAACGAATTTTGGTCACTACCTAAACTACCCCTGACCAAGTTTTTTTTAACACTAATTTTGATGTCCGCAATCGATTAGAAGTGAAATTTCAAGAATTTAATTCTGGATATTGGACATTTTAAATTTCGAAAATGTGTAAGCAAACCTTGTCAAATTAAATTTATTTATTTATTTATTTTTTTTATACTATGTTTCCGAAGGGAAAATAATATATTGGCTTTGCGAAATGTCCGTCTATCCGTCTGTCCGTCCGTCTGTCCATATGAACGCAATTCTTTTCAACACCCTTGAAACTAGAGCTACCAAACTTGGTAAACATGTTGGTGTATATCGTCAATTTATAAAGTGTCAAGATCCCCCCCAGTATTCTGAAGTCGAGTGCTTCTGACTGCAACGTTCTTTACTAGTTTTAATACTAATTTTGTCCGCAATCGATTAAAAGTGAAATTTCAAGAATTTAATTTATGTGAACATTTTAAATTTCAAAAATGTCAAATTAATGTAATTTTTTTTATTTTTTATTTATAGTATTGAAATACCAGCTCAAATAAGAATACAAAACATGATCAAAAAGGTATTTCGTATGAAAATCGGCTGAGTTTTGACACAGTTATGAGAATTGCTAGTCTTTAGGACTTTACAGGTAGAAATTTCTTAAACTTTTAGCATGAATTTGCTCAGATTTTTAATAAAATCTAGTAAATTATCCTTTTATCATATTTCCGGGTATTAAATTGATTGTAAATAGATTTCACATGGTAATGTACATACGATATATACATATTGCATAAAAGAATATTTATCTTTGTTTATTTATCAATGAAACTTAGTCATTTTGCGATTGGACTCATAGGGACAACAACAATAACAACAACAGCAACAACAAATAATGAACAATAATAAAGAGCAGCTCAAAGTGCGAGAATCAACAAATGCAACGCAGTGTCAAAACAAAAGAAAGCGAGACAAAGAAAGTTATCAAATGCGTATATTAAATAAAGTATTATATATATATGACAAATGTACGATAAATATGAAATAAATACAGGTATTATTATTATTACAATTATTTTGAATTTTAAATTCAATTTGATTGTTGTTGGTTGCATTCGTTAAACCAAAAGAAGTCAATGTTTATCAGCAGCTGTAAAAAATATTTGAAAGCATAATGCAATAAATAAATAAATTCTGATATAAGTGTATTGCCACACGTGGTACTCGAATGTTGTTGTTATTGTTGTTGTTGTTGTATATAAATTGATAACAAATCTGGCCAACAATGCGTCGTATTACGTTCGCTTGGCTTCGATGACAAATAACAGCAATATCAATTATAGTAGTATGCCCAAATGCGTAAGCTTTTTGCTGCCTGGCAACACACAGCAGACAATCGCCTGAAACACCCTGTTGCAGCACCCTGTATTTGTTGCTACTGCTGCAATTCAATTGAATTCGTTTGTGTCAATTTACAATAAGTAATAGCCAAATAGCTGCCGGCTGCAGCAAGCAATAAGCCAAAGAAAATTGCATAATTCACTTAAAGACGGCACGCGACCTTCGTCTATATCAACCTGCCCAAAAACCCCAACCCGTCCCCTTTATTTCCACCTGTCAGCGGCATATGGCAAAACCAAACAAGCGGCAAAGAATCGCCGAACGCGTTCTTATCAATGAAGGAGGGCCAAGCACAACCCAACAAATTATTAACGAGTCCAACGGAACCCGTCGCCATAAAGTGGGCGGTGATTATGGCATTAAGCCATTTTCCTATTATTTCTTGTTTTCTCTGCTTCGTTTTTCAAGTATTGTTGTTGATAAGCATCGATAGGTGCGCAGTCGATTGGCCTGTAGTGGGTAGTGGGGTTGGGAAGGGGTGTCAGACAGAGAAAGGATAACTGAACACAAACTGACAGCAGCTTGATGACAGCAAAATGGAAAATGGAACAGTGGGAGTCCGAGTTACGGCAGCACAGCAAACAGCACGAGAAAGAGAGTGCTCGACTAGGAGATGTCCTCTAGGACTACAGCATCCGGTAGTGCAGGAGAAACCTCCTCTATAGGAAAACAGTTTGTTAATTCCCCACTGTGTTCATTATTCCATCCTCAATCCTTTGAAGAAACCTCCTCTATAGGAAACAGTTTGCTAATATTCCTCTATGTTTATTATTCAATCCTCAATCCTTTGAAGGAACCTCCTCTATGGGAAACAGTTTGGTAATTCCCCTTATTATGTTTATTATTCCATCCTCAATCCTTTGAAGGAACCTCCTCTTCAGGAAACAGTTTGCTAATATTCCTATGTGTTTATAATTCCATCCTTAATCCTTTGAAGGAACCTCCTCTATAAGAAACAGTTTGCTAATATTCCTATGTGTTTATTATTCCATCCTCAATCCTGTTTTTGGAGGAAAAATTCTTGATCGGTCGGGTAAACGAGACTTTTTTCACTTCCTATAAGATTTGCCGAAATAAATTTCCTTCACACTAGATTTACTTGGCTTTGATCTAGGCTTGAGAGGCTAAAGAGATCTATTGAGATGGTATTGAATTCGGAAGTAGTAGCGGAAATCGAAACATTTACGGGAACTTCGTCTCCGTAACACTCCTGCTGAAAGTGGTAACTAAAAGAAGTCGGTTAGTCTATAGTGCCCAGATCGCAGATGCTTCCTTTTGCCTGTCACATACAAATATATCTCTGGCATACCCCTTTTTCACCCATTTTAAATATGCATAGGGTATTACAAGGACACACTCTGTCTGTATGCTGTGTAAGGTATCCCTGTATGTATCCTGGCTGGCATTAACATATAAATGCGTATAACAGTTGGCGCGTGGGCAGCAGCACATTGAGCAATGTCATCGACTAGATACAAATGTATCTAGCAGGTACAACAGAGGCCAACAACAACAACAACAACAGCAAGTACACATCCGAGAAATGAGCAACGAGCGATGCATACCGAAAAGCAACAAGTAAAATACAAAAGCAACAAACTGAGAGAGCCACAAAACTGCGTAATTTAGTAAATATTTATTGGCATAGGCTACAGATATATAGCATATAAATACTTATACATATAGGTAGGTATATACATATATGTATACATAGTCGTAAGTTGTAATGATGAGGAAAAACGGAGGAAAAATCGCGGCGTAAAAAATGCAACGTTAAACAAAGACGCATTGAGTAACTGACTGACTGACTAAATGACTGACTGACTGAGGCACAACGCGTCGTATGCGCAATTTCAATTAAATTTTCCCAAATTAACAAAAAAAAAACAAAGAGTGCTCTCATCTACGAGCAAGAGCTGAAGGTTGTTCAGATACATTCGTGAACTGGCCCAGAGGCAATGGCATTGATCGCATCGATACATATGAAAATGTTGTATCTATAAAAGCACATTCAACTCGTTGGCAAGATAAAGGAAACATGTAACAAACCCCAGTGTCAAAAACAGTCGAAAGGAATTTCGCTTACGTCTTTCTTGTATACAAATATAGACAATAGCATGCGGAGTTCCAAGAAATTCTACACATCCGAGGGTGTATGAAAATTATGAGGAATTTCGTTGTAGTCCCTGTGTTTGATAAGGTTATTTGCAGCATCGTACGATGGGTTGAGTTAACGATATGATTAAAAGAAATTTTGGCTAACGTTTTTTGTGTAACGTATTACATTTTTGATTAGGATGATCTTTCAATTGATGAATCAATCCTGAAAGAGGAATAGGGAAAGGGACTATTTCTCTTTCAGGGATTGCGTTTATGAGTTCTTAACTTGAGAAAGGTTCATCAATCGGTTTGAAAAGTTCTTTTCTTAAGCTAAAAACGTTTGAAATTTTCTCTTTTAAAATGGGAACACAAAACCGAAAGTGTTTTGAATGGAAACAGCGCTGATTGATTGATTGTTTTTAATAAAAATCACAAATTCTTGGCATCTCTTAACCGGATATATCAAAACTTATTTTTGTCCCTTATTCAATTTTGTAATATCCGTTCTATATTATAGCCAAATTTCATGCAACTTTCACTGCCCCATTGTGCATTTATTTCAACAATTTTCTGGCTTTGGGCCCAGTTTATTTGCCCACCCCTCTCTGCTGCTCCTCCTTCCTTCTGTACCGTCGAATGCCTTCGGCAGCTGCTTCCGCTTCTGTTGGTTGGTACAAGCATCTAGTAGCTAATTCAAACACCTGCTGCACGGACAAGTGTTTTGTGGTTATGTGGCAGCTTCGGAGCGTGGGAGCAACCCACACACGTACCCCCCATGCATGCATGCCACGTGGCAGCGGCGGGGGCGGGGGCGGGGGCTGGCTCTGGTTTGCATTTAATTTCAAGCGCTTTATGCATTTATAATAAGCCAAACTCATACACACACTCGTGTGCGTTGTGGTATAACAGCTTAGGCTTAACTGGGTATTAAGTTTCGCTTTTGAGAATTATAGACCATGTTGCCGATATGGCCAAGCTAACTGGTCATTTCCTTGCCACAACAACTACTACTACTAATGCGAAAGGGGAGATGAGCAGGGGTAACTAGAAGGTAGAGGGACGACTAATGCGCTAATAATATAGTAAATCAACTTACGAGAGCACAAAAGCACAACGTCAACGTCAAAGACTGGCTGGCGTCCCCAGGACTTGACCCACAACTAACATGTGTTTGTGGGTGTGCGTGTGTGTGTGTGTGAATGTGTGGGTGTGCTTGAGGAGCGTGGGTGTGCGTGTAGCAATTTTTATGAATGACATTGAGACCACACACACACACACGACCACACACACATAGAAAGAATAAACTTAGTTAAATGCACATCCTTAGAAGAGCAAGAGGTATACTTAAGAGCTAACCCGATCAAAGCTGCTCTCTTCAACTGAAAATGAACTTGAAAATGAAACTGTTATAAAATCAGCATGGTTTATTATCTAAAGACTAAATACAATCCGTTTATGGGGGGGGGGCCTATAAACGCTATGAAATTAGCACGCTTGGCTTATCAACAAAAAAAATAAAACTGTCTAAAGCTATTATGGGTTTTAAAAACCCGTTAAGATAATGTTGAAAATAACAAAATTTGTTGGCTCCTTTGAAGGCCGACACGTTTAAGCGACTGTCGGCGCCGAAAAGGCGGCACACCAAAAAATTTCAACACATGCACACATATACACATACTATGTATATGTACATGCAGGCAAAAAGTAAAAGTTTGAAAGTCACAGTTTAACCTTTAACCTAAATCACAACTAAGAGCAACAGTTTTATGCTCTTTATTTTGATATCTGTTATACATGATAAACTGTTATAACCGTGCCGGTTTTTAGCTGAGGCTGAACAAAAACAAGAAATGTAAGTAACAAACGAATATATTTGATATTCTAAGACAACCCTTAAGAAAGTGCGTCATAGACAAGGGTAGTTTGCCCAAAGGGGGTTGCTATGCGGATGAGACTGTGCGAAGTTTTGATTGTGTGAAA
This sequence comes from Hirtodrosophila histrioides, assembly GCA_037075165.1. Lineage (NCBI taxonomy): Eukaryota > Metazoa > Arthropoda > Insecta > Diptera > Drosophilidae > Hirtodrosophila > Hirtodrosophila histrioides. The sequence continues at coordinate 609,650 of JBAMCL010000287.1, forward strand.
TCTGTGTATAACTTAACTGTAGCCAACATTCCTGCTGCTGCCGCTGCTGCTAGTATTGTTGTTGTTGTTCATATTGTCGCCAGCCTTTGGCAATGTGCAAATCAGCTGTTTCTGCCAAGCGCAACCCTTGCGCCGCATACCTGCAAACCCAGCAAATGACAAGCGTGAGTGAGAGCGCGCGAGAGACCGCGTTCTGCAAACACAAAGAGAGCGCTTTCGACCAGGTGGTCATCATCGTGCGAGAGTGCGAGTGCGAAAAGCGAGAGCGAGAGAGCGGGAAAAAAGCTTGCGCGCTTGAACTTCAAATGCATTTATATTTTTTTTTTTTGGTTTTGCATGAAAAATAGACATCGACGAGGCAATCGCAATGTCAGCAACCGCATGGTGACAATATGTTTGTTGTTTTTGTGATTGTTGTTGCTGTTTTGTGATTGAAATTGTGTTTGTTATATGAGTCGCAGATACGTAGATATGCAGGCATGTAGTATATAGTATTTGTTGCTTTTGGCTTTGGCTTTGGCTTTTAGTGTCTTTGTCGCTGGCTGTTTTTGTATATCGTAGTATAACAGTTCTAGCTGGCAACATCGGTTTTAGTCGTTTGCTGGTCACGACGAATTTTCATTTTATATCGAACAGCGCAGCAGTGACGACGACGTTAACGTCTGTGTGTGGTGTGTGCTCTTTGTTGGTATCTCTCGCGGCGCACAAAGAAAAAAAATATAACAAAAATATAAAAAAAATACAAAAAAATTAATTGTATACACCCCAAAATAAAACGAGTATAAATATTTATGTCAAACATATAACATTTATCAAAACAATACAACTGTTATCAAACATTTGGTTTAAACCATGACACAGCACGTCAATTGTTGTTGTTGTTGTTGTACGGTGTGAAAACACGTAAGCCAAGTTTGACCCCCCCGTCCCCTTCGTTATTGTTGTTGCGCTGCTGCTCCTCTTCCTCCACCACCAACACTTCACCTCCTTGGCTTGTTTGTTGTTTCGTTCAGTTCACATTTTATCGATCAACACCGTTGCGGCGGGGCCGCGTTCTGCTTTTCTGCTGACGCTAAGAATTTCCTTGTATTTTATACACACATTTTTACAATCAAATTTCAATGCTCAACAAATTATACAATTGCATTGCAATCGACGGCAACGTCTACGCCAGCGGCGACGCCAGCGTCGCATAGTACGTACAGCACCCCCAAAAAGCAGCGGCGGCGGCAGCAGCAGCAGCACCAATTCAGAAAATGTGCCATACATAAGTAAAATCAGCAGCAGCAGAGTAAACCAGAACAAATCAAAGTAAAACAAAAACCAAAAACAAAACTAAAAGTGCAAATCAATTCAAAGGCAAAACGCAAAGTTCAGTTCAAAAATTGCAACTTCGCAATAACAACAATAACAATACACGTTTTTCTTTTGGCCACAACCACAACAAATAAATAGTAAAAAATAAATAATAATAATAATAAATTAATAAGGCACAACACAACGTGACAAATAGCAAAACATTCTTAATATTACAAAACCACAAATATTTTATAAATATTGATGTATGTACAAAGTCTTGCTCTCTCAATTGCTCACACGCTCTGTCGCTAAATGCATAAAAACTAAAAAGCAATAACAATTTACACGCACACTTCGAATAACGGCAACTCAAGCTTTGCCGTGTGTTCAAAACTTAAGAGAGAGCGAGAGCACGACAGTTGCTCACAGAGAGGGAGCACGTTAAATGCTGAGCGCGCGCAAAGATAAAACACAGTAGCAGCGGCAGCAGAAGCAGCGACGTCGACTGCGTCCGTTTTAAGGCTCGCATTACTCGCAACGGCACCGAGCGCAGCACTTCGGCCACGCATAAACAGACAAATCGACGACTAACTCCCTAAACGACAAACTGCCGGGAGGGGGCGAGCGAGCGTGCGGGCGCGCAAGTGAAAACGAAATTGCAAACTAAAAAAAAAAGCTCGAGAACTCGAGAACTTCCAAGCAAAAGCAAGCGCAAAAAAGTGTGTGAGCCAAACAAACGGCAAATTGAAAAAATATAAAATAGCATAAATAAAATAATAAATATATTATAAAAATAAAAAATAAAAATATGGTGGATACCAATAATGCGGCAGCTGCGGGCGGCTCAGCGGCACGCCTGCGCAAATTTGAGCGCACAGACAGCGAGCTGGCCTGCGAGGAGGCAGCGCGTCTAACCGCCGAGCAGAACTATAACAGCCCGGAGGATGAGAACGATGAGGAGGACGACGACGATGGGGATGGGGATGATGAGGATGAGGTTAGCGTTTACGGTGAATTGCCACCACCGCCGGACGGTGGCTACGGTTGGGTCATATGCTTCGCTAGCTTCATGTGCAACATGATTGTCGACGGCATCGCGTACACCTTTGGCATATTCCTCGAGGAGTTTGTTGCCTACTTTCACGAGGGCAAGGGCACCGTCGCCTGGGTGGGCAGCCTCCTCTCTGGCGTTTATTTGAGCGCCGGACCCATTGTCTCCGCCTTGGCCAATAAGTATGGCTGTCGCGCCGTCTGCATTGCCGGCAGCATCATTGCCTGCATTGCGTTTGTGCTCAGCACGTTCAGCACTTCGGTTAGCATGCTTATGGCCACATATGGCTTCATGGGCGGCTTTGGCTTTGGCATGATCTATCTGCCGGCCGTCGTCGCAGTGGGCTACTACTTTGAGACGAAGCGTTCGCTGGCAACGGGCATTGCCGTGTGCGGCTCCGGATTTGGCACCTTTGCCTTTGCGCCGCTGGCCACCTATTTGCTGGAGGAGTACGGCTGGAAGAATGCTCTGCTCATCTTTGCCGGCCTGATACTCAACTGTGCCATCTTTGGCGCCATGATGCGTCCACTCACCTACCCCAAGAAGAAGAAGGTGAAGCCTTTGATGCAACGCATGTACGAGGAGAAGCAGCTCCAGCTGGAACGCGGCTCATTTGCAGGCTCCCATTTTATGGTGCAGCTGCCCGATGGCACCATGGAGCGTAAGTTGAAGCTGCCACTGAATGCGGATCCTGGCGTGCACTCCAGCCTCAATCTGGAGCTGCTGGCCCAGCAGTCGGGTGGCCTGCATCCGGTCTCCACGTTGCCCACCATCACCGAGTCCAAAGTCGTGGAATTGAACGCTCACTCGCCGCCCAACAATGGAAATGCCGATAGCAATGGACAGTTGTCAACGCGCTCGGGTCGTCGGTCGCAGCGCAACTCGGAAACGGAGCACAGTCCATACCAGTCACAGGATGCCATGACTCGCAATGCCTCCCAGCCCGCCTTCCTTGCTGGCGACCATCAAAGTCTTCCCAAGAATGGCTCTGTGCCCTCGTTCAGTCGCGTGCGCAAAACCTCCGCCAGTGAACGCTATCAGCCCTCGTTGGCGGCCATACGTGCCTCCTCTCGCGGCGACATCGAGGCTGGAGCCGGCGCTGATTTCAACACATCCAAATTGTCACTGTCGCAGCGTCAGGGCAGCTCCAGCGGCAGCGCTGGACGCATGGTCCGTCCAATGTCGCGCAAGGATATCTTCTACTCGGGTTCGGTTACAAATTTGCCACAATATCAATCCCAAAAGTCACTCACAAACTATCGCAACTCGGTGCTGTCGCTCACCAAGTATGAGAAGAGCATGCAGAGCGTTCGCCTGGATCCGCTGGCGGAGGCGGACAAGCATCGGGAGGAGTACGATTTGTGCCCCTGCCTGGGCATACCCGATTCGGTTAAGTCTGTGGTGAACACCATGCTGGATGTCAGTCTGCTCAAGGATCCCGTATTCATGCTAATGGGCGTATCTAATGTCTTTGGCATGGCCGGCCTATATATACCCTTTGTCTACCTGGTGGATGCGGCCAAGGAGCACGGCATTGCCAAGGGCGATGCAGCGATGCTTGTGTCCATCATTGGCATCACAAATACGGTGGGACGTGTCCTCTGCGGATGGGTGGCGGATATGCCACAGGTCAACTCGCTGCTGCTCAACAATATCTGTCTGCTGATCTCGACGGTGGCGGTCACATTGACGCCCCTATGCTACAGTTATAGCGCCTATATAGCAGTATCAATTGCCTTTGGCATTGCCGTATCGGGCTACATATCGCTAACGTCAATTATTTTGGTCGATCTACTGGGACTGGATAAACTAACGAATGCCTTTGGATTACTCATCCTGTTCAGAGGATTCGCTGCCTTGATCGGCACGCCCCTGGCTGGCGCTATATACGATCTAACGCATACCTATGATCTACCCTTCTACATGGCGGGTGCACTATTCGCAATCTCCACTATAACCAGCTTTATGGCACCCTGCATGAAACGCTTTAGTGGCTCCGATGAGACGCCAGTGCATGTGGAAACGCTAACGCCCATCGATGAGGAGCAGGACGAGGATGCCGAGGAGGAGGATGAGGATCAACCAATCACCATTGTGCCCAAGATTATCAAAACTCTGCCCAGTCCACAGCAGGAGAGTTCACAACTTCAGTTTCCTCCTACGCAAGCACAGAAATCAACAACAGCAACAGCAACAACAACAGAATCAAAGCTCTAAGCATCATCCAAGAATTTACAAGAGAAAAACTATAAATTAAACTATAAATAAAGCGAAGAGGAGAGTGAAGTGGGAATTGTAAGAACGAGATTGTATGATTTAGTATAGAGCGCGATATTTTTATAGCAACATATACAAAGGAGAGCAGCGCCAGGTCACAGGAGAGAGAGCAGAGTAACAGGAGAGAGCAGAGTATACAAAAGAGAGCGCGCAGCAGTTCAGGGGCAGGCCCAGGTCCAGGCAAAACGAAAGATAGTATTGTAGAAGAAGAGAGCACACACAAAGAAAACTATATACAAATAAAAAACGCAGCGCATATACCATATATTATATATTATATACTATATATATATGTAACGATATCGATGCCGAAACTATGCCTAAGCAACTATTCAATATACAAACAAACAATACATGTGTAAAAGAAAAAATACTGAATATATACATAATAACATACATAAATCTATATTATAGAATTGCTTTATAGCAAGAAAAGGAAATTCAAGAAAACTTGGCTTAGCTTCGATAAGATTGTAGCAGTACTCTTCTGCTGCCATATTATTCTAAACAAGTAAATATAAATGGAGTAAATATAATATATACATATATATATATACTACAAAAAATGCGCTCAGAAACAAGAACAACTAAAAAAACTTTGATAAAGAACTCTCGATTGATTATTGTTTCAACTGTTATACAACAAAATAGCACCAGAAAAAAGCTATAACAAACTACATTGTAAATGATTTTTATTATTTGTTTGTTAAATTTAACGATTTTTAATTATTATTACGTATTATGTATTATTATAGTTGCTATTGAATATATGTATATGTATATGTATATCTATTACAATAACTTTCGATCTATATAATTATAATTATAACTGTTGTTGTGCATACGTTGTTATACGGCAAGTGTTATAATGTGTCATACGGCCTAATTGTAGTAAGGAAACCAAGTAGAGCAGGTAGGAAAGCGATTATAAACCCATTTTGGTAGTAGTTAGTTATTTTTTCGTATGTAAAAAAAAAAAGGCAGGCAAATCAATTGATTAACTTGTAGAGCATGTAAGGAAGGCAAGTGTTAAGAGAAGAACAGCAACTATTAAAAAACACAATGCTAAACTAATAATTTTATATATTTAAAAACCGAACTAAACAAAATAATACAAAAGAAAACACAACTGAAATCTGAAATTGTTTTCAATTTTAAACTAATTATTTTAGCGTAAAACAAAAGATATCTGAAAAGCAAATGCTAATTTTATGGCTCACATTTTTTGTACATTTTATTAAATGATAAATTTGTGCAAATATTTCATGCAAGTCCAATAACAAAACAAATTTTTTAAAGGCTTGTGCGTTTTGTTCTACACACAAGAACTATAAGGAAAATACAAAAAAAATATATATGTGTTATACTTAAAAACGAAAAAAATAAAAAAAAAGCTAACCAAATTTATAAAGTGAAGAATACAAAATAATATAAAGAGATATATAATAAAAATGCAGATTTACACCATTTACACACACTCAAGTCACATACACATATTGCTCCTAAATAATAATATAACAAAAACAAACCAAATACTGTTATACGCATGAAAGATATATAATATATATATATGAGCGCCGAGCTATGCAAGCGAAAAAGAATTCACTAAGCAAAGCAGAACAATAAATGTTAGAAAAACAACTAAAGAAAATAAACAATTTTTGTCATACTTATGTACATTTTGAAAACTTCAAAAGCAAGTATTATACTACAGACTGTTATACTACGGATGGTAAGTAAATACATTTGTTATACGGCAACTCTGGCTACCTTTTTTGTACAGTTGGAAAAATGTATGATAATTGGTGCTTTTATGTTTTTAGCTCTAAAAATGATCGATCAAAGTTCAGATAATATTAAGTTTGTTGGCGCCTTATCGTATTACCTTGTACTCAAAATATCACAAACTGAAAATTAGGTCTTATGTGGTCGCAAATCGCAATCTGATTATGGAACAGCATTAACAAGCTGTCGCAACAAGCAAAACAGAGATTAGCCTAATCAAGAAATACCGTTTAAAGGAACATTAGCCCAGTCTTACAAAACTCTATATCGCATATCAATCTATCTTTTATAAGTACTACGCGTGCTAGCCAAACTACAAGTATATTGACAAAGCCACAGAGCCAAGTGCTCTGAAAATAACAATAAAATGCCCAGGCTAAGCACACATACTCAGACAGCTGGCCAGCTATCAATTTTACTTTGGGCCGGGTGCATGTGAGCCATACATACATACACATATGTGGAGTGATCTACGTTCCACGTTCTGTGGCCAGTGGCCAACAAAAATGTCATTGACTGTGTTTGATAAGGCGGAAGGCAACACTAAACCAGGCCCCATGCATCAAACAAATGACCAGCGGACAAATCGCGACCAAAGCACAGGCAAACGTAGCAAAAGACAGCTAAGTCGCACAACAAATACCCTTGATAAGCTACTGAATTATGGCAGAGTTAGTTTGTTTATAAAGGAAATCAATTATGGCTGAAATAACTGAGGCTTAGATTAAACACCTAACAAACAAGACACATGGCTATATAAAATACTTTAAATTCGAATAACGAGTAAGGTTTGGTTTACAAAATCTGTGGAGTAATAACGACAACTGGTGAGAGAACAGTAGAATACCTTGCTGAGTTTTGGATAATTTTATATGTAAGTTATTAATTGTTAGTAATTAAAATAATAATTTTTAATCACAAGAATCTTTTATCCATTGCAAATATAATACAAACATTATCTGGCATATTCGGATCTCTATTTTCGTAAAGACCATGGATTGATGCGGAAGTCAATTAATATAAGGATGATATATTTTGTTGAAAGTGGAAATAGTAACAGATCTCAACCTAATATTACGAATTAAACCCCAAGCATTACATCACATATAACATTTAAATTAAAGTTTCAACATAAGTAAATTCTAATCAATGTAAAAAGTTACAGCGCTATGATTAGTACTTATTTATGATGAAAGCGCGTGACTAATCCACGACATAGTTGCAAATATTCCCTTTTGAGAAGTGTGCAGCCTATAACTATAGCTATAACTATATATACAAAATAGTAAATGCGACAGTAAGTGGAGCACGACGTTGACGTACTATATTTTCTGGACCGTATACAACAGGCGTCGATTGATAAGCACGAAGAACACACAAGAACAATGCAAAGAGAAAAACAAACCAAGTAAGAATGCTCTAGTCGAGTATACCCGACTAAGAAACTCCCTGTACCCAGGTCGTACACTTCACATACACAACTAAGCACGCATACAAGCAACAGGGCTAGCGGCTGCGCTTCTTCTTTCCCCCGCTCTACAGTACTGAATCTTCTTTCGTGAATAACTTCTGTGTTAATAATCTGATCAACTTGAAATTTAGACAGTAAATTAAAAGTGACGAAGGTATTACGCATGCTAAATTTTAATGTTATTCCTTTAAAATTGTGGCTGTGAAACGTTTTTATCAAATTGCGGGGGTGCGGGGGCGTTATCTCCAATCGAAAAAAGACATGATCTGCGTATGGATTCGCTCTTATAGTTTCATAGATCGGATAGATGGACTTGGCTAAATCGAATTTTCATTTGATACTGATCAAGAATATGTGTATATGCACAGATCTAATATCCCCATTTTACCCATTTAATGGGAACAGGGAATAATAACAGAGAACGGCAATCTCCCGACGTCCACTTGCACAGCTGATTAGTGACAAAGAGATCCAACAACAAACATAGTACTTATAAATGGTTAAAGCCAATGTCTGGACAGCAAACCAAACACCTGTTAAGAGGTATTTCCTCTAGCTGCACTTGCAGCTACTTCAAGCACTCAACCATCCCATCCCCAGTTGAGGCGAGACGAGCGAACGTGCGCCTAGCAACAACCACAAAACGTTGCCCCAAAGGGCGTCCACAGCAATTAAGCAGAGAGAGAACTGTAAAACTCTATGGCAAAATGTGTTGACGACGTCGCAGCAGCGTTCTATATAATCGTATTCTCGTATCATGTGACGTTGTTCGTACACCTGACAACCCCAGCGTTTGTAAACTGAGCGTTCAAAGCTAAAGAATCAGCACAAATTGCATATAAACACGCCGAAGTATTTAAATATTGTTATCGAATAGAAGCGAATGTTAAAAACATAAATAAAACGTGTCTTTAAAATGCGTATACATTTAAATCAATAAAACCACAAATATAACCTGAAAGTTCATTAAAAGTGAATAGAGTACAAATATTATAGTAAAGATCTAAGTTTTAGATCTCTTGAGAATGTTTTTAGTGTAATAATTGCTTGAAATCGAAGTTGTGAATAAAACTTGCGAAAATAGATACATCTGTTAGACATATACTAGATTTCTGTTCTACAATAGTAGCCATAGAATATTCTTCGGGGTCCTTAATCAATTCTGGGAGATAATATCACAAAAAATGTTCTTCAAGGATTGAATTCCTTTATTGGTAACAGTTCTTAGAGTTTCAGACTGAGATTGCAAATTCGAATGTTAAACACATTAATTTCCGCATTTTTCAGCCCACTTCGTTTTCGATTTTGAGTTTTTGAAAAAGATATTTTATGCAAATGAAAATCTTTTCAGAGATTGTTTGAATGGTTGATTGCTTCTCAGAATTCAAAACAGATAACAAGTTCGATATTAAATCATTTGAGTTGCTGTTTATACTAGAATTTTACTATATGTCACAAGGGACAATATTTTAAATTCGCGGAACAGAAATAACATTTAATGTCCAAAAAAACTAAGTAACTGTGAAGGATATGTATTTACTTCATAAATATGGAGTATTCTAAAGAAAAATTGGTTCAGTTAAAACTTTGCAAAAGTTGAAAATCAAATATAATCAACTCTTATTAATAAAAATTGATATTAATCTAAACAAAATACTCCCGACTGTCAATTGTAATTTTAGGTTCAACTGTTTGAATGAAAGAAATGAAAGAAGATTTCGAAACTCTCTCAAATCGATCAATATTTGGTGGGAAAACTCAAAAAGTAAATAGAAAAACGCAATATCAGCTAACTGGCGCTATCAAAACATGCCACAAATATACAACAAAAATGCAGCTTATCAGTGAGAATACGCAATTTGCGGCACTTACCCAAAGGCTCCTGTGGCGCTTGTGGTGTAGGCGTCTCCACTTGAGGGGGATGAAGAGGCAGCTGTTGCTGCTGCTGCTGCTGTTCAATGCAAAGTGGTGGCTGTATGATATGATGTGGTGGCGGTGCCTGAACCAGCATGGTCGGAGGTGGAGCATCTGGGTGGATTGCCCAATTGACAGGTATGGCAGCAACAGGCGGTGCAACACAATCTGACATCTCATCCTCATACTGAAAGAAAAGTGAGCAAGTTAAATGAGTTGGCTAAGGAAGTTACGTGTAGTATAGCTCACCTGTGGCACTTGGCCGGCTACTGGATGCATGGCCTGTAGAGGCGCCAGCTGACCATCGTCGTAGATCTGCATGACGCTCATATGCTGCTGCATTTCGTGCATGTGCTGAGGATCGTAGATGGGATAGTTGGGACTCAACATGCTGGATGTTTCGGAGGAGGCCAGCGAGGAGCTATTGTGATTCAGTTCATCGCCATTTGCATGCGACACTTCCTGATAATCTTCGGCATACATGGGCGCTGGATGCCACAGCTGTGGCACCTCCTGTCCCTGTCGTTCATCAACAACGCCGCCATGGACCTGACCACCATCCTCGGACACATACTGATACTCCGACGGCAGAACTTGCTGATAAAAATATCCGCCGGTCATATAGTTATAAACGGGCGCGCTATTATACAGCTGCATGGGCGATATATAGAGAGATGTGCCAGTTGCTTGTTGTGCAGCGGCTGCCGCATTTGGCGGGGCCTGGATCGGGCCATGATGTGACGCAAAGTAGGCTGCCTGATAGCCGCCATAGGGAGCGTATGGATTCGGTGCATAGTAGGTCATTTGCTGCAGTTGTGCCTCTGGAGGCGGTGGCGGTACCAGCTGCTGGCCCAACTGTTCCGGCTGCAATTGCATAGCATTTGGCGCTGGGCTGGCGCTATCTGGAGGCAGCTGTTGCTGTGGCTGCAACTGCAACTGTTGCTGCTGCTGTTGCATGTGTTGCCGTTGTGCGTGGTAGTCATTGCGACGCTGTCCACCACCACCACGTCCACCGCGGCCACGTCCACGACCGCGTCCACCCATGCCGGACGTAATATGACCATTGGGATTGCCCTGGTGCAGCGGCATTGGCGGCAGTTGCTGCATCAGTGGATTGCCCTGTGAAAATACAAAGAGTATGAAATTGAATTCGCTCAAATTTGTACATAACATTTAATTGGCCTTGCCAGAGAGTTGGCAAAATATCGATGGCACTGTCGATAGTATCGATTGTCATCAATTTGTCACTATCGATAGGTTTGTTTGATATATTGATAGTATATAAATATATCCGTATAAAACAAACATATTTATTATACCGTTATATTCGGAAATGTTTTTGATTTACAGTGTACTCTCGATAGACAAAGCCAATTCAATTTAAACCAAGGAAATTTAGTATCCTTAATTCTTTTGCGCATGCAGTTTTTAAACAATAAAGTAATTCTGGAATAATCAAGCATCTACGACAATTTTCTTTATGCCAGATGCCAGATGCGCCACACATATGAAAATTACCTGTTCCGGGGGCAACTCGCCGTGTGCACTCATATAATGGGGCGGTGCTCCGCCTCCAGGAATAAAGGCGTGCGACCAGCCGTTCAGATTTACATTGGCTGTCATATTGTTCACGTAGACATTACTGGGTATTGGAGCCGGTATCATTGCCGAGTGATGAAATACGGGGCCGTGTGCGCCCTGCGACATGTGCGGATGATGTCCTCCATGGGCCCCGGGCATATACAGAGCCTGTGGCTGTTGATTGTAAACGGGCACAGGCGTCAATATGTTGTTGTTGTTGTTGCCGTTATTAATGTTGTTCGATGGTGAGACGATGCTGTTATTGTTGTTGGGCGGCGGCTGCGGTGTTGTTGGTGTGGACACTGGCGTCGCTGCTGGCGGCGGTTGCTGCTGCTGCTGTTGCTGCTGCTGCTGCTGAGCAACCGGCTGCGTCTGCTGCGCCATAATTGGAACGACTGCGCTACAGTTGCAACGCAGTTGACAACGCTGACGACTGTCGCTGCGATTGGCTAGTTACGTGTTTCTGGACGTATCTCAGGATATGCACAGCACATGAACACTACACACGCCAAACATTGAAGTTTTTACTGTGGAAACAAAAGAAAAGTTAGCAAACGAAGCGCCAAATTTTGAGGTTAAATTGAGTCAGCCGCCGGACATCTGGCAACGCCACACAGCTGTCGGGGCCCCAGCAAAAAAAAAAATTACAAAAAGGCAAATAAACAGAGAGAGCAAGTGCAAGAGAGAGCGAGAAAGAGCGTGTGGCCATACTGTACCGGGTGGGGTGACAGGCCCACCAAGCCCCCGCTACACCCACAAGCAGCGTTCAAGTGTCAAAAATATATAATTCAAAACAATACAATTTTGCATGTCCGATGTTTAAGCCGGCTGGCAAAAAGAATTGATTCGCTAACGTTGTACAGCACACATACACACACACACGCGCACACACACACAGATCACATACAGGACCGAATGACGCACACGCACACAAACACACACCTGTACAACAGGCGCCGCACTACGTCACTCAACTGGAAAAATTAAAGTTGCAGTCTGTGCACGACGCTTTCAATAAGTGTCGAAATTCTAACTAATTCGAAAAGACTGCGTAACTTAAGCATGTAAATGTACGCATTCCAATGTTCAATGGCGGCGACCGCGACCGCGACGAAAGAGAACACCACGTTGACGGCAAAAGAGAACGCTGTGGAATGTGTTGCAGGGTTGTGGAGGGGGAGGTCAAGAAAAGAAGTGTGTGCGGCGACTTACCTTTAATGGTTCGTCAAAGATATATTAGTTCTGAAACAAATCTAACATGTTTTATGCGTGCGGGCGGCCTCTCGACAGTGCGGACGGGGGGCTGCCAATAAATAAGTCGTGTTTAAGTTTCACTTGCCGCGGCACTCTTTCTTTTTTTTATATTTTTTCTTAATGACACGACGAATTTTGCAAGCAACTTTTTCCACTACACTTTGTCGCGTTGCCTGCTGCTCCAATTAACAATGTTGCTGCCTGCTTACGCCACCCGCACACCACCCACAAGTATGGAAATGGTGTAATATAAATTGTTAGCGCTAGCACAAACACTTAATATAAATTATATTTGCATGTGCAAGCAACAAAAAAAGTAGTCGGGATTGTTTTTTCCTACTCGTGGTGACAGTGTGACCTGTTAAACAACATTGCGCTTAACAGCGGCAAAGAAGTTAACATTTGTGTGTGCTGTTAAGTAACAGCGTGAATTATTAAATTATCGCATGATAATTTCCGTTTATTTAGTTTAAAATAAAAGAATTATGATATTTTCCTTCCGGATATAAAATTATGTTTTCTTTTCATTTGTTGCAGTTTTCTAATTTGTTTTGGAAAATGAAATACGTCGAGTTTGAATTTAACAGCTGCTAAATCGACAGCCAACAGCAGCTAAATGTTAAATACCAGAACCTATCGATGTTTAAGTATTTTTTAGGAATATATTATGCAGTTCGCAATATTCAGGGAATAAAAACTACTACTCGCGGTTAGTGTGATAAAATATCGCTAAATTAATAGATGATTTGATTAATTGACTTTTGAAAGATACATTTAATTTAGTACATCAATTAATCTGTATTGTTTCTTTTGAATTATGTGTACTTAAATACCAAAATATTTCAATGTACTTGCAATGAGACCGTATTTCGTGATTATATCGATATACTGACATTGTTCTAATTAGAAAAACGATAGTTTTACGTCACGATATTCGTGTCGCGGCTTTGCTGTTCAATATTTATTTAAAATGCTATGAATAATAATCAAAAACAGTGGTTATTTAATTCACCTTCACAATTAGAGCTTTGATTTGCGGGTTGAAAAACTAATCAACGCGTTCATGCTCTCCTCGCCACGCATGGTTACGGCCAGTGCCGCGCACTCCGCTTCATTTGCGCGCGCAAGATTGTCCCGCAAATGCAGTTGAATGAGACGTTTGCACTCCCGCATAGAATTAGGAGGCAAGTTGGAATACTCGCGAATCTTTGGCCACACCACAGAATCCAGTTCGCTTCGTTTAAAGATGCGTGAAACAAACTTAAAATGATATGCTTCTTGGGCAGAGAGCTTCTCGTTTAGCACTAGCATCTCTGTGGCTTTGGAGCGACCCAGGATCTGGGGAAACATATAGCTGGAGCAGGCCTCGGGCACAATACCCAGTTTGCTGAAGGGTGTAAGGAAATAGGCCTGCAAGAGAGAGAGAGAGAGAGAGGCGGGTAAGATTAAATAGACAATGTCAACTTGTTGCTTACCTCCTCGGCGCACCACGTCACATCGCTAAGCCCCACAATGGTGCTCCCAATGCCAATGGCCGGCCCATTGACCAGTGTAAAGATCAGCTTTGTGCAGTTTATAAAGCTGTTGACCAAGGCTTTAAAAGTATTGTTGGCTTCGTTTAAGAATGCATCAAAGTCTGTTATATCGTCTTGCAGTGATATATCGTTGCCAGCGGTAAAGTATTCACCAACACCGGTAATAACAACAATTGACACGCCGTCATCCTTGTTGACCTCTCCCAAAACACGCGTCAGTTCTTTATAAGCAATTTGATTTAGGCAGTTCTTCTTAGCTGGATTATAAAATTTAATAATGAGAATTTTGTCCTCCTTTTGAACTACCAGCTGCTTATATTCTTGATACATATTGCGAGGTTTGGATTAACCTTTTCACATGAACGTAGTACTTCAAACTACGAGCGAAGTCCACATTATTTAGTATTAATAGAGCTTCATTCAATCTACATTTATTGTCGAATAAAAGAATAACAAACGCGCAGGTTGCAATATTTCGACAAGGTACTGCAGGTCAGTGCTCATGTACGTCACAATTTACGAGTGCTATTGTGAAATGTAGTTTTTCGCTGTTAAGCAAATGTGAATTCATTCATGTATTCAGTGAAAAGAACATATGAAAAGCTAAACCTAAATGGCTATTTATATTTGTTTACATACAAACAGACAAATTTTATGCACACAAGCAAGAAATGTATGCAATGTGACGTCACGCTCTCTCGTCGGCAAATAGCAGCATGCGCATGGCACCCACTGATAAACGCTCTCTCAAAGCGGAGCTAAGCGTAAACAGTTGCCAATGAGAGCAGTCAAGCACATAATTGTTATCAATAACGGTCATTGATTGCAAAAATGTCCCATTTACTGGCATTCCCTACATTACGATTTTTTAGGCATAAGCTTAAACATAAATAAGCGGTTACTTTTTTATGTATCGTCACTTTATGCTTCATTTACAAATTACACAAAATGAACAGTGGAGAGATGCCACTTATTAAAAAGTCCGATGTTAAATACTGCTGAACGCACTCAGTGTTGTGTAACAGATTTGTCTGGCAACGCCATCAATAACCGTTTGAATTTAAATTTTTAAATAGCGTTTGCCGCCTTTCTGTTTTCTGTACAACATTTACCTTATAACTAAGACTATTCACTAATTTCATCAATCACGGGCACATTTTGAAGCTCCGAGCATTTGCGCTTCCACAGCGCCAACTGCTCTCGCAGCACCTTCTCCTTGGCGGCGGCGCGTGTTAGCAGGACTTTCGCCTTTTGCAATAACTGCGTCTTCTTCGTGAGCTGCTCCTTGATGTATTTAAGCTCCTCATCCTTTAAAAAAGCGGATAAATGAACATTAGACTACTGATTACGTACATATATACATATATTCATCATTTTATTTCACCTTGCCGCCTGGACTGCGCTGCTTTAGTTGCTGCTGGAGTGCAGCAATTTTCTCTAAGGCTTCCGCATGCAGCTGCTGGAGACGTGCCAGCTCCGACGGTGGCGGTAAGGAGTCCGTGGAGCTGCGCGACTCCGTAGACTGTCGCCCATCTTTGAGGAACTTGTTCTCCGAACGCAGCTTCTCCACCAGATTACGCAGCGAGAGGATTGTGTGCTCCGCGGATTGACCCTGATTCGTGTTGACCTTGAGGCCGCTGCACTTGCAGAGCTCTCGGCGAGCATCGGTGCGCGCCATTTCCTCCTTGAGTGCGATTATGTAGCTGGGAAAGAAGTTATACATTAGCAAAGGACCTCACTATATCCGGCTGGCTAGGCACTACTTACTCCTCCAGATGTTTGATGCGCTTTTGCAGTCGATCGCTGCTGTCGCCCTGACGCAGCATATCCGTGTCCAGCTGCAGCTGCAAATTGCGTGCCTCGAGGCGTATATTCTGCGCCTCCACCGCCTGGCTACGCTCCTGCAGCTTCTCCAGTTCAGTGGTCAGAGCATTGCTGCCACGTCCCTCCAGCTCCATGGCTATGATCTTGCGCTGCTGCATCTCTATGCGCGCCTTGAGCGCCTCTATTAACTCTGCCTGGCCTTGATCAAAGAAGCTGTGGTGTCCAGTATTCGGCGTTGATTGATTATGAGCCGGCGAGCTGCATTCGCTGCTCGGACCCGTATACGTTTCCGGACTCTCGGAGGGAGAGGGCGTAAACTTGGCAGCGCCCACATGCTGCAAATTGGGGCAGGAGGGCGCCCGGCAGCATTTTAAGGAATTTTGATGGTTCATACCCCCCGTGGTTGTTGTCGCGCCTACCGCTCCCCCTCTGCCAAGCTTGGCCTCCAGCAGATGCTTGTCCTTCTCAAGGCGCGCTATAGTTGTGCGCGCCGCCTGCAGCAGCGTGCGCGTCTTGTCCAGCGCCAGCTCCGTCTCGTCCAGCTTGCCCTTGAACTTGTCCGCCTGCTGCTGCCAACGCTTCTGCTTCTCCCATAGGCCCACCTCGTTGGCGCTGCGCGTGCGCTTTGCCTCCAGCAGCGTCTGCTGGCGCTGTAGCTGGGCACGCGACTCGTCCAGATCCAGCTCCAGCTGCTGTATCCGCTTCTGCAGATTCTCGTTCTTCACACGCGCATTCAATTCCGTTTTGATGGACACCACCGGACGCTTGAGCAGCTGCTGGCGCAGCGATTGGCTCAGTTCGCGAGCCTGTTTCTCGCGCTGTGTAACATTGGTCAGCTGACGACGCAGTGCCTCCATTTGGGTATGATAGATCTTGTTAGTAGCCTCGGTGCGATTCAGATCAGCGGCCAGCTTGGCAATCTGATCCGCTGAGTAATTGGAAGTGTCGTTGATGTAGCGCTGTTGATCGTCCTGAAAATGTTGGAAAAACATGAGTAAAGCCCGGGGAGCAAGCAGTAATGATACTGACATGGAAGTTCTTCAGCGTGTCCATTAGATCACGTATGTGCTTGTCCTTCTCCTCCAGGAAGACTCGCAGTTGCTCCATTTCGGGAATGCTGGTGCTCTCCACGCACTTCTCACGGTCCTGACACAGCTTTAATCTGTTGAATAATCGCAAAATATATTATTAGTTTGATGGGAAAGGATTGGGAGTTCCGGGCGGGTTAAAGGTCTGTGACTTACTTTTCCCTCAATATGTCCACCTCTTCCTCCCGCGTCACTAAACTCTGTTCGCAGTAGGTCAGCTTATCCTTAAGCTCTTTGATTTGCTTGTGCAGTGTGGGCAGCTCCTTAAGCTCTTCGGTATCCTGCTTCTCCTGTTCACCTGCAGCTTCATCTGTATTAGCCGCCAAATCTGGATCTACCTCCTCCTGCTCTTGCTGCTGTGTACTTCTATCTGTTGAGCTGTGCTCGAACAACTCCTCAATCCTTTCATCGGTCAGCTCATTGAGGGAGGGATCACCCGATGGGACAGTAACAACGACAGCCGGCTTGTGCAGCTCTAGTTTAAGTTTCAGTTCTGCAATTTCCAGATCCTTGGTTTTGATATTGAAATTCAAGTTGTTAACCGTAGCCTTGAGGGTTTCATTCTCGGCCGCTTGCTTCGTGATCAGTTGCTGGTTTTGTTCCCTCTCCGTTTGCAGCAGATCCTGATACTTCTGTATGGACTGATCCTTCTCTAGCAGCAGCGTGTGGAAGGATAGTATGGTCTTCTCCACCACACCGCTGTGCTGACTATCGGATTCACTGCTCGCATTGGCCGTCTCCAATTGTTTGCTTAGGTCCTCAATGCGCTTGTTGGCTGCTTGCAGGCTGCTCGAATGGAAAAGGATCAATATATATATACTGCTCAAATGCTGTTGACTACTTACTCTGTTCGCATTCGCTGCAGATCCTCATCCGCTCTGCTCAGCTCTTGAGCTGTTTGCACTGCTTGATGCTGCTGTTGCAGTTGTGTCCTGCTGCCATTTGTCTGGACTCCCGTCTCCAGCAGCTGCACAGTGGCCACCTCGGTTTGTGTAGCCGTCTCCTGGATGGATAGCCGCCTGCTCGGGGATCCAATGGGCGAGGACTGTTTGTCTATCAGCTGTGCTGTGCGACGCATCGCGGGCACTGGCGCTGCTGCTATAGTATTGGTAGCCACATCCACGCCAGCAGCTTCTTTCCGCTCGCCGCTGGACTGGCCGAACAATGCCCCAAGCGTCTGCCAGTGCTCTGACTCCGTGGCATGCTGCAAACGTAGCTCGTTCAGCTCTTGTTGCAGCTCGGCTTGCCTTGCCTGAAGACTCTCGCAGCGCTGTTCCAGCAGCCTGGTCTGTGTCTCTGATTTGATAAGCTTGATCATCTGTTGGGAATTCTCCTCGTTGGGCGACAGTTTTGCCTGCACCGCCTGAGACACTTGCTCAATTAACGTGGAGTTGTCACTATATTCTGTCTCCTTCTGCTGCTCCGCCAGACGTTGAGTGAATTTTTGGTTAGCAAACACAAAATTGGTTAGGAAGATTAGGGGTGTAAATTTGGCATATTTCTCCTTGAGGGTAAACAGTGAACGCTGTAGGAATCTGTAAGAAATATCAGGGTATTAACAAGCTGGCAAGATTATGACATATACCTATCCGTCTGGAAGAAGTAGGAAGGTAAAATTTCATTGGAACTATTCGGCGTTTAGTCTCCGTTTTCACCATTAACTCTCTAAATATCACCCTAACTTAACCTAGAGTGCAGCCAAGTAACTCTCCTTAGCTTTTCTCAATAAAACCTAGCATCCTTTTTGGGTACTTCCTTTTTCAAAGGAATCTATCCTATTTGATTTCCTATTTTTAAAAGAATACCCCCGCTTACTTCTGTTTAATAGCGCTATTGCTCCGCTCAAGCTGGAAGTCCTGTTCAATCTGTGCCGCCAATCGCTCCGCCGTTTGCAGCTGCGTTTCCAGGTTGTCCACATGCTGCTGCAAACGCTTCCGCTCCAACTCCAAGCGCGCTGTGTCCGCTTTAGCTGTTGAGTATGCAGAAATGGGTCAATCTTCAGCTGCTGCTGTTCATGTCAAAGTTACACTCACCTGTGTCCAAGTCGCGCTGCATTTTGGCCAGCAGCAACTTGTCATTGGAGCTGCTCTGCAGATCCGCCACCAGATGGCGTAAATTTATGTGATTATCGGTGATTTCATTGAGCAGCTTCTGCTGTGACTGTATCTGCCCGTTGGCCACCTGGAGCAAACCCTCAAGCTGTTTGTTCTCCCGCTGCAGCTCCGCCTGCTGGCCACGCCAAGTGGCCAGCTCCTGGCGCTGCTGTTCAAACTCGGCGGCTGTCACATAATCCAGCTGATAGTTGTCACCAACGATGCCATAATCCGCGCATATGTCCGGCAGTTTCTGTTCGCCCAGCAGCTGCTCCGTGGCCTGGGCCAGCTGCATGCTCAGCCTGGTATTTCGCTGCTCCAGCTGCATACGTTCCTCCGCTGTGCAAAACTGTGTGCTCTGGAAAGTGCTCAGCTGATCGCTTTTGGCAGCCAGCTTGGATTTGTGCTGTTCCAGCTGACTGTTCAAGCCCGACGTGTCCTCAATGTAGCGCAGCTCCTGTACCTTTAGCTGCGTTAGCAGTTCGTCGTAATCCTTGCGCATGTAGCCATAGGAGCTGTTCTGCTGTTGCAGCTGCCTTTCCAGGTTGATGGTCTGCTCATGGAGCTCCTGATTGTATCGTATCAGCTCGTTGCCATCGGCGGACATGTGCAGACGCATTTCATCATAGTGTCTGCGAAGAATGGCCAGCTCGGCCAGCTCAGCTGAGCCAGGCCTGGGCTGTTCCAGCTCCAGTTCTGTAATGATAGGCAGCTCCAATCCCTCGCCTGTCTCATTCGGTGTGGTTGGTCGCGTCGCTGAATCAATGAGGATAACGTCTGGCGATGTGTGTTCCTCCGGCATTTCTGATACATCCCGCAAGCTGTGTACCGAGGACAACTCGCCTGTCTCGGAGTCGCTGGCATTCTGTTGCAGCAGCTGGCACAGCGCCTCCTCGCGTGCCTTCAGCTCCTGCAGCTGTCCTTGCAGACGTTGCGGCGTGGATTTGCCAATGGGTAGCGCTTCAATGAGACGACGCAACAGCTCCGAGTCTATGGTAATGTGCTCCGAAGTAGCTATTGAAATAGAAGTGAGTAAGATTGGGGTTCCATGCGGGCTGCCTGATCTGTCTAAGACTCACCATCGTACTCCCGCAGCTTCTCTAGTATCTCATACATGCCCATGCGCAGCGTTTCATTCTCGGCGAGGACATCCTCGTATTTGGTTTGCAGCTCGGAACTGGCGGCACCATCTCCCTGTCCTCGACGTGGCGAATACTCCACCGGTTCACTGGAGGGCACCTCGCCCACTTCGCTGGGCTGATGCCGTGACTTCTCCAGCGTCTGAGGCGGCACATTCTGCAGCTCCAGCAGCTTGCGTCTGTAGAACTTCGTTTTGAGTAAATGAATTGGAGTTGTACTCGGCACACTCACCTCAGTTCACTCTTGTCCAGCTTTAACTGCAGTCGCAGCTCCTCGGAGCTGCGCAGCTTCAGCGTTAATCTCTCTATTTGCTTGTCCTTATTACGCTGCTTGGCGCGCACCTGCTTGGAGAGCACAACAGCATCGTCGGGAATATTGAGCCGGCGGCGCAGCACGGCATTCTCCTGTTCCAGCTCGTGCATGGCATTCAGCTCCTGTATATAGCTGCGCAGCTTCTTATCCCGTTCGGCGAGCTTTTGCTCCAGCCCGGAGCAACGACGCAGCGCCGGCACAAGGCCATCCTCACCACGTTTGTATGACTCCAGGGCGTTGAGTGCATGCAGCGCCTGCTTGGCCTTGAGCATGTTGTCCTGCTCGGTGCTGTCCAGCAACTCGGCCAGCTGCTGGGAGCGAGCATTGGCTATGCGCAGACGCTCCTCTATCAGCTGGCAGCAGGCGCTCGGCTGTTGAGGATTCAGTGAGCTCTCGCGCTGCACGCGCAGCTGGTTCATTACCTTCGTGGAGCTGACCATCTCATCCGCCATGGAGTTCAGCTTAGTTTCGAGTGCTTCAATGCGTTTCTCACGCAACTCCAGCAGCTGAGAGCATAATTGTGAAGGAGTGCTTCAAACGTGGATGCAAACTGTGTACTTACATGTCGCAGCTTGATCTGCTCCTCGTCCTGCTGGCTTTGGTTGCTGCTGGATGTGGATAGCAGCGCTGGCTTGTGCTCCAGCTGCTTTTGCAGCTGCTGCAGTTCCTTATCCTTTTGGTCCAGCAGCTGCTTCCAGCTGAGCGCCTTACTTTCATACTTCTCCAGAAATGTGCGCATTTCTAGCTCCTGTTTCTCGCGCTCATCCTCCAGAAAGTTGATGTTGCCCTCCAGCCGTGATATTTCCAGGCTTTGCTGCTGCTCTCGCTGTTTCAGCGATTTGCGCTCCTGTTCCACCTGTGTGATGTCCTTAGTGATCTGCATCAAATTCGCCTTGATCTGCTGCAGTTCTTGTTCATGCAGCACTATGGTCTTGGACTGGGCTATGTTCTGATTTTGTAGTGTCTGAAGTAACAGTAAATGGAATAGGTTATCCTTGAGCTCAATGTATAGAGCCATCCACTCACGTCAATTTCTCGCAGCAGTCGCTTAATGTGCTTGTTTTTTGTATTGATATTGTGCAGCAGCTGCTCCTGCTTGTCCAGCTCGGACAGCGGATCCGAGGAGTCCTTGTCGCTGGCCTCCGCATGTTGTGCTGCCTCTCGCAGTTGCTGCTGCTGCTGTTTCAGCTCCTCTCCCAACTGTAGGACAATTAGTTGTCAACAGTTTGTGGTTAAGTCAAGAACTCACCTCTTTGCCCTTCTGCTTAAGGCCATCCCGTTCGTCCTCCAGCTTCTGCACCATGCGCTTCAGCTTCTCGTTTTCATCCTGCAAACGTCGCTCGCCGCCCTGCTCCAACTTCTGGGCCAACTGACCCTTGTACTCCAGCACGGCCAGCGTCAGCTCCAACGTCTTGCGCAGCGACCTCCTCGGCAGCTGCTCCAGCGCATCCGTCAGCTCGAGCAGCGTCTCATACAGCTCGTGCTTCTGCCGTGAGCTGAACTCGTGAAACTTTCGCACAGATACAGTCTCCGGTATCTCCATGCTGGCTCATGCCTGAATCCTGTCTCTCGCCTCGTACAGCTTGTTTGCGTTTTGGCGGTCCGTTGCGTTCTGAGCGAATGAAAATTTCTAATATGCCACCAACTGCTCAAAAGTTGCTCGCTTTTCATTTTCAATGTTTTTTATTTGCTTGGGCCCAGCTGTTGTCATGACAGCTAGGTCAAAACAAACCCGCTCTCGATTCGGGCTCTGGTTCTGGTTCTGGCTCTAGCACTAGCACTGCTTCTGGCCGTGGTCCTGGCTCCGGAGTCCGGGGGTGGACAACTGACTCACGTGCTGAAACGGAAACGGGGGTGCCGGCGACTGGTAATGACCTGCCTTTGTTTTTGTTGGCATTTTGTTTTGCTACCAACTTCGGTTGCATTTTACATGTGTATAAACTATAAAGTTTTTTGACAGGATAATTGCTCCCCCAATGGCAATGTCCTGCGCTTGGGGCCGCTTACCGGAGGGGGGCGTGGCTATAAACAATGGCAGGTAACCAGGAAAGTGTTAATTGGCAAAGTGTCAGTGTCAAAGCAATGCGCGAATTGAAAAACTATTTGAATTTGTTAGCCATTATAAGCTGTTAGTCCGGACGCGTCCTTTGCTCAACATCCCCCTCCCCCTCCCCAGTTAGCTGACAGCTCGTTGAGTTGGCGTAACAATCGTTGTACAGTTGTCAGCCTTACGTATGTCCAAATAATTGAAACTAATGGCAAACGACTTTGGTTACCCCCCAATTTGGGGGATTCGCCCTCTGTGAACAGTCGCACTTGTCCACAAAGCCCAAAAATTGATATAATATTTCACGTGGCCAATTAGGATAACAGTTAAGACCTTTATTAGCCAACGTTAACATGCTCAAAATCCGGCAACAAAAAAAAAACACTAATATAAAAAACTATTCCCAGAACTGATTAGTTTCTGAAATGTTAAATGTTGATTATGTATTTTGAATAAATAATTTGCAGTTTAATTAACAGCAAAGCATTTTTATTGCTGATCCTTTATTTCAGACACACAGCACGGGCAGTTCGTCCTTGCTATTCTTTGCGTCCAATTGCAACAGCATAAACTCATAGTACACCAGGGTGGACATCATCTAAGGACATTACATAAAGCATTTATTAGGAATTCACCGTACTATGATCGTTGTAATATAAACCAAAACTCACACCAAAGAAACTTTGCCGCGTCAGATAATAGAGACGAGATCCGGAGAGTCCTATGTACTGACTGGTCAGCTGATGCCTGAAACGCTGCACCTCCTCTGTCCAGTAATCGCAGGGCACCATATAGAGCACCTCCAGGGGCAGTAAGGAGGCCTCGTGTATTTTGGAGGCGCACATAAAGACGGTGCAGGTGCGACCCAGCAAAACCAGCAAACTGTACCAGAAATATGCGTAGTTAATGGGATAGCGTAGTTTTCTATAAGAAAGTCCAAGTTATGAATAGGTTTAATACACATTACTGTTCATTCGGAATTGAAAAGAGGTTCTGCAATCCGAAAGACGAGGTTCTAGAGTCCGATATACGTTACGAGTATTTGTAAAGAGAGTACGAAGACGTAAAGAATTCGGAAGGAAAGTTATTCGGAAATGAGAACAGCCCCGAAAAATATATAATTTTTAATTTAATTTAATAATACTTACACAAAAATGATTAATAATTTGGTGCATATGAAGTAAATGTTGTTCAAACAGGAGAGCAAAACAATACTCGACAAATTGGCCTCCACAAGCTCCATTAGATCGCAAAGAAGTATGTGATGCATGCGTAGTTCATGCCACAAAGCATCAGGCACATGCTGAGAAAGGAACAGGATGGGGGATTATTCAAAAATGTATAGTATACTTCAAGTCTTACACGATTTTTAAGAGCCAGAACGCGAGTGGCAAACTGCTGAAACCGCTGAGCCAAACCGAGGCTGATCAATATTATAAAAATATCCAAAAAGTTACATAAGAAGGTAAAGGTGCCATTCAACAACTAAAAATTTGAAATAAATCCAAGATAAAGTTGCTGTAAGGGATAAGAATTAGAGATGCCCATACAAACGCAAAGGATATAAAGATGGCATTGTACGGCAAGATTTCGAAAACATCCGCAAATTCCTGATGCATATAGGCACTAAATTGCACATCCGTAAAGTTCGGGCAATGCAAAAATTGCATGCGATAATTGTGATAGCTGTTTGCATAATATAGCCAATTTTCAACTGAAAAGGAGAATATATTAGAATAGAAACTGAAAAGTTTGTAAGATTTGCAACTCACTGAAGGCCAGAAAACCCCACGAACAGCCAGTGAAGAGTAGTTTATGGCGCAGACTACGTTTCGTTGGCATATACGGCGGAAACAGCATTATAATATCGATACTGCTCCAAGGAACCATGAGACGAGACCAGCAACGGGCCAAGGAAATGAAATTCAGGCAGATGGTCAGGCCCATGCTAAAATAAATTAGGCTCGCTGTGGATGCATAGTCAACTTAGGCATTAGTTATGCATATCTTAACATAATTTATGCATACTTACGTATATTCTTGGCACTAATGCCGCCTTGGAATAGTTTTGCTGCCCTGCGTATAGTTTTAACACCGCCCAGCAGCAAAAATAACATTGTAAAGCACATGCCCCAGGAACGCAGTTGAAATTTAACCGCGTGAGGATCCTTGCTCAGCACATTGGCCAAGGGCAGCATGCCAAAGAACTGCGCCAGGCACAGATCTGTAAATTTTAAGCAATAGTTAAGGATACATTTCTACTATTATATCTACTACTACAACCCACATGGTCTTATGGCACTATGAAACGTATCCAGCTGCTTGAAATCCTTGATATCCCGAACACATCGCACTTTTTGGTCAGCCACAGCGCGTTGCAGCAGCCTTTTGGCCTTAAGTTGCCACAAAATGTTTGAATTTCGTCCAAAATAATGTTTACCCGCAGCTTGCCGCATGTTGACTGTATTCTGATTGCCGCATATCGAGTGTTGGTAGCCGCCTTTGTACTAATTTTTAATTATTGTTTACTAGTACGAACTCCCACACACGCAGGATAACTGCAATTTTCTCTATTGCAGTGTGACCAGCAATTTTGACACACTTTTATAAACTTTTGCAAAGACGCAGGTGTTCAGTTTCAGTGCTAAAATGCTCAGCAACATGGAAGGACACACAACTTGGCGATTGCGGCACATTTTCAACAGGAAAGTAAAACAGGAGGAGGAAAATATCTCACCCAAGCAAACGGATGGGGACAATTTCGATTTTAGTATAATAAGCAGAGAGAAACACACAGATTATGCACACCTGGAAATATTTCACCGCGCTGTTTATCCCAGTAGGTAAATACTATATAGCTATTGACTATTTACAGACCTTGTCGATATATATCTTTCAGTCATAGTGCTGGGTCACTTCTTTGCCATCATGCCTCTGACTGGCATCTGGCAGCCAAATCCACGGCGTATACGCTTTCGCTTCAAATCAGTGCAAATGATCGTGACTTTGATATTTGTGGTGGCCAGCTCGGTGCTAACATTAGCCATGTTAAAGCATTTGCTACGGATTGGCGTCACAGCGAAGAATTTTGGTAAGCTGTAGTCCTGGAAAATTTAGCTAGAACTTATATTAATCCCATTACAGTGGGTCAGGTGTTCTTTACCTGCGTGATGGGTGCCTGTTTTTTATTCATAGATCTGGCTCGTCATTGGCCGGCTCTTATACGTTACTGGACGCGCCAGGAGCTGGTCTTCACCAAGCCACCCTATCAGGTGCTCAAAAGGAACCTATTTCAACGTGTGCGCCTGCCCGCTCTGATTATCATAGCCTTGTCTATAGGTAAGGATTTGCTTTTGATTGTGGAATATAATATGATCTGAGATTTGCATTTCCAGTTGAGCATGCTATGTTTCAAGCCTCCGCCGTTATTGGCTATAAAAATCGCGAACAAATCTGCGCTATGGCTAATAATACCAGCCCAGATGTGTCCTTCGATAACTACATACAGTTAAGCTATGATTATGTCTTCGAAGTGTTACCCTATAATCGATTCATTGCTGTCTATATTCTGGTAAGCTTAAAAACAAATATACTTAAGTAAAAGTTAGAAAGGTCACTAAAAACATGTATTTTAATGATCTATTTTAATACAGTTTTGAAGAGTTAATTCAATTTGTACATCATTCTTAAAATTGTACTCTTTATTTTGAGGGAAAGTTTAATATTTGATATCATTCTCTCTTATAGTTGATAAATGGCGCCTGCACTTTTATTTGGAACTATATGGATCTATTTATAATGATGGTTAGCAAAGGGTTGTCCTATCGTTTTGAGCAAATTTCCACACGTATTCGCAAACTGGAACACGAGGAGAGTGTCCCGGAGTCCACGTTTATTGAGATTCGCGAGCATTATGTGCGAATGTGTGAGCTGCTGGAACGGGTGGATAATGCCTTGTCCAGCATTATTCTATTATCCTGCGCGAATAATCTATACTTTGTATGCTGTCAGCTGCTCAACATATTCAAGTGAGTGGTTCGTTTACTAGTTACCTATTAGGACACAAATGAAGCTATCCTTTCTATCTAGTAAACTGCGCTGGCCCATTAACTATCTGTACTTCTGGTACTCCATGTTGTATCTAGTGGGTCGCACAGCTTGTGTGTTTCTCACTGCGGCAACCATTAATGATGAATCCAAGAGAGCACTGGGCGTGCTCCGTCGTGTGTCCAGCAAAAACTGGTGCATTGAGGTGGAACGCTTGATATTCCAAATGTCCACACAAACTGTGGCCTTATCCGGCAAGAAATTCTATTTTCTAACGCGCAGACTGCTCTTTGGCGTATGTATAACTGATTTTTGTGGTTTTATATGTTAGATATAGCCCTCTACCCTTCTTTCCTTAGATGGCTGGCACTATAGTTACCTACGAGCTGGTCTTGCTGCAATTCGACGAACCCAATCGCCGCAAGGGATTGTTGCCCTTGTGCGCTTGAAAAATGGCAACAGCGATTGCAATTTGTCATGGCAGCTGTCAGGCACCACAATTAGCATTAAATATTGTAAATACTAGCTCCTAAATTGTACAAAAACAACCACGCCCACAATGCCAGCACGTACACGTTCCGCTTAAGAGTTGTCAGTCAGTTTTTGGCCATGCCGCAGGGTGAAACATTTTATCGCGCTGTCTCGCAAGGTAAATATCCAAGTCCTTGAAGAGAAGTATATCCTTTATATTTTTTTCTGTGCTCTTTGCAGTGCTTTTTATATCACAAATCTATGCTCTGTTACCTGTGAGTAACGTACGATCCCAGGATCTAAAGGATATTAGATTTAAATGGCTTAGTCCGCGCGTTTTTTATTCGGCAATCATTTTTATACTCAATCTATGTGAATTTGGTGCCGCACTAAATTATGTCACAATTGTGGGCGTCAATTTTCACACATCAAGTCTACTAGCACTTTATATTGTTTGTCTGCTGGAGCACCTATTCTTCTGGAGATTTGCCCTAAACTGGCACAGCATCATGAAGCACTGGCATCATGTGGAGCAGCTGTTTCTAAGCGTGCCATATCGCTTCTATGACGAGTATAAAATGAAACGTCGCATCAATATTGTTGTCGGCTTGATCATGTCATCCGCCTTGGGTTGGTTCTCTATTGATTAACATATCATCATTTATTTCTTAAGTCTATTCATTGCAGTAGAGCACTGCCTGCTGTTGGGGAACTCCTTTCACTTAAGTTACCTGAAGCGCACACAGTGTAATATCAATGAAAGCTACCTGGAAAGCGTCTACAAATGGGAGCGTCCTCATCTCTATCGGATAGTTCCCTATCACATCTGGCAAATGCCATTGTTAGAGGTAATGTTTTTGATGTTATTTCCATAGGAACAATTGTGCGAAAATAGAGTTTTGTGGGGAAGACATTTTGGCACGTCGAGGACAGCTATCTTTATTCCTTCCTTTCACTTGCAGTGGATTAACGAAACCATTGCCTACCCGCGCTCCTTCACCGATTGCTTCATCATGTGCATTGGCATTGGGCTGGCCGCGCGTTTCCATCAGTTGCATCGTCGTATTGCCGCGGTGCATAGGAAGGTGATGCCTGCCATCTTCTGGACAGAGGTGCGGCAACATTATCTGGCTCTGAAGCGCCTTGTGCGCCTGCTGGATAATGCTATAGCTCCACTCGTGCTTTTGGCCTTTGGCAATAACATGTCCTTTATATGCTTTCAATTGTTTAATAGTTTCAAGTGAGTGGAGCTCCGTGTGAAGGCGCTATTTATTCTAACGTTGTGTCCTCTTTTTGTGTGCAGAAACATAGGCGTCGATGCAATTGTAACGTTTGCTTTCTGGTACTCTCTAATCTTTGCCGTACTGCGCACCACCATGACTATATATGTGACATCCTCGATAAATGATTATGAGCGCAAAATTATAGTATCACTGCGTGATGTACCGGCCAAGTCCTGGACTACAGAGGTACTCGTATAGATCTGCATAAATCCCATATAAATACAGTTGCTATAGAATATACATATATGGTTTTCAGGTACAACGATTTAGCGAGCAGCTGGGCAATGATATGACCGCATTATCTGGCAATGGATTTTTCTATCTGACGCGTCAACTTGTTTTGGCCGTGAGTGGGCAACCAAAGAATAATATAAGTAGAACTACTACAACCTTAACTCTTTGCAGATGGGCACCACAATAATCACATATGAGCTTATGATATCCGATGTTATTAACCAGTCGACCATCAGGCAAAGAACCCTCTACTGCTAGTTTAATAAATTTAAATTTATGAGCACTCTTAAGCAGTTGTAATTGTCATGGCACATACTTAAATATTCAGATCCTAACTGCAAATATACTAATGATAATTTCCTCATGGTCACTCGCTGATTGAAATCGCCTGCTGGCCCAAATGAATATTATTTGGCCCGCACATTCGCCAGTAAAGAGCCAACAAATGCAGCAGAACCTACAGAGCAATAAAAATACACTGCACCATGCAATTGGACCTTGTAAGTTGACATAATCAGACTCACCTTAATTAAATACTTGTAATAATTGTTGAATTGCTTGCAAATTATATAGAAGGTGTTATTTAGTTCAGTAAACTGTAAATATTCAGGACTGCGAGTTCAGAATGGTTTCGTCAGGAGTAGAACTAAGGTTCTGTACTATCCTTCTCCAAAAAGTATGCTACAGAAAAATTCTGTAGAATTGATTCGAAAGTGAAATTCAGAACAGGGCTGATCTTGAATACATTTTTCTGTGCAATTGATACGATAATTTAATTAAGAACATGGTTGATTTTTAATGGTATCCTTCTCAAAAAAGTATGCTACATATTTTCCTGTGAATTGAATTCGCAAGTGAAATACAGAATTGGAGTGTTTATTTATATCTACAATTTGTGCTTTTTAAAAGACCTGTAAAGATATATCCTTTCAAATACTGTAATATAAAAACTTATCCCTTATGCAGTTCTGGTTCTTGCTCAGTTTCATGGCGTGTTGCCCGTTGCGGGCGTTTGGCCCAGTTCCCCGGTTGAGAACGTGCGCTTTCGCTGGCTTTCTCCATCGCTGCTTGTGAGCGTAATCATCATACTCTTCTCCATTTTGGACTTTTGTCTGTCCTCCAAGGTGGTGTTCGAATATGGTCTCAAAATATACACCATAGGTAAGAGAAATCCATTGTTATCAAATGTTACACTAATGTATCTACCCTCTTCCAGGATCGCTCAGTTTTAGCGTTATATGTATTGCCAGCTTTAGCCTTTTTCTGTCCCTCTCGCGCCGCTGGCCGCATCTCATACGCCGGACAGCGCGCTGTGAACTGATCTTCCTGCAGCCCGGCTATGATTGTCACCTGGGACGGCAATTTGGACGTCGCCTGCGGCTCTGGGGAGTGGCTCTGCTGGTGGCCGCCCTCTGCGAGCACTCCACGTATGTGGCCAGTGCCATTTATAGCAATTATATTCAAATACATGAGTGCAAGCTGGACGTGGACTTCTGGCTGAACTATTTTCAGCGCGAGCGGCAGGAGCTCTTCTCAGTGTTTCACTTTAATTTGTGGCAAGGGATTTTCATTGAATGGACCACACTGGCTATGACCTTTGCGTGGAACTTTGTGGATATATTTCTGATACTGATCTCTCGCAGTCTGCAGCTGCGCTTCCAGCAGATGCACTGGCGCATACGGAAACATGCCAGGCAGCAAATGTCCAGCGAGTTTTGGGCTCAGCTGCGCTATGATCTATTGGAACTTAGTGATTTGCTGGATCTGTATGACAAGGAGCTGTCGGGCTTGGTGATCTTAGCCTGTGCCCACAACATGTACTTTGTGTGTGTGCAAATCTATCACAGCTTCAAGTAAGTGGTGTATATATTTATTGTGTAAGCCACAAACTATCCTACGCTCTGCAGGGCCAGGGGCAGCTTTATGGATGAGTTGTACTTTTGGTGCTGCCTGTTCTACGTTATATCGCGCCTTTCAAATATGATGTTCGCTGCCTGTTCTATACCACAAGAGGCTAACGAAATATCCTATACACTATTTGAAATACCCACCGATCTTTGGTGCCTGGAACTCAGGCGCATACACGAAATCATTTTGGCCAATAAATTCGCGCTCAGCGGCAAGGGCTTTTTCTACTTAACCAGACGTCTTATATTTGCGGTAAGCTGACAGTTCTTTATTGACATTACTTACTATATATCTATACCTTTCAGATGGCTGCCACTTTGATGGTCTATGAGCTGGTGCTAATCAATCAAATGAGCGGCAGTGAGGTGCAGTTGAGCGTTTGCAGTCGCGGCTCTGGCTCCTCCAAGAGCATTTTCTACTCCTAAACGAAATAATGCATATTTTATGAGTCTGTCAGTGGACAGACCTGCAATTTGCACACTAGATTGTAAACAGATAAGCAATTGAATATAAACTCTCACCATTATGGCCTTTGACTATTCGCAATGCAAATAAACTGCAGCAGTTTTTCACAGGACATGGCCAGGACTGTGAGTAGTACGACAAGACGACGCAAAACTGTGGCAATTATTCATTTTTGGCGTGCGGCACGCGTTGACAGCGAGTAAGTGAAAACATGGTATAAATCAATTGGCTTAAACACTATTTAATGGTTTTAATATGGGCAGACTAAAACGCAGCAAGCCCCTTAAGCCGAAAATGCGTATACGCTGGCCCAGACGTAAGCATAAAGTTAACAATTCAAAGTAAAACGTATACTTATCAATTCTTATCATAAAGTCAAAGCAAGTCTACAACGCGCTGAAGCTGCGGACTATCTGCACAGCGGATCCTTTCAGGAGGCCATTAGACCAGGTCCTATAAACTGCTCTAAAAACTAAACCTATCCAATTATTTAAATTCTGCTTTACAGTTTTGATCATTGCTCAAATCTTTGCGCTAATGCCAGTGCGTGGCATTACTTCTAAGTTCGCTGAGGATCTGAGTTTTAGTTGGTTAAGTTTTCGCTCCTGTTATTCACTGGCGGTCAGTGTGCTCTTTTGCGTAACCTCCGGCTATAATGCGGCCTTTGTCATTCGTATTAACTTCGATTTTGATTCGGTGGAAACGCTGATATTCTATGCATCCATATTTGCCATATCTGTGGCCTTCTTTCAGCTGGCCACAAAATGGCCAGCAGTTGTCCAGGAGTGGCAAATGGTGGAGTCACAGCTGCCAGGATTGCGATCAGAACGGCAACGAGCTGCTTTGGCATTTCATATCAGAATGATTATAATGGTGGCCATAGGTTGCTCCCTGGGTGAGTAAACGTTAACTGTCCTGCTTATACTATAAATTTATCCCTTCCTTTTTTGTAGTGGAACATCTGCTGAGCATGCTCTCTAGTATTTACTATGTGAATGCCTGTCCTGTCATGCCAAATAAGCCCATCGATAGCTATTTGTTGTTAAACTTTAGCACGTTCTTTCAATTTGTCAGCTATAGCACATTTTGGGGAGTACTTGGGAAGGTGATCAATGTGCTGGCCACCTTTGCCTGGAGCTTCAATGATATCTTTGTAATGGCCGTCAGCGTTTCTCTGGCGGCACGATTCCGTCAGCTCAATGATTATATGTTGCGCGAGGCCAGATTGGTAAGAGCATTTGTTTTAACCAGAACTGAATACCCCTAATTGTTTTCTATTGGCAGCCCACCACCCTTGACTACTGGATTCAATGTCGCATTAATTTTCGCAATCTGTGTAAACTATGCAATGTTGTGGACGATGCCATATCTATCATAACTCTGCTCTGCTTCAGCAACAATCTATACTTTATATGTGGCAAGATATTGAAAAGCTTACAGTAAGTTCTGGTATGTAGTATAACAAGAAAGGACGGCTATCTTTGGGGTGCCGGAGCTATATACCCTAGCAGGAATTAATTTTTATACAAAACTTAATTTTTGTCTGATTGCTTCTATTGGAGCCATGTGGTCCGATTTTGATAAAATTATGGGAAACTATTTGAAGTATCATAAAAGTCTTAAAAAGCTTGATATAGCGAAATAGTGGTTCGATTTGGACCAAATTTGGTCAGATTGCATTTTTCACCCGATCGTTCCTATGGCAGCTATATGATATAGTGACCCGATTTTGATCAAATTTGGTCAGATTGTATAAACTCTTTGGAGACTCGGTTTGGGAAAGTTTGGTGAGGATATCTTTATAAACAACAAAGTTATTCATACAAAACATATTTTTATAGTTGATCGCCCTTCTCTGCGATTCTCAAGAATTCAAGGGACCCCACTACAATTTATCATTTTTGAGGTATATTTTGTGAATAGCAATAGCTTATTTTGGAGGTCTACTTTAGTGTGTGTGTGTGTGTGAGAGAGAGTGAGAGAGAGAGGGAGAGTGAGAAAGAGAGTAAGTGAGAGCGAGCGAGAGAGAGAGAGAGCCAGACAGAGAGAGAAAGAGAGAAAACTACTCTGTTGGGTCGGAAACGTCTCCTTCAGTCCATTACACATTTCGAGACAAAAATATAATACCCTCTGCTAGGGTATAAAAAGGTGTTTGATTTTCAGGGTCCCATAACTTTGGCAAAACTGAACCGTTTATAGCAAATTCCAAAATTGAATAGTCGAGGTATTTTGCTAATTTATACTTAATTCAAAGCTAATTTATGTATTCTCTAGGAAAAAACCCTCTGCATCACATACGGCCTACTTTTGGTTCTCGCTGGGCTATTTACTTAGTCGCACTCTGATACTCTCACTTTATAGCGCCAGCATTAATGATGAGTCCAAGCGACCCTTGCGTATCTTTCAGCTGGTGCCCCGGCAGTACTGGTCCACTGAGGTAAGCTGGCTCTTCAATCAGCCAGAGTCTTCAATCAGTACTTCAATCGACTCTTTGATTGCAGCTCAAGCGTTTTTCGGAGGAAGTTCACATGGATCAGGTGGGCTTAACGGGCATGAAATTCTTTAAGCTCACACGCGGCGTTGTCATATCGGTATTAACTGTATTATATATTTATGGTATATCAATTTCTATATATATATATTCATGACTTAGGTGGCTGGCACAATTGTAACCTACGAGCTGATTTTACTGCAGTTCAACAAGGCGGACAAAGTTAATGACTGCTATGAGCACTGAGCTCTGCAATCCCTAATAACCCACAATTTGTAGTTTTATTTGTATTTGTCACGTTTAACCACTCAATTATAGATTAGTGCAAAACAACAGGTGTCTTTTAATAGCAGGACATGTCCTGCACAAATGTTTATTCCAATCCTCCCACACAGTTGACATTTGCCTGCGGCCACGAAATGAGGTTTCTGCCCAAACTGGAACTTCAATTTCGACGCTGGAAGAAGCCTAAAAAGTCACCCCTCTTTCGTAAATTGGATTTGCTACATGAGAGGTAAAAATCGAACTAAAAGAATATAACTGAGACTTATCTTTATAATATTCAGCACTCGCAATATAGCCTTACAGCAAACCGCTGAGGATTACTATAAGAATATTGACACAAGTATGTAAAATATCATAAATTAAGTTCATTTAAGGCTATTATTAATTGTTTACCCATTTATGTTTAGAATGGCACTCCAAGAATAGTGCAAACTTTCGCTATAATGGCAGTTTTCATGAGGCTATGGGCAAGGTTCTACTTACGGCCCAATTTTTTGCCATGATGCCGGTTATGGGCGTAACGGCCAAGGATCCCAGTTGCCTTAGCTTCTCTTGGCGTTCTCTGCGCACCTGCCTCTGCCTGCTGTTCATTACCTCCTTGCTTATAGATCTGGGCTTAACCATTTTTAAAGTGGTCAATGGCCCCATTACCTTTAATAACATCAAGCCAATTATTTTTAGAACCTGCATCTTGCTGGTCTGTGGCACAGCTCTTAACCTGGCACGCAAATGGCCCACACTGATGATGTACTGGCACGAGATCGAACAGGATCTGCCCCAATATCAAACGCAACGCGAGAAACGGCGCATGGCTCACACCATACAAATGGTCATGTTTGTGGGCATGATGTTGTCCTTAGGTAAAAGGAAATACATTTTTTATTAGACTCTAATCAATGTGTGCCTCATACAGCAGAACATTTGCTCAGCATGATTTCGGGTATAAATTATTCAGCATTCTGCAATCAAACCGACGATCCTATTCGCAATTTCTTCTTGCTCACCAACGATGAGATTTTCTATGTCCTGGATTACTCCGCACCGCTGGCATTGTGGGGTAAATTGAGTAACATTTACTCGACTTTCATATGGAACTATATGAATATATTTGTTATGATTGTGAGCATTGGCTTGGCTTTCAAATTTCGTCAGTTGAATGATAATCTGCTAAAATTTAAGGGCATGGTGAGTAGGACATTGTTTCCTATATATACGTTATAATTATATATATCCTACATTCTATATCCCAAGCACATGCCTCCTTCTTTCTTTTCGGAACGGCGTATACAATATCGCAATATTTGCACTTTGTGTGTTAAAATGGACAATGCCATATCACTCATAACTATGGTATCCTTTTCCAACAATCTATACTTTATATGCGTGCAGCTGCTGCGAAGTCTCAAGTGCGTATATGTATATTATAAACTGTATAATTGATGTATAACTTTTCTTCACAGTCACATGCCTTCTGTGGAACATGCTGTCTATTTTTACTTCTCGCTTATATTTCTTATTGGACGCACTCTGGCCGTATCCTTGTATGCTGCGGATATGCACGATGAGTCTCGCAATTCACTGCGCTATTTGCGCTGTGTGCCCAAGGACTCGTGGTGTCCAGAGGCCAAACGTTTTGCCGAGGAAATTACCAGCGATTTGGTGGCTCTCAGCGGTATGAAGTTCTTTCATCTGACGCGCAAACTGGTTTTAAGTGTGAGTAGTACACTATGGAATCGGTTAATATAGCTGATTCCCTACCACATTCTTACAGGTAGCTGGCACGATTGTCACATATGAGCTGGTGTTAATACAGTTTCACGAGGATCAGGATTTGTGGGTTTGCGGTCAAAGTGGCTACTCGTAAATTGTTAACACTTTCAATAGATATTTGCATAATAAACAAGTAAGAATGCTGTAGTCGAGTATACCCGACTACAAAACTCCCTGTACCCAGGTCAAAAATTTCCGATCTCATTTTCGTACAATTAAGCACAGACACACACATACACAAAGATGCACACATACAAGCGACACCACAAGCGTGGCATTTTAAGAGGTGGCTGTGCTACTTCACTCAGTCCACGGCCGAGAGCAAACGAGCAAAAAATACAAAATGCTCGATATCTCGGAAACTTCAAGGACGAATTTAATGTCCTTTGGCCAGTTGGTAGCCCTGATAATGCCAAGTTGTCTGACACAGGACTCGTCAGGATACTCAAGGATACGGCCGAGATATCGCTAGTTTTCTGTATAGAGAAAAGTCCTTATTTCTCAGCTCCTTTAAGGATCTTAGTCCTTTGTTGATTATTTTCGGATTTGGGATGAAATCCTCTATCTTTTTGCCAAAGGACATCAAAATCGTCCTTGAAATGACCGAGTTACAGGCGATCTTGTGATTTTAGATCCTTTTTTCTGACCTACCCCCTTGCAAAAAAATGAAGTGTTTTTTTCGGTGAAATCCTGGAAATCCTTGAATGCCAATCGTTAGTCCTGATTCCTACGAGTACAGAAATGTCTGGGTTTTTGAAATCCTTAAGGATTTGGCCGAGCTATTGCTAAAAGGATGCCGCAAGATTTTGTGGCTTAAGATCGGCAGCGACTAAAAGTATGCAACACATATTTTGAATTTCTGCACACACATATGGAACGGTTTTCTACTAGCTCCCATTCAGCCATATCCTTGCAGATTTTAAAAGGACCTTGTGCGTTAGGATCGTAAGGACCTACTCTATCGATTGGCATTCAAGGATTATGGGGTCATCTAAGGACCATCGACTTGTAAATTTTCAGTCCGAGGGCGAAAGGAATCGTGCTCAAAATACAAAATACTCAATATCTTGGGAACTACAAGGACGAATTTGATGTCCTTTGGCCAGTTGGTAGCCCTGATAATGCCAAGTTGTCTGACACAGGACTCGTCAGGATACGCAAGGATACGGCCGAGATATCGCCACTTTTCTGTATAGAGAAAAGTCCTTATTTCTCAGCTCCTTTAAGGATCTTAGTCCTTTGTTGATTATTTTCGGATTTGGGATGAAATCCTCTATCTTTTTGCCAAAGGACATCAAAATCGTCCTTGAAATGACCGAGTTACAGGCGATCTTGTGATTTTAGATCCTTTTTGCTGACCTACCCCCTTGCAAAAAAATGAAGTGTTTTTTTCGGTGAAATCCTGGAAATCCTTGAATGCCAATCGTTAGTCCTGATTCCTACGAGTACAGAAATGTCTGGGTTTTTGAAATCCTTAAGGATTTGGCCGAGCTATTGCTAAAAGGATGCCGCAAGATTTTGTGGCTTAAGATCGGCAGCGACTAAAAGTATGCAACACATATTTTGAATTTCTGCACACACATATGGAACGGTTTTCTACTAGCTCCCATTCAGCCATATCCTTGCAGATTTTAAAAGGACCTTGTGCGTTAGGATCGTAAGGACCTACTCTATCGATTGGCATTCAAGGATTATGGGGTCATCTAAGGACCATCGACTTGTAAATTTTCAGTCCGAGGGCGAAAGGAATCGTGCTCAAAATACAAAATACTCAATATCTTGGGAACTACAAGGACGAATTTGATGTCCTTTGGCCAGTTGGTAGCCCTGATAATGCCAAGTTGTCTGACACAGGACTCGTCAGGATACGCAAGGATACGGCCGAGATATCGCTACTTTTCTGTATACAGAAAAGTCCTTATTTCTCAGCTCCTGTAAGGATATTTTACCTTTGGGTTATATATCTGGGTTTAACAGGATAAGTCCTATCTTTTGGCCAAAGGACATCAATATCGTCCTTGAAATGACCGAATTACAGGCGATCTTGTGATTTTAGATCAATTTTTCTGACCTACCCCCTTGCCAAAAAGTGAAGTGTTTATTTCGGTGAAATCGTGGACATCCTTAAATGCCAAT
The DNA here is from genome assembly GCA_037075165.1 of Hirtodrosophila histrioides. Lineage (NCBI taxonomy): Eukaryota > Metazoa > Arthropoda > Insecta > Diptera > Drosophilidae > Hirtodrosophila > Hirtodrosophila histrioides. Next base: position 647,411 of record JBAMCL010000287.1, read on the forward strand.
CGAGAAAGTCAGTCCTTTTGATTCTAAGGCAATGAGTCCTCGAAGAATTTGAAAGGGTATGGCCGAACCAGGGCTCGCTGAGATGAATGGCTAGTCTTCTATAATTTAAAGAATTAGGATCGAAAGATATCACAAATTTTTGAAAATTCTGAAGAACATTTATATTTAGTATCCCTTAAGACACACACATACACTACGATGCACACACACAAGCGACAGCAAAGCGGCAGCGAAAGCCGTGGCTGTGCTGCTTCTTCCCCCCCTCGCTGCAGTACTAAATCTTGTTTGTTGAATAACTTCCGTGTTTATTATCCGATCGACTTGAAATTTGGACAGTAGGTTAAGAGTGACTAAAGTATTGTACATTATAAATCCCAAAGCTATATATTTTAAAGTGTAGCGATAAAACGTTTTGATCCAATTGCGCGGGAACGGGGGGAGATATCTGAGATCGGAAACAAACTTGATCTGCGTATGGTAGGAACCTACATTCCAAATTTGGTGCCTCTAACTTTTATAGTTGCTGAGATCGACGCGTTCATCCGGACAGACGGAGAGACAGACGGACATGGCCAAATTGAAATCTCTATTGATACTGATCAAGAATATATATACTTTATTGGGTCGTAGATGTCTCCTTCTGCCTGTTACATACTTTTGCACAAATCCAATACCCCCTTTTACCCATTTTATGGATACAGGGAGTAAAAATAATATTTTGCATTTTTTATTATTGTATCATTGAAGCAATAAGGAAACCAACAAAAGATCGCTCCTTAATATCAATCGGTTACATGCTTAACTATACAACTACGTTCATATGTTCATGTATGTGTTTGTTAGATTGTAGAGTTAAATATCAAATGTATATTATTAATAATTGTTTAATATAATGGTCACTAGTTGGCTTACACACTAAACAGCTACTTCTTGGTAAGGGGGTGGTGACTGGCATGGGGTCTCTCAGTGGTCGGTGTTTTGGTGCTTTTGATTGATAACGATTTAGGTATATATATTGATATATATATATATATATCGATGCAAAAGCTTCACACACAAAAAATTCAGCTAAACATTTTCAATTATAAACACGCTTAAATTTAAATTCCCTTCAATTGCTGATCTTTCATTCGAAATTCTTTTTAAATATTTTGCTACGACAAAAAAGGTAACAATGTACGGAAGTCTGGTGGTTTCTTTGTTGCTTACATATTTGCTTGTCGTTTCCATGTATAGATTGTACGAGTATTGATGTATGTATGTGGAACTGAAGCGGAAGCTACATGATTATGATTACCTATAACTAAGCGTTAGTGGCTCACTACAGCTACATGTGTGTGTGAGTGTGTGTGAATTTGTTAGTACATACTACTAATATGTGAGATTTACTGCTGATAGTAAAAGCTACTAAAAACTTGTTCGATGTTTTGCTGAACGCCGCTTTACATTACATTACATAGCACATAGCGGGTAAAAGTACATGAGTTGTGAAGGCAAAAGGCAACAAAATAAATTATCACAAAGATTGAGATCTTAAATTAAAGCATAGCAAAAGTTTAAATAAATATATAAAACTGAGAGTATTATTATAATATTAAATAGAGCTAGCGAGGAATGCAGAAACACAAATGCGAGCGTGTGTGTGTGTGTATGAATGTTGCGTTAAGATTGAAACAAGCCTGAGCTAGCAGTTTGGCCAATGATTGAGTCTACAAATGTCTGCAGCTCAATGTCGCTTGGCATCGTATTGCTTAACCTTCTCCGGTATGGCTGCCTTCTCCACAACCACATGCAAGCCCAGCTCCTCCAGAGATTTTACATAAATGAGTTTGCGCCAGAACTTTGTGCTGTTAACAGAAAAAGATCGAGGATATTCAGATTAATCAATTTAAATTCAATTTACACAGTTTTGTACCTGACAAACGGGCGTGCCATCCATACCAAGGATTTAATCCAAAATGTGGGATGCACCAAGTACATGTGCTTCAGACTCTTACGCAAGCGGCGATCCAGCAATTGATAACAACTAAAACGTTAAAATTTAGCAATCAATTGATATATTTATGAATAATGCACTTCTCACCGTTTGAGCCAGGGAAAGGGCGGCACGTTGCGCCTGTTGGAGCCACCATGCAAATAAATTAGCACATAGTCATCCGTGACGAGCTGTTCCAGTGTCTTCACAACATAAAGGAATAGATTGTCCATGACATAGCTGTAATCAGCACGAGATCTGTCTGGCAAATGGCAGGCACAAAATATGACGATGGCATTCTGGCCACCAGCCTTTAGATAACCGCCATGGGAAAGCACACGCTTGTAGGGCTCAATGACGCGCATGTCAATCTCACGTGTGCTTCCATCGGGCAGCGTTATCTTTTGCCAATTGCGTGAATCACGTCGCTCCTCCTCTGCCGTATACTCTGGTAGTTCTGCGGTTACAGCTGCTGCTGTTGCGGCGGCTGCATGCGGGGTGGGCGTTGTGGTCATGCCAAAGTCATCCAAATCGTCATCGTTGTCGGGCAGCAGCTCGGGACCCTCGCATCCATCGTCATCATCATCCTCGCCGTCGAGTCCATCAATCAGCGAACTAGATGGACTCAGTGATGCCAAATTGTGCTCAATGTCTTCGTCATCGTCAAAACTGTGATTTGATATGGAATCCAAGCTAGAGATGTCCTCTCCAGCAGCGCCAGTCGAGCGTTTTGTTTTGCGCGACGTTTTGTTGTTCGCATTGGGCAGCAACGAAACCGACTGAAAATTTGACTCCACGGCAGCCAAATACTGCGAGACATCCGCATCCGATTCGCTGCTGAGCAGATCTGGGCTATTGGCGCGCAGCAGACTCACCTTGGCGTCCTGTGGCTTCACCCGCATATTGTTTTGTTGATTCAGCGTATTGCGGACAGCCTCCGTGGTGGCCTGCTCAGTGCGCGGCACAACGTCCGGAAAATTGTTGCACTTGCCCTGAAATGGCTCCGAATCGGAGTCCGTGTTTGTGGGCGACATCAGCGGATGGCTGTTGGCCAACGTCAGCGTACGTTCGCTTATTTGTCGTTGCGGCAACATAAGCTCCGGCCGTATTATTCGATTATCGAGCGTTGCAGATATTTCATTTTTGTTTTCGTTATTCTCCCGCTCATCTTCGATCTGATGCTGAGAGCTGGCGTTGGGTTTGTTTGGCATCGTTGCACTGGCGCTAACGCTGACGTCGGCCAGCGGTGAGACGCCTGTGGAGTCCGTTGGCGTCTCGGACATGTCCATTTTGCTCTCGGACTGAGAAGATTCCGATTCCGCGTACTGGCAACTAAAAGTGCAATCGATTAGTCATCACATTCGCCACAGTTTTCGTGTTTTACGCTTACCTCATAGTTTTCGATCGTTTACCAAGGCTTTAGCGAATTCTTAGCAATACTGAAAATGCCTGTACGTACTCATTTATGTGGCGCATTCTTAGGACTATACATCAAATTATCCTATTTACCAAGCTCATCAGTACTTTTGTCAGCAATTTCAGGGCTGCGTTCAAACTAGTGTTGAGTCAGTCATGAGTCAGTGTACGATAAAACTGTTCACTGAACTAGTTAATTTGACCCAGTAATTCTAATAAGAATGCCAAAATGTCAGTTGGAAGCTGTTATATTCTTATTCGAACCACAATGTAAGAAATGATATTTATATTGTTTTATAAACGACATATTTATTTAAATTTTGTCTTTATGCTGGCTGTTGCCGCTAAATTTGTTATTGTCGGATAAAGTCTGTTAAGTATGAAGTAGTGGTAAATAATTGTTTGTGTTTGCAGTTATGATATTTAATAATAAGCTTGATTATGTCTCAATTGCTCATTATTAACAAGATAAACACGTAAGGAAGTTATAAAATGCCAACGGTTCATCAGTCTACACAGACTCGGAACGCTTTTTGTCAGATTTTAGTTCGCGCCACCTGTATAATAATAACAGTTTCTGTTATGTGTGGAGTAAACTGTTAATAACAGAGTTAGTACTGCCACCTCGTGGAATAATTGCAAGCGATGCAAACTTATCGATTGTTTAATGTATATCGATTATACGCTGCATTACCAGCACTTGTGCGACGTAAAAAACAATAAATATTGAACAAAAAATCATGGAAGGCACGCAATTACCAGTAACTATAACAAATAATACGGCTCCTGGAATTGTGAAGACAGTTATGGCGCCTGTGGTTGTGCCGCACGCACTAGGCGTGCCTGCTACTGTCAGTGTGTCATCGACATCTGTCAATACTTGCGCAGCCCCAGCAATAACAACAACAACAGCAACAACTACGACGCCTTTGAGTAAAACTCCGATTCACAACTTGCCAATTGAGTTGCTGCAGAACGACGCAGCAAAGCGCAGAAGGTAAGTTTGACATTTGACACTAACTGTTAAACGACACTGACGCTACTCCCTGACAGCTCCTCGCGCACAATAAAGCGCAAACGCTTTGACGACGAAATTGTCGAATATAATCTAACAATACCAAATAATCGAGGCGGCGCGGATGCCAATCGCTCCAATCGACCGCGCACAACTTCACAAAACTATCCTGGCATTGTTTCGACGCCAATGTTGCAGCAATTGCCGGCTTCAACTTTAATAACTGTTACTGCGGCGCCGGAGACGCCTCAAACACCCGGAAGCGTTGTTGACTCGCTGCCCGGCACACCGACCCTAGTTGCTGCAGCCTTAACGCCTGCGACACCTACAACGCCAGTCACGGCGACCTTGCCGCTGCCCGTTATCAATACGCCTGTGCAGCAGCCAAAGCCTAAACCCATTATGGAGCGTGCACCGGCCACAGAACGTCGCCCGCGTCCCTCGCGTCCGGCCAGCAACAAAAAGCCACGACGCAATGGCCGCCCCTTGGCACAGATGGCCACCAAAGATTTGGGCCGCTGGAAGCCAATTGATGACCTAGCGCTTGTCATTGGCATACAGCAGACTAACGACTTGCGCATGATTCATCGTGGCGTCAAGTTCTCTTGCAAGTTTACATTGCAAGAGTTACAGCAACGTTGGTATGCTCTGCTCTATGAGCCGGCCGTATCGCGTATAGCTGTCTCCGCCATGCGCAATCTCCATCCGGAGTTGGTGGAGTCCGTGCAACGCAAGGCGCTGTACAGCGTGCAGGAGGAGGATCTGCTGGGCACCATTAAAAGCGTAAGTAGTAAACTATTCAGCCTATATGCACACTAATACTTCCAATTCCAAAATAGACTGATACGCCAAAACCGGAGCAGTTCCAGGAGCTGCTGGACAAGAACGCAGCCATTTTCTATTGTGCACGCACTGCCAAATCGCTGCACAATCATTGGCTGCTGCTGAAGCAGTACAGCTTGCTGCCGGATCAAACGGTGAAGCCACTACAGGGCTCCGATCAGCCGCTGAGCTTTTCTGATGCAGAGGATCAGATATTCGATCAGGATTTGCATGAGCCACGCGATGAGGCGCTGGAAATTGAAATAACGTTGGCTGATCGACGCAACAAGCGCGAGATACGTCTGCTGGAGAATGAGCTCTCACGCTGGGGCGTGCTGGTTGACTCAGTGCTGGGGCCCACGGCGGCCAGCGAGTTTGATAATCAAACGCTCGCCTGTCTTTGCGGACGCTCCGTGCGTTATCTAATGCGCTCTAAGGAGATCACATTTGGCCGCGAGGCCAAGGAGTGTGGCGTCGATGTAGATTTGACTTTGGAGGGACCCGCGGCGAAGATTTCACGTCGCCAGGGCACCATCAAGATGCGCAGCAATGGCGACTTCTTCATAGCCAATGAGGGCAAGCGTGCCATCTTCATTGATGGCACACCACTGCTGAGTGGCAACAAGACTCGTCTGGCGCACAATTGCACTGTGGAGATCTCTGGACTGCGCTTTACCTTTCTGGTGAACTATGAGCTTATCAATGCCATACGGCAGGAGAGCGCCAAAACATCGAATCCTTTGAATTAATCTAGCCAACATAGTAACCATAGTCTTTAAGCAACTGCAGCTGTCCCCAACAAGGTCGCTGTTATGTACTTCTATTCTTAATGTATAATAAGAAACGAGTTCTGGAAATATATGATATAGACAATGGTCTAAATGAGTATTAACGCCCACATAGCTTAAAGAGTCAATGCGCTCACGCCTTCAATCCAACGGAAGCAAGCTACAAGTTCGCAATCAAGCAAGACGCCCAAATAGCAGCGTGGTATGGTTTCGATACTCTAATAATAAGATTGCTGAGTTTGTTATGAGTTTGTTTGATGCAATGATGAAAACGGTTCCTAAAAGTCTACGCATTGTGAAAGTCTCATATAAAAAAGGTAACGATATATCAAATAACGAATTTCCTTAAGCATTGTGGAAGTTTCGCATTAAAAGGTAATAAATAATTCCGAATTTTGCATATCGGAAATCTCTTAATCTGGCTTTGTAAGAGCATTAAATCTTTGGCGCTATATAAATATTCATTATTGTTTACTGATTCGATTGACATACCCGTAAATTGTAACAGGATCTCGTTTTATTTGCGGTCAGCTCTAAGAGGCTGCCCACACCTTTGGCACTATTCGAGTTCATAACTCCTACGCAGTCTGTCAGCAACTTCAGGCCAAGAACAACGACAAAATAAAGTTCTTGAGGCGCTATGTCATATGGCTAATTTGTTGAGGCTGTCGTAAGTCGTAAGCTGTTATTAATTACAGCATAGCTTTTGAAAGTGGCTACTAAAAACCATTCTAATCATTCTATACGCATCAGTCGGCAGCGCCAAAAATAAAATAAAACTATGCTTTTGGGAATTTCTGCTTAAAAAATCAACACGCGATTGTTTAAATATCTTCCCATATGTAATTATTTAAATTTAAATAAAGACATTTGCCAAATAACATAATGAAGTACGTGCAAAATTTGTCTAAGTACTTGGATTTTATGTTCATTGTTCTGTCGTCTCCCCCAAAAAACCCACCTGGCGTATGCTTAATGTGTGAATTTAGCTAATTGTTAAAAATTACGTAGCATTATTAACAGCTCGAGATGCCAACGAATGGTAACTGCAACATTTGTTGACCCGTTCGATGGCGTCTGGCCAAAAGCATAATTAATTAACTGGCTGACAAAGTGGCATGGTAAAACAAGCGGCAGCACAACACCTGTAACATAATATAGAAATTAGCCGCAACAAAGGCCATATAGAGAAAGTTCGATGACTTTCCGGCAGACGCGGCGACCTTTCTTCTCTGCTGTCTTCTTTCGCACCGGAGTCTTCTTACCATGGTCTCTTCGTCTTTTGGTCTTTGGTGTTTTGGCCTTTAATGCGCGCTGTTGACACTATAAACTAATAAGCTGTTGGCAATGCTCAGCGGGGCCTGAGTCCGAATCTCCCAAGATTGCAGGCATATTAAAATATAATTAATTGTTGTCACTGTCTATAAAAAGTCCATTTATTTTCGATAGAAAGAATATTTTATATTTTACTTGGAATTTTTGCTACGCATCTTCATCTTCTTATTTTTTTTTCTCTCTAGTTCTTTGCTGCTTTGGTTCAACAGACAATTCGAACGTTGATTTGTGTGCATTTTTTGTGGCCAAAATCTTCAACTGCTTTCTTTTTGGCCAAGTTAGCTGATGATGCGAGAACGAACTAATGAAGTCTGCCTTTGTCTTTTTTTATATATTGTTGTTGTTGCTGCTGTTCCTTTTTTTTTTTTTTGTTATTACATACTTATTATATCTTCAGCTGGCTTTTGTGCAGTTCAGCGAACTTTTGTTGTTGTTTGTTGGCCAAGAATCTGCGATGTTTCGGCGATGTCGCAACTGCTAAAATTAGTCTATGCTCTTCCAAATTTATTTTTTATATATTTCTTGGCTTTTTTTTCTTCTATTAGCGTAGGTCATGCTGTTTTTTGCCAATTTCTAGTAACTGTTAGTCTCTGACTAGCTTTGCATCCAAATGTGGAGCGTTGGGGATTGTGTTGTTTTTTTATATTTTATTTTTATGCTGGTTATGATTGTTGTTATTCTCTTAATTTTTTATGTGTGGGTGAGCTTTTGTGGGGCACAACTTTCACAACCCAATTGGCTGGATTAGCTGCATGAGATCATATTGTATGGGCCTGGATTTAGGTTAGTCTTGCCCAAATTGACACCTGCAACTTTTAGCTGATATAACTTGATGATTATCTCATGCACTCCAAAGCGGCTTACATAAAAAAACAAATCAAACAAAACTGTCACAGTCAGAGCGCGTCAAGAGTTCGTGACTTTGCAGGAATAATAGTTCAAATAATATTTATTGAAAATACCCAAAAGGAAAAGAAAAGGTTTTCTTTCAATGACCATACTGAGGTGGAAATACTCTTTAAAGTGCTGAAATTAATTGAAATATTAATCTTGATATAATGCTGTTAAGCTGTAGATTTATTCTACTTTGCTTAAAATGAAAGAAGTCAAAGAAATCAATCAAATCTGGCAGCCGTAATTAACTATATATTTATCCTAAGCATTCTACGAAAACAGCTTACCATTGGTAATCAAAGCATTTATAAATTTGCTTGGAATAACTGAAAATATACAAATTTATATACTTTTTTAACTGATTCCATGCTATAAAAGCAGCGATTATATTAAGACTTAATACAGATTGTTTTATTAACTGGTTTTACGCATCGATTTTGGGCTTAAGCAAATGTTTTTAGTGTCTTTATTGTAATAGTTTTAAAAAATAAATACAACTAGCCTAAGCTGCCAAAAAGGTATTCAAATTTTATAAACAAAATAATGTATAATATTTAAATTAGCGATAGCTTGCTACGGCTACAAACACTGTTAAAAATTTAAAGTATTTCTAAAAGAGAGTGTGTATTGAAAGCTATAAAAATAGACTACGAATTGACACTGAACGATTTTGCTGAATCTATATGCCAAAATGAAATAGACAGCGCCTCTCTCCGCTGCACGCTGACTCCTCCTGTCTATCCATCATTATCCAAATCGAAGCGCCCCATGTAACAATGACCAACTTGGCCGAAAGCGTTTAATTTCGCCTATGATGTGTGTGTGTGCAAGTACAGTGAGCGCCATAAGTGCACGCACATAGATTATACAATGGGCAAATACGTTAACATTTATAATACTTCATAGTTTGGCCAGTTGTTGTTGTTATTGTTGTTGTTGTTGCTTTGTATTAATTTTGCTAATCGCGTTTCGATCAATTTGATTTCAATTGTCAAACGCACAACAATGTTGTTGATTGGGGGCGGCAGCGAAGGCGGTGGCGGGGGCGGGGGCGTGTCTAGCTGAGTGACACTTTTGGACAGCATGTCGCCATGCGTCATACTAAATATTTAAATATTGTTTCGCTTGTAACGCATAAATAATCACAGTAGTTGTTGAATTTGTTCCGCGTTGGCTGCCATCTATTTTGGTTGCTCATACGCACAGTGGGTCGCCCGGCTGTGTGCTGCATGCTAATTTGATAGACTTTGTTTGTTTATTGAAGTTGCAAATATAATGTATTTCGAGTGTCTGTGTGTAGCCTTACGATTTATGAAACGCTCTGAGTTTTCGTGTGTGATTTAAGGTTAGGAAAATGATATCATGCCAAAAGGCGCTGCTGTGACGTCACGGCAACGCCCACTTAGCCAGCGATATAGGCGAAGTTAGCCAAGAATTGTGGTTGTGGTATATAATGTATATTGGTGGCAGCTCAAGCGCCAGCCGGCGGCAACAAGTTGAACGGAACGACAGCCTTGAAATGCGTCGCTCCATTAGACATCGACTTCGACTGTCAGTCACCCACGCACTCCAGAGGCAACAACAACAATAACAACAGCAACAACAATAACAACAGCAACAACAATAACAATAGCAATAACAATAAACGCACTGGCGCCAAAATCAACTACGTTCAATTTGCAAACTCCACTTTGGAGCTTAAGTGCTCAAGTTGTTATATGAGCCGAGATCTTTTGCAGACAAATAATTACAGCAGTTTTGATTTTTTAATTAAATCAAGCCACAAGGCAATGCCTTATAGGAACTATAAAGATATATATCTTATAATATATATATATACTATGTTGCATATGGCTTGCCAAAGGTTTTATGACACATGTGGGCGACTTTTTCCTTAATGGATTATTTATAGTTTATTATTATCTATTTTTATTTCGCATTGAGGCTGATTCAAATGTGAGTTGTTTATTGATTTGTGAAATTATAGATATTTAGATATTGCTTGTTATTTATGTCACATCAAAATATAATTAAGAAATCAGTTTGTTTTATCATAAAATATTAATGGTTCGAAACCATTTTTAGTTAACCCTAAGTTCAGCATTCTCTTGTCAAAATTTCAACTTTGAAGTCTCAGCAGAGTGACTTGAAAAGTCAAATATCAAGGCAAGCCTAAGTAAACCCTTTCTAAAACTGTACACATTCACATGAAATCTCAAGTGTTGCACTTGAAATTGTGGCAGCAATAAATACAAAATACATTCACCATGCAATTTACACTTTGAACTTTATACCGGAACATGCCATCATATATATAATTAACTTTAATTATTTCACTATTTAATAGATTCTATACACCAGTCATAGACTGACTTACTTATATGTGATATTTTGAGACCCAGACACATTCAATTTGTCGCGTGACTGTTGCGGGTGGTCAGAGTGCGTTCCGAAAATGAAATCGGCTTATGTTCTGAAAGTTTCCAAGAGTGCTCATAAAGTAGATTACTTCTAACAGCCATGACAACAAACTGCTTTACAGCGTCATGCCCCAGACGGGCCCCGTTACCCCTCGGGCTCCCTTGGCTTACCCAGTAGCAGCAGCTCGCTACGCTTTGTGGCATTCGCACAGCCGAGCCGATACGATACGATCCGAACCGAACCGTAAAACGATCGCGCCACGAACCGTTTGGCGATTTGAATTTGAAGTTTTTTAAACCGTCAACTAAAAGCGCTGGGATTTTAGTGGCAATCGAGCCAGCTGAGTAGACAGACGTGCGAGACGGTACTAACAGTTCGAGATCGGGCCAACATTCAATATAGTTAGCAAGCAAATCGTTAGACCGAGCATCGGAAGTGAAGTCTCCGTTGCAGCAGTCGGCGGAACTAATTAAATTTGAAAAGAAAAAAATAGAAAAAAGTACCCGTAATTCGGCTATTAGCGGCGCATCTTTAAGCCAACTTTTCGTTCGACTTGGACGCGCTCTGGCGTGATGTCGTTGGCAGCAGCGGCGCCGAGAAAAGACGTTGCCAAAAATAATCGCAAATTGAAAAGAAAATTCAAAGCTTGAAAACAAATCTTGTGTGCAGCATCCGCGAATTAAAAAGGTTGCAGAAGGTGTTTTTTTATTGATTTGTTGTGTGTGTACAGGAACACCATGTGGCTGGTATCATATCAATTGGTAAGTGTGTATGGCATACGTTTAATACAATCGATCTCTCCGTAACTCGGTTATATGCAAATGGGGAATCTACTGGGAACGTTCTGTGTGTCTTCGTGTTAACCGCAATGCGGCTTACAATGCATCAGCATTGAACTCATCGCATCTATTCTTGTTCTTGAGCAAATAGCTTGCCAAAAAACTGACAGGATCTGTGGGCCTCTCGCGTGCCAGGGCCTGCAGTCCGTGGAGCAGAATCGGTGCCACTGTCTGATCCAAATACTGGCGCACCGTCATCGAGTTGACATCCGGTCGGGGCTTGCGACAGTTGGTCAAAGTAGTTGGTACTTCGCTAGGGACGGCAGACAATGACTGTCCTGCCTTCATATTTGACTTATTAGTCTCGCGGGGTATATCCTCCGTGTTGATTTCCGATTCCATCTCCACGGAAATCTACAAAATATAAAGGTAGAAAATTTAGAAAAATAAATAAACATCCTTTTTTACTTACCTATAAGTTAATTTCAATGAAATTCACCAATTTATTTTACTTTCCTAATGTATGTAGGAAGTTTTAGATGTTTTCACCTCAAACGTTGTTAGGCGAATGAATATTTTAATAAATGGACTGCGGCAGCTACAGAATTTCCTTTTCAATGCCTACTTTATTGAGTTTTGATCAGTTTCCATAGCCTGCTAAGATGTTCCTTGATCAACTTTTCTTTCAGTCTATTGCCAGGCATTTCATAGATAAATAAATAAAATTGCAAGCACTTAATATGCAAATTTGATGGGACTCTTAAATGGTTCCCACAATTTCATTTTCCATTTAAGCTTCAGTACTAAATCAATCAGTTTATCTATGACCGCCAACGAACAAAAATCAAAGTCGTTTGTTTCAAACAGTATTCAGCTGAAAGATTTAAGAGCAACGTTGTACTAACGTTGATTTATTGTCAGCGACAAAATTGCGAGAAGCAACAAAATTGTGCAACATTTTTTGAATTACTAAAATGCTTCATGATTTCGACGAGTTATTGTGTTAGCTAATTAAGCAATTACTGAAATAAAAGCCAAATTGTAATTTTTGTAAATGCGAATTTAAATTGTTGTCATAAATTGTTAAACGAAAGACTTAGGCAACAAACTTGCTGCTTGGGTGCGCAAGCAAACACGAATTCTAAATCATTTCAACTAACTAAAATAAAACAACTATTAAATATTTCAAACTTAATTGCTGTATACAAATTAATGGCTGCTCAATATCGTAAAGTATTTAACAGACTTTTCGTTTAGCATAGAAGATGAAATGTGTTTTAATATATTTTTTTTTGCAGTAATATGCGAAAATGCCACTTGTATTTTTTACTATCTTCGTGTGACTTCTGCTGCTGTGTTTGTGTCAATAAAATAAACTATTGAATAATTCATAGCTACATATGTGTATATATATATATATACGTACTACTCATACAACAAATATGCAAACAAAAAATACAAAAAACACAAAAAACAAACGATTAACACATTTTTTTTCTTTCGATACAACAAACCTGTAGTTTTTGACCCATATTAGAGTTGGCTAGTTATATTTGAATATGAAAAGAATTCAGTGAATAGGCAAAACGTTATTTCTTAACTGTTTGCGGGGTGCAAGGGAGGGCACTTCAATCAATCTTTCAAATCCAAAAAATAAAAAAATAATAAAAACATCAAAATTTCAACAAAAATCGTGCATTACATTTTTCGGCTGTATTATTGTTTATGATGAGGCAGCAGCGGCTTCCCCCGATATTGATCTCGGAACTGTATGGACGCATAATTTGCATAGTACAGAGAGATGAAGAGATGAAGAGAAGATATATTTAAGGCATAGCAAAGGTCACTGGCATCGGTCTAACCAAATACAGACGCCAAGATAGATTCAGTGATGATGAATACGTGTTGATGATTATGTAGCTTATAGATACAAATGAATATATGTATATAAGTATGTTTGAATGGTGTATTTAAGTGTCTTTGCGGGCTCGCTCGGCTGAGGTGGGCAGCCGCAGCACGTGGGATGGGCAGGCAGTTGCATTGTTGGACTTGTTGGACTTGCCCTCTCCCTTGAAAGGCAACAAATCAAATAAACCGCAATGGCAATTGCGCAAATTGGTAACGCGTTCAAGACAAGTCCAAGACAGGTCCAAGACAAGCATTAAAAATGCAAATTAGCAGCTCTTACAGCCAAAGCAAGAAGAAAAAAAAAACAGGGCAACAAAATTAGCGCAACTGAATAAATTAACAACTGTAGTATTTATGTGACCTTGAGGGAGATAGCAGTTGGAAGCGAGACAAGACAAGACAAGACAAGATATTATTAGTTGAGTGACAGCAATAAATATTAAATGTTTTATTTGACATGCCTTTTCGGTCTGATAATTATGTAAACGCTGCCAAAACTGAACGCCGAATGATATTTCAGTTCATTTCTTATGCTTTCATTTCACAATTACATATTAAATATCATTTTAAATGTAACATGCCGCCAAAAAGCGGCGCAAGCTAAATCAAAGAAATGGTTTTTTTATTTCATTTCATTTTGTTTTGCTGTTTTACGCATAAATTATTTGGCCATAAATTGTGCACGCCCCTAATGAACTTTGATTAAAATCGCATCATGATTTGCCATTAACAAACAGAAATAACAGCAACTTTTTTAGCAACTTTTCAACAATGATGCTGCAATTTCATTTAATATGCTGACCCAATTTCTCATAGTGCTGTCTATTTACAACAGGGAATTTATCGGCAGGCCGCCTTTAATTTAAATTCTAATTGCTTGGTTCACACGCCCGTGTTGGTTATATAGAATTCCTAAGGTTAAGTCAATTAGCTGCACCATATTTATAGCCAATTTGGTGCCTTAAACAAATTAGCCACAGCTGCTGTTTCAAATTTTTATGGCTTCGTTCAAAATGTATGAAAGGCGGCCAGGCGGTGCCTCTGAGTAATGTGGGAAGATGATGCGGGTGGAGTCGCCTTTTTTGGGTGATTTGTGGTGCACTTTTTGCTACCTGATTTGGCTTCAATCTCCAAAAAGGAAGCTGTGCATGGATGTGTGAAGAACACGCCACGGATGCCACAAGATAAATGATACTTTTTGAAGTGATTTATCATTTGGCAACCTTAACACGCTTTAACTCATTTGGAGTATTAGATTATTATTTGCATAATACATGGCAGTTTCTTAAGTAATTATTATCTTGCATGCTCGACGTCAGCAGTTAAGGTAATTTATAAAATACATTAGCAGCCCAGTTAGCACCAAACAGCCTGAGAACTTCCGAAATAGTCGAGCCCGGCTAAGGAAATCGGTTGTAAGCTTTGTTTTTGTATGAAAAAGGTTTTTGTTTATAAAGATATCTTCACCAAACTCATTCAAACCCTCTCTCTAGAGAGCTTTTACAAGCCGACTTAATTTGGTCAAAATCGGACTAATATATCATATAGCTGCCATAGGAACGATCGGTCAAAAGCTAGGTTTTTGTATGAGAAACTTTTTTGTTTATGAAGGATATCCTCACCAAACTCACCCACGCCCAGTTTCTAGATAGTTAACATAATCTGATTAAATTTGTTTAAAGTTGGACCACTATATTACATAGCTGTCATAGGAACAATCGGGTGAAAAATGAGTTTTTGTATGAAAAACTTTTTGTTTATAAAGTTATTACATCCTAAATCAAAAATTAAGAGTTCTATTATACTTCATATAGTTTCATATAATTTGATTAAATTCGGACCACATTATTATATAGCTCCCATAGGAACAAACAGACGAAAATTAAGTATTTGTATAAAAATACATTGTTGCTAGGGTATAGAGCTTTGGAACACCGAAGAAGGACCTTATTTCTTGTTTTATTTTTATTTATTTATTTTTTGTGGAGTAGAATTAATAATACAATAAATTGTAATATTGTCTAAGTATTATGGTGTCTAGCTGTTTTGTATTTGTTTGTCAAATAGGGCTTAAAAGTAACACAATTCTGCTCCAAATTCATTTGGCACTGTGTTAATCTAGTTGTAATGCTGCTTATAGCAAATATAAATAGGGAAATGTTAGTTTCAGCCAAGTTTTCTGGCATAATTTTGCATTATAATAGAGTCGTCGCGACACACGCCTTGTCACACTTCTGTCGCAAATATTTCAGCAAAAAAATAAAGGCAACTGACAACCCCAACTGGAAGTTGTTAGAGTGCAAACGAGACAACCACGCGTTAAGATCTAGTGCCTCTATAACATTGGTGTCGCCCTGTGCCCACACACACTCATACACAGAGAGAACTGACAACAATGTCGCCAGTTTGCCGGATCTGCTGGGTTTGTTTATCAAGAAGTTGTATCCAAGGTGCAGCCTACGCATGCACAAATGAGTCTCTTTGTGATGTATATCGAATGTAATGTTAATAACCAAAGTGTGAAGCCATTAAAACTATGCCAAAGTCATGCTGTCGTTGGCCCTTTTTATTACAATTATTTTAAGTGCTTTTTCGAAAGTAACAAATGCCCATTATCACACATTGCATTTGGCCAGCAAATTGTTTGGCGTTTTGATCAGTGACTTTGGAATTTGTTTCGGCGGCATTTTGCATAAAATGCAACATTGCTGACACAGTTCACGGCGCCCAGCCCACGGCAAACAGCAACAGCAGCAGCAGCTTGTAAATGCTGCCAAAATGCTTTTCCCACATGTTGTTATCTATGAGATACTCGTACGTACTACATGCATATGAAGTTCATTTACACGCAGCTCAGACAACAAAGCGGCAACAAGGCGGCCCCCGCCATGAGCTGGCCAATTACTATGATTAATTTGGCTTTGTGGGCAATAGCAAATAAAACAAAAAACAGAAACAAAATGAAGGAAAACACCATTGCATAGCTTAAGATGTACATTGACGCCGCTAACCCACAGCAATTATGAAATACGTTTTAGCATTTTAGCCAGGCACCAAAAGAAGCATCCAACTTGGGCAAACAATGCAAGTTGCATGCCCGCACGCCGCTGACAATGAAAAAAGCTTTTATACAACACGAAATTAAAACACGATCGCACATTGAACATGGCCAAAAACAAGCAGCCAGCAACAGCAACTGTTGTAGCTATGCCAAGTTGCATTGGGCCATGTCGAAGCTGAGCTGAATTTAATTCAATTTTTTTTTGTCTTTTTTTCGTGCAACTTTCACTCTCTTGTGGGGCCGAATGTCACGAGCGCATTTGGATTTCTTTGACCACAAAATGCTTGGACTTGGACTGTAACCCAGTTGGAACAGTGACAAATTGGAGCAGCCAAGTGCAGTGCCAAAATGCGGAAACTTTTGCAACATGCAGATGGCAAAGCCAAATGTTTAATTGCCAGGCAAAGCGCCAAGCGCCAAGCGGCAAGGCGACGAAGCGTTGAAGAATCGGCACACAAAACAAAAGACTTAGGACACGAACTTGCCAAGCCAAACCGGGCGAGGCATTGAGGCGTGCAAGTGTCACTCTTGACGGCTTTTGCTACACATATTTGGCTGTTGCCGTATGTGAATTATGGGAATTTATTGACTACTTGGCTTTCTTTTGCTTATTAATCAGTCAAAGTCAATGTTTCTTGGCCTCCAAACATATTTCTGTTGAGTCAGCAACTTTGATGCCTTTTGGGCATTTGTCTCAAGAGTTGAGACTTCATAGCTGGCTACCTAATTACAAACGACCTTCATGCAATTTGCATTAAAAACAGCAGACTTTATGGCGGCCTCGCAAGATTACAAAACTTTTCACGCCTCGACAAATTTTGGGGCGCGTCGCGTACAATTCTGTGCGCATTATGCAATCCAATTTAATAATAAGCTGCCTTATGTGCTCGCTCACACTGACAATATTCATATTCCTATTCATATGGCCAAAACAAAGAGTGAAAAGTTTCGGAAGCGCGTGAAAAACTTAACCGCCTACGTGCGCTGTCAATTTGATTCTTTTTGAGCGGCATTGTTGACCTTGTCGACATGACAACAAAACGCATAACAAATAATAATAAAAATTATTTTTATTGCCTATTATTTATGATGCATATACATACACATGTGCTTAACAGCCGGCCCGCACATTTGCATGCCAATTGCATAATTACAAAGCCGCTGAATTCTATTCTATCATTCTGGCTGAGACACGCGTGGCTGACACGCAAGTCACACCTGCACTACGGGGGTGGAAGCCAGCATTCAGGCTGGAACAATCACATTTCACTCATAATACTTACCGAGTGTAGTTCACGTAAGCGCCATTTCACACCTCGGGCATGCCTAGAGTGTTACGCATTTGGCAAGTCATACAAAAATGGCTTAAGATGATGCAATGCCAGGCGGCGGCAACTGAAACTGTCTGAATGCAGTTTTGTTCGCAATTTGCTAAATGATCTATGGCACTCGAGCAGCAACAAACAACAACAACATCAATATCACACAGAGAGTAAAGTTGTTTTTGGATTGCCGACACTTGTATGCCCTTAAAAGTTTGGAGTTATGAGATATTAATGTAGGAATGTGATCAACGGAATTCCAGTTTAAAGACAGCTTATATACTCTCTTATTGTGTAATACATTTATCTAATCTACAATTTGTGTCAAGTATTAAACGAGATATTTAGTGACAGGTTTAGATATCCCGGTGTAGGATTCCTCTGTTATTTATTATATGATTGTGCTGAGTTTTCATTACACTAAACTATTTAATAATTAGATTATTCATTATGTATTCGTGACTAGCGCAGTAACGTAAAGTTTGAAACTTGTAGCGCTGGCATATAAAAATAAATCAAATTAAAAGTTGGTCAAACTGGATAAAGTTGTGTGAAACTTTATTAAGCTGACTTTTTTATTAATAAATATAATTAAAAGTGCTTTTAAAAAATGAAATAGCGCTGTTATCCATTGTGATGATATACTAAATAATTGTGCTCATTCAGCAAAGCTAAAGAGTGACTAATTTGTCACCTGACAATTAGTTGAGCTGTCTTTTTGACAATTATAGCACTTAATACAGTTGATTCAAATCCGGGAACCTAAACAGCACAGAACTCTTATAATTGGATTGTGGAAAGCACAGACACTAAATCTTAAAACAAAAAGCAGCGGAAATCAGTCAGCGATTGGTTCTGCTGAACTATAAAACAGAATTTTGGCTTTCTGACTTACTATTTATTTAAGTTGCATTTAAACAGAGTATTTAAACAGATTGCATGCCGCAATTGAGAGCGTCGGATGTGATTTTATTTATAGAAATTAGCGAATATAATTGTGTAGCCGAGTAGCAACAGCTGCCAAATGCAAATAAAACTGGGTTACTGAGAGGCGTTTTCCACTGCAGCGGCAATTGCAACGCGGGTCACTTTTGAATTGGACAAACAAGGCAGGCGGACGGTGGCTCAAAAGCGGCTGGTATTTTGTTAAAAAAAAACACTGGCCAACAAATCTAACACCAACACATGTTGGTGTTTTTATTTATTTCAGGTATTTGGCTCATAATTTCAATTGGATTCTAGCAAATTGAATAACTGCGCACAGTTTGTACGGGTATATACACCAAGAAACAGGAAATGGCAGCGCCAAAAACGTTGACCAAAAAAGGCAATCAATTTTTGTTGCTGTTGTTGTTTTTTGCAGTTACGAAAAGTCAATCAACTAACGAAATTTAATACAATTTTATAGCGTCGGTTATCGTTGTTGCTGTTGTTGTTGTTTGGCAGCTGCTCCCACAGCAATTTGGGCAATGCTCGAAATTTGACGGCGGCCTGTCAGTAGCTCCTAAGCTCACATGAGAGACCCTCTGCTGTGCCCCATGTGGGTGTCTCTACAAAATGTGTAATTCAATAGGCAACCAGAGTCACTCAGTAAGTTGTTGTTGTTGTTTCTGTTGCTGTTGCTGCGGCGCACATTCTCGGAATTGATTGTGTCTAATGAAATGTTTCATTAAATCGCTGCATATTAATATAGAATTACATGTTTGAAACATGTTTGCGCAGCGCTCAGAGCATTGTTATTGTGGAATTTGAGCAATTAGAAATTATTATTTGCCTCATTGCCGCGCTGATATGTTTGTCAATGTTCAAATGTCAGCAACAAAGGCATTGCAATGCCTTTAGACAATAAATGAGAACATCAAACCAGTTTTTCAATTGATAACAAAAGTTTTGCACAACATATGGCTGCCATAAGCATTAGGCTGACTGACTAACAAAACGCCTACAAACCTACAAAGAAAAAAACCACTAATGAAACCAACTTTGCATGCCTTGTAACAAGTTTGTGTCCTAAGTCTTTCGTTTTGCATGCGCTACACTTACCCAATTTCTCAGCATTGATTTCAGTGTTTTGGCATATTTAAAGACGGAAGCGGCAACAAACTGTAATTAACATATTCATACATATGTTTGATGGTCTCTACGAGTCCGTGTGGGTTTGTAAATGTCCGTATATACATAGGAAAGGCAAACACGCGGCTTGGCATTATATATATATATATGAAAGGTTTGCCGTCAGCGCTGTGGGTGCGCTTCATTAGCGCCTTGTTTTAATAAATATGAATGGATTTTGCTCGCGGAATGCATAACAGTCGCAAAATCACAAGCTGCGCTACATATTCTCAGTTCATTTATCACAATTTCATGTCATGGAGCTTAGTTTTTGTTTGATTTAATAAATTTGGAGCGAGCGCGTTATTATAATTGAAGTGAATTTTAATTAAAAATAGCAACAACACTGAAGGTCAGTTTGGGGCAAGGCAGCAACCCCCCGGGGGCAGCTTAGCCACAAAGAGATAGTTGCCTTAAAGTTTCATTTTATAGATTCGCATAAATTGCAGCTTGGTCATTTGTAGAATTTTTGGGGTCAGGCAGCCAATTGGACAAGCGGTTATTGTTTGGTTTCAGTCGTTGGCTCTGCTGCGTAAATTACGGCAAAAGGCACAATGTTGCGCAACAAACAGTTAACGTGGCTTTGTTACCATTTCGACCAGCAGCAATAACAATAACGTAAACAAAAAGCGCCACTTAAATTGCGCGCCAAGAAAAACGTGATTTTCCACTTTTGATTTTATTTTTTTTAAAGGCGCGCTCGCGCCCAAAAGGAGTCGCTTGACTTGGGTGATTCTCACGTAACCGACGCCAGCAACATGCGGCAGGCAGCAGGCAGCCGGCAACATCAGCAACAACAACAACATAAACATATGTTGCCAGCCTGTATCTGAAGTCAACACCAACGCCAACCGGTTGAGTAACTGCAACGCCAATTTGAACTAAAATTTCTTTCAGATCTTTGCTCTCGAAGCTGAAGTGGCTGCAGTTGTTGTTGTTGTTGTTGCCACTTTTACTCTCGTTGTTGTTGTCTGTCTGTCTGTCTGTCTGTGTGTCTGCAATCATTTGCTCCATAACGGAAATGGCCATAATAATTTTTACACAATTTATTACGTTGCGTTAGCAAATGAAATACATTTTCTAGCCATGCAATTTCTGCTGATTGATTATGACGTTTATACGCAAATATTTCGATTGATTGTAATTGGTTGGGAAGTTGGCTTGGGGTTTGTTTTGGTCTCTAGAAAGTGGCACAGTTTGGGGAATGTACACATTTCTTGATAATCGGGTATATTTTTGACAGGCCAGTGCTGATGTAATCCATTTCTTGCTTATTTGCATGATTGATGGCAGCATTTGAATTTATAAGGCATGGGAGGACTTAGTCAGTTGTTAGTCAGCAATATAATTAATCACGACAAGTAAAGCTAAACAAAAGATGTACCAAAATATTGCAAGTGTTACTGAGTCAGGCTGAAATTAAATCACACAAAATCAAATAAGAGTCAAGCTGTAATATTATAATAAGTAGTTGAATTAATGAACTGCTGTCTCAGTTGTCCCAATCTAAAAATAACCGCATGAAGCAATAAGAATTACATTATTTTTGAGCACTTGTTATTCATATTTACAGCCCACAAGCAAACACCTTAAAAATATGTAAAACAATAATTAATTGAAGCACCATAAATTAAACCTCATGCGAATAAATACAAATCGAGTAACAAGCACAAAATTATAATAAAAATGTCAGCTACGAACAAAAAATTAGCTTAATTGAAAAGCAAAAAACCACAATACGCAGTACGAGACACCCACAGGGTTCCCCCGGTCGCTGCCCCTGCGTCGTTTGGCGGTTTTGATTAGTTTATGACTGTAAAGGGGCAACACTCGCCAGCTGAGGCGTCAGGCGGGACAGATGGGGGTGTGGAGGAGCTGCTGAATAATTGGCAAAAGAATTTCCAGAATTGCAATGCAAAATGGCAAGACAGCGTTAACCTTGTCCATGAATGAGTACTTAGCATTAGCACATCTGAGCCACGTCGCGTATACGCAACATGTGCTCGAACCGGTTCGAGGCGATTGCTGTTGTGGTTGTGGCTGTGGCAATTGCAACAAGAAATAATAAAACAAAATAACAACACTTTCACATGCCACATTTCCGTTCACAACATGTTGTGTGTTGTGTGTGTTGCGCAATAGTTGCGGTTGCATCTCTTCATATCACCTTGACTCTGAAAATGCAACGTTGCACGTTGCAACGTTGGCTACCAGTTTTGGTCAAGCGGCGGCACCAACGGAAGGCCAAATTACCAACAGTTGGCATTTATCTATCAGTTGTAGCGGCCCACAAATGGACACATTTGGCCAGATCCAGATGCATTTGCTAGCTACCAATCGGCCGGGCGGATACGTGTCCATGGCCATATGCCATTAGTCAAAATAGTTAGACGTACTACTTACTACAAGTGGCAAGTTACTGACCCCTTGTCGACAATTTTCATTGCAGCTTGCATTCATAGCGCTGGCAGCGGCCTCTTGGGGTGATGCGAGTCAAAGTCAGTACCACATTCAAACGGATGAGGGACCCGAAAGATATTTCCGCTTTCAGACCGACAATGGACAGTTTCGCAAGGAGAAACGTCTGCAGGACGGCACTGTCATTGGTAAGTGCACAATAAACTAGAAAAATTATGAATAGTTATTGGTTACAGAAGTCAAATTAAATCTACACCTCTGGTAAGCAATAATAAAATAGATTTGAAAGGATTTCCTGTGAAAATCAAATAGGTCTAAGAAGAAAATTAAATTAATTTATATCATTAAATCAAAGTTCACAAATAAGACTAATGAGTTTTGAAAAAATCATAACCGAAAAGAAGATCAGATGAATGGAAAAATGTTACCTATACATTTTCGGGATGCAGTATCCTGGAAACAGCAGAAACTTGTATTATTAATTTTGGTTTGGTATTGGCGTTACATAATTCTTTTTTTTAGTAGTTAACTTACTAGCCTAATTTGGGAAGCTGTCTTCCATTAAAGAAAAGGTATTTGATATTTCTTGCATTTGCAGGCACCGAGGCCTGGATCGATGCGGCTGGCTTTCTGCGTCAAAAGGACTACATAGCCGATAAGGAAGGCTATCGCATACTGAAATCAAAGACCATATTTGTAGGCCAAGGCAGAGGCATTGAGGTAACTATTAAATGAAACTAATTCCAAGTCCGCACAAAGCTAATCGCATGACTTTACAGGATGCCATCAAATCCACAAAGTCAGCGCCAGCTCAATCTGGCATTCTGGTGGATGGCAATGCAGGTGGCAATAACGTAGCCGGCGGTTACCGTAAACATGGCTATGAGTATAGCAGCACTACCACAACGACCACACCACCGCCACCGCTGTATGAGCCACCGAACTTGGCCACCGCCAATCTGGATTCAGGCGTGGGTAAGCTCAACTATTTGCCACCCGAGCAGGCAGCCAAGTTGCAGCCACAAACGCAGCTGGGCTTTGATCACTATCCGGACGAGCTGCCCCGTGCACGTGATCAGCTGCTGAGGGGCAATGTCTCTCCGCTGGTGCACATTCAGCCCAATGCCGAGCCCTATGATGACATCAATGCCATCAATGTATACGATGAGGAGGCAGATCATGGCTTTGCGCCGGGTCGTTTTGCCTCGGTTATTGGTTCAACGACACCCCGCCCGGACGTGTTTATAGCTGCGCCCTCGCCAAACCTCCTGACGCCGGCGCTGTCCATGCTGCCGCCTTTGGGCAACCAACGCAGACGCCTGCGGCCGCGCCCAACTGCCATTGGCATCGTATCCACCACGCCCGCACCCCTGGCGGCACAGGACAGCTTTGGCTACTCCACGCCAGCACCGTTTGTGCCACCGCCATCCGCTGCCGCAGCTGGCTATAACTATGCGCCCGTGCCCACGCCCGCCAGCAGCGGGTACGGTTACTACACGCCAAACTCCCCGCTGGAAGTGAATGCGCTGGATGCGCCGCTGTTGCCGCCGTTGCCGGATCGCGCCTATCGCCGGCGTCTGCGTCCGCTGCACAGCAACAACTTGGATGCCTCAGACTATGATGGAGTCAGCGTGACGCGCAATGGGTTCCGTTATGTGCTACCCAAGCAGTACCACGAGGAAGCGCAGGTGGATGACAAGCGAGCGGGCAGCTTTGGCTACGTGGATCCCTTTGGCATACGCCGCGTTGTCTACTATAATGCATCGCCAGGACGTGGCTTTGTGCATCGCAATAACAATCAGTATGTGGGTGCCAATGGAGCGCCCTACGATGACCCCGGACCAGCACAGTTGGTGAATGAGTGAAAACGATAACGATAACGATAGCAACGATAAAAGCGTCCTTGTCGTAGCGCTAGCGGTGCTACAATTAATCAAAAACCAATCCACAAAACTGCCCCTCGTCCCCACACAATGCACCAAAACTAACCGAAAAGCCTCAGTTTACAGCTAGGAAGTACAATCTAGCCTTATATGAAGGGTGGTCACATTGAAATACTAAAATGTAGACAGTGAATACCCTTAACGGAATCGCACCACTTGGTAATCTGTAATAACCACGCTTAAAACATTTCGCTCGAACACAAGAAAAAAACAAATAACAAAACGAATATCTGTGTTAATTAATTTAATACTTGTATTATGTGTAATTTAATTTATGAATAATCATTGTGCAATTTGCGCGTAGCATTAGTTAGACTAAAGTTTCATTAGGGGCACTCGCTGTTGTGCAGTACCCGCAATTGTAGCTAAGTGAAAATCGTTTCATGTATTAATCTTGCCATATTAACAAAACGTAAATAAATACTTAACAAATACACACCAGAAGCGCCACACCCACACACACGAACACACCTAGCGTACATATATATATAAATCTTATAAAACAGTGAGTAATTTCTTTGCCAATAGTTGTTCATTATGCAAAAATCTCAAGAGAAAAGGGTTTTTTTCAATTTTGTATAATTCCAATCATTCTAAACAAT
Source organism: Hirtodrosophila histrioides (assembly GCA_037075165.1). Lineage (NCBI taxonomy): Eukaryota > Metazoa > Arthropoda > Insecta > Diptera > Drosophilidae > Hirtodrosophila > Hirtodrosophila histrioides. The sequence goes on from JBAMCL010000287.1 coordinate 672,222, forward strand.
GAGCACCCGTTGCCAAGAAATTATAGCAAAGTACTAAGTAATAACAATTTATTGTATAATATTTAGCTATACACAAATAAAGAATTATTTAAAAGCTATGGTTACCATTCGATTTATTGCTCAGTCACGTTTATGATGTCTTCTCGATCGGCGTGGACTTCTTCCAGAGCACAGGGAATTTAAAGCATAGCCGAACGTGAAAAGGATCAGTGTGGAAACGGCTAGCACATCCAAGGAATGCGTTTGGAAGTAGTTCAAGTCATTGGCTGTCGAGTATAAGTGCACGGGATCGGGTTGGCGTAGCAAATACTCCACCCACCACACGGCCAGCTCCAAGGGTGGCACAGGAGTATCCCGAAAGCGTTGGGAACGCAATTTCATTGCCATCGAGTAACCTTCATTCTCAGCGACCTCTCGAATAGCTGAGACCAATTGCTCAGTGGTCATATTCAAATAGTCAACCTGAACAGCAGCGCCTGCATTAATGGTTTGCCGTAGGTTCTAGGAAAAGGGTGTGTATCAATAATCCATCTTTAAATAGTGAACCAATCACTCACTCGATACTGATCCAGAAACAAAGGAATTCCGACCATGGGCACACCATGCCAGGTAGCCTCCTGTGTGCTTAAGCCACCGCAATGTGAGACAAACAAGGTCAAGGATTCATGAGCTGGGAATTGACAAAGGATTAGTGCTCTTTTCATAATAATAAGCCGCTCTCACCTAATATATCGCGTTGTGGTAGAAAATCCCTTACCAAAACATTGCCTGGCATCTGAACTTCCTTCAAATACTCCACATCGAATTTCCATATGATATTATAATCAGACAGCTGCCTAAAGGACTCCACTATTCGCAGCTTGGTCTCAGCATCCACATCGTGTGCCAACATATTGGTGCCCAGTGAAAAGAAGATAGCACCACGCTTGCCATTCCGCATAAATTGATCCAAGTCATTGGGCAGGGGTTTACCCGGCCTGCCCTGCATGCCGCCCACCTCAATAACATTGGGCGGCAGGGCCTCCATATAATCTGTAGCGGGATGGGAGTTGATTAGCGCGATCTTTGTAAGTTTTGCCAGTTCGGAAAGGGACGGCATTTCGGCTGCAAAATAGGGCCGCATTATTTCATCGAGCTTGGGATTATAAAACCAGCGACGATAGCTGCGAATTCATAAGAAATACGAATATGTTTATTACGTAGTATATTCTAAAATTATTTCAATACTTACATAGTATCGATGGCAAATATAAGAGTATTATCAAAACGCTCTAGGAAACTCATTTTGGGACTATACGACGTAGAGAAATAAGGAACCAGAGCCGGAAAATAATGATTGGACATGAAATCCAGTGTTATGGCGGGATTGTGAAAGGCAGTTATGCCAATTATTGGTGGATAGCGAAACTTGTGAGCAAATCCCAGCAAATATGGACCCATTGTATAGTCATTAATTATCAAATCGAACTTAAAATCATCCGGATAGTCCAACAGCTGCTGTAGACCCTGCGAGGCGGCTATATACTTGGCTGTCTTCAAGCCAAATTCATAAAAGGGTATTATTGTCTCATAGCTGCCTATGCCAATAAACGATCTAATATCAACTTTATCGGTGCTATCCTTATACAAATCGTAAGCACGTTCCAGATATATATAGCTGACATTAGCCGGTACCTTGTCGTTGGGGCGTGGCAAATTCACAGAGAGTATGGTCATGTTATGACCCCGCTCAGCTAACTCGTACAACAACACGCTGTTCCTATGTATCAAAGGTAATTTTGTTAACCATCTGTTTGTATTTTTGTTGTTTGTAGTTACTTACCAAATATGATGACTGTGTGACGTCATACCCATCAGTGCCAATATATTCGCACCCATTGCACTGCTGAGCAACTGCAGCGCGATTGCAATGCCGATCCCGCGAAACTTGCCTTGTGACATCTCGAAAGCAACTGCGTCTATATGCCGATTGCTACGTAGTATATATAAAATAAATGTTTGTCTCAATTGTGATAACAAACCTGAGTATTTGCAGTACTTATACTTATCGTGGTTGTAGAGCAGTCAAGACTAGCTTCTGACTATACGGATTGATTAAATATTCAGAAATACATTCGTACAGTTCAGTTATGTAAATACAAGTTTTTCTACTACTTTGTCTATGCATGCTGTCGCTGTTTAAGCTCACAAACACAATACTGCTTAGCAAAGCTTTACATGCAAAGCTTTTTAGTGAAAAGCACACTAATACATAGACACTTAAGCCAACACATATGCAAATAACTTAACCTAACATTTGGGCGCATTCTAAAGAGAATTTTCATAACAATTGAAACTTGATACATTTCTTGTCTGTTCTGAATTCCATGATAGATTATCTTAATACGGCAGTTGTTCTCATTTAAAATTTTAATAATGCTAAAAGACTTGCTAATTGATATCATTAATTTTGCTCACATAAAGTATTTGATATTGCCAAACAGCTATATCAAGTATCAAACTATCTATATGAAATTTATGGAAAATAGTCAGTTAACTAAGTATTAGGTTTCAAGTATCATTGATCAAAATTCTCAACTGAACGCGTTCTGTTTGAAAGCCCTTATCAGACACACAGCAGGCTAAAGCATTTTACTCTCTTCGTTTTGTTCATAAATACTCGTTTTTTGTATATTTTTGAGAGTACACAGCTCAGCAGCAAAAAAAAAAATATAAATAATAAAAGTTAAAGTAGTACTCGCGTTTGTTATCTTATCGCCGCCAACAGAAACCGGCCAACGGTGAATCAGTCGCTTTTTTGAGGTGCAACGAGTTGGTATTATGAAAATAATTGTGGCACTTTCGCTGCTGCTCATCTGCTGCTCGTGGCAGCAGTTGCAGGCTGCCAGAATTCTGTGCCTGGTCGGCACTGCGAATCACAACAATCCCAGCTGGACAGAGCCATTTTTGGAGACGCTAGTGGGACGCGGTCATAAGCTGACCATTGTGAGCACAGCGCCCGCTCCTCTATTTCGGGGCGCAAGACACATTTGGCTGCCAAACGATTACGATTTGATTAAGAAGCATTATGTGAATTCAAAGGGTCATTATCATCAGACCTGGAACATTAACCAACTGCTGTATTGGTATGAGGCATTGCTGGGCAGCTGTCGTTCTCTGATGGAGGACCATAAGTTAGTAGACGATATTCGCAATCAATTGAAAGAACTGAACTCGTTCTACGATTTGGTTATCTACGATGCTACCTATTCGTTCGACTGTATAACAAACATTTTGCCCAAATATCGAACTGTGCCCATGCTAGCCCTGAGTGGGGGTAAGCTGACCACAGATCTGGTGAATCTAATGCAGGCACAGGACACAATCAGTGCTGCAGAGACACCACATTTTATCAGCCAGCTACCACTGGATATGAACTACTGGCACCGCCTACAGAATCATATCATGTACACGTGCGAGTCATTGTAAGTAGAATATTGTAACTGCATCAAAGTTCCGATTATTCAAGTTATAATTCTGGCAGCATACGTATGGCTGTGGTTAAGCCCGTCCTGCATGGAATGCTGAATGGTTATGAGAATCCAACTGTTCAGATGATGCTACTGAATACACATCCCGTTCTGGATTATGTGCAGAATATGCCACCCAATGTCGTCGAGGTGGGTGGCCTGCACATTCGCGCTGAGTCAGATCCACTGCCCATCACTGTGCAGGATTTTGTGGATCGCTTTACGGAGGGCATTGTCTATATAAATTTACCGCATCTTGATCTCATGTATGACATGGGCGTAAAGGCGATTGAGTTGATGATCACAGAGTTCAGTCAGTTTGGTTTTCTGTGGAATATAAATGGTTTAAAGGATGTGCAACTGTCGAAGAGTTTGCACAATATAAGGACCGTGGACTTTGATGGCAACATGCAACAGGACATATTGGGTTGGTTATGGATTAATTAAGTTAAGTCATCGCTTATTTTTTCATTCCACTTTCAGCTCAATCAAATATCAAGGCATTATTGACCCATGGCGATAGTTTTGGTCTGCAGGAGGCTATCTACAATGCTGTGCCGGTCGTTGTGTTACCCTTGATCATGGATGAGTTCAATGTGAGTAGAATGACGACTTTTGGGAAACCAAAACTATTCATTTATTTATCATAGAACGCTCAACGCGTCGAGGAGCGCTATTTGGGCGTTAGAATCGAAGCCAAAAACTTCAATTTGGACAGCTTTTCAGCAGCTCTCAAGCGGGTTGTTCGTGAGGAGATCTTTTTGGATACATTGCTGGAGGCACAGCTCAATTTCCGCACACGTCAGATAAAGCCTGTGGATCGGGCTGTTTGGTATGCAGAGCAATTGGTGGGTGAGCCGCAGCTCTTCAGGCATCTATCACTCCCAATTAAGAAGGGCTACATTGTGGGTCACTCGTTGGATATTTTGATTCTGCCAATTCTGTTCATACTTTTCTTCATTGGAAATCTTGTACTTGCATTTATGCAAATATTTGAAGCTCGAAATTCAAAGAAAGTAAAGAAGGTAGCTAAACAGATTCAATCAAAACAAAATGAAAGCAAGGAAAATGAAAAGGAGAAGAAATCAGCAAAGCCACAGAAAGAAGACTAGACAGCCAGATAGTGATCTATATGAGATTAGTGTTACGGGTATTGTAAATTTAAGGAATATTATGAAATAAAATGTGTCTAAAAATTATGAAAATTGTATAGTTATGTGCCTTCTGAAAGTAAATTCAACCAACTGTCGCAAAACGCCAGAATTACGAAACCTTTCTCTGAACACTGCCTAAAACTATGCAACACTTGATTAGCAGCTCAATCTTGCAGCGGATTTGGAAACTCTCTTGAGATATTTGTGAGAAAGAGCACACTTTATTAGCCTCTCATCAGGTAGACGACGGCTTTGAAGTCCGCATCACAGGTAAACCCGACGCCAGAACGAGCTGGAAATGCAGAGCGTTGATTTTTGTTACCTTTCTGGCGACAAGTGAAAGAATAGAAGCCGCAATAAATGTAAATCGCAATTGCTGACCCTGAAGAAAAACTCGCCTCTCAGTACCTTTCGGAAATTCACGTCGAACAGAACAGAATGCTGACGAAGCTGCTGAAAGTCTGCTGCAACTCGAGGCAATGCACATTTGCGAAGCCATTTGAGGCCATGCCGGGACCACGAGGTCCTTTTGGGCTGGGCAATCTATACAACTATATGCCTGGCATAGGCACCTACTCCTGGCTGCAGCTGCACAAGGCCGGACAGCATAAGTATGAGAAATACGGTAGCATTGTGAGGGAGACCATGCTGCCCGGCCAGGATATTGTCTGGCTGTACGATCCCAAGGATATTGCTACACTGCTCAACGAACGTGAGTGTCCGCAGCGACGCAGTCACCTGGCACTGGCCCAGTATCGCAAGCAGCGACCACACCTCTACAAAACTACGGGTTTGCTGCCCACGAATGGAGCTGACTGGTGGCGCCTCCGATCGCAGCTGCAGAAGGAACTGAGTGCGCCGAGGAGTGTGCGCAGCTTTGTGGCTGAGGTGGATGGTGTCACACAGGAGTTTATAAAATTTCTGGAACAGTCAGCTGGCGTCATTGATATGCTGCCCAAGCTAACCCGACTCAATTTGGAATGTAAGCAACATTTACTGATCAACTAATAGTAACATAAAAAATAAATCATTTATTATGGCCAGTAACCTGCTTGTTGACCTTTGGAGCACGCATTGCATCCTTTTCGCCGGAGGAGCAACATGCCCACTCGCGTTCCACGCGCCTGATGCATGCCGCCGAGACCACCAACAGTTGCATTCTGCCCACAGATCAGGGCCTACAGCTGTGGCGTTTCATAGAGACTCCTAGCTATCGCAAGCTGCGCCACGCTCAGTCCTATATGGAGAGAATCGCCCTGGAGCTGTTGGAGCAAAATATGCAGGAAGGCTCCTCACGCTCCTCGCTGATTACTGCCTACATACAGAATCCTCAACTCGATCGATTTGATGTGGTGGGCACAGCAGCTGATTTGCTATTAGCTGGCATTGATACCACCTCGTATGCCTCGGCCTTTCTGCTTTACCATGTGGCACGTGATCCCCAAGTGCAGCAGCGTCTCTATGAGGAAGCGCTTAGGTTGCTGCCCAATCCGGAACAGGCACTCAGTGCTGATGCTCTGCGCACAGATATTACCTACACACGGGCGGTGCTGAAGGAGTCGCTGCGACTGAATCCCATTTCGATTGGTTTCGGCCGCGTGCTTAACCAGGATACGGTTCTGAGTGGCTACTTTGTGCCCAAAGGGGTGAGTAGTAATGAATTAGCCTGAGCATGACTGGATTTTTATATATTTTTCAACGGTCAGACCACCGTGGTTACTCAAAATATGGTAGCCTGTCGTCAGCCTCATCATTTTCCCGATCCGCTGCGTTTCCAGCCCGATCGCTGGCTGCAACAGCGCAATGCTCTGAATCCCTATCTGGTGCTGCCCTTTGGACACGGCATGCGTGCCTGCATAGCCCGCCGTCTAGCCGAACAGAATATGCACGTCCTGCTGCTGAGGGTGAGTATTGATTATTTGATCAACAGTTTCACAATTTACAATTCAAATCAATTCTCTGGGGCATTGGCACAGCTGCTGCGCAACTATGAGCTCATCTGGCGCGGTCGAACGGATGTCGAGCTGGATATTGTTACTTTGCTGATCAATAAACCTAATGCCCCGGTGCTGATCGAGCTGCGATCGCGTTCCGTGTGATTTGCAAGTCAAAGATGGGGCCAGAGTTTGACTACACTTTTAGTTCATTGTTTATTTGCGTTAAAAAATGAATTTTAAATAAATTTTTATATATATTTATAATTAGTGTAAATCATATTACTAGTGTGTTTCATTTCTATTTTATTATTTGTAATTCAAAGGCTGCGGGTGTTTTGGTCTACAACTACTACAGGAATGAAAAAAACTGCCTGATCTCAAAATTTGAATACAATAGAAAGGCATACGCATGAAATTCTTTATAGTATTATAGTGCGTGGATTCATTTCACCAAATGTGTTGCTTTAGAATTGTTTCGTATAATACTCGAAAGTATGTATGTATGTGTATGTGCTCTGGGATTTAGGGTTGTCACTGTTTATAGCAGGAGTAAAAGAGATCATATGCGATTGTCCGTTGGAGCTATATGATTGTATAATAGTTGTATAAGATTAAACGATTTTATGTGAGAATTTATTGACATTTTGCTTAGACTTTTCGATGCTGTGACAACCCTGGACCCGTTAGCGTATATGTATGGGTGTAACGTCTAAATACTGTTATAAGTAGTTATATGCATTTATTTTGGGGTGTGTATATGGCTTTAAAAATGTTCCTAATCTGTTGGCCCACTAGAAGCCCCGTTCTGCTTGATCCTAAACCGACTGTAAACCTAACCGAGGTACAGTTGCGCCCTATAAGCTCAACTCTATTGAGAACCTTACCACTAAACAAGCTATCGTTTCACTATAATCAGACTGCTGTTAGTCAAGTTTAAGTCAAAAATATGTCGCTTTTACCTCTCCTGTTCCCATCTACTCTGTACTGTTCTGTTGTATACTGTTCTAACCTATAAGGACTTTGGTTGTTTGCCGCACTAAACGCTAGGATGATTGGTGAAAAAATACATATATATATATAGTACATCTAGATACCTCTGAAGTTGACCCCTACTGCGGGAGCACTTGTGGATCTCTATTTGACAAAAATACATATACTATATTATTCTCAAGATCAGAATTCAGTATCAGGTCGAGGGTCCTATTAACTACTCGTATGGCTATCGTTGAATATGTTGCTGTGTGTTTTCTGATGAAGGTTGAGATATGAGTTAACTGCAATGTTCTGCTGCCCATCCTAAGCCAAGGTCGCCTTATAGCTCAAGCAGCAGAACCTCCTCATGCTAGAGTATATTCAGCAGCGATGAGTCCATCATGCGATCATCATACAGACTCAGTGTCTTTGAGGCACGCGCCTTACGCACCGATGGTGGCACATCGCCAGGCGTTTTCACCCGTTCGCTGGGATCCCGTAGGCGTTCGCTGCTGCCACGCCCACTGAACACTTCACGGAAGACTTCCAGACTGTGCTGGCGGCGCATTTGCTGCTCCGTTGGCGGTGGCATGTTGCCACTGTTGCTGGTGACCAGCAGCGAATTTGTGCGCAGATGACCAGGACGACGTTTTGCTGCCCGGGTGTTGGAGCCAGAGCCAGAGCCGGAAAACATGTGCAGCTCGTTCTCGTTGCTCAACATGCAGTTGTTGTTGTTGCCATTGCTGTTAATGTGCTTGATGAGGCTGCTCGACAACGAGCGGGGCACAATGTGAGCGGGTGTGCCACTGCGCTGCTCCGCGCTGCGCAGCTGCAAGGGATTGCCTCTGTCCAGTGGCTGCAACGGACTCAAGTCCAGATTGTTGGGCCGTCTCAGACCGCCCGATATACGCGCATTGTCCATGCCCTTGAGAGCGGCTACCAGATTGGACTTCTCCTCGCCCAGTTGCAGCTGCCTGCATAGCTCCTCGGCGTGCTCCTTTCGGAAGAGTTTCTTATGGATTAGGGCACGCACGCCATGCCAGCCGCGCAGTTTGTGATCCGTGTTCTGTTGCTTGGGGAAGCCCTGGCCTAAGCTGGAGTTGTGCTTCTGCTGATGACTGGCAATGAGCTCCTCCACGCTGACGTCATGCTCCAGGCAGGACAGACTCTGCTCCTGTTGTGGCTGGAAGCTGTGCTTCTTGCTGCGTTCCACCAGCACTGGCGGCGTGCGTAATGGTTGCGGCGCCAGATTGCGCTCCTGACAGGGATTACGTCCCTGCAGATGGGGCTGCAGCTGTGGCTGTGTATAGTTCAGGTGATTCTTCTCCGTGGGCAGCTGTTGGTTGGGTGGCGGTTGTAGCAAACCACCATCAGCAGAAGTTAGCTGGCTTTGAGCTTGATGTACTGCAGCCGCAGTGGTGGTCGTATTGCCGATCGGGCTCACATTCAGCGGTGACACAGGCGATGCCAGATTGTTGGTATTGAGCAACGGACTGGCGGGCTGTGCCTGCAGGCGTGGACGCAGACTGGACATCTCCTGCATGCGCTCCTCGGCACAGAGCGATGTTAGCCTGGCATCTGCATCGTGATCCCAGCAATCCTCGCAGGTATCACGCACCAGTTTGGCTGCAGCACCGCCGCCCCAGCCGGCGGGAAACAGCGGACGCGCCTTGTGACGCACCACCAGAGCTTGCATCTGATCGAAACTGGGATGCGGACCCACCTCCTGTTCGTAGGGCGCCTTGTATGGCGGCGTCACCTGACCGGGTGCATAGAATTCCGAGCAGCGTGTGGACACCTCCCAGAGCACCAGGCCCAGTGCATAGACATCCATTTGCTTCAGCGAGGTCTCACAGTCACGCAAATTGACAGCGCCCTCTAGCAGCTCCGGTGCCATGTAACGCAACGTGCCCACCTCATTGATACTCTTGGTCTCAGCCATGGCCACCTCGCCCTTGTATTCATACTTAGAGCCAAACACCTTCAACGCGAATCCAAAGTCCGCTATGCAGCAGCTAAGATCAGCCTGCACCAACACATTCCGCGAGTTCAGATCCCGATGGGCCACGCAGGGCTTGTGCAGCTCACCCAGTCGTAGCTCTGTGTGCAGGTGAGAAAGACCCCTCGTAATGGAGCGTAACATTCCACAGCACTGGGCAAAGTCTGTGCTGTTGGCAATGAGCCAATCCTGAAGGCAGCCCAACGGTGCCAGTGATAATACCAACTGATACTCCATGCGGCCATCCATGGTGCGACGTTCATCATAGCCTGTAAAGGAATACAGGAATAAAAGAATGGAATATTAAAGAGCTGTTATAAACAGGAAGTCACTCTTAGCTTTTAGAAAAGTGGAAAACTTAATAGGTGATAAAAACTAACGATGGCACTTAAGTGTTAATCGGAGATTGTGGATGGCTCAATGCCATAAATATTTGATGCATCCGGAAGAAGACAGGTCTAAACTTACCAAAGTAGCTGAGCAGCGCTGCACATTCCATCAGCGGCAATGCATAAATGTTTCGCTCGTTCACATAATACTGATGATGTGCCTCTGGATAGATCTTGACAGCCACCTCCTGTTCGTGCAGCAAGCCCTTCATGACAGTGCCATACTTGCCACTGCCCAGCATGCCAATCAAATTCATATTATCCACATTCCGTAGGTTGGAACTGTAACCAGGTCCGGAGGGTGCCAATGGTGATTCCTCTGGTTCGCTTTTCTCCTTAACAACGCGGCAATATTGTACCGACAACAGGATGGCAATGAGTATGACTGTTATGAGTCCAACGCCGCTAAGCAGCGTGGTGGCTCTTATTGAGTTCTGCTGATGTGTTGTGGCTCGATTGGTCACCGCCGCTCGCACATTGTTGGTCAACTCTAGTGGCGCTGGCTCCACCACGGACACTTTCGCATTGCACAGATCCCCCGAACAGCAGCAATAATACAGAGAGTTGGTGCGCGGCGTAGGTGCAGAGCTGGTGCACTCGGTCTGACTGCAAATGGAGTTTTGATCCATATTGTCCTTCCAGCAGCCTAAACATTAAACGTTTGTCATAAGTTATTCGAGGAAGTCAGGTTTTTAAGAAAGAAAGCAGGGAGTTTCGCTTGAAAAAGAGTTCTCAGAAATGGGGAACTCTTCAAACAAACAAATTCTCCGAACAAGGGAAGCTCCCGAAGAAGGCAGCTCTTTGAACAAGGATTTCCTTTCGAAAGATTAGGTCTCCAGGGAGATCCATTTGCTTACCCTGCTTAACATATCTAGTGCCGTTTGCTGTCTGATTCCACAGTGTAAAACAGAAGGTGTATCCCTCAGTGCAGCTGCGTTTATGTGGCTCACTGGGTGTCGTACTTGGCTCCAACAGCTGCTGCTGCTGCTGCTCCGCGCTGATACCTTCGCTGTTCTCCTGCTCATAGTCATCATCGTGCTGGCTGTTGTCATTCTCCATGAAGCTCATGCAGCTGTACTGCCGGCTGGGCGCAGGCGCTGTGAAGGAACACTGTTTAGTGTTTGTTTAGACTTAAGTTTGCAGAATCAGAGTACTTACACGCCGCTGCCAGTATAATCATGGCCTCCAACAACAATAGGCTTCTTTGCCAACTCCACATAAGCCCAGTCATGTTGCGGTTCTGAGATTATTTGCTCTTTAAAGTAGACGGTGCTGTTATATGTTGTTTTTATCACCTCAGCTCCTTGACGCGTCTGCTTTATGACATTTTGGCTGATGTTGCAAAAATAATTACTGCATAAAAAGTAAAAAAAAGACAATTTAATGTTTATTGTTTTTCTCCAGTTATAAATATTAGTAAGAACAATTATGTAGAAGAGACCGCAACAACAAGTCTGCCAGTCTACGTTACTGAACTCTGGTTCTGTGTGTGTATCTGTATCTGTATCTGTTTCTGCCTTTGCTTCTGGAGCTGTTTCTGTATTCAATAGGCGTTCTGGGAGCTCTGTCAATTTCGCAAGCGCTGCAATTTTATTAAGCGACGCTGGCAACAAAAACGATAACGCCCAGACCTAAAAACTCAAATACTCAATCAACTTGGCCGAGGAATTGCAACAAACAGTCGCTGCTGATGATCATCAGCAACAACATTGTGATTGTTGTAGTTGTAGTAGTTGCAGTTGTCGTTGGCGCTTAGAATACGCTTCTATATCTGAATGTCACTCTGTCTGTCTGTCTGTCAGTCTACTCACCCACCCACTGACTTGCATATAGAGCTGACGCTGAAGCGGGGGGCGTTACTTAGACATCGTTGCACTTTGGAACCATTTGGGGCCGCATTCTGGTGTGCAAATTGCGCGCTTCACGAGCCCCAGCCAACGGGATATACTATAAATAAATACACTGTGCAAAAAGACTTCAATGTAAATATAAGTGGAAATAAAAGTGTTTCAGTTTGCTTTCTATGTTTACTTCTTTCGAGTTCTTATGCCTTTTTCTCTCTGTGTATAAATACACATACATATGTATATGTATGCATGCAAAATGCCTTCCCCATTCAAGTGGCGCCCGAGACGCTGATTAGAAATTTGTTTGTGGCTTTCATTATGCGGTTGGCTGAACTTTGGAAAATGCCTTGGCATATTACGTGAATTGCTACACGTTATTTGTGTGGCTCATCTTATCTATACACACACCTTAACACACACACACACACACACACTCCCATGTATGTATATATTTATGTTTAATTACGCTTATGAATTATTCTCTAGCGGTGTACATCAGTGTCTCTGGCGCTATTTGGGTTAATTGCTTTTGAGATGTGCTAAACTTAGATAGAATAATTAAGAGCCATGGTGCAGATACAAATCTTAAAGTCTTAAATACTTTTCAACCGCACATGACAACAATTTTCAGGTGTACTTACTATACATACATACATACTATATGTATGTATGTACATAAATGATATTTGTATGAATGTTGTTGATTGTTCATTGACGCCTTGTGTGATTAAACTGAAACTGAAAGCTTTGTCTGTCGATTTATGACTTATTGCTGATAAGAAGTAGCTAAGATGGAGTTGGAGATGATAAGTTGATAAGTGCGCCGTGTCACGATAGAAGACAAACTTAAGTTTAAGTTTTGATAAAAACATTTTCAACAATTTATGTTTAACAATACTCGTAGCATCTGATATTTGTAGCTCAGTTAGGTGTAAATTTAAGAAACTATAGCCTGTTTTCTAATATTTTCGGCAAAGTTCAAAGCTCGGCAGTTGTCGTGAGGATAATTTACCGTGCAGATAAATTACTTTCTGCACTTGGATCTTCACGGCAATGTGCAGTTGTGTACAAATTTGGTGCAAAGCTTGTGGATAGTTGGTAATATTTAGCAGGTGGAAAAAGGTGGACAAGATGAAAAAGGAGGTTAGTTTATAGTGTGTTTCTTTCTTAATTCCCCAAAGTAACAGGTTTGTTTATTATCTATTATTAATAATGTGCTAAATCATTTCCGTTCACACACGTTGCCATCTCCAGCGACAACGCTTGTTGTAAATATAAACATGGTAACTAATTGTGCAGCCTTTCGCTTTATGCTTTGTTTTCGCACGTTATCGCCAATGAGAGCGGACGCCAACGCCGGCGCGTGCTCCCAAAGAGATAGAGAGAGAGAGAGAGAGTGCACCCACTCCAGATTCAGTTGCCAGACATGGTTGGGCTCTCTGGAACATGCGCATGGCATAGGAAGAAAAAGAGAGCGCAACTGGCGCGCCAAAACAGGTTCCCTAAGGTATAAGAGGCGCCGCGGGGGCAAGGGCAGCAGTCTGTTCCAGCATGACAGCCGACGGCGCCAGTTAATTGCAAACTTTTTTTATAGCCTTTTGCTGTTGCGTATCTTTTGCCTCGACGTTGTTGTTGCTGCTGCTGCTGCTGCTGCTCTGTTGTTGGGGAACTGTGCAGTGAGCTGATTAACTTTTTGCATGCTGACAGTGCGCCTGTGTGTGTGTGTAAGTATTTTGGTGCACATCTTTTGCAACTGCGACAGCGACAGCGACGTTGACGTTATGTGTATGCAGAAAATCAATGCACATACAAATACAAACACAAGCACAAAAGTGCAAGCAAATGACGAAGATGAGGACGACTTGGTATGTTTAAGGGCCCGGGTCTGGTTTTGTATGCGCCAGGGTGGGTGGGCGCCAAAGTCCGACTGTCACTGTATGCTCCTGTACATACATACATATATATGTATGTGTGTGTGTGTGTGTGCGTGCTCTGCGTGCGCAGAGCTGCTAAAAAAAATTGATTTTTCCAAGTCATTGCGAGTTTTTTGCCGCAAATTGAATACGGAAAATTGTACATAGTCGTAGAGTTCAGAAAAACTGGCAAAACTAGTCAAAATTTGCAGCTTCTTTTTGTAATTGCGCAATGTTTACAAAAAACTTGTAAATTTAGCTTACACTTGTAAAGGTTATTCAAGGCATCCCCGCACCGCCTTCGTTAAGATTTTGTGTATTTGTCAGATGCGCTTCCTTTTGTTTTAGTTGTTGTTTGCTTTTATTTAAAACAAAAGCTGTTCACTGTTGCCATTAAATTTATTATTGCGGCCGGCGCCAGTCGCGTTTATTTTGTTTAAATATTTACTTTACTTTTGAATCTTGTTGCCCCCCCACCACACTTTTTGTCTAAATATGTTGTTTGCTGCGCGACGTTGTGCAAATTGTATTTTGCCGTTGGACGCCGCCTTCGCCGTCGCTCGCTGAGAACTGACTGACTGACTGAGACTGAGGCGCCAGCAGCGCCGTCGACGTCGGCAGCGTCATCAATTGAAGCTCGCAATAGCATGCGCATATTTACGAAGCAGCGTGCTAAGACGCAGCCAGCGATTGGCGCTCCCTGAGAGCAAAGCATAACAAAGAGAGCGAGAGCGAGAGCGTAAGAGAGCGGCAAGCAGTGCAATTCACTTGTTGATTGTAACTTTGGTGGTAAAAGGATTTTGGCAGGTACAGTACAGGTTGATTTCTTTATTGATTGATATATATATATACATTCCTATTGCTCTACTGGGTGGGCCGGCAGCACTTGGCCAGCGCAGCTGCCAAATCCTATGCGCAGGCCATTTTTCTCGCAATGTCCGCGTATGATGACCTCATCGTAGTCCTGCAGAAATTTGCGCGTCTTGCCGCCCTGCAGCTCCAGCGTCTTGGTGCCCTTCCAGCACAGCTCCAAAAGCGAACCATACGAATCGGGCGTCTCTCCGCTAATCGTGCCCGAGGCCATCAAATCACCAGGACGCAAATTACAGCCGGTGATCGAGTGGTGGGCAATCTGCTGCAGGGGTGTCCAGTACAAGGTCTTGAAGTTCGATTTGCTGATGAGTGTCTCGTTGTCGTTGGCAGCTGGAAAGGAACGACATAAATATTGGAACAATTACTAGCTAATTTCATCCTTACGCTTCAGGGATACTTCCAGATTGATGTCAAAGTTGAAGGGCACATTCTGTCTTAAATATGGCAGCACTTCCGGTTCCTGAACGAAATTGTCCAACAAAAATGGTTTCAAAGCTGCCGTTGTTACCACCCAGGGTGATATGGTAGTGCCCATATTCTTGGCCGTAAATGGACCCAGCGGTATATACTCCCATTTCTGTATATCCCGAGCACTCCAATCGTTCATCAGCGTAAAGCCAAAGACATTCTTCCAGGCATCGTCCACCTTGATGGGCTCACCCAGCTGGTTGCCAGGGCCGCCAATGAAGAAGGCCATTTCCAGCTCAAAGTCCAATAGCCTGCAGGGACCAAAGACGGGCTTCTCGGCGCCCTCAGGCAGCGTCTGTCCCAGGGGGCGGCGTATGGGCGTGCCGGAGACGACCACAGAGCTGGCACGTCCATGATAGCCCACTGGCAGATGGCGCCAATTGGGCATTAGAGCATTGTCAGCACCACGGAACATAATGCCCACATTGGTGGCATGATGTATGGAGGAGTAAAAGTCCGTGTAGTCACCAATTTGTGCCGGCAAATGCAATGAAATCTCCGACTGAGCCACGAGAGCACTGCCAATGTATGAAAATCAGTTAACTATAGTTAACAACAGTTGCTAGCATATAGTGAGTAACTTACACGCTTCTCAAGTCCACATTCTGCTCCACTTCGGAGCCCCTTTGCAGCAGCTTTTGGGTTTGTGTCCTGACTGCATCCCAAGCTTCGTGACCCAAGCTCATCAGCAGGTTCAAAGTTTCCGCTTGCAGAGCAGCCTGTTAAATAACATAGATAGTGCAACAAGCAGGGCAGCAGCAAGCAGTGCGCACAACTTACCTGCAGGGTGGGCGCATACAAAT
Source organism: Hirtodrosophila histrioides (assembly GCA_037075165.1). Classification (NCBI taxonomy): domain Eukaryota; kingdom Metazoa; phylum Arthropoda; class Insecta; order Diptera; family Drosophilidae; genus Hirtodrosophila; species Hirtodrosophila histrioides. Next base: position 688,086 of record JBAMCL010000287.1, read on the forward strand.
GCGACACAGCTTTTAGATCCAAAACATGCTCACCAATGGCCACACACAGGCGATGTACGGGCTGGAAGTTACACATACGATACAGTTAAGTTATACGATATTCAACTACGATATTCATCTATTCTAGATAAGCTAAAGCCTGCCCAGGTGTTATACATATTTAGTGGTAGCTATTATGCATATGGAATAAACAGAGATTGTTTTTGTAAACAAACTAGTTTGACGTATGATTTATGCAAATGATATGCACTGAAGCAGTTCTGGTTCTTGAGATCATTTTCAACAATATGTAAAACTTGCTGAAAGTCACATGGAATGCTGATAAAGAATATAACGATAAAAATGTTATTTTTACGAAAATTTAAAACCTTTGCTTAAAAACTTCCCAAATGATCGTCCAGAATATATAAACTTTTAGAAAAGATTTTTTTTCGCTTTTCAAATTGTTGTACTCACATTCGATTTGGTTGAGAAGACAGCATATGGCAGATTTTCCAATGGAAAATCGCTGCCCACTGGCACTGGCACAAAGCTAGCTGACATTTTATCCAACTTCACACAATTGTTTATTGTATTACAAAAGAATTTACAACTTTTTGGCAGTTGTGTGTAGATTAAACTGATTAAAACGACAGCAGCAAATGGAAATGTGCGTAGCGCCAGAGCGACGATGACAACTGAGCGGCTACTCAAGAATGATCGTCTTTATATATATAATTTCTTCGCTATCTTTATTATACAACGGCTCTTTAGCCGGTTGGGCCGGTTTTGTTGTGCTCTTAATGAAACAAGCCCCCCACTTGGCAGTTAACCTCAAGAGAACCAATTGAAAAGTCTCTTAAAAAATGCTCTTTGGTTACTTTTATTTAATATTTACTCGTACATTTATATATGTATATAATTATTTAGATGCTGGATTAATTGTTTTATTCGAATACTCAAATACAATACATATACATCAATTTATACATTAAATGGAAATTATGTGAATTTGACGTACTTTATTCATTTTACTTTTAAATATATATCTGATATAGTACACATAAGTAGTTTGTTTCGATTGAACTTAGTTAACAGCACATTTAAATACAATACATACAAGTATATAATATAATTGTTCAACTATTAATATTGTTAGCGGATATTTGTGTACAGCGCGTGTATTAATGAACTTTATATAACCGATACCCACAGGGTACTTGGAATATGTATTATAATTTGATTTTTATCTTTCTCTGTTAATTCATTCCATATCCAAAACACGGCTGCTGTAAACCAAGTTAAATTATAACTGAAGTGAACTCAAGTTGCTTTTACGATAATTTTCATATTATTTTCCAACATTTTAATATAAGGTTATTCTTTATTTTGCTATTAATTGCATTTAATTGACACCGAATATATTTCGTATATAGATCAGACATTTATCAAGTTAAACACAATCTGGAAACTAAAATTCAACTAATTCGATTATACGTATTCATGTATATAGCACAGTTCGATAATTGGACTAGTATTGGCCTCAACTCCTATCGGCAGAAGCTTCACACGGATATAACTATATGTCCTATATAACTTCGATTGAAGCTTCCACTTGCGGATCTTAGAGCCGTCAATAACTTAACTACAATAAACCGAGTTAAGGATCTTTAGTTTTCTACCAATTTCTTGGATTTTACGAGTATAATTTAACAAGCACAGGTCTCTTGATATATATATAAAGGTACATATTGCCAGAGGCATAAACTTTGCCATAGATCAACTTTATATATACTTTTATATATCAGCAACAGAATTTACTATATAACTCAAATAATGCAAACAATATCAGATTTCAACACGCTTACCATTCCTTCATTCTTTTGATATGATATTGATCATTAACTTTCCAACACTTATCTCAATTTTCTTTGGCACACTCACTAGCAAAAACATTTCATAAATCAGCAGCCTCAAAACATACATGGGTATTTTATAAGTATACTATAATATTTCTGAGGTGTTCGAACTTTGGTTTCTCAATATTATTTGGGTTCTTAGTTTGTTCTTGTATTGGTGGTGAGTGTGGCGGGTGGATTTGTTTGTGTTTTTGTATTGAGTGATAAATATACATATAGATATTTATAGAGTTTTGCTATATAATTTCTCATAATGTGCAACAGTCGTAATAAACACTTTAATTTACTCATCAAATGTGAAACGTAAAATCAACTAGGTTTCGATAACACCTTGATTATAAGTATGTGAGTAAATATTTTATAGTTTTTCAACACTGGCCTGACGCTTTGAATAAGATAACTGAAAATCGAAAACCGAACGTAATAATTATAGTAACATTTCGTTTAAACAAATTTACAGCAACATTGAACTTTGATTAGTTGGAAGTTATTCTCTTTTGCGTTCTTATGATATGCTTTTTGCCTTACAGATACTTCTTGGTTGTATGAACTACACAACAGTAGCTACATTTATCTCTGCAGAAAATAATGCTTGTCAACTCGAAACGCTTACAAATCATCACCCAGCCGATGTATCTCATCGAGCATAAAGTCCACATCCACCTCAGTGACTGCAGCCGACGAGATGATCGAGCGGAAGAAGTTGGGTCGACGATCGTCCGGCTGATAGCCTACCATAAGGGTGCCCTTCTGCATCATGCGGCCCTTGATGATGGGACAGAGCTGCAAGGATATAAAAGGATGTTAACAGTTGATAGTTACCTAACGATCAGTTGTCTTGTGGTAGCTGCTATCGATGATCTCTTACCTTGGCCAGTTCCACCTCCTTCTTGCTGTCATGTGGCACGCCCCTCAAACGCTTGGGCACATACCAGAAGGATACATTAACGCATTCGGGCTCCAGTATCAAATGGAATCGATCGGATTGCTCGCGTATGCGCTTCAGCTGATATTGGACCAGCTCCATCAAGCGATCCTGCTGCCGCTCAAATCCTTCGGTGCCCTTGGCGCGCCACTGCAGCCATAGCTTGAAGATGTCATTGTGGCGTCCACACTGGATAACCTTGTCGCCAGTGTCGTAGCTAATGTCGTACTGCTTATCGGTCATGAACAGATACTCGGCAGACATTTGGTTGCAGCTGATGAGCAGACCCTGGTTATGGAACATTTTTTTTTTTGGTAAGTATCAATATAAATGGACGTTTTCCTTATATTTTCTCATAAGTCAAGTTGAAATTTTAATTAAAATTCCGCCTGCCAAAAGGCGCAACTGTGACCGATGGCAACATATTGCACAGAATGTTAAAAAAGGAAGGCCAATCGGAGGGTGACTCTCCCACTGGGCGCTTTTACAGACCCCAAACAGCAGCAACAGGGTTGTCAAAGATTTACTCAGTCATTGTAGTTCCGAGCGGCGACAACCCCTGTGACTCCCTGCCCGTCTGCCTGCCTGTCTGCCTATTGTTTGGCAGGAGAAATAACAAGGAATTGTTTGCAACACAATTGGAATTCTTTAGATAAACAACAAACATTCTGATATGCTAAAGAATGTTGAGAGGAAGTAGTCTGCAAATACAGGAGAGGCGGGCCGACAATGGGAATGATTCAAGGAAGATTTAAAGGTTAACCTGGTAAATATTTAAATATAAACCGATTATATGGCTAGCTAGGCTATCTTCAGACTATTTCCATATTCCGTCTTTGTATAAATTGCACAAAATCTATAGGGCATATAACTATAGTATCGATGGAAAACAAAGCAATAAATAATGGCTATCTTAGGTGTGCCGAAGGTATATACCCTTGCAGAAAAGTTTGTATACAAAAACTAACTTTTTACTATATTGATGTTTGCAATCTAAAGATTTTAGAGTTTTTAATATGTTTTGAAAATGTGTGCGAGACCCTTTTAAAATTTCTAAATAATTTTATTTTGAATATGAATAAAATTGAAATGCCAAGTCACTTTATAGTACAAAACATGATCAAAAACACATTCCGTATGGAAATTTATTAAGTTTTGACAAAGTTATGGTAAGTTTGGTAGTCTAAGAGGTGTTTGATTGTATTTAATCTCTTTCTCACATTCTTATACCATAGTTATCTTGTATCTACTTACATCCTCCTTGAAATGTATAGTCGAGCACTGCAGCAGAGCTCCCATCAGCTTGTGTGGATTCCAGGTAACCGAATCGGCGCTGAAAAAAGTCAAATCATAACGTGCAACAAATATTAAATGACATTCAATTACAAATTACAAACAATTAACACTAAGCTGCCGCGCTGTGCGGTCTGTGTTCACCCCCCGCAGCGGCAAGGACATGGACAAGGACGAGGGCGCACGCTATACAGGCAAGTGCCATAAATTGTGGCAATTTCAAGCCGCAGCACTTTAATTGAATTCAAAGCGAGCACAGCCCCAGGGCCCGAGGGTTGTCAGACGCCGCTAAACATCCCTTAGGGAGCTATTTACAGTTAAGTATGTGTGTGTGTGTGTGTGTGTTGGGTGTCTATAAACATGATGCTTATGGAGTGGCTGTGAGTAGGCTTCAGTTTGAGTGGTGGCATGTGGCGCTTGCCACAATTTGTGCAATTCAAGTTTGAGAAAAACTTTGCATTGTTTTAGGCTTTTCCACAAGCTCAGCAAAATTAAGAGCACCTCCTAGCAGCCGGAACCGATGCCATTAATCAACTCCGACTTAGATGCCAAAGGCCGCAAGTTGTCAGCTGCACGCGCATTTGATGATTAATTTATAAAGCGAGTGCGAGCCGTTCAATTAGGGCCAAAACAATTTGCATGCCAAGATTTTGTGGCACAGCATTGAGCGCCAAATTGAATGGACAGAAGGTGGGGGCGGCCATTTGATGGATGGGGCCATCAATTTGAAAGTGTTTATGGGCCACTCCCTTGACCGCAAACTGTCAATACGACAGCTGCAGTGACGACATTTGCCTAAGCTGTGCGGGATTTGGAGTTACGGGGGATGCGGTGCCGTAAAGTGCACTTACTCTGACACTCCAGCCACCTCGCATTTTAACTTTAAAATTAAAAATTCCTTGCACAAGAATCTAGTGAAGCATTTGCCGTCGGGGTGCACGGGGTGCACGGGTTGCCTGGCCTGGCCTGCCTGCCCTCCTGCTATTGTTTGGCGTAATTGTTGTGTAAGTAATGCCCACCATTCAACCCCCCTAGTGCTGGCGGAAGGGTGGCGGGTTGAAAATCCACTTTGTTCATTTGTTTGTCTTTTACGTAAACGAAAACGCACTCAGCTTTGGGCCTTGTAATCCCTATAAGCTCTGAACACCTGATGGAGGCACTAAATGACAAATTGAGATTTTTGCCACATGTCGCTCCGCAGCGGGGAGTGCACGGGGTGCGGGCTTGTCCTTGGAAGTGAGTGCATTCAGTTCTTGAGCGATGCGGGCCATTTGGGAGCATTTAGATTTAAATTTGCACAAACAAGAGATTTCAATTTTTGTTTTGACTGGCGAATATGAGGGCATAAGAGGCTGAAAGGGCACAAATGGAAGACAAGTTGTTGAAAGGCACAAAGAGACTGAGAAGCTTTATTTGAAGCAAATTATATCAATATTTATAAAATTGACTTTAATAAGAAATCAAATCTAACTGAACTGTGTATAATTATCAGCATTTTCATCATATTTAAGCTGCTGTTATTGTCTCGTTTTACTTCTTTCAAAATTCAAATAAATATTTATAAGTATATTATATTGACTCCACAATCTTCCGAAATTAAGAAAAGCGGAATGGAATGTGAGCATTACTTTTAGTAATTATAATTACTTGAAGTGATGTTACCAATTCCCTTATTAATTAAGCTCAAATCCCAATTACTATTTTAATTTAAGGATCTTCTCAATTATCTTTTGAATACCAGGTACGAACAGGTTAGTATTACTATCCATGTTTAATACATTCCTACTCATTAAACCTTAATAATACCATATACACATTTATTTTATACTATTAATAATTTGACTGTACTTACCGTTCTACACCTGTGAATCTGGGATGGCGATGCTTTCGCGACATCAACAAACCGCCGCCCCAAGCAGCCTGCAAGAAGATCAAGCAGAAACTCCATTAGAAAATCCATCTGAAAACTCCCCAATTTCTACTCACATCAATGTGCATCCAGCAATTGTACTTCTGACAGATATCAGCAACGGCATTGAGATCATCGAAGGCGCCCAGGACAGTTGTGCCGGCGGTGGCATTCACAAAGAATGGAATATCGCCCTTGTTCTTGCGCTCCAGTATTAAACGCTCCAGCTCGGAGGTAATCATCTTGCCATTCTCATCTGATGGCACCATGACGCAGTGATCGGTGCCGAGACCGCAGACCGCAGCGCAAGATTTGATCGAATAATGGCACTGATCCGATGTGAACATGACCAAAGTGCCGGGCAAACCCACGGAGCCGTGCTCCTTATAGTTGGGAAACATCTTGTGGCGAGCGGCCAAGAAAGCGTACAGATTCGAAATGGAGCCACCGGGTGCCAAGATGGAATCACCACCTGACCAGCCAATAATCTCACGCATCTTGGTCAACACCACGGTCTCCATGAGTATGAAAACCGGAGCGATCTCATATGTGAACATGTTCGTATTGGCCGTGGCGGTCAACCACTCGCCTGCCATGGAGACCAGATCCAGGCCGCAAGACAGCTGATTGAAGAAGTGCGGATGGCCTGTGGAATGGAAATTTGAGTTCGTTGCTTAATGTAGCTGAAAATGCCTTCCGCATTTCGCAATGGCTGCCTGTCAACTGGAGCCCCTTAAGCTGACAGCAGATGTGCCTGGCAGCTGTGTTGCCATCCCGTTTGCTACACTTTTTTGTTTTATTAAAAATATTTGAGCTGAAACAAAGCAACGAGCTGCCCTGTTCCCGCCTCCCCGCCAGTACGGCTGACTGGCGTTCAATACAAGGCCGGATGTACATACGTTCAAGGGCAGACGAGCCGACAAACATTGCTGAAGGTCCGTTCGGGGTCAGGAAAATCAATAGGCTTGGGGTCTTAAAGCGCTAGGTTTGCCCATTGTAAGCATCCAAATCATTTCTGTCTATAGCCCCTCTCTAAGTGTCTTAAATTGCTCATTTATTGCAGCTAATTGTGACTTGCTGTGCTGCCAACACACAAAATCCCACGAAAAATCAGAAAATGCTTTCAGTACAAAACAACAGAGGAACAACAGCAGCAGGAAGCTGTCGAAATCCCCTCGCTAAATGTCCTGGCGAACCCTTCGCCGTTTTGGGCGTCTGTCAGTTCACATCTTGAGTGCCATAAGTCGTGTGATTAAAATCCCATTGCCCACAAGGCTAAATCCACCCACACACACACTCAAACACACAGGACATTGCGTCGGCATTCAAACATTTCAATTTGCGCATGTGGCCGCAGCTGCCACGACGGTTCACGATTCAGAACTCCCGACTCGCAAGTCCTGAGTCCTGCGTCCTGAGTCACCCTCGACCTAGACACGAGCTTAGACTGCCACGCAGGCCGTCAGGCAGTCAGTCATTCATTCGCATCAAAGGATCAGGAATGCAGCGAGTCAGAAAATAACAACGGATTTTGATTAAAGCTTCCCTTTTTATAGACTCGTCCGGGATACAGACATAAAGCCTCCTGGCACTCGCACTGGCATATCATGTTTCCCCCGTGGCAGGGTGCGCATTATGTGAGATTATGGATCATAAATGGGATTTATATCATGCCAGTTTACGCAAAAATGTACGTGTTGTTATAAACAGCAAATTCCATTGGCGACTTTGCGAAAATTGTAGCATCTTTAAGAGTATTTCAATTTGTGAACTATATAAGTATTTGACTTTTGGGTCTTATGCATATGTTTCAATAAATCTGAGCATATAAAAATAATCAAGGTGTTAAGTAGAATACTCAATTAACCCTTTAAAATGCTGAAGACTCTGCGAATTGGAGTTTTATGAAGAACTGCAGGCAAGATCTGGAACTTTACCTACACTCTTAGAAACTAAATAGATTTGCTTTCAATTCGGAGTCAAAAATGTCGGATTTGATTCGGAAATGGAAGTTTTGTCATCTATTTCATCTTAAGCTTTTATTTATTTAGCCAGAAAAATACTTAGATAAGTTCATTCCTGTTTCAAACTTATTTCCCTCCCCTATTGCTCTACTTTGTTTTCCCTTATACCACAATGTGAGCCTGATTCCATTCAGAAAACATTCAAATATAATCAAATTTTCGTTTATTCAGCTACTCCTTGATTACATCGCAAAGTCAGAAGCGCCTTCGACTTGTTTTAATTCAATTTTAAGCAGAGAATCAGCTCGAAACCTGTGCAGGATTCGTGCTCCTGATATTTCTGCCACAAGCCAGTATAATTTCCTGCGTTCCCAAAAGGATGGGGGGACAGTTAAGGACTACGGAAGCTCACGCAGTTTCCTAGACAAGGCCGCAGCTTCCGGAGGGTGGGTGGGTGCTTATTATCGATACTCCAAACACAATTGCGGTCACGTGCGCACTCCTGGCAATGTCCTGGCCGCCCCTTGCATTAATTTTCAATGAAATCAAGCTCATATTCACAAGCAATGATGAAAAATCAACAAAAAGCGAAACGTGCGAATGACTTTTGGCTGCTAAAGCCGCAATCAGAACCCTTTTTGGCTGATTTATGATTGATGGCAAATGAGATTTGGCAGATTTAAGCACACTTCGGGGCGAGTGTTTTTGAAAGGTGTAAACAACAATAACAACGTTGCTTGTTGTTGTTATGGCTGGGACGAGCACAGCTCAATGGGCCATAAAATGGCATTGTCTGTTGTGATGTCCTCGCAGCTAATGTGCTTATCTACAAGGCTGCACACTTTGTGCCCTAATGCGACCGCAAGTTCCTTGGGCACGCGCCCTGAAAAGTATGCTACACTCTCTAACAAGCATATGCTTTGTGTTTTAGCCTATGCAAATTTATGCAGAGACAAATTTGATTAACGCCGTCTGGCTGACTGTGCAAACATATGATAAGCTACCCCTGGGAAACCACTGCACCACCCTCACTTACCCGTCTTCACTTGATACTTCAGTGTCGTGGCACAGTCCTCGATCAGCTGCTGCAGCGGCAGCGCACGATCCGGGACATCCAGGTCCAGCAGGCGCTTCATATCCTCCGGATGGTGGAAGTCCAGCACCTTCTCATTTCGATCGTTCGTTGCCTTCACAAAGTCCAGCAGCACATCGATAACCTTGAGCAGAAACTCGCGTGTCTCGGGTCCTGCATTGACTGTGGTTGGCATAAGATCTGTGATAAGAAGAGGCACAAAAAATAATGCATATTATGAGGTTTGGGAGTTCTCTTATCACCGAGCATTAAAAAAATACATCGAGGAGCGTGCGCTGCTGCTGACAGCGTAAATGACTTTTTGCCTTATCTAGCCACAGTACCTCGTTATGATATATGATTATTATAGCTCGTATTGTGATGATGATTTGTGGGGCGTGGTATATATGAAAATGAAACGGCTGAACCATAAAAAACAGATTTCATTTTGGTGTCCTTACAGTGGGCATAATGAGATAAATTATAACTGGTAGCTAGCACTAAAATAAATATACTTAAATTTGATAAGAAAAACCCTAAATCATTAAAATAAGACTACCACCCAACTCAGAATAAGTTTTTTAAGAGCCTTGACTGGCAATAACATGAACAATTTAATTTAAATTTCGATTATAAATTTATATAAATAGCAAAAATCTTAAACACTCGAGAAGAAAATGTGTACATTAAAATGAAATAAAACTTAACAGATACAGGACAAACCTATATCAAAAACGTATTCTTCATTGAAATCGTTTCAGTGTGTGGATAAAGTAATGAGAGTATATCATAAGCTTCTAGGAAGTTTATTCTATGATTATTGACTATTGATTATTCTCAAATTAAAAACTCTTTTTCATTTTAATGTGATTCTTCTTTTACATATTCTAGAAGCCAAGAAAGGTCTCATAAAATATAATAATAAGGTCTATTCCCAATTCGTATTTCGATCAAATTATTCTTAAGATTTGACAATTCTATTTTTTGGAATATTTAATTAAATTTTTTATATTTTTGTTATAGGAAATTTGAGAACAAAGGAAGTTCTAGCGGAGTGTAAAAACAGCTTCTGCCTACTGTGTATTTTATGCAAACTGAGCTTATTGCTGGATCTGAACATTTTAGTAAGCTGCAGGACATTGTGAGTTTTAATGGTTCACAGCAATATGCTGTACCATGCTGTGGTTTTTAAGGGTGGACAATTCCTGGGTGGCTTTGCTGTCTTTCCTTGGTTGTGGTTACTGCTATTAATTGCCTGGCTTTATAATGAAATTAATGTTGGCCACTAAGCGCACATCCTGAGATGGCCAAAAGAAGCGCTTCATGGTATTCAGCTGGCTATGCCTTAAATCAATTGGAAACTTAACGTTGCACATGATTGCCATTAAAAGCACATGAAGTGAAGCCTGGCAAATTTCAATTCAAATAAGCAGCAGCACAACCCCGCCGCCAGGATACCAGCAGCTCCAGACAAATTGTAGCAATTTCGAAATTCCTCAAGTTTACAGCAAAGTTAAATAAAATTTAATGTGCTCTGCGCGTTGTGTGCGCTTAATGTCAGGCACAGCCGTGGCCAGAGTGCTCAGTCAACCCTGGCTACAGATCCTGATCCTGCACATATACATGGCTACTCGTATACGCCATCCCGCTCTCACATGTAAGCGTGCGTAATATCCTGTGACTAAACGGTTTATGTTTGTTGTGCTTTCAATTTCGTGCACGCGTCTGGCAGCACCTTTTGGCATGTGTCCTGCTTCTGGTCCTGCCTACACTTGGTGGTGGCTGTCTTTGACTTCTGTTACCCAGTCTGTCTGTCCGTCTGTCGCTTTCACTGTTTGTCTGTTTGTTTGCTGGCCAAAATCTGTTACAAGGCATTCAGCAGTTTCACGCTTCAAAGAAGCCAAACGGCGCAGCAATTTATCAAGGTCTCCAGCAGGAGCTGTTACTGGCAGCGAGTGTCCTGGACAGAGCGCCGTGTGGCTGGCCAATGTGTTTGCCGAGTGCCGTAAGTGTGTCTATGCGTCCTTGTGGTTGTCCTTTGCAGCGTTTTGTTTGTCGGTGTCAGTTTAACACTCTCATTTATTATTTGTTTCGCAAATAGATTTGTGTGCAGTTATGTGAAGGTATTGTACTATAGACAAAGTTATAACGTAATCATAATGATATTGAGCTGTTAAGCGATTTCAGTTTGATATAAATATACTTTTGGCAAAGTTCCACCACAATCATAAGGTTAGACTTTCAATTAAATCGAGTTATTCTTTATGTTTCCACAAATTCAAACTCATTACCTATGTTCACAGATATCTATGCTTACAGATTAAGATAGATCAATTTATCGGAAAACATCGATGTTTTCCATACAAAAATCGATTTTTTTAAAGATATAATTTCTCCTGAGTTATGACAAAATACTTCTGTACTTCTAAATAAAACCATATTTTCGTTACAAGTATATATAATATATTTTCCATAGTTGAATTCTCATAGTGAATAGTGTAAGATATCCCTAAATATAGTTGAAACTTGTATGATGGAGTGTTACCCAATTTTCGAACAATCTACCCCCACCCGTCACGTAAGTGAAATGGGTTAAAGGTCAAATATGTGTGAGATAGTTTCTTTCTAAAACAAATACACAATGATTACAAAATTGTCCATATATAATTGTTTATCATTTCACCGAATATTAAATAAACGGACCTAAGAGACTTGCAGACTTTTATTAAATAATTTTTGAATATTATTTTTACAATTATCTTAGCGTTAAATTTATACCAGATAGAGACATTTAGATTATAAATATATATTACAGCTTAAGTTATAAAAATCCCCCAATGGATTATATAAAGTACAGATTAATATATGGTTTTTTTCTACTCACCATATGCCGTTAGTTTACCCGTCCTTTCGGAGAGTTTATACCCGTTCGGATTGAGCGACATTTTCTCCTCTGGAAAAGAACAAAATACAGAACAAATAAATCATGAGCATTAGAATCAGGATCAATGTCGGCTCAAGGTAGGCAATGATTCAATGTGCAGATGTTATGCAATTCTATAACCCTGAACTGAGGCAAGTGCATATAAGGGGAAGTGGCAATTACAAGGCAGGTGTTACACAATATCCAACTGAAAATTGAAAGCTACAATTACATAATCAACACTGACACAGAAAACTGCGCGAAAATGCAACGGTTGAGTAAATAAACAGAAGTGGAGAGTGGCAGGGGAAATGTAGTCCTGGGCATATAACATCTAGCCAGGCGCAAGGACAACTGAAGGACAAAATTGGTGTGTGAGTGTGGGTGGCACAGCCTCACACATACTATATAGAGTAAGCAATGCATGTAAACTGATTTTATATACTGAAATTTTGGGAGTGGGTAGATTTTACATATTGTATATAGTATATGAAGCTGAGCGCCATCTGCATTTGCGCAGTAAGTGTTAGGCTAACTTCCTGTGTGGGTGTGGGTGGTTGTGGGTGGTGTGTGGGTGTATATACAGGATACAGATACTTTAGGCAGCGCGACAGCTGCAGCTAATGTGAAAAACCTTAAACCTGGCTGAACTTATGTAAGAGTTACTCTATATTGAGTTGGGTATATAATTGAGAGCACTGTTTCAGTGGAGTATGCGATATCTTACCGATTATCCTGCGGATATCGTCGATGTATTGCTTTAGATAATTCACTTTGGCTGCTTCTTGGCAATTACGTGTGGAAAGCGAAAATGTGCGATAATAACAACAATAACAATAACAAACTAAATGACGTTGCGAACGAGCGTGCGAAATGAGCTTTAGTTAGCCTAGTTAGTTACTTAGTTAGTTAATTAGTTAGTTCAGTGTGCTCAGTGATGATCTAGGATGCGATAGATTTTGGTGGCATATGCGACTGAATCTACGAAAATTGATAGCTACAACTTACAAAACTTGTTTGTACACACACGCACGTAAACTGTAAACTTCAAACTGTGATTTTCAAACTGAACCGAACGGGACGGAGCAACTTGGCTAACTGTAACTGTATAGATACTTTCGAAATCTGGCGGAATCTGAAGCTGTTGGCTTGCAAAAAGCAGCTACACTCGCTGACGATCTGCGGAGCTATGAGCAGCAGCATCCGCTTGGGTTGCCTACGAAGCTTGCGATGTCACGCACAACATGGCTGCCTAACTATACACCCACACACACACACACACATAACATATAACACATATATCCCACTTGGAGCTGTGTATTGCATAACCTTCACAACAGCAAAGGCATTCCCAGCTCCTATGTATGGGCATCTCGTATATATGCAGGATATATAATCGTGTTTAATAGTGTTGCCTGCTTTTGGGCGCCAAAGTGCGCAAGCAAACGATGACGTCACGATTATTTCGGGCAACCATCTTGGCTTGCTCTGTATGTATGTACAAGTAGGCGGAGCTACATCAATGGGCGGCAGCATATCCGCGTATCCAACAGATACATACCCAAAACAGAAGATGCCACTGCGCAAGCCCCGAAACTCACGGGGGGATGATGGATTTGCCCCCACTTTCAGGCAAAGCGTTGAATGTTTTTATAACAATTTAAGTGCCAGGCATTATTATTGTTGTTGTAGATATACTTTTTGCAAGCACTTTTGTCTGTTTTTGCCATGTGATGTGCCAGAATGAAAAGCTAATTAACGAACTAATTTTGCAACTGTTTTTGACATTTACAATGCCAAAGTTTTTTATTGCCAGCTGGGTAAAAGGAAAACGCAATTTGTGCAAATATGCAAAAACGCCAGGAAAATCCTTGAGCTTTTTATGGTGATACTTCACATAGAAAAAAAGTATATAAAACTGCCAGATGTGCTAGGCTATGCACATATATACGCACATATGTGTAAGTCTATATAGAAATTTATGGATTTTTCTAGGAACGCAGAAATTTAGGTCAAAGCAATGTACCGAAAAAACAGCAGCAACAACTAACACCTACACAGGATATGCGCGCACACAGCTACGTTTTACAAAATGGCCGACAGTTGTCCTGCGCCCAACCCACACAGTTCAATTGCATTACTTGCAGCTCAATGATTTTCATAGCATACTTTTCAGCGTTGACACACACCCACACACACACTGAGCAGAACTTACATAACTTTGAACGAACTATGCTATGGAGCCTTAGCTCAGCAAAGTAGAAAAAGTTGAAACAAGGTACTAACTATGTTACAACGCAACTACTTTGAACTACCTACACTTCTGACCAAGTTGCCTGCCAAATCACAGACCAGAAAGTATCTTTTAACTCGGTTCTCTTATCAGGCAACATGCAGGCATCACTTTTGTCTAACCAAGTGTTCCACAAAACTTTTGTAAGCCTTTAAAAGCCATCTCTCTTGTTTGTACTAAAATGTCATTGTGAGCTATAGATTTGTTTGTCTTGGCTTAGTTTGGAAAAAGACATTTAAGTTTGTTTTTCATATTAAATTACGAGTGTTACATAATGTCTTAAGAGATTTATCATTTAATTCATTAGCTTTACTTTCCTCCTTATGATTCTATAACATTTCAAACCATGCTTTGTTAATAAACGTTAATAAACGTGAGATTGCGTCTCCCAACATATTATATACCATAGAAACTGAAAAGTGATGGCTTTTTCAGTGACACTGTGACAGGACAACTCACTTTGTATGCTTGTATTTAATTAAGAAATTATATATTTAGCATGTTTTGAAATTTTAAAATGACTTACTGCAATTCAAATTCAATTTAAATAAGTATTTCCGATGGATTTTGGAAGAGTATTACCTTCAATTTTAATTATATGTATTTAACATATTTAATCTCTATCGTTTACATTTTGAAATGACTTATGAAATTCAAAATTCAATCAAAGTAACTGTATTCGATGGTTGAAGAAGATTATTATCTTTAATTTCAATTATACATACTTAACATATTTTATTTCTATTGTTGAAATATTAAAATGACTTACTGGGCTTAAAATTGATTTTAAATAAGTATTTCCAATTGATATTAGAAGATTATTACCTTTAATTTCAATTATATAATATATATATATTTCACATATTTTATCTCATATTATAGCTCAAGTCGCAGCCAAGGCAATATTACACAAGTTAAAAACAGTTTTTATAAATGTATCTAACTTTAAATAAATAAATAAATCTCTATTAAGTTTAGTTTTCTCACATTCACGGGAAAGTTCAAGGCAGTTAACGTGAAGTTTAAATAACATTTCGTTTTCTCATCGACGCATAAACGAATTATAATAAAATATAATAATAATATTGTGTAGAAGTTTTGGCAATAGTAAACAACATTACATTTAAGAGTAGGCAGGGCTGATAGAATAAGTTAACAAATTAATCAATGCCTGTACATATGCTCAATTTCATAGATAAATTGATATATGTAAACAATATAAATAAAGTTCCTTTTTGCCCACTTGACCTTACCGTGAATATATTTACTATATCAATATCTTTAGCCCTAAATGTTAATATGTTAACCATATAAGATACTACGCAGTTGCTTTGATATTGTGTATCGCTTATTATACGAGTATGAATATAATGTTCAGCCAATATCTGTTATCTGTTGTAATAACTGACAGTTTGGGGCTTATCTTAGCTACCAATAATAATTACGCACTCCTGATTAAACTTATCTCTGATTAAGGCCAGCAACTGGGCAAAACTGTCACTTTCACGAGCATGTGTCAAAAATCAACAATTTCAGCACTCTCTGGGCTTTTACCAAAACGATTTCATATATGAAATTATTGTATTAGTATTATTGCTGATAATGCTTAAATACAAGTACTATGTACACATGTATAAACGTTAATAAAAAATGGCTTTTGGCTTGGATCGGCCATTTAATTTGTTGGTGCCGCACAAGTCAGACAATTGCCTCCGAAGGCCTATTAAAACTCGAGCATTTTACGCATTGACATTAATTATATTCTAAAAATCGAACGTGAAGCACACAACAAGTGCATTGGATGAAATTATAACAAATACGACTAAATTAATTTAATTATACGCAATTTGTATGAATTTGAAGTGAAATGTAAGTGAAAAGCATGTGATTGACCAAGAAATTGCTCAGAAATATTTGGTGTTCAATTATGTGGAAAAGAGCGCTTAAAACTGGAGAATTTGTTTTAACTTTTCATACTCTGTTTGCCAAAATGAGAAAAATGCTTATAATAGCTTTGCAAGAAGTTCATCTGTAAATTTACCAATAATTCTATTCTTTTTTATGGCCTTTGGTATGAAGGATGTCTTTTATATTCGAAACTACCAACTTTTCTCCCGCAATTTGGCAAAATCCATATCTGCCAGAGTTACAATATTTGATATAGGAACTACTGATGACCTTTCTTAAAAGATTAATTGACTTCCGCATCCGAAAACAGACTGGAAACAAAGTATACCGCTTAAGTGTATCACAAACATGCAACTCCAACGTTTTTTCTCTCTTCCTTCACAATAGTCATTAGTTAATGAGTTTGAAAGCTATGTAATTTAGTTGGTTAGCTCAAGCGATTTGTCAGTAATCTATTAGAGGCTTTAACTTATTTTCTAGGAGACCCGATGAGTAAGTTGTTTTAGAGCTGCCTTGACTAACATTATGCCATTCTTTCTACGACTGTTTATACAAATATATTGCAGTTATAACTCAAGTCCAAGCCAGCAAACGTTTTACCTTAAATAAATGTAATTAACGAGCCCCACTTTGCGGTCTGTGCAATCCTTTGTTGACTGTTTACCTTGAAAACCCACAAAACCAGCAGCCAATATGCAAGTTATATAACTGAATCAAATATTTACCTGGCTGTGTTTGCACGTAGCGCAGATAGGCTCTATAACCCAGATAGGCTAAAATATTTAAATCGTTTTATTCCTTTGTTGACGCCCACAAAATTGCAAAAGCCGCAAAACAAAAAGCCAAAGACAAATTGCACTCCATCAACTAACTGAACAAAAAGTTAATTAAAAAATCAGACACAGCTGCAGTGTTGAAACCGAATACATATATACACTCTATAAGGATTGCTGGCAAGCTCTTTGACGCGTCTGCTCTCGCTGGCAACTTCCAACTGTGGCAAGGACGAGAGCCAGGCGGAGTTTCTAACAACAACACCAAACTGGTTGGAATTAAGAGCCTGTCACATGTTGGCGTTTGAAAAATCGATGGCTTAGGCTGCCAGATAATTTACCAGCTAGATCTAGGCTTCAGTAAAAGTCTAACAAAGGCGCAAATCCTTTGAATTTTTCAAATCAAGCGCATCGAATTCCAATTGCATTGGGGCGCCAACAATAGAGCCTATGCAACGGCGTTCTATTGCCTACTTTCAGGCGCGCGATAATTGCATTTTGAGCGCAATTGCTTCCATTGTGCATGCAGGCCGTGGCCAGAAGGCTGCCAACACCCTACCCTCCCCCCACCGAACCAAAAGTGGCCCGACATTACGCATACCACATGTGGCACGGCCATGGCTGCTATATCCTTGTACATGCTCGTATATCCTTAACCAGTTGCCATCTCTCTCTAGCTAAAACCTTCAGCATGCTTCGACTGCCATTGGTTGTTGCGTTACTCTGGTGTGCGCAGGCTCGAAGCGCCGTGACGTCACAGCAGCCACAACTGCTGCAGGCTTTGGGGGATGCTACAAAAGCGCTGCAAGCAGCACAGCAAAGCCTTGAAGACGCACTGCGAACGTCGCCGTCGCCAACTCTGACGTCCGTCAGTGTAGTTCAGGATTGGAGTTTGGTGTGTAAAGAGCTCTGCGGGTAAGTCAAGAGTTGCTATTAAACGTTGGCCTCCAGCCAAACCAGACCAGGCCCAAAGTCTTATCTATAACTGGCAGCCATTGTTTTGTGTGTGTGTGTGTAGTTCAGTCAGTATCTCTATATGAATTTTATAAGCCTGATAAGCATCCGCGAAAAGCTGTCACAATGAATGACAAATTAGTGAAATCCACTCAAGACATCTAATTGAAAGTGATGAGCTCTGACGAGTGAAATATGCCTGGTGATTGTGTTGGCATTTCGAGTGCTGTCCAATTTTAATCGCCTTTAATACAGTGAATTTTTGTTCAAAGATATGCCAGCCACTTGGCCTATATCTTATATAGTATTTCGGTTTTGAAGTGCCAACGCGTTCTATATAATTTATCATTTTCTGATAACTATTTCAGGGCTGGCCTTGGCGTAGCGCCTTGTGCGAATTACTGCGCGACGTCTGGCCTCGAGGCGTCAAAGGTCCTGAACACGGGTTTTGATTTGGCTAAATGCGAGCAGCTGCATGGAACGCAATCGGGTAAGTAAAGCTGATTTACTAACTAATGGGTGTTTTAAACACACATTACACACATTTATATGCATGTTACTAGACTGTATCAGTAAAAGAATCCGCTAGAAACTGTGCTGAAATATATTACACACAACTTATTGCAATATATGATATATATATGCCCTCTAATAAATATATTTTTAATTTCACTAATATATCTAAAACTGTATTTTTCGACTGGATGCTGTTATATTTTATTGTGAAAAGCCCAACTTATATATATATAAATTGAAGGCCACAATATATACTATATATAGTATGCAAAAATGTAGTTTACAAGTTCCAACAATGTATTCCAGAGTGGTTCTTTAACTTATGGCTTAGTTATAGTTAGTTACAATATCAAGGTAGTTAAATTTAAGTGATAAGTGATATATCATTCTATAGAGCTATGAAGGCTGCTGAACAACAAAGTCCTTAGGTTCGAATCTGAAATATAAACGGTCGGTCGAAAATTGAGTTGTTGTAAGAAGATCTTTTTTCTAACAGATATTTTAACCAAACTCAGGAATTTTGTTACAATTTACTTTATATACTTTAGATAAATTTGATAAAGAAAATAGGATGACGACGATAAGTAGAAAATTTTGTTGTTTTAAAAGATATCCTTAAAGAAACAGAAAAACTTGCTAGAAACAAGCTATTTTCATGGTTAAAATCGAATCACTTTATCTGATAGCTGCCGTAGAAACAATCGGTTAAAAAATTAGTTATTAGAAGAAAATCTTTTTTGTTTTAACAGAAATCAAGCTCATTAACTGTCTGTTATAAAAACACTATATAGTTTGGCCGAATTTGATCAAAATCGGATGAATATATCATATATTCATAGCTGTCTAGGTATAATCGGTTGAAAATTGGTTTTTGTATGAAAAACATGCCTTTTTGTTTTATTTTAGGAACCAGTTTTGTTTCATAATTGCCTATTTTATATGTCTATACTTATCCCAAACGCTTCTCCTATTTTCCAGACTCCCAGTGCAATGGAATTGAATCTGTCAAATCCTACGGCGTTCGAGTTTGCTCGAGTTTTTGCCGCCAGCGCCGCCGCACGCTGTCCGGTTGCAGTCCATGCCAGTTGTTGAGTGTTTTGGATGAGGTCAGTAGAGAGCAGAGTGTGACTACACATGGTTCCGGAGAAGGTGCAGCAAGGCATGTGGAGGAGCTGGTCAAGGGCAAAGTGGTGGCCAGCAAGGCAGACTCCGATACGCCGGACTGGGACGAAATGTGCAAGACGCTCTGTAAAACTGGCGATGGCGGGTCTTTGTGCAACTGTGATTTATCGCCGTTTATCCACTGAGTCTATGGCTCAGCTGAAGGTGCATAAATCACAACAAATTATATATGCAACTATATAATATTTCGTTGTTTTTTGTTGTACACTAAATATCGTATATCTATTTGATTTGGTGTTGCACTCTGCGACTATTTCGATTTGTGTTAATGCTAGTGTTGTCTTTATATTTACTGTTGTTAATTGCAAAAACTTTAGTTGAATTGTATAAAAAGTAAATACAAAGAATACAAAACACTATATAAATATAATTATATGTGCGGTCTAAGGAATCGCCATGAGCAAAAAACAAAACAAAATTCCCTATGCGAATCAATTAATTTGTAATTAATTTCAATTAAAATGAAAAATGAAAACTACTATGAAATATAGTAAACTAAATAAGCAAAGTAAAAACAAAAACAAAAAACAAAAAATCAACACTACAAAATTGAAATTCTCAGCTCAAAAGCGGAAACAGCAAAATCACAAAAGGGCTTCCAGTGCGGCATTGGCATCCAAAGGATAATGCCAAATGGCTGTCCGGGCTGTCCAACTGCCAGCACAAAACCAAACCTAAGGATTAGTTGTAGCACTAGCCGGAGAGGCGGAGCTAAAGGAGAAAGGCGTAGAAATCACAACCAATTAATATCAAAAATACACAACATATCGTCGTTAAACAATTATTTACACAAAAACACAAACTAAAATCAACATAATATGAAGAATACTATTATAATATCATCTTTGTTTAATTAATGGAATCAGCATATCAATTTTACAAAGGCAGAAGAAAAATTGATAAATATTTATTTCAAACTTATAAGTTCAGCTTAAATACAATATCAGCATCAATTATGTGTCACAATTATAAATGTTAACCAAGAGTTTAGTGTTGGTTATTGAACAAGCCATATATAAATGAATATATATATAAATATATATCTATATATATATATGCATACATATGAATATACATATATAGCTAAATTGGTCTATACAAAATGAGTTGCGATTGCAAATCAGAGGCTCATACTTATATAGAAAAACGCCCAACGTTTTTCGAGGAAGACATTAATTAAATAAGTGTATTTACTGCAAATATCTAAATGTGCATAACTAATACAAATAAATACAAATATATATATATATATAAATAATAACATATACTACAATATGCTAAACAAAAAGTGTTTGGAAGACATTTTTTCGCATTGTATGAAATAGAAGACAATTTCAGCAAACAACAACAAGCATTTTGGAAGACATGCGTCAATTGCTAACCAACATCTCTTGCAATTAGTTTCTTAAGAGCTTAAACATAGAATACCAAAACATAAAAGCAACAAAAATATTATCATTTATTTATATTTAAAGGCTAGCACACGTTGTTGTGTCAAATGCGACGCTGTGACAGACAATAATTAAATATATAAAAACAATTTGAAGGAAGTGCGAATTGAAGTGTGTAAAGTTTGAAATAACAACATTGGCTACACTGAAAGAAAAACAAAACAAAATATATATATATACAAACATACTATAAACGTTAGAAAATATTTATAATCTGGCACTCTATAAATGTTTGTAATTGCACAAATTAGTTACAAAAAAAAAAACAAAAAAAAAGCAGCAGAGTTTAAAATCGATTTCAGAGCACATTTATTTAAAACTTAATGCGGCTTCAATATATCAATGTGTAGCATGTTTAAACATTATCAATATACATCATATTCTAGTATCAAATAATGCACTTAACATTTATGTATATGTATATGTGTTAGGCGTTGCGTTTCTGCCATGAATACTGCGGCCGAAAATCAAAGAGAATTGAGTTTTCCAAGGCTCAATAACTCCATAATAGTATCAATAATATTGTAATAATAAACAACTTACTAACAACATCATCATCAATTACAAAATAGCAAGTGAATTTGAAAGTCGTTTTGAATTTTGTTTCCTGTCATTTGGCTAAGCATAAATGCCAAGGTGTGGTAACATCAGCAACAACAGGATAACAATAACAAAAATTAGTATGAAATTAAATATATATTAATTATGTATGTATTATAAACACAAGCTTAAATAGGGTAGTTTAAATCCACGCACTGCAAAACAACCGTAATGAGAAATTTAAAGACAATTCCATATTAATAACCGTAATACAAATCAAACCCTACATAAAAGTCAAATATATTATGTGTTAAATGTTGTAAAGCCCCTCTAAAAAAACAAATTGCGTTTTATTTATAGGGATTTATCTATCTTTAATATTAATAGTGTACTAACCAAGGCTCAAAGTCTCATTATGCATACTGGAATTGGTTAAACAGTGAGAACATTAACCAAGTTAATACTATTTGTATACCCTTGCAGATGGTACTACAATTTTGTCATGAAGGAGACCTGTCCAAGTACATAAAGTATATATATTCTTGATCAGCATGAACAGTCAAGCAGTATTAGCCATGTTCAGCTGTCTATCGGCCTGTATTATGGAAACTAGTCAGTTTATGATCTTTCTCAATGAAACTTGGCAGAGATGCTTCTCTTCGCTGCTGATATCTCGACTAAACTTACAAAATCATAGTTTTATTTTGTTTTATATTTGATTAAAATGGGTTTACTGTTATATAAAGACTATCTGAAGGTTCAATTAGAAACTACTTTGGTTTTTATAGATATTTTAACCAAACTCAATGGTTCAAAGCTATGTATATATATTACGCATTTTATAGTTTGGTTAAATTCTAGCAAAATCAGTTCATTATATTATTTAGCTGCCATAGAACAATCATTTGAAAATATTGTTTTTCTATTAAAAACATGCTAGGAATTCCAGTATGTTCAATTTCTTCCAATAGAGTAGTACCACTGGTATTATTATAATTGTCGAAATACTATTGTGGTACTAAATACTTTATCGTTTTAGTACTACTAGAGTAGTACTAAAGTACTAGTACTAAAGTAGTAGTACTAGAGTAGTAGTACTAGAATAGTAGTACTAGAGCTTTCTGCTAAGCTTGCCATACCAAATATACGATATACGATATTGGACTGCTTGCAGCGAAATATTAAGTAAGCAGTTTACAGCAGAACTTTGGGCAAAGAAAGCTCTCTGTTATGTTTACAGAAATTTAACAGATGTTAAGCACAATTTTCGAAATAAGAAACAATATTACTTTTAAATCGTCTGTTAATATTGTATGTTTATTTCATTATTTTCATACGCATTATACAAAAGAAATTATACTTAAACTGGACGTGTGTGTAAGTATATAGTAAAATCAAGTTTAAGTTTAAGTATAAGTATTAGTTTTTAATTATCGTGTATAAATTATTTAACAAAAACGTTTGGCAAGTTCAGTAGTTTGCCAAAATTGTTGAGTTAAACATTTTAACTAATTTATAAAAACAAGGAAGATTTCAGTATTGTGCTTGACGCCTTAGACGTTAGTGTGTGTTTTTTCTTGTTAAGTACAAAATAAGGCTAGTGTGGTGTTTTTGTTGTTGTTTTTAAAATTTGTTGTTACTTGGCTACTTTAACATAGAATTCCAATGATAAGTGTGGAAACAACGAAAGATTTTACATAAAATACACGCTAGGATAACAAACAAATTTATTTAACAAATGCCGGGAGCGTATGTGTTTTCGTTTAGCTTATACAATTGATAATAATTTTCATATGCACATTATACATATGTATATCCCACGGATGTATACGCTTGTTCCAGTTAGCAAAATATAGGTTACTTAGTAATGCTTATAAAAGTAAACGTTATTACAGTTACAATTGGCAAGTACAGTTTAAATTGTTGTTGTCGTAATTCGTTAAGTTGTTAATACGGTAATTCATGTTGTCATATTACTGAGTGTCTTTTCTGGTCTTTGAGTTTAGGTTATCGAATATCCATCCATCCCACTGTGTCTTATAAAACTACATTAGCTAATCGACATGCGATTAGACAAACGTCTTCATCATTCCCCCGCCAACTCATCAAGGCGACAGCGCACAGCGTGCTCCAATACCTCCAGGCTACCATAGTCCAGCTCCTTGATTAGGCACAATGTGGCTGACAGCAGATTGGAGGTCTGAAAATATGGTAGATATCTTAGTCACATGATATGAATATGATTAACAAAGGGTTACTCACTCGGTTAATAGGCCGGCGATGTGCATTTGAAGCGGCTTCACTGAAGCGACTATCACGGCGCCGACTGTATAGAAATAAGAGATTAGAGAGAGGCGCTATACGCTGAAATTATCAGTCTAGCTTACCTAGATCTGGGTCGCTCTTCAGTCTCCCACTCGCCGCCATTCTCCCGGGAACTACCATTCCTATAGGTGTAACGATCTCCAGTCTCTGGGCCGGCGCTGCGTCGCTGTGGATAATAAAGCTGCATCTGAGTACCATAGGAATTGTGATGCACCTGAGGCGCTTGATGATGCTCCTCCCACTCGGTCAGATCGTTCTGACTGTGTCGATAGTGCGCTGGATAAGCTGGTCTTTCCGACTGATAGTATTCCTGCATGAGAATGTTTGGAATACACCATTAAACGGCGCAGCTATTTGGCTTTGTTGGGTGCCATCCTTCAGTGTCTTAAGCGATGCTTACCTTCATCGAGTGTGTGGATATGCTGGGCGGCAGGTGCGCAGGACGCACCTCTCTATAGCCGACATTTGGGCTCTCCTGATCAGAGCCCGGTGAGTGCTAATTGATGTGATTGTTGTTGTGTTGTTGTTGTTAGTGCGGTGTGGTAGTTATAGCGGTGGATGGAAAGCACAAAGAAGTACTAGTTAGTTGTGTTGTTTACCACACGAATACCAGACAATCTCATATTACGAAATGCTAAGCTTGTTGACGTTTACAAGAGTGCCACAGAATCTAAGCGGAAAAGACCAAAATGTTCGGGGCCCAGTCGCTGGACGGGGCCTAGCCCCCTTTTTTTCAGCTATTGTTCCAATGCTGCTTGTTGAATACATAATGACCCATTTAATCAGTTGGCTTTTGGGTACTGCTGCTGGCGCTGCTGCTTCTGTGGCAATTATGTTTCGTCTCGGTTTCAGTTACTCTCTGTTCTGCTCGCCGTTCGCTCAAAGTCAAATGCTGTTGCGGCCCGACTTAACCCAGAAACCAAAGACCCCGCCTGACAATGGGCCAACCGGCTTGATAGAACTAGAAAAACCTTAACCATGCCAGTGCCACATCGCGTGACTCGTTCACGCGTAACGAGGCGCCCAACAAGGGCCAAGGGTGCAGGGGGCGGATACAGGGACGGGGACGGAGACGGGGGCGAGTGTGGCTCAAGTGTGACGTGTACACGCCCTAAAAACAACAACAAAAACAAAAAGAATCCCAACCAGCTCTACATTGACTAGGCTCGGCAACAAGCTCATCATTGTAATATTAATTGTAATATGGTAGGTTGATTTGGTTAGTTGCTCGTTTGGTTTCTAGTAGTAGTAGTTGGAGGATCTTACATCATATTGATGAAAGGATGTGCGTTGCTCTTTCGTTATGGTGTTATATTTGGGCGATGTCGGGTGTGCGGGCTCCTGGGGAATAGTATAGAATATGGAAATGCCAAAAAATGGGTTAGTGTTAGTTCTCATTTTGGTCACGAAATTTGTACGCCCCAAAGGTATTTTTGCTAATTCACTGACTCAAAATTATTAATAAATCGAACGTCATGCCACGCTAGTGACGAATAGCAGCAAAAACAACAACATGCAAAGATATAAATAAAAATATAATTACTTTTCTGACACTACCTGAAATATTTCACTTTCAAGTTTAGACCGGTCTGTAGTGTTTTCTGGCACTACATCTTTCACTTTTAAGTCTAACTGGGACTACTATAGGCTTTGCTAAGTTATCTTTCAATACTACATGTTGTTGTATATATAAATAGTTCTATTAATTATTTGATTTTAACGATAATGTCGGCTTGCGATTGTTGTCAACTGTTGGCTTAGAACATCGCTAATATTAATAATATCTATAGAATTTGTAAACCATACTAGAGTGTTTATGATATTTTAGAAATTAACATAAGCCACAATGGCAAACGAGTTCTTCTATACATAGAATGTGTTTAGTTTCATTAAATAGTTAATCAAGCAAGCAAATACCCAATGTATATCTAGTATCTTTGACATATGGTTTCACATCAATTCATTTAATCGACATTGATGGCTTATCCATGTCCTTTCGATAGTATAACATTAAACCTCTTTATAATATTACCAAATATTGTTGCCACTTATACAATCGATGGTTTGTTTGTTAGAAGGTTATTAAGTCTGGCTTTATCCTTTTCAACTAACAAAACTATTGATTGTGGTACTTTCTACTTTACTTTACTAAATAACCATAAATTGTCTACCAGCTTTAGTTTATAGCTATCCTTTGTCCACCAATTTCGTTCAATAATTCAATTTAAAACTATTGATTGTGGTACTGTCGAAACTTAACTAAATAACCATAAATTGTCTATCAGCTTTAGTTTGTCCACCAATTTGATTCAATAACTCAATTTATAAGCCCTAATTAGCTCGATAGTTTTCAGCTCGCTTAATGTAAATACTGCTATCGGTTATTTAGTTGTTGTTGCAATCATATCTCACTGCCAGCTGCGGAATTAAATTAAGGTCGGTCATAAACAGCATTAAGAGTATTTGTAAGTACAATCAGCTTGCCCTAAATTTAGCGTTCGTTTACCTTTGTGGGTGTCGGGGGCATTGAGTTTTGCAATTGATTGCTATATAAATCGGTGACATTATTGTTTATACTCGTAGTTCCATCGTTGTTATGCGCAAGCGGACTTGCTAATTGTGGCAGCTTGTTAATATAATTAGGATAAAGAGGCGTTGTTAGATGGGAGGCGTAATTAGAGCCAGAATAGAGGGGCGTGGTTTGTTCACTTAGATGGATATTTAAGTGGATAACACAGGGGATTCCTTTACCTCTTTTGAGGGACTCGAGCTACGGCTCTGTAGCTGTTGCTGATGGTGTTGTTGTTGCGGAGATTGCTGGTGTTGTCGCGGTGAGTGTTGTGGATAGTGTTGCTGCTGCTGCTGCTGCTGCTGTTGCTGCTGCTGCTGATGTTGCTGTGGAGATGAGCGCTGCTGTTGTTGTTGCTGTCTCACCTCATAGGCATCCTCATAGACCTCATCCTCGGGCACTTGAGGCTCGCCGCTGCGTATGGCCTCATCTACCTCCTCCTGGGTGACCTCCACATTATCTAGTTTCTTGAGGTTGGGCAATGCGCGTAACACAATCGCACGATAGCTGCGGTTGACAGTTTCCAAAGGTGTTAAAATGTGGCTTCTTTAGATGACAATAAATGTATTTATACTTACTTATCTCCCGCTATTTCGCAGCATGGATTCTCTTCTAACCACAGATACTTGAGCACTGGTAAGTTTTGCAGATGAGCGATTTCACTGATATCTTGTATATTGTTTTTACGTAAATACAGCTCCTGTAGTTTTTTGCAGTCTTCAAAGGGTGCCAAGCTGGTGATCTTGTTGACGCTGCAAGGGGAATCAAGGTATTAAAGATTGTAGGCATATAAAAGTACAAATATTTATATATGTAATATTACAACAGGTAACAAAAGAGTGCTGCCAAAAAGTTATGGGAGTTGGTAATATGAAATATAGTAGGTAGAGCTTCTTCTTCTTTTGTTTAAAACCTTACAGGACAAAATTTTTTGAATTTTTAGCATGAATTTTGACCGCAAAATGAAGCTTCTCAAAACGATTAAAAGTAAAAATAAAAGATTTAAATTTTTTCAAAATTTTATTTTTTGAAAATGTGTAAGGGGGGACCCTTGTCAATTTTCAAAAATTTCAAATTGTTTTTTTTTTATATATTAATAATAATGAAAATGTGAAGTCATTTTAGAGCACAGAACCTGATTTAAAAGACATTCCTAATGGAAGTTGGTTAAGTTTTGTCAAAGTTATGGAGTCTTTACTAATGAAAAGTGTATATTGTATTTAAGGACTGCATTTTTTTTGCTCTGTGTATATTAAGTGACAAAGACGCCCCGGTTAAGTGGCATGAATCATTTTAAAGTTATGCTGCGGCGTCCACACAAAAGAGACAAAAGATTTGGTATCGACGCGGCTGCTGGACGAGGTCATTAACTTCACGGTAAAAAACTTTCTTTAAAGCATTCTTAATGCGTACCGTTAGGAAACAGGCAGAGAAGACAACATGTTCACAAACTCTCAGCCAAACAAGAAGCGGCGCAGTTTGGTTGTCAGCGTTTATCTGGAAGTTGGAGCCAGTCATCGTCTAGGTCAGTTCGCAGTTCGCAGTCTTGTTGTTATTTCGCACCTCATTCAACGCTAATTACTCGAAAATTGCCAATTTGGCAGAGCTGCGCGTGCTTTGATTGTTTTTTTGTGCTGTTCTTGCCTCATGTTTGGCGATAAGATAAGAATTGATAGCTACGCTGCGATGGATGCCACACAGAATGAAGACGTGTTGAAAGTGTGTAAAAATAAAACCGCAGCAAATGCTTCTAAACATAGCAGACCCGATCCCGTTCGTAAATGGCACACGGGTGCATTGGCAGGGCAACTTTTGGAGGCAACACAAACTATATTTAGAGCCAGAAACTGGCACATGACACTTCAAGGAAACCATAAACCGAGGTACGCCACTAATATGCATAGTTAGAGTCACATTAGAGGCATCAATGTCTTTCAAGGTTGCCACTTGGGTTTCAAGTAGCCGGGGATATATGTATATATATTAATGATAACCAGCACGCAATGTAAATCAATACAAAGTTCTTTCTTTCTCTTATATATAAATTTATCCAACCATGCAACCAGGCGAATGAGTAATACTTAAAAGCAACTACAACAAAGACTACGTGAGCACAAGAACTGATTTATGGATAGACGACTACGTGGAGCTCCAAGCTGACAGCCTGGTGGCGACGACCTACGCCTGCCATTGCCTAGCACAACAATCCAAAATATATACAACAACAACAACATGAGCAACTTTTGGCTCCATAAGGCACCCATAAATGGTAAACAAAGTGGGCATAACAGAAACTTTGTTAAGGCTGCTCAGCGACATGAAACAAAAAGGGTTTCCTTGTTAAATGCAAATATCACTGACACAGCCCCGGAAGTTATTGCCCCCTGAGCAGGCTGAAGAGTGTGGCAAGACTCGCCTTATCTATTGACTGATAATGCTCAGCAATTACCTAGAGTGGCTTAATTGAGTGGCCGTCCTCCGACAATGATTACACTCGATTCAAAGCTGTCGAGTCTTATGAGTCTTATGAATATGGGTGCGTGTTTTCATTCTATGTCTGTCTGGTGAATGACTGGTGATTGTGAGGGACTGAGGGGAAGAAGGTGGCTTTTATTTAATCAGAAATAATAACGTATGATAACTAAGCAAGACACTATACTCTGTAGGATAACTAGATGCTGTGTTAAGATCAAATTGAATGAAAATATGGAGTGTAGGCCATCTTGTCTTGTAAAATATCATCTGAAGAAGAGAAATGTATTTCAGAACTAGCAACTTTTATTCTACGACTAACACTTAAAATGCAATTCAGCAATTCATCTTATCTAAACTTAAAATAAAGTTGAACTAAATTTAGAATTGCTAATGTAATAAATGCTAATTTAATGTCTTCGTATAACACAGGAGATCTTCTGCATGTAACCTTTATAACTAGTTCTTTGAAGCCTATATTACCCATTCTATAGTTACAGTGTATAAAACTGAATATCAAAAAGTGTGTGATTTAAGCATGTGGGCTTTGAAAGTGAATAACACGACCATGGATTATGATCTAAGTGACCACAGGGGGTCTTTGGTTGCTGATGGGCACGATGATTATAAACATATACAATAAACAAACAAAACCGATGGGAAATTGTTGAAGTTAGTCAGTTTTGATGGGAAAATCGTTCACATTCTTCAATGCTCTCTTCCAAAGCCTTCAATCAGAGCAAATAGCATCTGTTTGCCACAAGTTTATTGCTAAGCCTTCCTTTGCAGTTCTTATAAGGCAGGCGCATAATAAACATATTATAAAACTTGATATATATGTATGTTTGTATGAGTATATTTATAGTCATGCAATATGCTGGCCATATGACAGACAGTTGGCTTGCAAATCGATCGAAACGACCTTGACAGTCAAAACAATGATTTGCCTTAAAAGGCCACAATGCACAACACAGCAATACTTCAAGATACTTGGCATAATCATCACCCACATTCATACACACATATATACAAGCCAGCACAAGTATCTGTTGTATGCTACAAGTATCTGTAACTTGTATCTTGTATCTGTAGCAGCAAGTGCGCTTCCCCCACGCACTTTGCCGCTGCCCACGCTTGTGCTGGGCACTCACTGGACGCAAAAAACCTACGAAAAAGCCAAGTGGTTGTTGCCAATTTTGGTGCTCCCACGACTTTAGCTACTTTTGTTGTGTGTTTGTTACTTTTGTTGTTGTTGCTGTTGCCGCTTTTTGCATTAATTACGCGCTTGAGCGTGCCAAAGTTTGTACGCTCGCTTGCTGTTGATGCCGCTGCCGCTGCCTCTCGCTGTGCGAATGACATCATTTGAGCACAAGTATCTGATGGATACTCGGCATATCTATTGCTCTCTCCCACTCAGCGTAGATTTGTTAAGCGCGGCAAGCGCTTAATTGAATTTGAAATCAATCAAAAGCAGCACAGGAAATGAGCGTAACGCTTGTCTAATCGATGCTAGTCCAAATTGGCCAAATTACAGGAATTGCAAACTTACCTAAGCGCCAAAACCTCCACACCACGCATGCGTTTGATTATGGATACATCGGTGAGATCAGTACCCCTATAAAGGCAAAAGAGAAAAGGAAATTTTAAATACAAATATCATAAATTAGGGTTTTATTAATGATCTAATGAACGCAAGAATTTCATTTTAACCATTTTTGGAATATGTTAACAAAAAGGGGAATAATCATCGAAGCATATGAACAAGTAAGAATGCTATAGTCGAGTATACCCGACTATGAGACTCCCTCTAACCAGGTCTAAGACTTCCAAGCACATCTTCGCACACTTACACATGCACAGCTACGCACGCGTACAAGCAACAGTTCTAGCGAGGCATTTTAAGTGGTGGCTGTCCTGCTTCTTCCTCCACTCAGCAGCAATGCATCTTCTTTCGTGAATAACTTCCGTGTTTGTTATCCGATTGACTTGAAATTTGGAAAGTAGATTAAGAATGACCAAAGTATTATACATGCCAAATCCCAAAGCTATATCTTTAAAATTGTTGCTGTAAAACGGTTTTATCGAATTGCGGGGGAACTGGGAGAGATATCTGAAATCGGAAACAAACTTGATCTGCGTATGGTAAGCAGGGACCTATATTTCAAACGGTGTCTCAAGCTCTTATAGTTGCTGAGATCGACGAGTTCTTACAGACGTTCAGGCGGACAGACAGACAGACATGGCCAAATCGAAATCTCTTTTGATACTAAACAAGAATATATATATATACTTTAAAAGGTCGGAGATGTCTGCTTCTGCCTGTTACATACATTTGCACAGATTTAATACCCCCTGTTTACCCATTTTGTGGATACAGGGTGTAAAAATATCTTTAATGAATTCGGCCTTTTTTCATAAGTTTAAAAACTTAAAATAAAAGCATTGCAAATACATATATGAGGACTGTTTTCTTTTGCATATAAACCATAGTTATAGTGAGATATAGTGTGTGTTAATTGTATCATCTTTACGATAACGAAATACACTGCAGGCTCGCAAGAGTAAACACTCGGTTATATGAACAACTCGTGCGAGGAAACACATCTTGTTACAATGAGATATTTCACATAAAAAATATTTCAAGCATTTAAAAAGTAATTTCGCTTGACAAGCGTTAAAGTCGAGAGTTTCAGCAGCGTAAATACCCTAGGCTTTAATTTGTTTAGTTGACTTGCAAAACTTGACAATGCCAAGTTAATGAATATTGATGAGTTGGCAGTCAATAAAGTGTAAGTGTTTTATTGGCTATAAAAAAGATTGAATTATCTAATATATGGAAAGTTGGTAGCACTAAAGTTCTACTTTTATTGCCAAGTTAAGTTCAGCTGCCATGAAGATCGAATTCGAAAAGAAGATAATCTTTGTATATGGTAGCATTATCAGGAGCGTTAAGAAAGCGGGACTCCGCTTGTGATCAGCTTATAGCCGAGCTGATAAGCTTGGGCGCATTTAGAAAATGTGGCTTAAATGCTTGTTTCTAACGGCACTTAAAGCTTTGAAGTGCAACACGAGCAGCACTAGGAAAAAACTTGAATGTTCTAAGACGTTTTCCACTTAACCCCTTAGGAGTCGTGACTCGGCACAGATATAAATATATTTATATAGATGAAACTGGTTAGGAGACGCTTGCGGCTGCTGCTGCGAGGGATTCGGGTCAGTCTGGTCAGGCTGGAAGTGCAGTGAAAGCGGCAAGTGGGCAGATCCCAGACCAGGCCAGACCAGACCAGAGATCATAGGCTTTCACTGCAGCCAGTGGGTTAACAATACGCACTCGGAAACTTACCAGCAATTGAGTTTTTTGATTAGTTCCAGATCCGATTGCTTGGAGCGCGCAATAACCATTTCCTCCGTTAGACGCGACATTATATCAATTGTATATATCGCTTGGGCCAGCAAATAATAACAAAAGGTTGCAACGATTATTTGGCTTTAACGGCTGCAAACAGGTGTGCCCCGGGCGTATGCAGTATACGGTATATAGTATATAGTATAAAGAGCGTTTGTTTTGTTTTATATATCCCAAACTCAATATTAGACAGCGAAAGGTGAACAACAAAGGTTTACAACAAGTTAGTTGTTAGCTGTAGCTGTAGCTGCGTTTGTTGTTATTGGAATCAACAGCGTGGCGTGGGCGTGGGCGTGTGCACGTAATTCGTAATTATTTCGAGTCGCCAGCTCCTGCGTAGCGTTTTGTATCTTACAGATACACAGATACAGGTATAACACACTCCGTATACTCTGTCAGTAAACTGGAACTGCGCTGGCGTAACTCACACGGATGACTAAGCGCCGTTGTTGTGTTGTTATTATTATCGTTGTTGTTGTTGTTGTTGTTGTTGCTGCAGCGGCTGTTGCTTTTTAAAGTATTGCGCGTTTTTCAACTATTAACGTAATTCACTTTTCCAACTCGCTCTCTTTCTTTCTCCGCTTAACTTTTACTAACGAAATTAGTATTTCTATTGTAGTTTCAGCAAATTTGATATTTACACGCCTTGTTGCCAAAGCTTACTTAAAATTTTGGTTGTTTTGCAGCATTTGGATCGATTTTTCCGTTGTTGTACGAATATGCAACATACAGACTTTTTAAAAAACTATATACTTTATTGAATATGACGCGTGTTGTTGTTGTTTGCTTTACGTTTGACTTTGAATATTTGACACGACAGTAAATGGGATCTTTGTTTCATCGCATTTGTTTTGCCGTTGTTTTAACAAAGATTTTGTTGAAGTATTTCATGCACAATTTTCCTAGCCGACTTTTCACACACACACATACACAAATGCACTGGCGCGCTCGTTTACAGGTATTTGTGTGCGCTTGAGCGAGATAGCATGCGAGCGCGCTTGAACTCGGCGTTCGTGTATTTGAGAGCTAATTTTTGTGATACGTGCGCTCGCAGAGACAGCGCCGCAACGACTGGTGCTTTGGGGCTGAATGGGAGCTTTCGATGTGTTTGTTTACGAATGCCATGTGAAAGGCAATGGCTGTTGGTTGTTGGTTGTGTGCGTGCGTGGCAGTGTCAATGGCAGCCTCCTAACGTGCGCTTGCAGCCTGCGCAGCCTGCAAAGCTAAAAATATAAGACTTTAATTACAAATTACAACTGCACATTTTACACTACCTTCTTCTACATACCTACACTCTCGTAAAGCAAAAACAGAAACATACACGCGGGTTGTCCGTTGAGTACTATCGATATATCGTTGTGGAAGAAGGTTGCCATTGTTATAAATATATCGATATACATTTATAATAAGCACGTAT
Organism: Hirtodrosophila histrioides; assembly: GCA_037075165.1. Classification (NCBI taxonomy): domain Eukaryota; kingdom Metazoa; phylum Arthropoda; class Insecta; order Diptera; family Drosophilidae; genus Hirtodrosophila; species Hirtodrosophila histrioides. The sequence continues at coordinate 721,876 of JBAMCL010000287.1, forward strand.
TTCAATTGAAAGCATATTTGTTTGCATTTGTGCACGAGCTGCTCATAGGATTATTTATTATTGAATACTACTCATTAACCTACAACATTAATTTCGATTTAATGAAAATGAATTGCCAACGATACCATCGTCATGATCATCAGCGATAACTGCGAAATCGATAACATCGCCAAATACTCGATTCCAGCGGCAGTCCGAAGCTGATGACGAACGTGAAAATTGTCTAAAAATAAATTAAAATTATTAAGCGGCGCATTAATTTATCTGGGCATTACAAATAGCCAAATATACGCTATATATATACCTAAATAAACAAGCCACAGGGCAAACATACACATTTGCAGACAATTTGTAAGCAAAAATCAAACGAAAACACGTCGCGTCGTCGTCGTCGTCGTTTCGTGCTGATTTATTTATGAATTAATTTCTCTCTCGTATCTCGCGTAGCTGGCGATTTGTTGGCTTTGTTCACAATTCGCTCGCTGTCGCTGTCGCCGTCGCTCGTTTATGTGTGTGGAATTTTGCAGCATTCATTAGTATTTGTTGTGCCGTGGGACGAAGACGACGTTTCTCCAACGCCGTGTTCGAACAAAATATATACAAACGATAACCTTGGGCGTTAACTGCGACGGCGGGGGCAAACAGGGAGGGAGAATAACAATTGAGCCCCGTTGAGCGTGTGTGTTCGTTCGTTCATCAGAAGTGGAGCTGGAACGGCAACTGGAGCTGTGCAGGGCAAAGCAAACATCTGGCGAGATAAGGGCGCCAGACCATACCCAACCCGTATTTTCCATTCGCTTTAATTGTTGTTGCAAAAACGGCGCATATTGGGAGATAGAACGTACGTATGTACGTAAGTCGATTACGTCATCGTTTATGAATATCAAGTGATTTTCTTGTTTCGCTATTTCATTTCTAGTGTGCGCTGGTGTGTGTTGGCCTAAAATAGGAAAAACAGTCTCAATATGATTCATGTGGGTGAAAACACCTGGAACCTGCGGATACTCATCACAGATCTGCAGGTGGAGAAGACGCTGCGTGTGCGCGGTGATCAGCATATTGGCGGCGTCATGCTGCAGCTGGTCGATCCCGAAATGCCCAAGGATTGGTCCGATCATGCGCTCTGGTGGCCCGCTAAAAATATATGGCTAACGCGCACGCGCTCCACGCTCGACCAAGCTGGCGTCCAATCTGATTCATTTCTCTACTTTACGCCCATGCACAAAACTCTACGGGTGCAGCTGCCGGATTTGCGTTATCTGGACTATCGTGTCAACTTCTCGACCAAAACATTTGGCGCTGTGGTCAATCTATGCAAAGATTTGGATATACGCTATCCAGAGGAGCTGTCGCTGTGCAAGCCCGTCGAGCAGGAGCATTTAAAGAAGAACTTTTCCAAGCTGCCACAAAAGATGATACCCGTTGCGGAGGCCAATGGCACCGCCTATTTGCAGCCAGCGGCGGATACCAACTCGTTTGTGCCCATTACGAATGCCTATAATGGCAGCAATGGCAGCCTGGACAGATCACATGGCAATGGCAATCTGCTTTGCGCCCCAGCGTCTCCATATGCAACGACACCGCGTCGTGCGGCCACCGCGCCGGGGACGCCCATTAGCTCGCCAACGGGCACCTGGAAGCCAAACAATAGCAATAATGGTTATGCCGCCTATGATTCGGGCTCCAGCTTTGGCGATCTACAGGAGAATCTGGCTGTCTCACCGCGTTCACCCAGTCCCGATGTACGAGCGCGTCTCGTGCGTCCCAAAACGCTGGTGCAGAAGGCACGCCTTAATGTCGGCTGGCTGGACTCCTCGCTGTCCATAATGGAGCAGGGCGTGCGCGAGTATGATACACTCTGTTTGCGCTTTAAGTACTATACGTTCTTCGATCTGAATCCCAAGTACGATCAGGTGCGCATCAATCAGCTGTATGAGCAGGCCAAATGGTCAATACTCAACGAAGAGCTGGACTGCACCGAGGAGGAGACGCTTATGTTTGCCGCCCTGCAGTTTCAGGTGAATCATCAAACGGATTTGCATCCGCCGGGCATTGATTCGGGCATCGATACGTCCAGCCAAGAGAATGGGGGCGATGATGATATCGACTCGGCGCTCAACGAGCTGCAGATCACACTGGAGGGTCCCAATGCCGGCGGCGATGCGGGCAACATAACACGCATACCTGAACTATCCGACTACTTACGTTTCCTGAAGCCACAGCTGTTTACGCTCAAGGGCTACAAGCGCTACTTTTTCACCTATCGTGACCTGCATCTGCATCTGTACAAAACGCAGGAGGATTCACGCCGCGGTGCGCCCAGCATCAGCATCAATCTGCGTGGCTGTGAGGTCACACCCGATGTGCATTTAGCCCAAGGCAAGTTTGGCATACGTCTGGAGGTGCCGCCAGAGGGACGCAATGGCCCCAATAGCGAGTTCTGGGTGCGCTGCGAGAATATGGAGCAATATGCCAAATGGATGGCTGCCTGTCGCCTGGCGGCCAAGGGTCGCTCCCTGGCCGACAGCAGCTATGACAGTGAGGTGAGCAGCATACGTTCGCTGCTCCAAATGCAGAAGCCACAGGCACAGGCCGCCCCCCTCAACATCAATCCGCGCAGCGTCGATGCCAATGATTATCTATCGCCCAAAATGCTGCGCAAGCTGTCCGGCAAGGCGACGCAGCGTATTCTGGAGGCGCACGCCAATGTGCGCCAGCTGCAGCTGATGGATGCCAAGCTAAAGTACATACAGGCCTGGCAATCACTGCCGGACTTTGGTGTCACGCTCTTTATCATCAAATTCGATGGCCACAAGAAGGAGGAGCTGCTGGGCGTCGCTAACAATCGCATCATGCGCATGGATTTGAATACGGGTGATCACATCAAGACCTGGCGTTACAACACCATGAAGGCCTGGAACGTTAATTGGGGCATCAAGTGCATGATGATTCAACTGAATAATGAGAATGTCGTTTTCTCTTGCCTCTCCGCCGATTGCAAAGTGGTGCATGAGTTCATTGGCGGCTACATCTTCATGTCTATGCGCTCCAAGGAGAACAATCAGACGCTTAACGAGGAAATGTTCCACAAACTGACCGGCGGCTGGTCATAAATATATAACTTGAAAGGTTAACTAACTGTCCTCCACAGTTTTACAAGTGCCAAGCACAAAATGTCGCATGTTTTAAATTGTATCCGAATTAATTAATGGGCGCATTTACAAGAGAACTTTGCCTAATCCTTTGATTTCTGATTCCGATCATACAAATGTATCAACTGCAGTCAGCAGAGACAGGAAAAACGTATCAAGTATTGGTCAAAATTCTTTTATAAAGGCGCCCAATTTGTGTGTGTAAATGTTATGAGCAATAGAGCACCGTTTGGGCTAGCTGCTATTGTCGAAAGTTAATATCTAGACTAATATGTAATAACTGTAATAACTATAACGAAACCGATGTTGTGCCTTTAAACGAATCAATTTTGTCTATCTAATGTCTAAGGGCCATGTCCATTGTGTGTACTAAAATAATAGAAATTGTGTTAAATGTGCCTCGTTATCAGCGTAATATTTTTTTACTTAGTTGAAAATTGGTAGAATCAGCTAATCAGAATTTTTTGTACTACTTTTTTTATCAAATCAGAATGGAAAGAGTCGCCTTGCAAATACTTTGCAAACTAACCAGAAATTTTATATATTGTATATTTATTAAACAAATTAATAAGCAAATAAATTATTTTGTATGTTTTTAATGAACGTAAACAAACAATTTGTTCAAATTCCTCTGAGCTGCGCTTCTGATTAGTCATTGAGGGGCGTGCGTGTTTCAAGTCCATGTTGATGCAACAGCATTTAATATAAAGCGTGTTATTGTTATTAATAAACTTTCAATTGAATTGATAAGCAAGCTGTCGCCACAAACGACTCATTCACAGACGCAATATTTGCACAGCAGATACCATATAAGTGGATTATGCACGATTTGCATTGAATTAAATGTACATATTTTATGCTGATTGATGAGTTGTGCACGCTCATAAAAGGGAGTGCTGTCTCGGGGGCAACTTCTCACAGTCTTCTGCCACAAGGTCATGCAACGAATGCAAATCTGAAGTAGCATCAATTTAATTCCATTTAATTGAATTATTGTGTGGCTCTTTGGAGTGTAGCTACAGTTGTAATGCAATAAACGCATGTTTAAACGTTTAAATTGATGGAAAAAAGAGAAAGGGCATAAACAGAAATGAGCTCATCTTGCGCGGTCAACAAGATTTCAAATTTGCAATGCTTATCGATAGGTCGACTATTTATATTCGATCAGCTTCACGCCGCGCTGCCACACTTTCACATTAATCGACCCCGCCACTTATCGATAGCAATAAGGTATCGCAACGACGCCGCATGATTCCTGCAGAGCAGGCACGCAGCCAAACAAATTCTAATTTATGAATAAATAGTATTAATTATGGACGATGAAGAGGACCCCATTGTGGAGGAGATACCAGTGTTTCTGTCAAAGAATCTGCAGGACAGCCTATACCTCTTCCAGTACCCCACAAAAACCGAACTGCCAAACCACGACGATGCCGTTGTTGTCAACTGCTGTGTGAAACCATTTACACAGGAGGTCAAGGTGGATTTCGGGCTGAACACGGAGTCCCAGCACTACGATCGCTTCAAGGGCGAGCAGTTCGCAGTGTGTGCCGATGGCAAGAACACCTACGGTGCTGCGTTGCCCAAAGGCGCCGAGCGGCCGACATACAAGCGTGGCATAATGGATAAGCAGGCATTTATCAGCACGCGGTCGCTGACGGACATCTCGAAGTACGTGGTGGGCATCTACACGGACAAGGAGTTGCATCTGTCGCCGCTGGCGAGCATGGTGCAGCTGCGTCCCTTGCTTAGCCATTTCGACAAGGAGGATAAGCGACGCAAGGCGGAGCAAAAGGCGCAGAACGAGGATATGGATGACGAGGAGGTGGCCCAGCAGGTGACAGTGAAGTTTGCACGTGGCACGGGCGCTGCCGGCGCTGTCAAGAAGACCAAGGAGCAGCGTGGCACCTACGACAACTTTGTGCAGCGCATTGTGGACGAGCCCTGGTGCGAGACCTATTGGCATGCACGCAACACGCCCACCGCGGAACTGGAGCGCCAGAAACTGTACAGTACGAATCATCAGGCCAATCAGTCGCTGTCGCTGTCCCCCAGCGGTTATCTGTGCAAGCTGCTTCCTCACGATGAGCATGTCCAGCAGGTGAATGCGGTCAATGTGATGCCAGTGTATAACAAGGCCATGCTTAAGACAATGCCGTTGCTGGAACAGCTGCGCGTGCTACTCAGAGATGCCAAGACGCTATCCTTTGCGGATGTGCTGCACATTCTCTCTGTGCACATTGATCCGCATGTGAGCGCGGAGAAAGTGCTGGCGCTGCTGCCTCAGGTGGGCATACTGCTGCACGGCAACTGGGTGCCCAAATCCGAGGTGGTCTATCCGGAAAAGATGCTGTCACATGCCAATGGCGTCTCCGCGGAGCAAATGATACGTGCCAGAGATTATATAGTATGTATATTACCCACAATTTATGCTGTCTATTTGGTTAACTAACTCTATACTATGCTCCACAGCTTTACAGATTCTCGCGCACTCCGTGCCTATATCGCAACCAGGTGATGACCGCCACCCAACTGCCGCCCGCCGAGACTCTGGACGTGCTCAGCACTGTGGCGCGCGTGAATGCCACGAAACGCTGGGAGCTGCTGCTGCCGCCTGACAAGGAGTTTGAGCAGAAGCATGTGGAGCTGGTGCAGCGTCAGGAGCTGCATTGGCGCGCCACGGAGCAATCCTACAACGAAATGGACTGGGCCAAGGAGACGAAGCGCGTGCGCAAGCGTTCCACCCGCAAAAGTGAATCACAACAACAGCAATCGACAATGCCGCCGCCTGCGTCGCATCTTTCCACAGAGGCGTAGCAGCGACTAAAAGTTACAAATATTAAATTGAAAACAGTTTATTTTTTTATAAACATCGTTTTATTATTGGGTTTTGGTAAGTGTGACACTTTTAGGCGCGGCTGCCACTTCAAAAAAAATCAGAATGCGTTAAAAAATATTAAAAGAAAGAGCCAAATTATTTAATTTTCTATAATAAATCAAACATATATTATATATAAATATATACATATATAAATCATACTAATCCATTTTCATAAATTACATACACAATATTTAACAGATAGGATATGTCTCCATCCGACCCATCAGTCTATAGGAACGCGTTGATCTCAGCAGCTTTTGGAGCTCGACACCAAATTTAAAATGTAGGTTCCTGTATATCAAACAGATTTGTTTCTGAGATCTTCTCCTGTTTCCACACAAAACAATTTATAAGGACAATTTAAAATGTATTGCCTGTATTGGGTGTCATTCCTTATCTACTGTAAAAAGGTCAAGTCTATCGGATCGGAAAAAAAACAGGGACATATGCCAGATTATTTATAAATTTTTAAATATAAGATAAAAACAGTTTTGGTATTCGAAATCAAATTATGACAGTGGACACAAAACGGGTCGAAATTGACAAAATATTATTAAAAATTAAAGTTTTGTTAATTTGGGGATGAAAACGAGGTACCGAAAAACGGTGATTTAAATATGTTTTCTGATAGGATTGTTGATTATTCTTAAACTGTTGCGGGAGTAACAGATATTTTGAAATGCTTAACAGTACCATTTTGAGTATACCAGTATTATTTGGTTAACGTAAGCTGGTGGTATTTTTGTTCTATTCGTAAGTATAAAAAACGTTATGCTGTTGTTCTGCATACTGAACTAATTATTCAAATTTATTAAACTATCTCGCTTGCCTTCACTATAGCTTAGTATAGATCATTTTCAAACTGCCCATGTGAAACCGTTAGTTTGAGCCGTGCGGCTTAACAGCAGCACCTTGAGTGTACCAGTATTATTGGCTTTAAATGAGATTATGTATTTGCTGTTATATTTAAAGTAATGTGTTGCCATAATTATATAAATGCGTGTAGTTAATAAATTATAATATTATTAAATGAGATATAACATGCATAGAAATGCAGCAGTATTTTTAACGGATTATTATTTTTAAAGTAATTTTCACTATGTAACAACGGTCACACTGTGCGCCGTATTCGTTTATTCGTTTTGATGTCCGAAGCACGAGCAGCAGGTCCGTCGCGCATGCTATGAAAATCAAATATTGAAATAGTTGTTAACCACAGCACGTAACTCAAGTGCAACAATAAATGCAATTTAAAAATAAGCAATAATTGTGTGTTAAGTGCGCCAAGTGCAGGGCGGCCAATGCAAATCAAGTGAAGTTCAAATCAAAGCCAACTGCGACTGCGGCGGCGTCACTTTGCGTCGTGTTTTGTTCTTTCGTTCGCTTTTTTTTTGATATTCAAAGTCGCTTTTCTGTTCTCCATCTCGCTCACCCTCTCCGTGTGTGTCTGGTCTGTCTCAGTTGGTCGCGAGTGCGTTTGCGTGGCGCGATGTTAAGTCCATAAAGTGCCGCAAAGTTTGTTTTCCATAATATTGTTTTACTCTTTAAAACAATACAATGTCGGAGGCCGAGCAGAAGACCTTGTCGCCCAAACGCAGCGAGCCTGCAATGGAGCAGCAACAAGAGCAGCAGCTGCTGCTGCATCAAACAACACAATCGCTGCTCATGGCCAGCTCCATGCTATGTGCGCCGACCCCACTCCAGCACCCGCACCCGCACCCGCTCCAACACCCGCACCCGCACCAGCACCAGCATCCACAACCGACACAAATCAAATTCAATGTTGAGGATTTGCTGCACGAGAACAACGTGCTGCACGCCAAGATCAAGGAGCTGAGCATCGAGCGCGATCGCCTGCTCTGCGAGGTGTCCAATTTGCGCCTGGAGCTGGACATGTTCGAGCTGAAGCGCTTGCCACTCGAACTGGATGATGGGTGAGTCTATATTGTTGTTCAATTGAATTCCGTTCAATCCGTTCAGTGGTTCAACTTTTAACTGAACGAACTAGAATTGAACATTGAAGCTCAGTAGTTAAATTTCCGCGGAACTAGAAATCAACGAAGGAATAAGTTCAAAAGTTCAAAAGTTCTTGCCGAACGAACTAATTCATTTTTGTTATGTTTCTTCAAGTTTATTTGAGTCTGTCTCTTTCTCATTCTTATTCTCATTCTTCTTTTGTCAATAGGAACTAATATTTGTTATATTCTTATTTAAATTATAAATTATAAGTATAAATATCAGTAAGAATCAGTCTAGTTCGATCGAGCTGATCCTGAACGATACGCTACAACTCTAGCGTGTGACATAAACTACTTAATTTACTTGGTTGGAGAGGGGGGGTTTTGGGGCGGTAGGGGCGCTAGGGGGGTACTGAGTCATTGCTGCGTCATGTCCTCACAACCCAGCTGTCAAATTGGCCGCAGGGCTAAAAATTGAGTGTGGTTTTAGGTCTGGTTTTTGCAACCCCATTTAGCCGCAATGTGCATTTCTGCTTGCTACCTGTGTCTGCGTGTGCGTCACAGTCATGGCCAAAATATGGTTCCAGCTCTCGATCTTTATTTTATTTTGGCAACTCTGACTCAGCTACCGTTTTGCTTTGGTTATGTTTTTGCCTCACCTTATTCGCTTATCGATCGCCATCGCATTTGTTTGCTTTACTCTTCGGGTTCTGCCACAAACAAGTGTGTGTGTGTGTGTTTGTGTGTGTGTGTGTGTTATCAGAACCTTGCTGATAAGGTTGTCAGTCGATAATGCTCAAATATAATTCAAGCTAGGAATTCAACTGCGGAAATTCAATGGCAAGTTTGGGGCAACTGTCGTCTAGAGATGGGCGCGGGCCCTGACCTAAAAAGCACGATAAGAGCCTTAAAAAGTATGATAATAACGTTATTATCTTTAATTTAAGCACAGACACTAAAAGCCCTACCGAGTTATATGACCATGGAGAACAGATCGCTGTTAAAATATTCACTTAATTCAAGGCACACAGATAAAATTACAAAGTAAAATATAGTAGAAACAACTTAAAATAGAGATAAATGTGGGACGGATATACTCTCAGTTCCGAAAATATCCTTAAGGACGGACGGGAGAAATACTGATTAGCTTAAAAAGTATCACAAAAATTAAATGTTTCCTATGAGTAAAATCAGATTTCAACTATGAGTAAAATCAGATTAAAAAGGAGAAAGAAAGATATTTCTATCTGTAGTCTTAAGCGTCCTCTTTATTCGGCGTATACTTTCGACTGCCTCTACTGATACTGTATCAGTATCGATACTCTTTAAAGCTTTACAATCGATAACATAGACATTTCTGATACTTATCGAGTACCTTTCAAAAAAAACATATGTTTCCTATGTGTAAAATCAGTTCAAAAAGTAGGAAGAACTTTCTATCTGCAGTCTTATATTCGGCTTAAACTTTCGACTGCCTCTTAAAGATCAGTATCGATACTCTTTAAAGTCTTACAATCGATAACATAGATATTTCTGATACTTATCGAGTACCTTTGAAAAACTTATTAAATACTTTTATAATATTTGGCAGAAAGATTGTCACGCTTAAATACTTTATGATATTTGTCGGTTACATTGAAATACTTATAAATAATAATATAACTTCTGTTGATTGTATACTTATAATGCACCTGCTGATATCTTGTACTCCCACATATCAGTTATCGTTTATCGGTTATGAATCTCTTTAAATTTCAACTGTTCCACGTCCATCTCTAGCTTAAGACAAATTAAAGTCCGAGATTACAGCGCTTTAAATGCAAAACAAACAGTCAAAATAACCAAAAGATAATTTGACAACGACACAGCGACACATATCGACATTGAGATACAGATACAGATACAGATACAAGATACAGATACAAATACAGCTAGATATACGCAAATACAGATAGAAAATTAACGTTAATTGGTATGTTTTGGGTTTGTTTTGCCTTGTGGTCATGCCCAGAGTTGAACCCATTTACGCAAATAAACGCAAGTGTTCAGTTAGCTCTAACTGTTATTTTCTGTTTTTTGGTTATTTGGTTTTCTGGTCGAAACCCGCTTAACCTCCGGTAGATCATCGGTAAAAAGATTCTTTGGCGTTGTTTTACTTGAACAATTTTGCGTTGTTCACCTTCGCAAAAGCATTAAATTAAACAAAACTGAGGGAGAAACAAAACAAAATAAACAATACAACACGAAAAACTCTCAAGATGAAAACGTTGAAAATGCGCGGGCAGCTCGCAAGAAGTTATTATACTCTGTTTACTGAAATTGGAAGAGAGAGAGAGTATATTGGTTGTGTGCAGTGCTAAAACTAGAACAATCAAACTTGGCATGCAGCTCGCTATAACATTTTTATAGCTGGAGTCACCAAATTTCAAAGATACCAAACTGGAGTGTAAACAGAGTATGCCGCAGTCGGGAGCTTTCCAAAGTTTCTACTGGTTTTTTGTGTGGCTATTATTGTCACTGTGGTTGTTGTTTTTTGGCCAGCCAACACAAAACACAATGTCGTTGGCTTTTCGCCCAGTCCCGCTGTCAGTTCAACAACTCATTAGCCAAGTTATCATCATCTAATAAAGCTAAAACCAACAACAACAACAGCAACAACAACTCCAGTCAACTACGGATGGAAATGGCTGTAAAACAAAAACAAAGCCGAAAGAAACATTTGCCCATTTTAAAATGTCCGCTGAGTGCGATAATTAAGCGAGTTGGAGAGTCTATTAATTTCATACGCCCCTTTTAAACTGCTCAGTGTGACAGAGACACGCAGCGACAGACAGACAGAGAGAGAGAGAGAGAGAGAGAGAGCGGGAGATTTCTAGAAAATAAAGGGATGAGCAACGGTTTTGAACAAGCTACTTAGTGTTAAATAGTTGAAACTTTGACCTGAAGGGTCCCATAACTTTGTCAACTAAAATGCACAGAGATTCAAGCATTAATAATATAAATATTTATATTATAGATCGTTCTACATTATAATATTAATAGATCGTTCTTCTTTGGTTTTCTAAACAGTTATTTAATTAATCATATTTAGAAAGTTCTTGATATAATTATGCGTAAGTAAAGTAGAAAGTAGAATTCATCATTTTGAAATGAGCATTTACATTTGCTTAAATGTTAGTTAACATAGTTACCTATTTACATAGGCTGTCCAATAACATAACAGATCACTTTCTGTACAATAACATTCTTTGCTTTTATAGAAAGTTATTTGATTATACAGTTAATAAGTTCTTGATATTGTTATGAATAAACAAAGTAGAAAGTAGGATTGATACTATTGAAATATATCTAATGAGCATTTATATTTGCTTACATGTTAGTTAACATAGTTACCTACTTACTAGGCTGCCCATAACATAACAGATCATTCTCTGTATAATAACATTCTTTGCTTTTACAGCTAGCAAGCTCTTGATATTATTACAAATAAATAAAGTAGAAAGTAGGATTGATACATACTGCAAATACATCTAATGAGCATTTACATTTGCTTAAATGTTAGTTAACATAGTTACCTATTTACATAGACTGCCCATAACATAACAGATCATTTTCTGTACAATAACAGTCTTTGCTTTTGTAGACAGCTATTAAATTATACAGTTAATAGTTTCTTGATATTATTATGAATAAATAAAGTAGAAAGTAGGATTGATAATATTGCAATACATCTAATGAGCATTTACATTTGCTTACATGTTAGTTAACATAGTTACCTACTTACATAGGCTGCCCATAACATAACAGATCACTTTCTGTACAATAACATTCTTTGCTTTTATAGAAAGTTATTCTTAATATTCTTATGAATAAATAAAGTAGAAAGTAGGATTGATAATACTGCAAATACATCTAATGAGCATTTACATTTGCTTAAATGTTAGTTAACATAGTTACCTATTTACATAGGCTGCTCAATAACATAACAGATCACTTTCTGTAAAATAACTTTAACCCTAGTAGAATAAAAGTGTATTTAGTGTTCGGCACAGAGCAGCGTGTTCCCTCGATCTGTTGGAAAGTTTAGTGGTTACTTTATTCCATTCATTTGCATGCAACATTTGTTGCTGGCTGGCTTCTAATTTCAAAACATGCGTGCAGCAAATGTTTTTTTTTTTGTTGTTGTTGTTTTTAATTAAAACTTATGCTAAATGGACATGCACTGTGTGCTTTATAGAGGGGAGGGCGAGAGGCACGCAGTGGCAGTGCTGATCTAAGCGAGACAAGCCAGAGTTGGCCTCCCTCCAACTCTTCGACTAGACAACAAAACTACAAACATATATTTATTTATTACGCATGCAATAACAAACAAAATAAAAGTATAAAAATTAGGAGCAACTTTTCACATGAACCGCCAAAGTTTTCAATTGAAAAATGAGATCATCAAGCGGCAAAGAATAATAATTAAAATCACTTGGCATATCATATTTGAAATGTTGAAATGTTTAATAAACAATGCCAAAATGGTGTCTGCTGGCGGCGCTGTCGTATGCGAATTTCACTTGAATAAACCCCCAAGCTTAGGTCTTAAGTCTTTACGGATTAGTTTGGACTACGACGTACTATATGAAAAACGCACAATGTAATCAATTTGGGTTGACATTCTGCATATTGTGGCTAAAGCACACAGACTGACGATGATTGATGGCCATGTAAATTGAACTGTAACTGGGAATGTGGCTCGTTATCGTTGTTGCTACTTCTGCTGTTGCTGTTATTGTTGTCTTTGGCCAACTTCCGACTCGTGCAACATTTGATTGTCAATTCATGGATGTGCCTTTGACTTGACAGTTGAACAAGCCTCAGCTCTGGGCAGCAACTGGGCCGCTCTCAATCTCAACATGGCCATAACCACGGCCTTTTAACTACATTCACGATCTTCCGTTCCGGCCGTTCTGGCCGTTCTGGTCGCGCCTGCGCAATGCGTGACCCAAAATGGCAAAAGTCTATGCTAGTTTCTTTTTTGGAGAGGGGGCAAGTAGTATAAAAAAACAAATAAACTGTGGGATTTGATTTCATTATGGAGCAGTGAAGACCAAACCAGCTACTTGAACTGCGCACACTTACTTAGACTTATGGGCAAAATTTACAGCGACTGACAAGTATAGAGCAGGCCTAGATGCTGGCGAGCTTGAATCGAATAGAGAAAACTCAAATAAGGCCTGAGTTTTTTTAACACATTGATCTAGTAGAGAGAAGTGGCAGATAGGTTTGGGAGGTTGATATATTGCTTTTTGTATTCTTATCTTTAAGAGCTTATTAATTAGTTGTCAGGGCGTCTCAATTGACACTTGATTAGAAATGTTCTAGCCTGTGCTGGTAAGACAATTGAAGATTAAAGTAAATACAGAGATATTCTTATCACAATAACTACAGATCTAGCGATGGGCAGTTCTTATCGAAGGACTCTAACATAACAGACCATTTTGAGCATAAAGGATCAAGACAAACTTTAACATTCACTTACATGTTAGTTAACATAGTTCCTTGTTGGTACAGGGAATCTATAACAGAACAGACCATTTTGAGCATATAAGCTCTGTTCTGTTCTGTTTAAAGGAACATTAACATTCACTTACATGTTAGTTAACATAGTTCTTTGTTTGTAAAGGGAATCTAAAACATAACAGACCATTTTGAGCATAACAGTTCTTCGTTGCCAGCCACCCAATAACATAACAGACAATTTTGACTATAAAAGCTCAAGTTCTGTTTAAATGAACATTAACAATGTTAATTAACATAGTTCTTTGTTTGCACAGCCACCCTATAACATAACAGATCCGCTTGAGAAAAAAAGCTCAAGTAAGTTCTGTTCAAATGAACTTTAACATTCACTTACACTTTAGTTAACATAGTTCTTTATTGGTACAGAGAATCTATAACATAACAGACCATTTTGAGCATAAAAGCTCTTTTCTGTTCTGTTTAAAGGAACATTAACATTCACTTACATGTTAGTTTTCTTTGTATTCTTTGTTTGCACAGCCACCCTATAGCATATCAGACCATTTTGAGTATAAGTTCTGTTCAAATGAAGTTTAACATTCACTGTTAGTTAACATAGTTCTTTGTTTGCACAGCCACCCTATAACATAACAGATCAGCTTGAGTAAAGCAGCTCAAATTAGTTTGTCTCAAATGAGCGAGGCATTAACATTTAATTACATGTTATTTATTTATTATTTATGTTTCCTGCTTTAAAACAGCTTTAAGCTGATTAAAAAGCAGTCTTAGCTCTTTATAATTATTCAGTTTAACTTGATTTACGACATAGTTTGTGAAGATGTTAGACAAATATTGCCTTAGTATAAAAAGTGTAAGTAAAAAGTGTAAGGACAAGCTAAGTTCTGAATCATCCTCTTATGGCATTATGTTAATTTACTGCTACGAGTATACTTATCTGAAGATAAGATAAAACAATTTATCTCTGCACTGCTGAGTCAAGTTTGTTCAACTAGCAACATCACTAATGCCATAATGCTCGAGATCTCAAGATGTGCCCCTTCCACACAGTATCTTAGCTCGACTATGTTGGGAGGAATGTAGGAAATGCTTAAGAGTTTGCGGCTGTCATGTGACAGGCACTTCCGTTCCAGGGCTTTTGCAATGCCTTCAATTCCATTCTCACTTCCATGGCTGGAACATGCCGCATTTACATAGTATTTTTTTTATATTTGTTTTGGGGTCATCTGTTTTGCCAAAGCCGTCAATCAATTAACGGCCCACCATAAAAATCGAGCAAAAATATGTTTCCAAACAGCAATTAATAAGATGCATTGGCTCTTTTCAGCATACATAAGTTGAATATACATTCTTGTATAATTATAAAAACATTAGAAAATATAGCGCCAGAACGTGTAAAATGATTGTAACGTTTTGTACATTGACCCAATTTCTGTACCTTCCCCTCAGTGCGTTATATGGTTTTTTTTGGCTGTTTTGAGTGCGTACTTCCTTCTGCTGACCCCACCAAACACTTTACCCCCGCCCAACACTCGACAGCACGCCCCAATTGCTGCTGGTGCCAAGAAAATGCGTTGTTGCTTAATTTTCAAACACAGACAGACAGACAGACAGACACACACACACTAGTGATGTATGTCTTCAATGAAAACTGACGTTTATCATCGGAAAAACATCGCTGTCTTCATGTTCCGCAAGAAAATATGAACATTTAATTCCAAAACAAAAGATTTGCCTGCTATTAAAATCGCTAATGTAAACAAATAATATTTAAATTCATATAAACAATACACTAATTTACCTCACACAGAACAATACTTTGACTGAAATTATACAAAAAGAATTTACATTGGATTTTGTCTAGATGGGACTAATTGGAAATATAAATAAAATATTGAAAAAAGTCCTGGTTCCAAGTAAACTCTATGCAATCCTACAAATCCTTTGTGCTCTCTGTGATTGTTGTACAATAAAAGTAATGAATTCTTAGTATAACCAGTTAAATAAATATGGAAATTTATTAAAAGAAAATAATAATAATAGTTCTTGAGAAATTCCACCCTGCTAAAGTAAGTTTTACTTTTATTTTTCTAATATTTATTTATGTTTCTATTTATTTATTTAACTATTGTTACTAGACATATCAGAATCAGGCTTCAGATCTTGCTTGTATTTATTTTTCTATTCATTCTTTATTATTTTTACCAGACATATCCGGATTTCCTCTTCTTAACAGAGTAGATTTCTTTATTTAAATCATCATTTATATTAATTTATACTAATTGGCACTTGGACGCTGTTTTAACAAACTATGATTAAACAATTAATAATAATTAATGATATCTGAAAAACTAAATAAATAATATATACTATAAACTTATATACGTCAAATCTAAAAAGACTAGAATGTATAATTATGTTATACAATTTGTAGATGTAGATTTAAACTCGAAGAAGCATTGAAACTTCACTTCAGCACCCATCGATTAATCGATATATCGATGTTTTCTATTTACATCACTAGCACACACACACACACATACTCACTCACACACACACATGGGACACCCCTCGCCTGTGCGAACACTTTTATTGGTCTTTAGAGTGCAGCGACATCGGGGCGCAGCTTCTCCCCCCCGCATATTCAAATTTAATTTTTTGAGAAATTAAAAGCACGTAAATTCAACAGCTGTGCAAGTGTGTGTGTGTGTGTGTGTTGTGCGTGTGTGTAGGCGCATCAAAAATAAATGCTTTGCGATTTATATTTTTAGGTTTTCTTGTCTGTTTCAATATTTGGGCTTTGTGTCATATGCGAACAACAACTTTTGCCTTGCCACTGCCGCCGTGCCGTCTCGCCCCGCTGCTGCTCATCACTCATAGCACGAGGCACTTGGGGCTTGACCTTAGCTCTCTGCCGCTGGTGATGCTGCTGCTGGTGCTGCCACAAAGCCTCAACTTGTTGTTGCTGCCGCTGTCCACTCGCCAACGTCAATGCACGCAGCCAGCGGCGTTGACATCGTCAACGTTGGCTTACCCGCCTCGCCCCGCACCCGCCTCGCACCCCGCTCCAACGCCAAAATGCGCGCAGTCGCCAAGTGATTGGTGACCAGCTCCAAAATCGCGTCGTCGCAACGGCGCCGCTGAGCGCATTCAATAAACGCCCACAATAAATACAAAAACGAATATGAATATATATATATACACGAATATATATGTATTTGTATTTGTATTTAATGCTGTTTATGTTTACTTCATTCATTGATCAGCGCGGAAATTTGTATTTATAAAAAGCGCAAAGCAAACATGCAAATTGAAAGTGAATTCAGATTTGAGTCTTAGCCAAGCGCCAAGTGCTAACCGCCAAGAGCCAAGAGCCAAGTCGGTCAACGCGCAAACCGATTCAGCCAAGTCAAACTAACCTAACCGAGCAGCAAACCGACCAGAAGATAGCCATTTATGTGGCCCATTAATCGATTGTCAGCAGCGTCGTCATAAGTATGTAGTGTTATAGCCAGCCCGTTTGCCCGTTTGCCAGTTGGTTCGTCGGTCTCGCTGCCCAGCGCTGACAACCAGTTGTTGCATACCCTAATAACCAAATGGGGTATATTGAATATCACTAGGCTTGAGCTAGGCCAGCGTTTCCCAAAGAAAAAGACGCGACTCGATACCAGGTCTGCGAACAGAATTGTAAAAACGGGAAACATTTCCTTAAATAGTATATTTGTACACCAGCTAAACCAAAGACTACAATACTACAAGATGGATAACGCAGTAAAAGATAATGGCATAAGGGCAGCTTCCATTCCGCGGCCGAAAATAGTTTGGGAAACTAGCTGAGCTAGACCGATGGGAAGCAACTGCAGCCATTATAGTCCCTGGAATATATGAATATTAATTGATTTCAAAACACTTTCACAATTTCACAATAATTTACTTACCATTGCCTCAATTCGAAATTTGTTTATCGGAATTCAGAACAGCCAATAATTTCGATATCCATTTAAGTTAGACCTTCCGAATGGGCAATTGCATTGAACTGCATTGAACTACTACTAATTCTTGAGAATCGCAGAGAAGGGCGATCAAATGTAGACATCTAAACTCACCAAATCGAAATTTCATTGTGTTTCCTTCATAAAATATGTGTACAGGCTGAAAAAAATAGAAAAAACTCTATTGTTAAACTTCGTTCACCTAATTATTAACTTTTAAGCGTACCTTTAGTACTACTTAGATTTATTTATAAGTAGTTGGAGGATAAGCATTCAAAATGACATCCTTTAATTGCTTCTTCAGCTTTACCATCAATGCTTGAGAATCGCAGAGAAGGGCGATCAAGCTCTCCAAATAGAAATTTCATTATTTTTCCTTCATATTTTGTACAGGCTGAAAAAAAGTAGTAGAAACTCTATTGTTAAACTTTTAGGAGTACCCTTAGTACTACTAATTGAATACCTAGAATCTAAACTGTAGATTTATTTAAAGTTGGAGGATAAGCATACAAAATGACATCCTTCCTTTGCTGCTTCAGCTCTACTTATAATTGAAATTCCCTAAACTAGATGACATCCTTCAATTGCTGCCTTAGCTCTACTCATAATTGAAATTCCCTAAACAAATTAGCGTTAAATATATATTTGATATATGTGATCGATTCGAAATGAATTCAACAATATTTGAAATATTTATAGTTGCCCTTGGCTATTTGCATATTTCCATAGTATTTATGGCACATTATACTATATGGATGAGTCAAGTATTTTTCAATATAAATCAACGATTTCTTATCTTTATTTATTTGTAGGCAAGCTAGTCTAGTTTATTTTTACCACGGAATTTTGAAATCCAATCCCCCCCGTGCGATATTAAGTGCATTCGAACTTCGTGAGCTCTCTCTCTCTGTTTCTCTCTCAAGAGTTGCTTTGATTTCTTGTTACTGTTTGTTGTTATTATTATTGTTGTTGCAGTTGCAGTTGCAAATGTTGTTTCTACTTAGTTGCTCGTATTATGACTCTCTTTGGTGCAGTCGACTGTTTAGAGAGTTGCTTTGCCTGCAGCCGGACTTGTGATTATATTACAGACCTCTGGACTTCGGTTTGTGGCTAGAAATCATCAACATCATAATTATTAACATCAACATCAACATCATTATCAACATTGAGTTCATCGCATTGCCGTGGGAAGGCAAACAAACTCTCGTATCATTTCAATCAGCAGTTTCACCCACACCCCAGTAAAGTATATATCCATATTTATCTCCATGGCATAAGAGCTAATCCTGCGTTGCGGACGTTACATTATATTTTCGAGCATTTGGTGAAGCGTTCCAAATGAAATATTTAAACAGTGATAAATTGAGATAGAGAAAGTACTTTGAACTGCGATTACAAAATATTTATTAACCTCTTTCCTTAATAAATAGTATTGAGCGTAAAGTGGCGTTGCGGACGTGACATAAGACGGAACTCGTTGCGGAGTTTCTGCAAAAGAAAATCACTTAATATAAAAACTAACCAGGTATACTTGAGGATGTATAAACTGACTCTACAAAATGCAAGTTTAATCTTTCTAAAATTGAGGAATCTTTATTTGTTGAGACGTTGCGGATGTTACAATTTCTATAAGAATCATAATCAACCTGTTTAAAGTTAATAAAGATATAACTATCCTTGTAAAAACTCACCAAATTAAGGATGAAAGATAGGAGAATCTTAGTTTTGGTTTGGGAACACGCATATTCGGATAAATGGAAGGATTATAGGTTTGTGAAGATGTATTGCTGCTATTTTCGTAATAAGGATCACTGGAATACCATGTCCTGTTCATATTTCATGGAGTACTCTTCAATTAACTTGAAAAATGAGTTGAGAGCTATTAGTTTGGTCTAGACCGTGTGTTTACTTATACCATTAGTCTTATATAGTTGTTGCATGCCTCATTCATTGGCACTTTCATGAAAATTAAGTTACAGTTAATTGCGTGGCAACGTCAGCAACACCCCCAAGCAACATACCTGTACACACGCTGCCGTCTCTCCCCCGCTCAGCTGTCTCTGTGCATTTTAATTACGCCACCCAATTAACACGCCTCCACCTCCACCTCCC
Source organism: Hirtodrosophila histrioides (assembly GCA_037075165.1). NCBI lineage: Eukaryota > Metazoa > Arthropoda > Insecta > Diptera > Drosophilidae > Hirtodrosophila > Hirtodrosophila histrioides. The sequence continues at coordinate 741,497 of JBAMCL010000287.1, forward strand.
CTCAGCTGCTGCCAGCTACCTGGCTGCCACTTGAGGTGACAAATTGGAGCGCAAGCTTTATTCCCAAATGTTTTTGAATAGCTTTAAAGTCGGAATTCGTGTTTGTCATATTAACAACATGCAGCATAGACTCTCGATGTGCCGCAGTCTCAATAACTAAGCCAACGAGCGCCCCCACACACGCCTCTCTATATGTAAATATATATATGTACCCATATACTATATATACTTGTATACTGGTACATCAAGGCAACGCAGATTTTCCTTGTGGCCGCCGCGTCGCACAACGCTCTAAAAATAGAGTTTAACAAACTGTAAAAGTATTCAACCACATACAAAGAGACGGCAGCAGCAGCAGCAGCAGCAGCGCACCCAAAAACACTCACAATACACTCACACTTATTCACATTGGGGATGACGCGTTGATGCAACGAAAACAGCCTCCGATTGTGTATGAGTGTGTGTGTGTGTGTGTGTAATCCGTGTGTGTGTGCTTTGTTGTTGTGCCCATTTTACATCTCTCATTCTCTCAGCACGCAAAATCTCAGCACACTTTTCCACTATGCCTAACGAAACGTCATCGTCCTGTGTCATATTCCTGTTCATAGTCCCTCCCCCTGAAGCTCCAGCTGAGTGACTGCCAGGCTCACTGCAGGGCAACACTGTCTGCAGAGCGGTGAGGTGTGGTGTGGTGTGCGGGGGCGTTTACATGCATCTTTCCCAGTGGCACAACGCTCGCCAGTATGGCACTTCTGCATACTGCATTTCTCTTTGTATTTGTGCATCTTCTGGCGCTTTACACTGCTAAGAGAGCATAAACGCTTTCAGATTGCGTTTGTATGCCATTATAGTCCTAGAATAAAGCCGAGCAGCTCTAAATCTGACTATAAACACTGCAGCTTATGAGGGTATCAAAGCTGGAACGATGTTTGCTTCAACCTATTCACATATTATAAATCTTTCTAAACCAATTACGTTTCAACCTTTAGAGCATATATATTTCATGAAACTGAAGAATCTTTGGCAATGAAATGTAGTATTTTGTATACTCTAAGTAAAATGTCAGTTATGTTTATTTATTAGAGTAATATATTTAGTTCTGTTACCATGGTTAAAACTTCAAAATGTTCTGTTGTGTTTTCCATTCAATTTCATCCTGCGCAGATCCTGAAAGTAAATAAGAATAACACTAAAAATTCTTGAAAAGAATGTGATAATACATATATTTTCTAGAATTGGATCTAACCATTATAGTATATCATTCCTACCATTGAAATACTACAGTCAACATGCTCTAGAATGAAATATCCATCCTTAATAGTATATATTTCCTAACATTATATATCATTTCTACCATTGCATCCTACAGTTAATATGCTCTAGAATGAAATACATCCTTAATAGTACATCATTCCTACCTTTATATCCTTCAGTTAAATTAATTTTACTAGAGCATTTAATATTCCTTAAGCGTTCTCCCTGGGGTTGTATAATGTGTCAAAGACCGTGTTTTCAGGCACCTCCTCCACCCCAGCCCCAAGCCTCAGCCCCTGCATGTTCTCCAGCATGTTCTGCATCATGAAGTGCACTTCGTACCATAACATTCTTCTCCGCTCTTCAGCGCTTCGCTCCCCCCTTTTTCCCTGCTGGTGTGCTCTTTAGCGTTTGCTGACTTTTACACCGAGTTGACAAAGAGTCGCAGCATGGCCAGGGATTTACATGGCTGGCAGCTGCTCCATTTTCACAATTTTTGCAACTGACTGACAGGTCTGCCCCTCGTGCCGCCTCGCTGCCTACCCCTAGGCCCTTAGGTATTGAAACCCACAGATTGCAACAGTTTTGATTATTTATTTTACATAATTAGCTGCCACGAACAGTGCAACATTTGTAGTTACATTTTGTTAGCTGTTTTTGTTTTTTTTTGTTGCAACTACTTGCACTCATCTTAACTCAAGCCAGCTCATCTCAGATAGCACTCGGCCAGCTAATAACTTGTCATCTATCTGCGATGTTCTGACAGCCACAACAGAGCGCCAAATGGAAAAATTCTTTTTGTTTGTAATCCACAATTTCTGATCAGGCATTTGGCCGTGGTGTAATAATAAGAGGTGCTGTTGCCAAGTAAAGCCAGTTACCAGTTGATGAGCAGAGAGGGTCGAATTGTAATCTAATAGGATTTTGTGAGTTTCACAACTAAAGAGAACTGGAAACTCAGGAACTTTAAGTATAATTGTGACTGTTACTTTGAAATATAAATTACTGTTACTAAACTGTATGTAACATCTCTGTGTTTCTTGAGTATCTGATGTATTTGAACACTTTAATCTTTTCTGACAAGACATCAAACACAATCTTTTCAAACATCTTTCTTTTCATAGAATTATTTTTCTTAAAACAGTCCATATTCATTTAGTTGAGTCTGTGATGTTAATCATATGTTATCGATAGTATATGTCATGGTAATCATATGTTATCGATATATTATCTGTGATGTTAATCATATGATAATACCAATATTGACAGCTGGTAATATCTGTGATTTTAATCACATGTTAATGTTAATAACAATATTAACAGCTGCTAATAGCTGTGATGTTAATGGTATGTTAATGTTAATATCAATATTAACAGCTGCTAATAACTGTGATGTTAATGGTATGTTAATGTTAATATCAATATTAACAGCTGCTAATATCTGTGATGTTAATGTTAATATCAATATTAACAGCTGCTAATATCTGTGATTTTAATCATATGTTAATGTTAATATCAATATTAACAGCTGCACATATCTGTGATGTTAATGGTATGTTAATGTTAATATAAATATTAACAGCTGCTAATATCGGAACTGTAACTGTTATTATCAGTTCTGTGACTGTTATCGGGATTGTGACTGTTAATCTGTGACCTGTGACTGTTAATCGTGTTATTCAGTCACAGTGTCGACAATATAGCTCATGTATGCTCATGTATGTCTACATATTATGATTTTTAATCACGACAGAGTTTTGTAATCTTTAAAAGTCAATTGGTAACTCAAAAGCACCTCATATTATTACATTATTACATTTGCCTGCTTGAAGTTGGTCTCCCAATGGCTGTTCCGTCTGTCTGTCCGTCTGTCTGTCTGTTTATCTGGTTGTCTTTATGACTGCAGCTCCATTTCCATTTTCATTTCGAGTTCATTTCAAAGATTATTCTGTGGGATGCGCTGGGTTTTTCATTTTAGTGTTTGTCTGCTGCGCTTTTGTTTACACTTTAGCGTTCTGTGAGTTTGTTTTTCCTTCCTCAGTTTGCAGTTTGTTTGCTTGCCTCGATTTCCCGAGGGGGGGCTACATTTTTATCTAGTTCAAAGTTAGTTGCAAGATGCATTTTTGATGCGCACTTCGCTGCGTTGTCGTGCGGCTAATGCGTTTGACCCATTTCAATGGGGTTTGAAGGGGGGGCATGCACCCAGAGCATGTGGCTCCCACACCCGCATAGCCCCCCGCAATCCCCGCACACTTGCTGCAACTTGTTCACTTCAAAAATTAATGCATGAGAAGCGCATTCAAAGTTTGAACTTCTTTTTTAGCTTGATTTTCACACAATCAAATGCACAAAGAAACAGGCAGAGGCAGCCAAGCGAGAGGGGTATGCTTTTAGGGTGCGGAGGGGTAGTTCTGCAGTTGCCAATTACTCGAGGCTCACTTGTTGTTGTTGCTGGTGATTATTAAATACTTATTGCCGCTTGTATTTGAAAAGCGCGCACAAGAATTGAAGTCGAATGTTGTGGAAGTCTCACTCGGTGGGGTAACCTCGCCAAGAGGTTGTTGTTGTTGTTGTTGTTGTGCTTGTGGGTGCATTGCATGCAACGGGGCCATAGAAAGTGCAGACAGACTGCCCCTTACCCTACCCCCTGCCCGATCAAAGTGCAGCTCCCAATTGCAGACACTCGAGCACGCACAGAGCCCAGGGAAAGGAGTTTTCAATTCGTCACATTTCTGGGCTTACACTTCTTCTTCTTCTTCTTCCACTTGGTCTTTAATCATGGGTCTCGGATAGAGAAGAAAACAAGAGCTCTATGCCCTGGGAATTGCGTGCATAATGATTGATGATTGAATGATAATGATGTCAACTGGGAATTAGCTGAGAATTCGCTGTAAACAAATAAAAGTCCTATTAAGAATTGCCTAGAAATGTGGTAGAGTTCTTATGCTAAGGTAAAGAACATTTTCAGAACTTTTAAATCTTAGTTATATAGCAGAAACTTTAAGGAATCACTCAGAAATGATCTTAAAATTAGCTATATTTGTTGAGTTTGTGATGGAAAGTGAAGTTTATAAGTTCGATTATGATAAAATCATATTTATGATTAAAAATTCTATGTATATACTTAGGCAGAAAAGGGTAGGAAGTCTGAACTCCTTATTGTAATTAATATTAGGATTACACATAATTACTTTACTGTAAATAAATGAAATAAATGAAATATATATGAGTTCTATTTTAGAATAGTTAATTAGCTATATTTAGTTTGCCTTTTAACTATAGAACGTTTTTGTATGTTATTAAAAATTATAATTTATTATAATATTCTCAGTAAGATTCCTTTTATTTATATACCCAATCTATTCTAGTTTATTCTAGTTTTTTATTATTAAAATTAATAGCCAATTAAGGAGTAGATTTTGGGCTAAAGGATGTCCTGTTTAATAAGTCTTTATTGCAAGAACTTATGTAGAGCTTAGATCTTATATGGGCAGTAGTTATTCTACTCAAATCAATCTATAATTTTAAAGATCATAGTCGATATTTAAACAGCATAAACAAATTCATATTATGAGCACTTTTGGATTATTTATCCTGAATAATATAAACTTTTTGTATATTTTTTGATAAATTCGCTGTAATTATGGAAATTTACACAGTTTTATTTATGGCAATTCCTTAACTACTTTTAGTATTTAAAGTTTTCTAGAAGAAGCTCTCTTTCTGCTGTTTTCGCTCAGTGTACTCTCGTATGCTTGCGTCTGGCAATGCCTGCAAAACATGCTCTCTCTCTCTCCCTCTCTCTGTCGCTCTCACTTCACCCCAATCGCAAATTTGGCAAATAAGGGTGGGCAATAAATTGCCCTGAAGTCGTGTTCCTTTTGTTCGCAGCAGCAGCATCTTAAGGACACTGGCACTCCGTGGCTGTTATCCTTAGGCAGGCTGAAAGCATTCCAGATTCGCTTTGCCCACGTTTAGGGCATTACGACGTGCGACGGCATTCAGAACCACCCTTAAGTACGCACACAGAGAGCGCTCTCTCTCTCTCTTGAGCGCTCTCTCCTCTCTCTCTCCTGCTGCCGAGTGTGTTGTGCTCCCCCCTTGGTCGCCAAACAACAACAATGGCCAGCAATTACTCTCAGCTGCTCTCGGCAATTGTTGTTAATGGACTCATTTTCAATTAAATGGCTATTTAGACGACAATTGGCGTATTTGCATAGCATTTGTAATTGCCATTGCTGTAGTTGCTATTGACCTGGCCTAATCAGAGAGCGGCAGCAGCTGTGTGGCAGTGGCAGCGGCAGCGGCAGTTGCAGCGGCAATTGCAATTGCAATGCAGTTGCAAATTGCAAGTCGCAGCCACCACCAGGCCCAAAACTAAACTCTGAGCTGAAGATACTACAAAAACAACCCGCGCACATCTGTTCCATCTGTCAGTTAAGGGTCGCTCTCTCGCTCTGCAGACGGGGTTGCCACTCTCTCCCACTCCCTAACACACACTCTCTCTCGCTCTCCCTCTCTCGCAACTGGAGACAGTCGACGCCGCTGTGGCTCTGTCGACGCCTTTGGTAATGCTCCCAGTCAGTCTCGCCATACAGTTAGCCGACGTTAGTTTTTCGCAGACGCTTTTCCGCCTAGCAACATTTATATCTATATATATTATCCTATATATATAAATAGATTATATAGACACATGTAGCCTCTCTACGCAGCTCTAGCTCTAGTGCGTCCAGTGTCTAGCACTTCTAGTTAGTGCTTCAAAAGGCTCATAGATAAAAACGTATCCTGCAGAACGCGTGGGGAGCCTGCTGCCCCGTTATTGTTGTGTTTTTTTTTATTGCAATCGTTTCGTCCGCCCGCCCCTTGCGTCGCGCCGCGACCCTGTGTATGTATTCGTTTGTCTGCGGCCAACCCCGGCAACTGCGCTGCCTCCGCTGCCTCCCCTACTGCCCTGCCCTGCCCTGCCCGTTGGGCGTTAATAATGCGAGTTTTCCTCTTTAACACATATACACGATTATAAATACTTCGTCTATATATTTCGCGAAATTGGCCCGCCGTTAATACTATATTGAGGAGTATATCTAGCCAAAGTGAACATTTTGCCGCTCTGTATTGATTTTTCATCGTCGTTCGTTCGTTCGCTGGTGCCAAAGTGTTTGTAAACCGTCCATATATATACATATATATATATATCAAAATCAGAACCAAGTTCCACAGTAACCAAAACAACAACAACAATTCCGTTTCATTGGACACCGCCCGCCCAGCACTGAAGGGTCTCTGTCTGCCTTAACTAGCACAACCCACATACATATATATACTCTATATATACTACGTACATATATATATCTATACAAAATGAGCAGCTATACGGCCGCCCAGTACTACAAGACCACCAATATGATTACCTCCAATGAGATATACTGGTAAGTTTTTAGCCTTTGGAGCAATATCCTTTTTCTGCTGCCTGCCTGCACTTGTGGGGCATCCGCCCACACACACACAAACACACATAAGTATATATATATATACGCCCACACAACCCCTCCCCGCAGCTGCTGCTAGCCGGCAGTTCAAGGTTCGGCTCTGACGAGGCCAACTCTGACGCAATAAACGCCTACAATACGCAGCCCATTGATGATGCTCTGCAGCAGCAGCAGCAGCAGCAGTGAAAATCAATGACATCTCCGTTGTTTTGGGTGTGCTGAGGCTCCCCTACCCCACCCCACCCCAGCCTGCTGGCTGACTGATTAGTTTGCCCACACACGCACACAACAGACGCCCACGCTGCCCCACCCTCCTCCTGTTAGCCCACACACGAACTTTATAGCTTGTGGGCCAACAACAACAAAAGGCAGCGACGCCCACACGAAATGCACTCGAGTCGCATTCAAGTCCCTTGCGCACACAAGTAGGCAACACTTTTCGACAGCCGCCCAAAGTATGCTGCCATTTTGCAATGTATTCCACAGCGCAAAAGTATGCTATGAAATTTATTTGTGGATCGTAAGTAGGCGAAATTCCACTTAAAGTGGAAGAAAAATGAACGCAATATTAAGGAAAAATAAAATAAAATAATATGAAATTAATTAGTGCGCTATTAATGTGTTTTTTAATGCCAAAATAGTGAAAATAGCTATATTTTTAAATAGAAATAGAATATTGTCTGAAATTGACAATAAAATCAATAATTTTGATACAAAATCCCAGCTTAACTTCCATTCATCTATGTATTATTATGTCTATCTATGTGTGTGTGTGTGTGTGTCATCTTCGTGGGCAGCATTTATGTATGTGCCAGCTGACAGTTACATAAATACAATATACTTACAAAAAAGCCTTGAACTCTGACATTTTCGTTGGCAGTTAACACAGACACACATGACACACATAGACACAAAGCTACTCAAACATTTGCATGTACATGTATTTGATAGATAAATGTAGATGCTTTTAAATACATGTAGAAGTATATAAACGTTGCGACTCCCACGGCAAGGCACGCGCAACGAAATTCCGCGATAAACACGTGATTATATGTACATAACTGTCGAATAGTAGGTCTGCGGGGCAAGGTAACTGCAGCAGACGAGCACTATCTCAAAGAACCACAATTTACGAGTCTTGTCTAATTGGTGTACAACATTTCCGCACTGCAAAACAAATATAATAAATACACAAAAGGTATAAATAAAGTATAGGCTAGATAATACAGCGCTTAAACTGGGCCCTCAGCAAAGCGTATTATTATATATTTATATAACAGGAAAAGAACTAGTAACCAGAGGGAAAAACAAGTGAGAATGCTCTAGTCGAGTATACCCGACTACGGAAGTCCCTGTACCCAGTTCTACAACTTCCTAACATATCCTCGTACACTTAGATATATACACAAATACGTACGCACACAAGCGACAACAAAAGCAAGGCTTCTTCTTCCCCCCGCACTGCAACACTGAATCTTCCGTTTGTTGCATAACTTCCGTGTTTATTATCCGATCAACCTGAAGTTTGGACAGTAGATTAGAAGTGACTAAAGTAATGGACATGCCAAATCCCAAAGCAGTATCTTAAAAAATGTAGCTTTAAAACGTTTTGGTCAAATTGCGGGGGAACGGGGGGGAGATATCTGCGTATGGTATAGAGGAACCTACAGTTTATAGTTGGTGTCTCTGGCTCTTATAGTTGCTGAGATCGACGCGTTCCTACATACATACGGACGGACAGACAGACGAACATGGCCAAATCGAAATATCTGTTGATACAGATCAAGAATATATATACTTTATAGGGTCGGAGATGTCTCTCTGCCTGTTACATACATTTGCACAGATTTAGTACCTCCTTTTACCCATTTTATGGTTATTGAACATATAGTTATATCCATGACAAGTCAATAGAAAATAACCAACTAGCTATATAATATTTATTAGCTAACTTAAATGATTGCTAATAGATTTGCATAACAGAAAAAAGTTAAATACCATAATTGTGTTGACTTTATTTAGCGTATTCATAAAAAGTTAATTTTAGTCTGACCATGGCTTACAATTATTATAATAATTGTAACCACATTTTTGCAATTACCAAACTCGAAATACAACCTCAATATAAACCATTAATGCCAAACAAATGAAGAAATATATGAAAATTATATGCAATTTGTGGACTTAGACATCCTAATACTTAAATCAAAACTAATAAGGAACTGCATGCTCTACTGCTCGACGGAGAGTGTCGTAAAATCAAACAAAAAACCGGAATTACTCATCGCATTAATAAATCACATAAAACCAAACTAGATTTTTGCATAGCAAACAAAACAAGATTATATATACTTCTCTCTCTATATATATATATGAATATATATTATTCGCTTTGTTTATTCAATAACGTGATCGCATCCACAACTAGGGAAGAGAACTCGAGAACAATTAAATCTTTTCGAGCTCTTTGCATATTTACAGAGACCCGAACTAAATGGAAGTTGCCACATTTGTGTGGATTTAGCAGTTAGCTGGCATTTAATCAGCTGACATGTGCTTCAAATTATATAATTATATATTATAATGTTGATCTTTAGCTTTCAAGTCGAAACTTCTCTCTACACAATTCTCGAAAGTCATGTTATTTAAATACTTTCCGCTTTTGTTTTAGACACCATGCAAATTTTCAAGTTCATTGTGTGCTTAGCAACTACTCATCCACGTGATGTTTGTTGAGTCAACCTTTTTGTTTTCCCCTGCTCATTGAGCCATTTGCGCTTCAACTAACTCCAGAACGATAAGAAATCGGGCTCTGATTTCTAGGCCTGGTTGGTTGGTTGGCTTGGCATCCGGCGCCTCGGCTTTGTAGGCTTCTGGGTTTGTAGGCCTACGCAAATGTGTTAATAAATTTGATGCTGCCACAGCCAAAAACTCGATGAGCATCAGGAAAGCATCTAAATTCAGCTGGAAACCAGTTGGGAAGAGTTGCAAGCGTTACTAACCGGCTGACGTCATGTGTGTGTGCCTGTGTGTGTGTGTTTGTTAGTGGCTAACTGGGGGGAGGTGTTGCCTCAGCTTGCCTGCCGGTTACCGGTAGACCAGTTTCCAGTTCTTGCAGCAGTTGTCGTTGTGGCGATTGTTGTTGTAGCTGTTATAGCTGTTGTTGTTGCTGTTGTTGTTGTCGTCCTAGTTGTGTGCCAAATTTCTTGAGTTCCAGTTAGTCAGCCGCCAGTTTGCTGTGAATACTCACAGTGTATAAAGAACTTAACTGAAATTACCAGGCCTTGTAATCAAAAGGCGTACAAAATGTGTGTTCTACATTTACAGGGTATATGGGGTATATGCACTAATGATATATTTAGAGAAAAATACATATGTCTGTGTCGTTAATTGAGTAAGAACTATAAGTACTATAGAAAACCACAGAATATAATTAAATACCCGTAGAAATCAAACAAATATATTTTTAGTTCTAGCAGACCTCAATCTTATTTTGAAATAAATCAATTTATAAATATAAAAATATACTCGTAGAAATTTAATTATGAAAAAATAAAATACCTCCAAAATGATAAAATGTAGTGGGGTCCCTTGAATTCTTGAGAATCGCAGAGAAGGGCGTTCAACTATAAAACTAGGTTTTGTATGAATAACTTTGTTGTTTATAAAGATATCCTCACCAAACTCACCCAAACCGAGTCTCTAAATAGTTTATACAATCGGACCAAATTTGATCAAAATCGGGCCACTATATCATATAGCTGCCATAGGAACGATCGGGTGAAAATTGCAATCTGACCAAATTTGGTCAAAATGGAAAAATAAAAAAAATTAAAAAAAAATAAAATAAAGTAAAAAAAAAATATAAAAAAAAATAAAAAAAAGTAAAAAAAATAAAGTAAAAAAAATAAAAAAATAAAAAAAATAAAAAAATAAAAAAAAGTAAAAAAGAAGTAAAAAAAAAATAAAAAAAAAAATAAAAAAAAAATAATAAAAAAATAAAAAAGCAAAATACCTCCAAAATGATAAATTGTAGTGGGGTCCCTTGAATTCTTGAGAATCGCAGAGGAGGGCGATCGAAATTATAAAACTGTTTGTATGAATAACTTTATTATTTATAAAGATATCCTCACCAAACTCAGCCAAACCGAGTCTCTAAAGAGTTTATACAATCTGACCAAATTTGATCAAAATCGGGTCACTATATCATATAGCTGCCATAGGAACGATCGGGTGAAAAATGCAATCTGACCAAATTTGGTCAAAATCGGGCAATATATCGCTATATTCATATGAAATACCTTATTTAGGATCTGAAAAACCACAAAGAAACTCAGAAAAAATTGTATTTAATATTCGTATTTAAGTTCCACAAGAATAATTATTATATATTTTGGAACGCAGTTAGTAATAAATTAATCTATCACAGAAACTTACTGTCACACTCGCTTGATCTACAACTTTACAGGGTATCTAACACTTGAGCTGCCCGCACCTTAAAGTTCTTAGCTGGTTTTTGTTTTCTGTTTGCTGTTTAGGTTGCCCAATAGCAACAATTGCATTGTTGTTTTGTCGACGGAGCGTGCAGTCGGCGTTGTCAGTGATTATTTGCATTGAATTGGAAGCTGATGAAATGACGACATGCTAATGGAGTTACTCGCAATTTCCAAATCATACAAAAGACGCCCGCACAAGGGCTGCAATTTGCACACACTGCCGACGCAAGAGTTCATTAGCTTCTGTGAAAAGCCTGGTCAGGTTGCCAAAAATAGCCAGAAGAAATTTCGCATAATGATGGCCAATTTGGGAAACTGATTATGCAAAGCTGGCGATTTGTATTGGCTCACTTGAATTGATGATGGCGATGATGCTGATGATGATGCTGATGATGATGATGATAATCTTAATCATAGATCTTGGCCAGCAGCTGTTGCCTGAGTCGAGAGATTTCAATTGCATGAAACATACATAAATAAATAATAGGCTGCTAATCGCTTGTGAACATGCATTTTTTCAATGTACACTTCAACGCAGCTCGTTGAGAAAGCAGACAAAGCTAATGTCTGTCTGCTAGAAGGGGGGGAGTGGGAAAGTGGCCGCAGGAGGGGCGTGGGCCCGGCCTGGCTACGTGATTTAGAGCCTAACGAGCATAGAACCCTTGTGGGCGCACTTTCCCAAAACAAAAGCAGCAACAGCAACAATCGTGGCAACAACAGCTCGGTTTGCTCTGCCCCCGGCGCACGCTCCTCGTGATTGTTTTGTGATTGATGAAGGCGACGCCAGTGGGCAGCCAAAAAGCCAGCAAATAACAGGCAACAAGCAAAGCAACAGCCAACTAGCCAACTAGCCAACCAGCCAACAACAAACGCTGCGAACGCTTCATTCATGGCCAACAAGAAACAAGTGAAGTGAAGTGTGTTGTGTGGTGAAGTGCAAGTGAAAGTGAAGTTTTTGGCGGCGCTACGTTGTGTACTTCATCGGCAACCACAACAAAATTTCCCACTAACATAATTTTCAACAACAACTACAACAACAACAACAAGAAGAAAAAACGTTGCCCATTTCCATTTATTGTTGCTGATGTTGACTGATGTTATTGCCGCTGCTGCTGCTGCTGCTGCTGCTGTGAATCGTCATTGTTGCCGCTCATCTTCATCTTCATTATCATCGCCTCTGTGTTTGTTACACATTTAATTAAATACCTGGGCCAAGTGAGAGTGAATCCGATCGTCTCGCAACTTTGTCGCTATCTTTGTTTCTATTTTATCTAAGATTAGAGATGGTTTTAACTCGAGCCCTACCATTTCAAAAAGGGACTGAGATACTATAATAGCTAGAGTTGGCAAATTTAGTATGTGTGCTCTTATTTACCAGATCTATACTTTATTAGCCTAAAAGTCAACTTACCTGCTCCCACATTGATGAAAATTAGATAAAAAGACTTCGATCTTAAAGAATTTATAAGCTAGAGTTGGCAAATTTAGTATGTGTGCTCTCATATACCATATCTATCCTATATTTGCCTTAAGGTCAACTAACCCTCTCCCACATTGATGAAAATTAGATAAAAAGACTTCGATCTTAAAGACTTTATAAGCTAGGGTTGGCAAATTTAGTATGTGTGCGCTTATATACCAGATCTATACTTTATTTGACTAAAAGTCAACTTACCTGGTCCCACATTTATTAAAATTGGTAAGAACACTTCGATCTTAGAGACTTTATAAGCTAGAGTTGGCAAATTTAGTATGTTTGCTCTCGTATAACTTTTGCAGCTTATATTTATCTCAAATGCTTACTATAGCTGAAAGGGACTGTGAACTTGGAGACTTTAAAAGCTAGAGCTAGCAAATTTAGTATGTGAACTCTCAAAGACCTTTTAGAGCTTAAATTTCTTTTATATTTTACTTATCTTCCCTTGCAACCACACAAATTAATTAAATCAAATGACAACCACAAATGATATCGTGCTTCAACGCACGCGTCGTGTTCATCTCTAGTTAGGCTGGTTGTGCACTGGAGGCACGCTTCATTAACCGAAGCCGCTTGTCTTGGGCATTGTCTCAGCGCGCCCAGAGCCCAGAGCCCAGCGTTCACTTTCTAATCACCAAAGTCACCATCACCATCACCGTCACCGTCACCATCAACATCAGCAGCAACATATGGCAGCCAAGTTGCCAAGTCTGGCAGCCATGACCGAATGCAATCAACGACGGCCCCGACAGACACGCAAGTTGAAGGTACTGGCCCGACCGAGTACGCCAAGGTAGCAGAGGGTAGAGAGTATAGGGTATAGGGTAGAGGGTAGAGGGTAGAGGGTAGAGGTACAGCCGGTGGGTTGTTGTGTTAGCTCTCGCAATCGTTGTTGGCTTTTTGGGGAGGTTCGAAGGTCTTTTAGCCCCGCGTGTACAGGGCTGCCATATGCATACAGATTGTACATATTTATCCACAAATTGGGTTCAGGCGCCTAAGGTCAACTCATCAACAGCAACTTAACATGTCAGACAGTAGGTAATCGTATGCGTAATCGTAATCGCATAGTTACTAACTACATTCGCGATGTTTACTAATGAAATGAATACAAAACGATACAAACCTGGGAGACTGTGAGCTTGCGCGGGTTGTTTTAGTGATTGTGGAGTTTAACTACGTAGAAGAAACTGGTCAAATATTAGGTGAATGATAAGATAAGATTAAGTGGAATGTTGAATGGAATCCACCTGTAATTATATGTGTAGGAAGCACAAACCGTAGATAAAATAACAATTATTTATAAATATACAGACAAATCGATATATTATAAGTTTTTATTTAAGATTGAAGTGTGTGTAAATGGAGATTAGATAGTTAGAAGTTATTAATGGATAGTAAAGTGAATGTTAAACGTACATATATGTTTTGGATTCCATTCTAAATCGACAAAATGAAATTTAGAGAGATGAAGTTTAGTTCATCATCAATTTGGGCTGAGAGTGTCAGTTGAATTCATGAAATGGTTTATACATTAACGACGATAGGTAATACAGAGATTGATGTTGTCTTTTGGCTGTGCAATTTGATGAAGCTACCCTCGCTTGCATGGAAGTTATTGTTGTTTTGGCTTGCTTGTCATCATCGCTGGCTGTTGTTTATTGTTTCATAACAGCTGAGACTAAAGTCAGGCAAAGGTAAATGGGTTTTGTGTACCTTGTGCCTAATGCGTTAATATCATCATCAAGCTGGGCTAGCAGGCTTGCTCATCATACTAGATACATAGATACTCGTCTTGTAACTTATGTTTATGCTGTGTGTTTGTGTGTGCGTGTGTGTGTGGCACAGTGGGCACAAGTCTTGGTTTTTATGACTTTAGTTTTAACGATGCCAGTGACAGCAATGTCCGACAACAACAACAATAACAACAACAGTCAGCGAGTTTCAATGAAAAGTCAAAACAGGCCGCAGGTCCGGATATAAATGGTTTGTTGTTCACACAGTCACACACACACTCTCGCACACACACACATACACACACACACATGCATACACATGTGCAGTGGAACACTCATCATTACGCTTAACGCTTGGCTCAGTCTCAGACCCAGTCAGCCATTACGAAGCCCATTTTGTTAGTAGCCCGCCGCAAGCGACTAACTACCAAAACTACCTCACAGTTTGCGTTTACAGCGGCCATAATGTACTTAGCTCCCCGTACGTACAGCACATGCATGAAATGGGCAAAGAGAGAGAGAGAGAAACTGAGCGACAGCAGCGCCGCCACCCTCGCCCTCGCCATCGCCCGCCCTTCACAGACACATGAGTCGTGAGTCACCTGAGCGTAACGTAAGCGCAGCTTATTGTTTGCTCGTGTGCCTCCAGTTCGGTACTTGTGCTCATTATTATTTTGGCACTCACTACTACACACACACACACACACTTCCATACGTTTTGCGCTCCCACTCTTCCATGCTCTCAGTGCAGTTGCTGTTGTTGTTCGCTCTGAGCAGCTGTTTTTGTCAGTCTCAGAAATTTGTTGCTATTGTGATCGCTTTTTTTTGGGCAGTAAGTGTGTGTGCATGTGTGTGTGTGTGCGTATGTGTCGTTTGCATACAAATTTACACCTTTTTTACAGCCATTTGTAGTTGCTGTTTTCGCAATTACTCTGACAATGGAAAAGTATGCAAGTCCATTATAAAGCTGAAAAATCAGTCGACAAACTGGTGCATTGCAGATGTTTTCAATGCTAGGCCATCTGAGTAAGCTAAGCGCGTAAACATTCCAGCTTAAATGGCACTCAACTTCAATTGCAATTAGTCCCACTGTGCAGTCGCACAGTGCACACGTCAACGCTCAGTTTTATAACTCTATAAACGCTGATACAGGTGTATGTGCGTGTGTATGTGTGGTTGTGTTAGCCATAATGCAAGTGTTTCGCTTATGGACTGCCAATTGTTTTCGGTAGATCAAATTGAAAAGAACAGCTTAGCACAGAGCCAGAACAGCAGCTACAACAATAACTGGCACACAAACTTGCCTATTGCCAGTAAATTCACACACACACACACACACGTTTACGCTGTCTCTCAATTCACCCACGATTGAGAGACAGTAGGTTACGCCATGCGCATGTCCGTTAGTCGCCGTTATTCGGCGACCAAACCTGTGACGTCACAAGTCATGGAATTCAGCGCGCGCTTTTGAATTTGTTCCAAAATCACTGACTTTTTTTACTGTATCGGACCGTGAGGCTGTAATTCCAGTCCGATTTTGAAAATATTGCCAGCATATTGTAGGGAACTTCATACCGCGTCGATTGATAGGTCTTGGTGCTCTGTAGGTGCCATAGATTTTAAATAATAAGTAATTGAAGTTAGAAAATGTTGCCAGGCCGAATGTTTGCATTCAAACTAATCGCTCAATTTTAAGGCTATGATTATGAAACTTGGCACAAGTCTTTATTTTTGGTGTAGGCAGTACATATTTGAAAACCAGCCGGATCAGATCACTTTATCATATAGCTCCCATACGAATAGTAGGTTGAACACTATGTTCTTGTATGAAAAACTTTTTTGTTTGTGAAGGTACCCTAACCAAACTCACTAAATTTAAGTTAAATCATGTTTTACTTACGCTCACCAAATTTCATTGAAATCGGACATATATATCTTATACCTCCCGTGGGAGCGATCTAATGTATCTTGTACCTGCCGTGGGAGCAATCGGTTGCAACTTGACTTGTTGTATGAAAAATGTATGCAAATTTACCACTTTTGATGGCAATACTATTTAACAAGTCAAACGGGTAGTATTTAATTCATTTATTGTAGTTTTATTTCGTTCTTCAGGCATTCCAGCACATTTTGCAGCGTTTGCATACAACAACTCCGGTCGCTCCTAGGGCAGGTATAAGATATATATGTCCGATTTTAATGAAATTTGGTCAGCATATGAAGAACAAGATTAAACTTACATTTTGTGAGTTTGGTTACTCTATCTACAAAAACTAAAAAGTTTTTCATACAAAAATATAGTTGTCAACCTATTATTCCTATGGGAGCTATATGATAAAGTGATCTGATCCGGCTGGTTTTCAAATATGTACTGCCTACACCAAAAATAAAGACTTGTGCCAAGTTTCATAATCATAGCCTTAAAATTGAGCGATTAGTTTGAATGCAAACATTCGGCCTGGCAACATTTTCTAACTTCAATTACTTATTATTTAAAATCTATGGCACCTACAGAGCACCAAGACCTATCAATCGACGCGGTATGAAGTTCCCTACAATATGCTGGCAATATTTTCAAAATCGGACTGGAATTACAGCCTCACGGTCCGATACAGTAAAAAAAGTCAGTGATTTTGGAACAAATTCAAAAGCGCGCGCTGAATTCCATGACTTGTGACGTACATGCGCAGTGAGAGCCAAAAGTTGCAGTCGTCTTGTCATAACCTATGAGCTCTCTCAATCGTGCAATTCACCTACTCTCTCTCGCACTCTCACACACACCTTGCCAGCTGTGGAAACGAGCTGTAGACTCACGGCTTGGAAGCTCGCGCGCCTCTGTCGGCCAATTTAGTCTCACTCAAAGTTTCGTCGAGGTAGGCAGCACAGGCCACAGAGAAAAACGCGCGCGCGCGCATTCGTTTTCCAATACGTCGACGTAGACGTCGCGTCGCAGTCGCTGCCCGATCGTGCGTTTTGTTGTTAACATTAATATTAACTTGGCTCGCTCACATTTTGTTGCTGGTATTCATTATTTGGATTTGGATTTGAATATGGATATTTTTACTGCTGTCGTCTCGGGCCAAGATTTGGAAATTGAATAACAAATTTTTTGCAGCGCGCGAATTGATTTGCAAACAAAAGTTTGAGTGTATCTCTTGTGAGTGAATGTGGCAAATAGTGAGAAATCAAATGGCAACAACAACAAGTGCAAATAAATTGCAAAATACATACATATGTATGTATGTATGTATGTAGTACATACACATGTACATACATATATAACACGCAGCTCACGATTCGGTAGCGCGTGTGTCTTCTGATTGTTGGTGTTGTTGTAATTTGTTGTAGTTGTGAAGCCAGGGCCGGTTTATTATTAATTTGACATCGTGCTCCCCTGCCACATAAAACAATAACAATAACAACAACAACAACAACAGTAACAGTAACGAAAAAAGCCCAAGACCAACGAATAAAACAAAACGGAAACGATGAAAAAAACACAATTTTTTTTTTGTAATGTAAAAAAATAAAATATAATTAAAGAGAAAATCGCCTTTCTCTGCGCGTATCACAAAAACAATAGTGCTGCCAGCAACAACAACAACATCAAAAAACAGGCGTCGACAGCGGGAACAGCAGCGCAGCCAGAGCGCAGCAGCAGCAGCAAGAGCCACAGCCACGGCCACTGCCCCGTTACGTTTCGGCAAACACAAAACCAAAGCGTCCCACTGTCAGTCTGTCTCTGTGTGTATGTGTGGACTCGACTGGAAATTTCTGCTACATATTTTTTCAATTGAAATTGTGGGCAACAAAGCTTCAAAGCCTCCCCCCACCCCACCCAACATGCGAGCGCAATTAAAATAACTGCCAAGCTCAAAGTCCTGTGCAAAGCTTAAATGAGAATCACTCAAAAGCTTGAGCCAGTTGATCTTAAAGCTTATCAGCTGATGGCACCCAGCTGCAGCCTCTAGTTGAACTGCAGTGACACAGAGAAAGCTCCACTCTCTGCCCAAAATAAAAAGCTGAGCTCAAAAGTGTCGCGCTGTCTGGAAGTGGACAAGGCGCTGTCGTTGCGCGATCTCAGTTGCTGCTGCTGCGGCCGCTGCTTGTGTAACCACTTGCCAGCCAATTACGCGGCGTCGCAGTCGCAGTTAGCGTTGTTGCATATTGTATTTCCACTTCCTCTTCCGCTCATTTGGAGCCGCCCGGTTGCAGTCGCCGTGCATACAATTGTTGTTGTTAGATACACAGAGAGAGAGGGAGAGCGCGCGAAAGAGAGTTTGGATTAC
Source organism: Hirtodrosophila histrioides (assembly GCA_037075165.1). NCBI lineage: Eukaryota > Metazoa > Arthropoda > Insecta > Diptera > Drosophilidae > Hirtodrosophila > Hirtodrosophila histrioides. The sequence continues at coordinate 760,232 of JBAMCL010000287.1, forward strand.
GTGCTCCGTTACTAATGACACGAAAGTGAATAAACGACGAAGCGCAGGTCCACGACGCCTCGCTGCCATTGTGAACCAACCCACAGTGCCGCCCAACTTAGCGCCCAGCTGCATTTTGTTGCCTTCTCCTTCCCTCCCACCACTCACTCTCTGTCTCTTTTCCGCTGTGTGCGTGCGCGCGCGTCTCTCTCTATCTGTGTATGTCTGTGTGTGTGTAATAATTATAAATTAAATAATTATACAATACAAAGCAACAAAACAACTTGGAACTGATTGCAACTGCCGCAGTTGCTGCTGCTCGTGTTGTTGCTCGTGCAGTGGAACACCTGTAAAACAAAGGCAGCTCTATCTACAACAACAGCAACTGCAACTGCAACAACAACAACAACTACAACTATGTATAATAACAACACAAACTTGCTATTGTCGTGCACTTTGGCGGATGCAAGCAGCTTTAAGCATAATGAACATTAAACCCCAGCGACAAATACTACAAAAAATACCAATTTTTCTGCATATTAAATGTATTAAATACTAGAGAAATAGATAGAAATGTTATCTTAAGGTAGCCAAGAATTTAATATCCTTGTAAAGGTGCTACTAAGCTTTAGCTGCCACACAAATTACAAAAGTTTTTCATACGAAAACTCAATTCTCCACCGATCCTACCCATGGCAGTCCAAATTTTATTCGTACACTTGAAATTTCAAAGTATTTTCCCTTAAAGTGTATGGTAAACAGTATAATGAACAAGTAAGAATGCTATAGTCGAGTACACCCGACTACAAAACATCTTCGTACACTTACTCTACACTGTTTCTAGCTCTTATAGTTGCTCAGATCGACGGACAGACAGACGGACATAACCAAATCGAAATATCTGTTGATACTGATCAAAAACATATATACTTTATAGGGTCGGAGGTGTCTCTCTGCCTGTTACATACATTTGCACAGATTTAGTACCTCCTTTTACCCATTTTATGGGTCCCTGTACCCAGAACAGTAAAATGGTTAATTTAGTTTTTAACCAGAGAATCTTACGAACTAATCCAATAAGTCGGGGCACAATAGATCCCATAGGTCGCAGTGCAACGCCCCATCACTAATAATAATAATCTAATAAGTCACTTTGTGGCGACCATAAATTACTCGTACAGTGTGCCCAATTCAAGCTGAATTACTAAAATTGCCATAATGCAAATGATTTTTATTATCTGGGCGTTTTTGGTCATCTTTGACATGCTTTTTACCAAGATGTTGGTACCATTAGCGCTGATTTTGGCCTTTTCATCGCTTAATGCTGTTTTTAAGGACTACTTGAATAGTAATCTGGTGTTTTCGGATCCTTTCCTCCAGCAAATTCGATACATGCTCTATAGGACTTAAGTCTGAGGACTGGAGAGGGCTGTAAAGCTGTTTGTAATGTAAATTAGTAAATTAGCCATTTCTGAACACTATAAGCTGTGTGTTTGAGATCATTATATTGCTGGAAGATAAAGGTTTTTGGCCTAGTTCAATCAAAAGTCTACAATAGCCATTGAAGTACTAAATACCAAGTGTACGAATATATATTGGGCTGACTGCATGTATATGATCCGTGAAAAGAGTAATATGTATGAATAGAGACATGGCTATAACGATATGGCTCGCTATCCTTATCATTATACTTACATATATATACTGTATATTCAGTAGTTAATAATTTAAACAATCGGAAACGCCTCCTGCAATGTGTTACACATTTCGTGACTAAGTTCCTCCCTCTCTCTCTATGCAGTGGTATAAAAAACAAAAACTTGTTCAACAAATTTGCAATTACATAGAATGTCAAATAGATACAGATACTTACTTGCAATAAAAGTTTCTCAGAAATTGTTTAAACAGCAACGAGAGCAAGTTGTATGCTTTTAGCAACAACATCAAGAACAACAACAACAACAGCAACAACAACTACTCGATAGTTGCTAAATCACAAAAACATATTCGAAGCTTGACTTTTGAGAGTGGGCTTTTCGGGGGCAGCATTCTCATCGAGTTGGAGAACTCTCGTGCCCGAGAACTCCCCTACCCGAGAATAGAACAGAACAGAACAGTTGTTTGTTGTTTGCTTGTAGGCGACTTGTTTTGGCCAATAATGCCATGACTTGTTGTGGAATCCAAGGCAAGGCTAACACACACACACACTCACACATGCTCGTAAACTGCTGCTGTAGAAGGGAGACTGGGGTGGATAATCGAGACAGCGAAATTCGTTGGCTTAAACAGCTTTGACGATGTCGTGTCTTAATTTCTGAGTAACCCAAAATGACGAAACAATCGCCAGTTGACAGTCACCGTGAACAATATACAGGGACAATATTTGTACACAATTGTAACGAATCAGAGACGTTGCGTTCTTCTTGATGAAGCCATTAGCGATCGTTTTCAATGAAGAACTCTTCAGACACTCAAAGGTTCTTGAACTTTCAAAAGTTGATGAAAAAAAAAACACAAATAAAACCAAATTAAGACAATTTTATAGCTGAAAAGTGCGGGGGATTGCTTCTGCTTTTTATACTCTGTTTACAAAACAGTCTATTGGGAATGAAGAGAATATTGGGATTGTTTAATGTCTCTTGTCCAGTCTGTATGGAAGAGAAAATTGGGATTGTTCAATGTCTCTTGTCCAGTCTGTATGGACGACACCCTTGAAGATAGAAGAACTAAACCAAACCAAAGAACAGAAACTGGAATATACACGTAGTATATAAAGTGTTAAGCTTTCAACACTACTTACCTCTCACCCGCAAATGGGCAAACTCTATATCTGGCACACCCTTATAGCTAGAGTCAGTAAATTTGAGATGAGGACTACTGTTGACCTCTTTGAAAGATTTGCTCAAAAAGATGTTTTCCATATCAGCTTCCGGCCCCGCAAATAAGCAAAAGATGCCAGACTGGAAGTAGAGTATACTGCAGTCGGGAAATGGCGACTGCAACGTTCATACTTGGTTTTTCCGCGCTGTATGCACAAACATACATAAGTATGTACATATTTAATTGTAAATTTACATATTTGTGTGCATACATGGCGATCTTGATCTTGTCTGCCGATAAACAAACGAATATTTTTCCCTTTCTATGCGCCATTGTCTCTCTCTCGCGATCTCGCATTGACAATATTCTCACGTATATATTCATATGATTTATGGATTGGTTTAAGTGGATCAGGTCAGCCAGCCGCTGGGCGCGCTGCCAAAAGAGCTTTCTCAGCTGTCTGGCTCTGGCAAGCTTTTCATGCTAGTTGTTGTTGCTGTTGTTGTTTTATAGTGCAGACGGATGCCAACTGTTCACATCCCCCTGACATATGATGAATGAATGAATATGCGCTTATTCGTATTCACATTTACATTCACAATTTGAATATTGTTTACTTGGCACTCGCTGCGGCAGTTTCATTTATTTTCTAGCTTTGCGACTTTTACTTGCTGCGATCTGCGATCGCTGACCTAAAAAGCTAAAAAGCTGATTGAATGCGCTCCGAGAGAGCGCAACTGAGCTTGCGAGCCTCTCTCTCTTTCGCTCTGTAACACAAAAGCACAAAACAAACATTTTGCAAGTGTCATGCTACCCACTTGTTTCATTAGTCCCTCTCTCTCTCTCACCTTCTCTGTCACAGTTGCTGTTTTATTACAGCGTTTTTTTGAAGGGCGTTCGCCATGGAAGTCGTTTGCTGGGTTTGTTGTTGTTGCTCATGCACTGCGCAAAAGACAACAAAAAACATTTTGAAATGTCTGCTAAAAATAATTTATTAACCAAATATTATCGCTTAGAAGCTAAAACGTTATCGAACACAACAAAATGTAAACGCAGACACAACGGAGAGGGAAGCGGAGCTAACGAATAAATAAATTCCATAACTAAACCAAAGATAAAATGGCAAAGAAATCAAAGTACATAAACCACAAAAATGAAGAAGAAGTAATAAAAGCTAATAAATATAGTACATAAATATGTATGTGCATAAATTAAAACGAAAGCAAGAACAATAAATTCAAAACGAAATCAATTTGCAAATGAATCAAACGAAAGCAAAACAAAGGCAAACATCACAAAACAATACGAAGAAACCGCAACAACAACAACAGCGGAAAGTGAAGGCGAAAGTGTAGTCAAGCCACACCCCGCCCCCCTCAACCGCTCATGCCCTACCACTAAACCACTAAATATTTGTAACTGTTTTTTGTGTTCAATTGTGAGCGACTTTTAGTCTACAGTGTGTGTGTGTGTGAAACGAAACGAATGTGAAACAACGTCGCCGTTCCAATCCCGCGTTCCAAACATGTCCAAGACCAGCAAAGGCAGCAGCCACCACAGCTGCAGCAGCAGCAACAACAACAACAACAGAAGGCATTTGCCCGTACCGCCTGCCGCCTCTCAGGAGGACAGCGGCGGTGAATCCTTTCTGCAGTACGACAGCGATAAGAAGCTGCCCCCCATTGTTGTTGTTGTCGGCGATGGCCGCAGTCGCGTGCGTCGCGTGGTGCGCACCGCCACGCGGCACGTGACTGTCGTGAGCCTCTCGACGCGCCACAAGGAGACGCAGACGCACACCTCGCACCATGTGACGGCTGTCAGGTAAACCACCAAAGATTAGCTAACTTCAGTGTGACGAGGGCACTATAAATCAAACCTTTCTTCGGCTTGCCGAAGTTACTATGTGGAGACAGGTTCTTTCATACAGAAACTCAATATTCGATGGTTCCTACGTAAGCTAAATGCTATAGTGATCAGATCCGAAATATATATATGTATTATAAGATCGGAAATATGTCTTTGGGTTGCACGATTCATGAGAAAATGACAATACCCTCTGCAAAGGGTATTATAACAACAACGCTTATCGTTATCTTTATCATGGTTTATTTAAAGGCTATTTATGACTACTTTATTTGTTATTGGCCTGCATAAAGCGGCTCACAGCTTCTAAATACGCTTTTTGTGCTCTTATCGTTCAGACTTTTATTGTGCAATATAATTCAAGTTCCACGGCGTTACATCTCTGCCCAGCGATAAAAACATATGTGTGGAACTTGTTTTTGTTGATTTTTTGGCTGCACTGTGGAGTTTGAGTGGCATTCTGTCTAAAAGCATTGCATACGCTGCGGCTGCCACGAGAAATGTTAAGGCGCTGTTAACTGGGACGTTCTGTTATTTAACATTTTATTGAAATGTAATTCGGGTGGCTTGGATTCTGTCTGTTGGAAGTCTGTTATTTTAAGGAGAATATTCAAAATCTATATTTATAAATCTTATTTATTATCAATATCAATAATATATTCCTTTTTCGCTTAAGATACTTGATTATATAAAAATAATAAAGAAAAGTTTATATAATTTCTATATTAAGAAGTTTCGAAACAAAATGATCTAATTTAGTTTTGAATGATTCTAAGCTATATTCAGAAATCACTTTTCTCCTCGCCGCTATAAATTGAGTGTGAATAGGAATGAATATAAATGACAGTTAAATAACTATATCATCTTTAGGCCTCCCCTGATGCGGTTGTTCCCCTCGGTTAGCCCATCAGCTGTCTGTCTGTTTATTAATTTGATGTTTGTTCTTGTTGTGGCGTAGTAGACGGGGCACACTCCATAAAGCATAAGCCCTCAAAAGAACACTAATGTAAAATCAATAACAATTACGGGTGCGCTTTGGTAAAAGGCGGCCGACGACGCCGACGTAGACGTTTGGGTCACGCAAGTCGCCAAGGGCCGTCAAAGCCGTCAAAAGGCGGACAGAGGCGACACTTGTTGCATATCAAGCAGGCAGCGCGGAAGTAAATGTGGCAGAGAGAGAGAGAGAGAGATATAGAGGGAGAGAAGAGGAAGTCAAGAAGCCGGGCAGCACAATTTAAAACTTTGGCTCGCGAGCAAAGCGCAGTGTGTCAGAGACGTCGCAAGCCGCAAGATACATATTCAAGTATCCAACAGATACAGATACAAATACTGATACGCCGCAGGCAAACAAACAGCTGGACACATGTGCAACGGCAAACAATTAGGGGCCGACGTGTGGCAGATGTTTTCACTTGGACTCAATTTTCAAGCAGGACTCCAGAGCACTTAAATCGGGGCAAAAGGTGAGAGAGGGAGGGAGAGGGTGTAGCCGACAGAGACAGGGACAGCGCTGAGCATGCATCAAGTTGCTTAGCTGGCAACAATAACAAGCAAGTTGTTGTTGTTGCTGTTGCTGTTGCTCCTGTCAGGCAACTACCTGCCGAAGGACAACGCCAGGTGCATTTGGAAACCAGAAAATACAATCGGAGAAGGATAATAATATTCCTGCTGCCTATACAAAATCGTATTGTGCGTGTTCCTGTCTCTGGTTATCCTTCAATCCTGGGTGCAAAATGCAGCTGCTCATTGTTTGGCTTTGAATTTTCAGTTAGGGTATTCGTTTAGGCCCTAACTGATTGCGTTCGAGCCATGTCCAGCAACTTATTAGGCCACCAACTGAGCCACAATACGAACGTCTTCCAGGCAGCTATACGAATCGCATAATCAATGATCCAAGCATTGCAATGTAAATCGATTTTAAATTATCCATGGATTTAAAACCTTTCAATGTATTATGAGCAGGATGAAGTTTAAGTTCTTAATAGATTGTTAGAAGTTAAGAAATAGTATGGTAACTTACTGTATTCGGCAACTCAAGAGACTTTATCCCTCTGATCTACCTTGACTACACTAAAATCCACCCGAAATCTAACATCTTAGAATCTTTTTAATATTTTTCTCCCCGTAAAGGACGAGGATCTTCTCCTAAAATGGTTATTAAGTTCGCTTTGAAAGTTGGTTCACAAATGTAGCATATTTAAAACATCGATATATTATGCAAACCTGACAAAATAAATCAATTTAAGATGGTTTCCCACAAAAGAATGGTTTTTCAATATTCATCCTCGTCTATATTTTCATCCGTTTAAGCTGATCACAGCACAATTCATCACATGCTTAATTACCACTACAAGTTTTTCCGATTTGTCAGCAGTTTTTAATATTTATTTCGATCGTAGGATTTCACACTTTCTTCTACTGGGGGGATGATCTAGGGGAATTTCTGTGTGTATGTCATCGTAAGCTAATCATTTCCTTTACTTGTTACTTCAGTCGAAATCAATTCGAGCTGATCCAGCCGCCATATGGCATATTTTCACTGCTCCCCTCCCCCTCCCTCTTTCTCGTCCTTTTCCTTTTCTTCTTAGTGCGAGCACATAATGGATCCTTTTACGCTTAGGATCTTCGCTTTGTTCGTTGGTTCATATTGTCTATGGCTTCGTAAGGGTAGCAATTGTTCTTTTCGGTCTTACCCAAGGAACCAAACAAAACAGATGCATTTTGGCTGCGTAGGCAGCTGACACACACACTCAACACACACCAACACACACTCTCACACCACACACACACACAAATGAGCTATGCGAAACACGTTTCTGAACACCGACGCGCATGCGTCGATCGCTTCCTCCTCTGATCCAAGCGCGCAGCTTGTCGAGCTCTGGCCAAACGCTCGGTTTAGTTGAAACGCGAACGTTGCCGGGCGACGACGTGATCTTCCGCCTCTGCCAAGCGATTAAGTGCTTCCTCTGGTCGGTCTAACCGAACCAAAAAAAAAACTGAGAACCGAATACCCAAAAACTGCGAGCCCGACATTTCATTTGAATATTATTAAAATTAACGATCAACGATCGTCTGTGAATATTGTGATCAACTGCCCAAAACTGTGTCGCTTCCCCTCATTTATTTATACTTATGTGTGTGTGTGTGTGTTTGTTTGTTTTCAATCAAAAACTTAAGATCGTAGAATAGGCAAAATGATCATTTGCATATCGGGTTTTATAATTGGCGAAAGGTACGCACTGAACTATTTTTTAAGCTCTCGGATGGAAAATGAAAGTTCTCTCAGAGGTCTTGTTGTCCTGCGGATGAATTTTCTTCCTTACTTGTTTGTCTTCATCTCTTGCCTAACAAACAGGAAAGAAAGAAACTTCAAGGAAGAACTTCATTATCTAAATCTAGTCTAAGACTCATTTAAACTCTCTCTCCTCTCGCGGAAGTCTTGATAATGTAGTCTGCTTCCGACACTTCCTTCTTTCTTAAGTCTTTACATCCTGACTAAGTCTCTTTTGGACTTTTACCCCTTGAAGTCTTGTTAGCCCCGACTAATGCCAATTCTTCTTCTCTCGCTACTTGCAGCTTTCCTCAGAAGAGCATCGAGCGCAGCGGCTCCACACAGTACGATCTGGCCGGAGCGCCAGTCGCCGCCCACAGCGCCAACACAACCACGGACGGAGTCGGTGGCTATGTTTACCTGCAGAATCACTATGCGGGCGGCGGGCACAACTCCGCCGCGACCATTAACTATCCCGCGCCGCAGCATCCGCAGATGATCTACCAGATCCAGCAGTATCCCACGTGCCATCAGCAACAGCAGCAGCAACAGCAGCAACATCATCTGCAGCAGCAGCAGCAGCAGCACTACATGCAGGTGGCAGCGGCTCCAGCCGGCTCTGGCCACTATCACCACCACAATCACCACCTGCTGCACAGCCATGGACACCACCATCACCACGGTGGTGCTGTGGTCATTGCCGGCAGTGGCGTCGGCACCGGCGCCGTGGCAGCGGGCTCAGTTGTCCAGCTGCAGCAGCAGCAGCAGCAAAACATGCACAAAAAGAACTCCATTCGCAACGGTGGCGATGTACTCAAGCGCACGCGCGCCCAGTCAGCGTAAGTAACTTCAAAATCATATAAATAAAGGATAGGAAAGAGCCCTAATACTATAGATAGATAGATAGTATAGCTTTGAATTGCCAAAGATTGGATACCCTCTGCAGAAATCTTGATTAAAGCGATCCCTGGACTACTTTACCCGTAAGATAAAGTTGTGTGGAACCTAGGATCTTGCCAATTAGTTACTTTTTGGCAGCTAACAAGATATAGTAGACAGATATTGAGATATCTTGAAAAATAGAAAGGATTTTCATACAAGAACCGATCTATCGAAAGTTATTTTTTCCTATGGCATCTCTATGTTCTAGTAATCAAATCAGCTGGTTCTCCTACATATGAACTGCCTTTAGCAGCATCTACGTTGAGTTTTATTAAGATAGCTTCCAAACTGAGGGAGTAGCTTGCATAGAACCAAACAGGTCGAGCTATAATAACCTCCCCGGCATTTAGCACCCTCTGCAAGGGTATAGCACACAAAACACTCGATCAGTTATTATAGACTTAGGGGGTAGTCCAGCTGTCAGCCTAAAGAGTTTGGACTCTGCACTGCGCCAACTTGTGATAAGCGAGCAGAGCTACCTACCCCCCTCGGTATCTTGGTATCCAAGAGCGGGCCCTGACGCACGATAACAACCTGTGCGGTATGTAAATATCAACTTATTTGAGAATGCGACATTGCAGCCAAGCGTCTGACAATTGACTTTTATTGCGCGTATGTTTGCTATGAGGGGAGAGGCAAAGAGAGAGAGAGGAGAGTAGCAACAGCACCTGCAATTATCAGATATACTGTAGAAATAGAAATAGAAATTTCAGTTTATAAGCAGTTTTCTAGCATGCCTATCTGATAGGTAAGAACAGCTATGCAATTGCTAATAATGATTTTCACATTTTAGCTATAATTTTATCAGGCCAATTGAAGTTCTTATAGATGGTTTCCTAAGCCAAATTGCTGGGCAATATTATAATCAACTTTTGATATTTTGAGATACTATAACTTAAATATGGTCAAGTCATTGCAAATTTGCACGAGTTGAACACGCAAATTGCAGAGCTTCTTTTTATATGACCTTCAATTATAGACGGGTTTCTTAACTCTTTGCCTGAGAGAGTTTCTTTCCCATAAAGGACATCCTCTTTAATATACAATAGTTCAAACATTCCTTCGCTTCTCAAGATTCCTTAAGCGTTCTTTAGATACTGCAATTCTTGCACACTTTCCATGGAACTCTCATCTTGCACCTGTTTCGTGCAACTTGCACAGAACTAGAAACGTTTCTGATTGTTGGAAGAAACCAAGTTAGATTAGATATGAATTTAGTTATTTATCATGCAAGATCTTGAACTCAGTTTTATTTGAGGCAACAATAGAATCATTTGAATCCGCTTTTTAGAAGAGATTAGTGCGCTGTTTTCATCTTTTTTGCTGATCTGCTTATCACAGAGAAAGCCAAGTCACGCTGAGCATAGTCAAGTGATTCATTTCCATCTCTATTCCGTCCAATTTTAGTGGCAATACTTTATCTATACTCAGATCTGTCTAACTCTTAATTAATAGGGCTCATAAAGCATGGAGCTCATTGACTTCCAGATGTTTCTTATCATCGTTTGATCGAAATGCGCCAAATTAAAAATGGGAAAAATGGGAAATAAAGTGTTTATAACAGTAAGCAAATTCAGTTGCCTCCTCCTCCTCCTCTGCCCTCTACCCGGCATTGTTGTTGCTCGTGGCAACATTTTAATCAGGTCGATAGCTGGCAAACAAACACACACACACACACGTCTCCGAATTGTATTTCAAAGATACTAAAACGACGCTATCTTATCTAACAGCCAGGCCAAAAGAAACGGGCTCCAAGTGCCGAGCAAGCTCTCAGTTATGCGCAAATTAATGCGGGCCAACGTCACGTAGTGTCGCCATTGTTATTATTATTAGTATTTATTGTTTTTTGTGAAATTCAAGTGTCTAATTAGTCAACTGGCTAACTTTTGCAGCTACGAGCTATCGCAGGATCTGCTGGACAAACAGATCGAGCTGCTGGAACGCAAGTACGGCGGCGTGCGGGCGCGCAATGCGGCGGTTACCATACAGCGCGCCTTCCGACACTACATGATGGTCAAGAAGTTCGCCTCCATTACGGCCATGGCCAAGGCGGAGAAGCGGCTCAGCCGGCGCATGGTGGTCACCGCCTCCAGCCTGACCCTGGCCGAGGAGAGCGCCTCCGCGAATGCATCGCTGTCATCAGCCTACGGCAGCACCACAGAATCTCAGCTCGAGCAGCACCAACAGCAGCAGCAGCAGCAGCAACAGCAACAGCAGGCGGCACAGCAGCAGCAGCAACAGCCACGTGTGACCATAATGGCGGGCCCAGCTGGCGCTGCCTCGCCAGGACTCTCAAGGACGCCACCCACGCGTTCGCTGTCCATGCGAGAGCGTCGCCAGCTGGACTGCAGTCCCATACCGCGCAGTCAGTCCGGTAAGTGTCAGGATATGCTTTTGAAAATTGATTGGTGCTCCAAAAACAAACAGTTGTAGATTGATTAGGAGAAAAGATTCTCGAAGTTAAGGAGGTTATGTTTGATTAGGAGAAAAGATCCTCGGAGTGGAAGGGTTGCGGATAAACTCCTTAAAATTGTTAGTTTCCTCTTGGGAAGTCTTATCTTAGCTTCAGCTTGCAGTTTGGTATTGAAATCTTCTTAGTAATATGTCTAAAAATAGAAGCGAAAATGAGAAAAGACAAATTTGAATATTAACTTAATTTATCTATAGGTTATAGCGATTTAAACATTGACAAATAACCAATTAAATCAAAAGACACTGATTGATATGGTAATAAAACACAAAGAAATATATAAATTTAAGCATATTTTGTGCGAGACTAGGGACTATATACTATAAAGTATATCTATTATTATAGTTTCAAACAAAAACTTGACAGAGAAAGTATTTTGCAGGTATGGAATGTGATTCGAATTTTGTTTTCCTCGCCCATATCTAGTTTGCATATTTTGTAAATCAGTTGAAAATGTGACTTTAAGTTCATTTACTTAAGTGGCCTGAGTCTGAGGCGACAACAACAAAGATAAGATAGGTAAACAAAACAGCAAAGAGCACACAGAACGGTCAACGATCTGGGTATTCGTTTACCATATTTCAGAAGTAGTACGAGCTTAAACTGCTTGAGAATTTTAGGCGCACAACTTGAGGTTTTGAACTTCTTGAACGTGGCTCTAAAGATTTGCTTTTATTTATTGTATTTAAGGCAGCAACAGTTGAGTTTTGAACCGAATCAATTTTCAATTTCATATAGTTAACTGAAATTAAAGAAATACCAAGCAAAGACACCTGTTAACTGTTTATTTTTGCATACAGGCGCCTCACCCGTCTCCATTGCCGGCTCCACAACCTCCATATCCGGCCTGGCCTCGCATCCACACGTCAATCTGCTGCACGCTGCGGAGCCGCATTATTACAATGCCCAGGCCATGCCCACGGCAGCCGCCTACTATACCAGCTACCACGGCTCGCCGCATGAGCTGAGCTACGCCAGCTCGGCGGACACCTCGCTGAATGCCTCCTGGGTGAACACCAGCGGCCATTCGCCCCACACGCCCTACTACTCGGCGGCGCAGATCTATATGCGGCCCAAGGGCGGCAGCACCACGCCCACGCCCAGCTGCGGCAGTCAGGGTAGCGGCAGCGGCAGCAGCAGTGGCAAGAAGGTGCCACCGGAGGTGCCCAAGCGCACCTCATCCATCACCGCTCAGCAGCAGAGTCAGCTGCTGATGATGCAGCGCCAGACGCCGCCGCCGCCATCGCTGCTGCGCACGAATGGACTCTGCAAGACCGCCGAGAACGGCAGCCTCACCTCCGTGCAGAGCTCCGGCTCGGACTCGAGCGTTACCTCCGCGGAGCGCAACATGAACAGCGATCTGGGCTCCGATCGCAGCAACTCGCCGCACACCTGGAAGCGCGGCACCGCGCTCAACAGCTCGCAGCAATTCTCCACACACTCGGCAGACTCCACGGGCGTCTGCGTTGCCAGCCAAATGCAGGTGGCTGTCGCTGCGGTAACAGCAGTCGGCGGAGTGCCACCGACAGATGATCATGCCATCTCCTCGCACACCAGTGCCGCCCAGTATGAGCAGCATGAGCAGCAGCAGCACGAACAGCAGCAGCTGCAGGCGGCGGCCAGCGCGGCGGGCGTTGCCCAGAACTACAAGATGTCAGAGACGATACGCAAGCGTCAGTATCGCGTCGGTCTCAATCTGTTCAACAAGAAGCCGGAGAAGGGCATTACGTATTTGATCAGGCGCGGCTTTCTAGAGAATACGCCACAGGGCGTGGCACGTTTCCTGATCACGCGCAAGGGCCTGTCCCGGCAAATGATTGGCGAGTATTTGGGCAATCTGCAGAATCAGTTCAACATGGCGGTGCTCAGCTGCTTTGCCATGGAACTGGATCTGTCCGGGCGACAGGTGGATGTGGCGCTGCGCAAATTCCAAGCCTACTTCCGCATGCCCGGCGAGGCGCAAAAGATTGAGCGTCTGATGGAGATCTTCTCGCAGCGCTACTGCGAATGCAATTCGGACATTGTGGCGCGTCTGAGATCATCCGATACGGTAAGTTGATATTCTCCTAGTTATGCTAACTTTGACTAAGCCTTGTTCATCTTTGTAGGTCTTTGTGCTGGCCTTTGCCATCATCATGCTGAACACGGATCTGCATACGCCCAATCTGAAGCCAGAGCGTCGCATGCGCGTCGAGGACTTTATCAAGAACTTGCGTGGCATTGATGATTGCCATGACATTGATAAGGATATGCTGAGCGGTATCTTTGAGCGCGTCAAGTCCGATGAGTTCAAGCCGGGCAGCGATCACGTCACCCAGGTGATGAAGGTGCAGGCCACCATAGTGGGCAAGAAGCCAAATCTGGCGCTGCCACATCGCCGCCTGGTCTGTTATTGTCGCCTGTACGAGATACCCGATGTGAACAAGAAGGAACGGCCTGGTGTCCATCAGCGCGAGGTGTTCCTGTTCAATGATCTGCTGGTCATCACCAAAATCTTTAGCAAGAAGAAAACCTCTGTGACTTACACGTTCCGCAACAGTTTCCCGCTCTGTGGCACCGTTGTCAATCTGCTGGACTTGCCCAACTATCCATTCTGCATTCAGCTGTCCCAGAAGGTCGATGGCAAAATATTGATCACCTTCAATGCGCGCAACGAGCACGATCGCTGCAAGTTTGCCGACGATCTCAAGGAGTCCATTAGCGAAATGGACGAAATGGAATCGCTGCGCATCGAGGCCGAACTGGAGCGACAAAAATCAGCGCGCAATCGTGCCCCAAACAATCAAGATAATCGCGACAGCGGCGTTGCCGATGTGGAAGTGTGTCCATGTCCCTATCCGCCAGGGACCCAGGCAGCCGGCGAACAGGCGCCCAATACAGCGGATTCTACGCAGCTCAAGCGCAGCGCGCTCAGCAACAGTCTGCTGGACATGCACGAGCAATGTGAGTTGCATTGAGCCGTCTGTTTAACCAAATAGTAGCTAATTTTTCTCTACCTTCCCTCTAGTTGGCAATGAGAAGCCGCAGCGACGTGGCAGCGTTGGTTCCCTGGACAGCGGCATGAGCATCTCCTTCCAATCCACCACCACGTCGAGCGCCTCGCGTGAAAATGCCGCTGCAATTGCAGCTGCTGCCAATGCAGCTAATGCAGCGTCGAAGATCCGTTTCAACATGCAGCCCGCTCCCAGCAATGTTTATGCAGCGCCCGGCATGCAGGCCTACACCCATGCCAACTTTGTGCAGCAGTCGCAGGCGGCTTATATGTTGCAACAACAGCAGATGCTGCAGCAGCAGCAGGTGGCGCAGGCTCAAATGCAGGCACATGCCCAGGCTCAAGCTCAGGCTCAAGCTCAGGCACAAGCTCAGGCTCAAGCTCAGGCACAAGCTCAAGCACAAGGTCAGGCTCAGGCGCAAGCGCAGGCGCAGGGGGGTCCTATAGTTATGGGACGTATACCAGGGCGTGAACGCAAGGCATCGCGTTCTGATGATTCGCGCTCCACGGAGGTCTAAATAAGGCTCAATTATTGTACATTCTTTGTTCTACAGCGAGCGATAAATATAAAACGCATACATATATAACATACGAGTAGATTGATATTTGTATGATCCGAATTCGAAACGAAACCGAACCGAAAGCCATTTTTTCAAACACCTAAACTATTTAACAACAGCTACATTATAAATTCTTAAATGTTCCTTCGTTCTCTGCTAATATTAATGTACATAAATTACATTTTTGTCTATTTACGCAATTCGCATACGGCTTAAGTAAGTTTTCAAAACTAATTGTATATAAACCACATTTACATTACAACTTTATCTATATCTAAATACATATAGTACATATGTATTCAAATACCCTCTATGATAATAATCGCATACTCGTGCATTGTATAACTCGGAAAGCAGGCAGGTAGCCAAAAACAATTATGGTATACACCTCAGCAGTTAGTATCCTTGCTAGCATTTTTTTCTTTTGTATCTAATCCCCCCATTCTATCAAATACGTATACAATATACTTATAAACATAGTTATATTACTAAATCCAAGCCACGTTGAGTGCACGCTTTGTATATTATGTATTTCTTATCCCACAATTATGTTAATGTAACTAAAAACGATCGTATATACCGCGTTTGTGTGTGTATATACCATGAATATTAACTTAAAAGCAATTAGCTATAATTATCGATATTTATAGAGCCAAAACTACCCGAAACCTAAAATATGAAATAATATATATATTAATAATAAAATTCAAAGTGTATGGCAAACAAACACCCGATATGTATATGAAAAAGCAAAAGACTTAAAAATTTAAATAAATGAAAAGAAATAATACCAGCTGTATGCCGTTTTCATTTTTATCAGCCTTTAAATTCAGTTAATAGTCAATGCTTGTGGAGAAGGCCTAAAAATTCTTAAGGATTTGGCCGAGCTATAGCAAACAATATGCCGCAAGGATCTCTAGCTTATGATCAGCAGCCCAAAAGTAAGCAACAAATATTTTGAATTTCTGCACACACATATGGAACGGTTTTCTAGTAGCTCCCATTCAGCCATATCCTTGCAGATTTTGAAAGGACCTTGTGCGTTAGGATCGTAGGGACCTACTCTATCGATTGGCATTCAAGGATTATGGGGTCATCTAAGGACCATCGACTTGTAAATTTTCAGTCCGAGGGCGAAAGGAATCGTGCCCAAAATACAAAATACTCAATATCTTTGGAACTACAAGGACGAATTTGATGTCCTTTGGCCAGTTGGTAGCCCTGATAATGCCAAGTTGTCTGACACAGGACTCGTCAGGATACGCAAGGATACGGCCGAGATATCGCTAATTTTCTGTATACAGAAAAGTCCTTATTTCTCAGCTCCTGTAAGGATCTTAGTCCTTTGGGTTAACTATATTCGGGATTGATGGGATGAAGTGCTCTATCTTTTTGCCAAAGGACATCAAAATCGTCCTTGAAATGGCCGAGTTACAGGCGATCTTGTGATTTTAGATCCTTTTTGCTGACCTACCCCCTTGCAAAAAACTGAAGTGTTTTTTTCGGTGAAATCCTTGAAATCCTTGAATGCCAATCGTTAGTCCTGATTCCTACGAGTACAGAAATGTATGGGTTTTCGAAATCCTTAAGGATTTGGCCAAGTTATAGCTTATAAGGATGCCGCAAGGTTTTGTGCTCAGCAGCTTGTAAGATCAGCAGCCCAAGAGTATGCAACAAATATTTTGAATTTCTGCACACACATATGGAACGGTTTTCTAGTAGCTCCCATTCAGCCATATCCTTGCAGATTTTCAAAGGACCTTGTGCGTTAGGATCGTATGGACCTACTCTATCGATTGGCATTCAAGGATTATGGGGTCATCTAAGGACCATCGACTTGTAAATTTTCAGTCCGAGGGCGAAAGGAATCGTGCCCAAAATACAGAATCCTCGATATCTCTGGAACTACAAGGACGAATTTAATGTCCTTTGGCCAGTTGGTGGCCCTGATAATGCCAAGTTGTCTGACACAGGACTCGCCAGGATACGCAAGGATACGGCCGAGATATCGCCTATTTTCTGTATAGAGAAAAGTCCTTATTTCTCAGCTCCCATAAGGACCTTAGTCCTTTGTTGATTATATTCGGATTTGGGATGAAGTTCTCTATCTTTTGGCCAAAGGACATCAAAATCGTCCTTGAAATGGCCGAGTTACAGGCGATCTTGTGATTTTAGATCCTTTTTGCTGACCTACCCCCTTGCAAAAAACTGAAGTGTTTTTTTCGGTGAAATCCTGGAAATCCTTGAATGCCAATCGATAGTCCTGATTCCTACGAGTACAGAAATGTATGGGTTTTCGAAATCCTTAAGGATTTGGCCGAGCTATAGCTAAAAGGATGCCGCAAGGTTTTGTGGCTCAGCAGCTTATAAGATCAGCAGCCCAAGAGTATGCAACAAATATTTTGAATTTCTGCACACACATGAATGGAACGGTTTTCTAGTAGCTCCCATTCAGCCATATCCTTGCAGATTTTCAAAGGACCTTGTGCGTTAGGATCGTATGGACCTACTCTATCGATTGGCATTCAAGGATTATGGGGTCATCTAAGGACCATCGACAAAATACAAAATACTCAATATCTTGGGAACTACAAGGACGAATTTGATGTCCTTTGGCCAGATGGTAGCCCTGATAATGCCAATGTTACATACTTATACATAAATATACTTGATTGCCCAATTAAATACAATTTCTACTTTGTTTGTATAAATTTTCATATTTTATTAGTGATTTCAACTTATTATATTATTGCTGACTCTACTAATTAAGGCCTTGTACAAAATTATTGTATTTCTGTTGTAGGTGCTAAATACTATATTCGTAGTAATTTTCTTATAATTTGTGTGTGTTTGGGTATTTGTGGGTGTGGGTGTGTATGTGTGTGAATGTGGGCGTGTGTGTCGTATATATAGTTGCATTATCAGCGTGTTAGTCTAAACAATTATTGCTTTAAACAAATATACAAAAACTATGAATTAAACGCGCGTTCTAAGCAGAGGTAAAGAAAAACTTTACAATAAATTGTGGATCTGCTCTCTACTTACAATAAATTGCACTTGCAAACTCTTTCAGATGCATTCGGATGATTCGCGAGTGTTGGGATTCTTGTTGGGAAAACAATATGCGACTTGCCCATACAAAGTATAAACATTATAATTAAACTAAACATATTTTGGCACTGTAAATAAAAAATTGCTTCCGATACATACAAAAAAAACACATTCGTAAAAACACAAAATAGTACATAGAAAAAATTGTTGCTACAAAACGGAAACGGAAACGATCAAGTGATCCATATTCGATAGTCGATAGTTGATAATAAATTACAGAGTTTGCAATAATTGCCAAATGCAGTTGCTTCAATCCCTCGAATTTCATTGCTCCTCTAAATCGTTTAAATTTTCGCTTTGATTATGCTAAGATGAAGCGGCTTCCTGGGCCAACAGAGCTGCTCTGTTGGCTGGAGGCGCCTCCCACTACTCTGAATAGAATTAGACCATGCCAAAGTCGGTGCACACTGTGGCAGCTGTTGTTGCTGCTGCCGCTGAGGCCGCCTGGTTGTTTTGTTGCTTCTCCTGCGCGCTGCTGGCCGCTACTGCAGCAGCTGCTGCCGCAGCCATGTTGAGCTCCACGAGCGTATCTATGCTGTTAAGGCTGACTCCTTGGAGTATTTTGCGCGCCGCCAGCGATGTAAAGTTGAAGGACAAATCTGTGAGGCTGGGAAAATTGTAGAGCTCCTCACTGCCAGCGGTCAGAACGCTGCCCATGCCCTGCTCCAGGGATTCCTTGGTCAGACTGAGACGTCTGTCCATAGCCTCCTTGTCAATGGACTTGTCATTCGCGTGATCCTTGAGTGCCAGATTGGGCTCACTGCCCAGCGGATTACTGGATTTATGCAGCAGATGCGCCAGCGCCAGCTCATCGCCATTCATGGAGCACTTTTGCAGCTGGCAGACAGACTCATAGCAGAGATTCTTCAGATCGCTGCTGCTGTTGTTCATCAGCTTATGATTGCTCTGCGGCTGCATCATATCCTTTGAATGCTTCTCATAGAAATGCAAATTGCCCACCGAGCCGGCTATCTCAAAGTCCTGCTTGGCCAAGGCGGCCAATTTCAGCGGTTGCTGTTGCTCGCCACATGGCGAATTGGGCTGGGATTCGTTCTTGAGCACATTGTTCTTATAGGCCAGGCTACCATTGGCCAGCTGCAGGCACAGCTTGCGGCTGTTGTTCATCGTTGCATCGTTGTTGGTGTTCTTGGCATACTTGCCGCCATCGTAGGATGGCGTTTCAGTCGCTGTATTCTCTGGCGAACTCTCGCTGATAAATGATATGGAGTCGCAGGTCTCCGAGTTGGCCTCCGTTTCGCTCAGCGGCTGCTCGGGCACAGACTCTGGCCGAATGGGCGTGGATGTGGCCACGGGCGCAGCAGCTGCTGATGTCTGCTTGGACAGCGTCTTCTTGATGATCTCACCCTTCTCATTTGTCATGGTCTCATTGTTTATGATGAACACATTCGAGTTCTCCAGCATTTTGCCATTCTCCAAGGTGATCACACTGCGCACGGGCGAGTTCTGCACAAAGATCTTGGTGCTGGGTATGCTCGAGCCGCTGCCATTCGAGCTGGTTGTCACCTGCAGCGTTATGGAGTTGTTGCTGCTCGAGTTGGGCACACCGTGCACACTCCCATTCACTGGGTATGTCAGCTCCTCCAGTATGCGACTGGGCGTGCTGGCGCGCTGCCTTTGCGCCTGCGCCTCTGCCACGCGCGCCCTCATAGCCTGATGACGGGGCGTGCCACGGGGCGAGCCGTTTAGCAGCAGAATGGAGCGTGTGCTGCCATTGCCATTGGTAGTTGTTGTTGTGGGCGCTATGACCGCTGTATTCGTGGAGCACTGCGAGTCCAGACTAGAGTGGCCACTGGTCTTCTGGCTAAATGAAACTTTGCCGCTGTCAATGCTCGAGGGGCCGCTCGCCAGCAACGACGTCTTGCCGGACTCCAGGCTGGATGGACCGCTGCTCTGGAGGCTCCGATACGTGGCCTTGTTATCCGCACAGCCATTGATAATCAGGCCATCCATTTGCCGTTTGATTGGCGTGGCAGGTTTCAAAGCTGAGGAGCGCGCCGGCGAGCTCTCAAAGATGTGCTTGCCAATCACCGATTTTTGTGCAGTTTTCTGTGGCGTGGCCAGCAGCGTGGGCGTCGGAGTCGGCGTGGCCGCGTGCAGGCGCGACAGCGTCGCCGATGAATGATTCATTTTGGTGTGATTGACGCCGCTGTTGCTGCTGGCTGGTATGGACTGCGTGGAGCGAGGTAGCGAGCTGCTGCAGTAGACGGGCGAGCGCCGCCTTATGGGCGAACAGTCCCGGGAGGATATCAGAAACGTTGACTCGCTGGACATGTGACGGCGATGGCGACGCGGCAGCGTTGACGACCGCTGGCTCAGCTCGGAGCCATCGTAGAACGTCGAATTGGACAGCGTGTGCACAGCGGGCATATCCTGCAAAAGAAATCAACAATTATAGTTTAATGAGCAGCAGGATTTGAGCTTAGATACTTACGTGATCTGCGGTTTGTGTGCCCACGCTGTGCAGATGCACGGCGCGCGAATTGAACCACTCGGCGGGTGGAAACTGTGCCGAGTACGTCTCTATTTGGCGCTGCTTGGCGCGTCCGCTGCGTCGGAACAGCCTTGAGAGCAAAGATCCTTTTTCTAACAGATATTGAGTGTGATTAAGTTGTTCTGATATGCTATTATCCTGCCTACTCACTGGGTGATGACGAATCTGTGCTTTGGTATTCCGAGCTGCTGCTGTCCGTCGTGTTAAGCGTTTGGGCGTAGGTCTTGGACAGGCTGCGTGTTGAGGCGCAGCGTTGCAGGCGCTTCGACGAACCAAAGAGCCGCAAACTGTGCCGTCGTTCCAAGCTGCGCGGTGTCGGAAATGAGGCACTGCGTCGCTTGGCTGCACGCGGATAGATGATCTTGTCATTGGGATTGCCTACAAACAGATAAATACAATTTAGAATTTGAAGTACGACAGATGTGGGCTTAAAGGTCCTGAGTGCCGCCTCACCTCCACAGATCACATCCGCCAGATTGGTCTGTATGCACTGATGCGTCAGATCGCCATCCCGTTCCGTGGATATTTCACCATACAGCGAGTGGAGAGCCTCCGCATTGGACATGAGCATTGTGCGCGCCTCGGGCGGCACCACATCCTGCTGCTGCTCCTCCTCCGTCAGCTGGGAGTAGGCCAGGCTGCCACTGTTGCTGTGCTGGTGATGATTGCTGCGCGGTCGCGAGCGACTGCGACGACGTCTAACAGAGTTGAGAGTGGCAGAGTTAGTTAGAGAGACATACAACTTGATATCGTTTAGATGTTACTTACTCTGGCGTGAAGATGAAGTAACCCTTTGCGGTCTGGTAGATCTTCTGCTCCTGCATCAGCTGCGCCATCGTATCGTAGATGACCTCCGTGGCGGGTGTGGTCATGTGGGGAAATCTGAGCCCCAGTTTGCTGCGCACATGCTCAATTGTCGCCGATTGACCCTCGGCGGTCAGGTCCATGATGACGTCGCACAGCGCCTCGGGCAGCGGCGTGAACTGTCCCTGAACCGTTGGCGTCACAATGCAATCATCAATGTCACCTGCAAAAAGCACAACAAAAACAAACAAACGATCAGCCAACATGTGTAAACTGGGCTACTTATAAGGCTAATGATAGTCCGGTCAAGTGCTCGCAAGTCGCGACCAGCTGCCGCATTTGGTCAAATAAACTTGCTCGCATTTTTCCAACAAAACCCAGCCGCCTGGCATTTGGGGTGGCCCGCCACCCGAGCGTGCTGCTCTGCGAATGGTCTAAACCTTGACTCCGTATGGCATTTGGTCATTGGATGTTACCTGTGTTTGGCCACTCATGTAATTAAACGGCTTGCCACACACACACACACATCAGGTGAGAGGTGCGGTCAACTGGTTTGCTCCACTTTTCAGCTTTGACAATGACCCAACGCGTGTTTTGTGTTTTGACATACAATTGCTATATTTATTTAGCAATTGTCTTGTTTTATCAAACTACTGATTAATTATCTCCATATATCCATAGTTCTATCATTTTATTTATCCTTTTTATATATTTTGCTTTCTCAAATGTTTCAACTGAGATATGTGTTATCCGTCCTATGAATTTTCATACAATATTGTTTCCTCAAATGTTTCCTGTCTGAACTTTTGCTATTTCAATTTATTTATCCGACTTTGTCCCTATCGTGCTTTTCGCCAAATTTATTAAGGGTAAAGTAGTTTCAATCTCCTAAAACAATTTACAGGAATTAAACAGACGCAAATCAATCTAAAGAACAAACCATGATCAAAAAGGCATTCCGCATGACAAAGTTATGGAAGTTAGAAGCTTAGATAGAAGGGATGAATGTTTACTAAGAAGTTAAGATCTTTATAAAACTAAAATTTGATTAATTTCAGCATCCTGACTGGGAGGAATTTCCTTCCCTTATGTTCTGCATGTTACTAACATACGAAAGTATTGTTCTTTTCTGTTGCTATTCGCATTTCCTTTATTATTGGTATTAATTTTGTGTTTTCACTCTCTTAATCTCTCTCTCTCTCTTTTTTTTTTGAATGTTGTTTTATATCTTGTTTCAATTTTCTATTAATTGATTTTCTTTTATACCTACATATATCATCCCTACAGATTTTTCTCTCTGTAATCTCAGTTCTTTTACATATCCCCTCCTATAATTTTGTGTACTCTCAACTTTGCTCTCTCCTAATTCTTCCCTCCTTTTTGCTTCGCCGTCATTCTCATTTCTTGATCGATCACACCTCGCACTTGCAAAACGATCGCTTGACTTGCACCCCGCTGCTCCCTCTGCGGCGCTGCTGCAACTCTAGGAGAGTCTGCAGGCCGCAGATAACCACACAAGTTGCCACACTTGTGCGGCACAAGCATCGCCTAATAAGGCAGGCAGCAAGTAATTTATATTTTTATTACTTTTATATTTGTATTTTCTATATATTGTGCAGTGTTCACGCGTCGTATACATAATTAAAATGCGCACCCAGCGCGCTGAGCGTTTAAAAGCCAACAACTAAAATGTTTTCATTTTGTTGGCTGCCGCATTGTCGCCATCAATTGTGGAGGCGCCTCCACAATGCTTCCTACTTGCCAGCTTAACCTCCAAAAAGCAACAGCGACAACAACAACAACTACGCCCCCGAAGCATCCACATTGCAACACACACACAGCAGAGAGAGGAGAGAGAGGGAAGAGAGGGGCGGGTTGCTGCAAAATCAGACCAAGTGTGTGACGACCTCCGTTGTTGCTGTCGGCGAACTCTGGCTGAGTCTTCGTCTTCGTCTCAGACTCCAACTCCCTCTGCTTCTCAGACTCCAGCTGAAGCTCGTGGCAACAACGTCCTTGCGGCAGTTGCATAATTTTTCAAGTTTTCACTTTCTGTTGTTGCTGTGGCAGTTGCAGCTGTTGTTGCTGTTGTTGTTGTTGCTTATCCGGCAGCAATTTGCGCCGCAAACGCAATAACAAAACGCCATGTGGGATGGCACCATCGTCAAGGACAATTAGCGCCATTTGATGGGCGACTGCAAACTGCGGCAAGCAAACTTGCCAAAACGACTGTCTCCACAGTCACCAGGCCCCCACCGTCCCCTTAACGCCCTCCCCGCTGCACTAACACCTGCTACATTCGCACTTTCACATTGCACATGACACAAAAAGCAAACCAAAAATAATAAAAACAAAATTTGTTTGCCGCTTAATCGGCGCACTGCAATTGAAATTGCACTCAATCTCAATCTGAATGCCAAGGCGCCACTCTGCGCCACCGCCCCACTGTTGCACCATTGCACCATTGCACCACTCTTGTTGCACCACCGCGACTACAATTTATTTGCCTTGGCTTATCAGCCGGCACATTTGCCTTTCTGCTCATTTGGCAGCGACGCCCTGCCCATAAATTGCGAGCTCAGTAGCCAAATTGAAGCTGCACATAAAAATATATATACATATATATCACAAATAATATATGATATATCAGATGATATATGCGGATGCCAGACATATGCGGCTTTGTTGTCTTGGCCGGCAGGCCAAACATCTGACAGCTGTTGTTTTTGTGCGGGCCTGAATGATATAATGCGGCTCACAAAGTTGGCAAGGACACGAAAATATTTTGCTGTTTGGGCTCATATTATTCTAAAACAACAGCTGCTGCCAATATATTGTATAGTTTTTAGGATTCTGTATACATATATAAAGAGTTCAACCTGACTGACTGGCTAGCGACGTTCATAACAGTAGTCTGTTACCATGATAACATTACTATAACAGACGGTAAACAGTGTGTTTACATAACTGTAACAGCCCTGCAGTTCTGACGCCCACGCGGGTCAACCCATAGACTAGTTCGCGTGGGTCAACCCATAAACTGACCCAAGCTGTTGCAACGCCGAACCGAGACGTCAGTTCCAATGACATCGTGTGTAAAAATGGGATAGGATTTTACATTTAGACGGGTCGACCCGTGGGCTAGTAGTGGCTAGTTTGGATTAGTCAGATGGCTAGTCACGAGTCAACCCACAGAACTGCAGGAAGTATAACATTGGGTTAACACACGGTTAACATAATGTCTGACATCGTGTTAACCATGTAAGTGAGTTAACAGTGAGTCAACAGAATGTTAACTACATGGTGTTCCCAAAAGTAAGTTAAAATCAGTCTAAAAAATTTATTTAAAGGAAGTTTATGTATCAGGGTATAGCCTAAGTGATAGAGTGTTACCTCCTGAATGAAAAATTTAAAAAGTGTGACTTGTCAATTGTTGCGAACCGTGGGAAATCTTCTTCCTAGCTTTAAAACTCTCATAAATCCGTCAAAACAGAACCAAATATTTCAAGCTGAATGCCTTTCTGTTCAAGATTTATCCTTTAGATCGATTTGTCAGCTAATATTCTACAGTTTCATTGTGGAATTTTTGAGCTTGCTCTTATTGTTGTTTCTTAAATCATGATTATCAAAACTCACATAATCTTAGTTAGCATTGAAAGTAAAAGTGTAGCTAAGATCGCTTGATGATCAAGCGTAAGGTCCTGAAAAGAGCTTATTGCTGAATTGTTTCCTTTAGTCAAATTGATTGTTTGATTGACCGTTCGCCAATTGAGGACTTGTGTTGAGGCAAATGATAATCTTCTTATGGCCCGTTGCAGTGCGGCATTAAAGCCAGGCTGAATGTTGGCGCAACGAAAGCCGCGCGAAATGATAATAAATATCGAGAGACGGAGACGTGGAAAACGATTGCTGCATTTTCCCACCAACGCGATCTTGTCTTAAAGGCAACCAGCCTGCCACGCTGCCCCTGCTCCTCCTCCTCCAAAGGGGGGCTGCTGCTGCAGCTCCTCCCTCAATCGCCCCATCCGTCTTAAGTAGAGTGAAAGTGTTGCGTTTGTGCCTCAAATTGTGGACGTTGCCATTGTTGCTGTTGTTGCTGCTGTTGTTGTTGTTGATCTGCGTTGCTGTCAGTGTTTCAGTTGCAGTTGACTTGACTGCACTTTGGTTTATGTTATTGTTGCCGTTGCTGTGGCTGTGGCTGTTGCTGTTGTTGCCGGCGGACACATATCCTTGTGTTCAATCAAACCAAAGCGACGTCAACGCCGCCGCCGCCGCCGCTGCTGCTGCCGCTGCGGCCACGGAGTCAAGTGTTTTGTAGCTTGAAGGTTGTTTCGTCTACCTCCCACTAGCGGCCCCCACCCCCACCACCGCCCCACGCCGCATCCACCCCTCGTCACGCTGCGAAACATGCGGCAAACATTTTTAGCGCTTGTAGTTTTTGCCATGCATTTTTATGCAAATGAAAAATGTTTCTTGCGATTTCCATTTTTTTCCAGCCGATTTACAGCCTCTGTTGTTGTTGTTGCTGTTGTTGTTGTTGTTATTGTTATTGTTGGCCATTACTGTGATGCAATTGCCGCGAGTTACAATAATCTTGATGTATGATTTTTTCTCTCCCTCGTTATTGTTGTTGTTGTTGCTGTTTTTCTCGTATTATTATTAGAAAAAACTATAAAAAGAAACCGAATCGCAAGACTTTAAAATAAAGGAGGAAATCTGCGCACCTATCGTGTTGTTGGCACATTTTCGCGTTGTTTTGTTTGATCTCATAACCGCCAGCGATTTGGCCAACAACAGCAACAACACTAACAACAACAACAACAACAATAACAATGAATCAACAACGACGACTGCGGACACCATAAACATTTAAACGCTGTCCATTTCGAAATAATCAATAATTTTTAGCTATCAGTGGCAATTTATTATTATTTTTCTCTCAGCCATTTTTCTCCTCTGGGGGCCACAATCCATAAAGCGAGAGAAGCAAATAAATTAACACTTCCTTAAACGATAAACACAAAATCACCGAAGAAGAGATGAGAAAAAAAACACACTTTATATATAGACAGCAACTTTGAAATCAACAATTCCACATCAATTGCAATTGATAATTGTCGGTGGGGAATCGTTTGATTTTCGTTTATTAATTTTAATTGCTTTAACCGACAAATGGCAAATTGGGAGGTGCCGGAGACAACGCCCCGAAGGCGTTCACCAGCTTTGGGTTTAAGTGAGCACAAACAAAGCACTTTAACCAACTGGAAATAGCCATCAAAGCGACTGCGCTCCCTGGAGAATGAGACATTAAGCTCGCTCGGAGATAACACTTGGTAATCAGGGAATAACAATTAAAACTGGTGAAAACTCGCTCACGATATTACTTAACGAGCTCGAAGCCTTGATTAATGAGATGAAAGCTCTGGTTAATAAAGCTCGCCTTTGGACAATGATTGTTGGAGCAGATGACAAATGGGCGCGTGACTTTCTCCTTCGCTCTCTGCCTATGCAACCCTGTCTAACTGATCCCTGACCTCGAGCCAGCTTAGTTATTATTTCGGCCAAAATTTATGCCAAAAATTCAACAAATTTCTTTCAAAGTTTTAAATGCTACAGAAGCTCTACTAACTTCCATAAGTTTGCCAAATTGTCAAATATTTACCAATTTCTATATGGAATGTCTTTTTTGAGCAGGATTTATACTCTAAATTGACCTGGCATAAGCAATTTATTAACATTAAAAAAAAAAGAAATTTGAGAATTGACAAGGGTCCCCCTTACACATTTTCAAAAATTTTAATTTTGAAAAAATGAAAATCTCGAATTTACTTTTAATCGTTTACGGACATCAAAATTATTAAAAATAAAAAATAAATATATCTCATAGTTTTAAATACCTTACACAAAGTTGTGAAAAAGGAAACTATCGGATGAAAAATCAGTTTTTGTATGAAAAGCTTTTTTGTTTATACAAATGTTATATCCAAACTCATCAATTGGAAGTTTTATTATACTTTATACAATTTCCTATAACTTCATCAAAGGCGGACCACATTTACTATAAGTAGTTGTCATAGGAAAAATCGGATGAAAATTGAGTTCTTGCTAGGGTATATATTTTCGGTACTCCGAAGATAGTCATTCTTTCTGGTTTCTTGTTATATTTCATTTTTAATAGTTTTTCTTCAGTTTTAATGCAACTATCGTTTACTACAGTTTTAATAGGTCTCGTTTTGTGGCCAGATTTCTTCACATTTTTAAGAGCATGTCTAATGTCTTCCTCTCTTGCTGCTGTCTTCTTTATGGCCTCAAAGTACTCAGCGCATCTCACGCATAAGATCCTCAAGGCGCACAGCCAGAAATGTCCATTTGCAGTAAGCTGCCGCCCACACAGCGCCACCCATTGACTGGCCAGCTTAAATGACTATCGATATCTCTTTCGGATTGGCCTCCAGCTCGACTGGGCTGGATGTCGACGACATGTAGAGCAGCAGCAGCAGCAGCAGGCGGCGCAGTCGCCGTCGCAGTCTCAGTCTCTGTCGCCGTCGTCGTCTCCGTTGCAGCCAAAAAATGTCTAGCGGCAAACGACAATCACGATTTTGTGTCTTAAATGTTTTTTGCGCGTTTTCAATTTCCACTTTTTGTTTGGGTGTTGAGGAGGGGAGGGAAAAGATACGCCTGTCCAAGCTATATGCATACCTACAATCTGTTTTATATATTGTTGCAGTATGCACAATTTGTTGTTGTTGTTGTGTTGCGAGGCGACGCTAATTGTTTCCGTCGGTTAATAAAAATATTTCAGGCCAGTTACAAATTGAAAACAAGGCGACTGCAACTGCAACTGCCACGGAGGCTGCTGCTGCTATGGCTGCTGCTGCCGTTTATGCAACGCTTCAGTTTTGCACGACGGAGGCACAACAAAATGCAAATTGACATTTACGTGGTTGCAACACCAACATAAACCCCAAAAAACAACAACAACAACAATACAAATCAGCAGCCCAGCGATGCTGGCAAATAAGGAGCAACACGACGACAATGATGGCCAAAATAAAAACCCACAAAAAATATAATCTCTTGGCGACACTTTTTGCCATGAAATCTCTTGCCAAGAGTCGCCACCGCCGCCGCCGTTGCCGCCGGCTGTGTTAAAGGTCAATGAGTTTTGCCGGGTTGCAGGGCACTGGACCTGAACCTGGAACTCGCTGTCAATATTGGATGCCAAGAAAAAAGGCAACAAAAACTCCTTCTTTATTTTTTGCTGCTGTTGTCTGTTGTGCAATAATCCCCAAATCCAAATGCGAGCAATTTCATAGACATTTCAGTTTATATGAGAGCTTATGTAGCTTATATTGGTAGCATAAATGGAAAAACATCAACGGATTACATTTGAGCACTTTCAATGGCATCGAATCGCCAGGATTAAGCCCATAAATTGCACAGTAATTCAATATCGTTAGACTATCTCAGTTTTAAGTGCAATATGATGCAACATTTTGTGTTCAGACTTGCATTTAATTAATTATTTACTAATGGAATCAATCTTTAAGACTTTCGATCATAAAACTAAACAAACATTCGTCAAATGTATTGCGCAATAGTTTGAATGCAAATTAATATTTTCATCTAATATTTGGAAAGTTGTGCGAGAATTATGATAGAAAATATTATACTAATGAATTCAATCTTTAAGACTTTCGCTTCATATGTATTGCGCAGGAGATTGAATGCAAATTAATATTTCCATCTAATATAGAGCGAGAATTATGATAGAAAATATTATACTATGATAAAAGACAGTGTGAGATCTTATACATAAATTCTGAAAATGCATTTAAAGCCACAGATTTATAAAGATATAAATATATATTTTATATATATAAGATCTATATATATATATATATATATATATAATATATGTGTATAATAATAAAAATAATATATGTAATTTCATTCCGACTTATTATTTCTCAAATTTCATAAGCTTTATTTAAGTTTTTCATAATTCTATCGAAAATATGCATAGTTTAAATAGTTCAACTTCAATTCTGTGTTAAGTATCGATATTATCGATAGTTGAAACTATCGATGGCCTTCCAGCTCTAGCTGATGAATGGCTATTACTGTCAAGCCTGGGCGAAATGTGGCTGCAATCTTGCCAATTCCTTAGAAAAACTTATTGTGTGAAATTGTTAGCGGGCAATTTGTTAAGACAATGCAACGTATGGGAGAAGTTATCTTTTCTTTTCCTTTTTTTTTTGCGGGCAAGAACACTTTCCCGTCGAGTGGAAAAGCTCTGAGGCGTAACCACTTATGAATGCCCCAACCCGAAACCGAACTCCAACTTGAAGACAAACGGGTTGACCTCATTAAAGGCAGTCAGCGGAGGCAGTCGGCAGAGGCAGTCGGCGGAGGCAATCAGCGGGTAGTTATAGCAAAAAAGTTATAGTCACAGAGTCGGGAAGCGGCTTTTTGAGAACAACGAGAACAATAAAATTACAATAATCGCTTTGGCAACGCTTAGACCAGGTGGAGGTGGAGGCAGAGGCGGGGGAGTGGCCAGCTCTGGCACTTGGGAGACTAGACACTTTTTGGGGTGTTCAAGCGAGCATGATGAACTTGCAGAAGACGATGACGACCTGGCGATAGCGTTAACATTAACTTTAAAGCCGCTTGATGAGGAATTGACTTGACTTGACGTGATGTGATTTGATTTGATTTGGCAAAGCTGGCTGCTCTGGTTACGCTTTGGCGAATTCTTTAACGACGAGTTTGTTAACCTTCTCTCGCACCTGGCCCTGCCAGCGTGAAATTGTCTCGGAGAATTAGAGAATCGGCTAACGGTATGTGTATTTACATTCTCAAATTAAGCGACATTACGGCCAAGTTTGGCAGGCAAATAGTGTGGGAAACAACAAGCAATGTTGCTGCTGTTTGCCAACGATTTGTTTTGTTAATGGCTAAAATATTAAGTTGCGATTATCGGGCCGTTAGACAGACAAGCTACAACAACAACAGTAACAACAACCACAACAATAATGGTCTATTGGTCTTTGGCCACTGTCATGGCCACATTTCACTTTCAACGGGGCAACATCTCAACGAGAAATCGTGATGAAATTGATTTGAGGCTCTTAACGTTTGTCTTTTTATTCACAATCATAGTTACCGACAGCTGAAGGCAGCCTTCCACCCATCCTCGCATCCCCTCCGCCCCTCTGCAGCAAAAGCTGCATCATTTTCTCGCTTTCCAGCTATTTTGCATTTTGCAACCAGGCAACAGTAACAGCAACAGCAACAACAAGCAACAAAAGCAACATCAACTAAATGATCATTTGTCTGTTTTTGCCAGTTTGATATTCCACTGTCAAATTGGCCATGTCTGTAGCTGCTACCCCTGTTTGGCCCCATTCCCCTCTTCTGCCTCCCCAACCCCCCAACCCGGGCATCCCCATCCCCGCTTTGCGTTTGGCACTTTAACACGAAATTGAATTTAAATTTGTTACTTTATATTTTTAAATGTTTGGCTTTTGTTGTTTCTTTTATTTGGCATGTTTGCTGTCTAATTGAGCGAGAAATTGCCGCTGATTGATTGTTTTTTCATGCGATTTGTTATTGCTGTTGTTTGGCTGTCAGGCCAATCGATAAACGATAAATAATCGTTGATGTATTTAAAAGGCAACTGTTGTGTATAACGGAGACTAGGTCAATCTCTAATGATTGTGAATGGATATTATACACATGAGCTTACAGTTTCTATTAGAATTTTTAAAATCAATTATGCTGAAGTATTTTTGATTTTTATAATAGTTGTTTAATAATTTATTTTAAATAAATTTATATTATTTTTATAAATCCATTATTGATTTTGAATTAATATAATAAAAATCATATTTTAACAATTACAAATGTTTTTAAAAATGTTTCCATTCAAATGTTGCTGAGCAAC
Organism: Hirtodrosophila histrioides; assembly: GCA_037075165.1. Classification (NCBI taxonomy): domain Eukaryota; kingdom Metazoa; phylum Arthropoda; class Insecta; order Diptera; family Drosophilidae; genus Hirtodrosophila; species Hirtodrosophila histrioides. The sequence continues at coordinate 791,505 of JBAMCL010000287.1, forward strand.
ACACAAATGTTGCTGCAGCATGTTGCCACAGCATGAATGAGGCTTTGAGTGTCCCGAGCGCACTGCTTGCTGCACTGCTTGGCAGCTTGTTTACGAATGCAATTGTCATGTTCATGGTAATTAAGAGCTAATGGGTTCTACGCCATTGCAAGCGTTAATTAACAACATGGAAATTCAGCATGCCACAGGCGAACTTTGTGGCAACTTCAGAGTGTACTATTTGCAGCTCCGTTGCAAACTTCAACAACATCAACATCAACAGCAACAGCAACATCAAATCGCTCTGGCAGCGCAATATATATTTCCTCAATTGAATTTTACAAAGATTAACCGCCAGGCAGCAAGCAGCATCGGCACTGGGCGCCCCCTTGAGGCAGCAGCCAAATCGAAACTTATTAATTTTCAAACGGGTTCGCCAAAGGCCGCCAATGAGCCAAGTGAACCAAGCCAGGCAAGCGGCCAACACAAGCAATGGTCCATCGACGCCGATCTCTGGCCGGCCATTTATCAATTCATGAGCTTGGCATCGATTTGGCTGGTAGCCATGGTTCGCGACAAGGTTCAGGCAGCCATAAAGCAGCGTTCAACGTGAATTGCAAGTGTGAAAAGCAAAAAAGATGGGATTTGGAAGGGGATTGGCGGTATGGCGGTTTGGGGGAATCGGGAGACAACAGTGTCGTATTAGGCGTGCAGGTGTCCATTTAATTGACAGCTAACGAGGCACATAGGACTGGCCAGCAGATACGCGGACAGACCCATCAAAATGTGATTAAGTATCCAACTAAGCGCTTAAAAGGGGCATCGCTCGTTTTGCCTTAATCTTTGATCTTTAATCAATAATCATCAATAAGGATGGCCATCGGAAGTGCTTGACATTTTGGATAGGACAATACGGTAGGTCCAGCTGGGCACTGCTGCCCTTTAAGACCTAAAACTAGATCACTTGCTGTCTTCTGTAGAAGAACAGTAAGGTAACATGGGAGGCACATGGCCAGGATTGTCAAGTATTCGCTGAGAACGTAAGCTATTTGTTTCACTACTCTCAAAACTCGGGTCGAAGATCATCTGAATCCTCTTATTGCAACGTGCATTGCATCGTTTGATATGCTCAAACTGGTGGCGAATATTAAGGAGCTCATCGGTGGACGATAGGTTATCCTGTGAGACATAGTTTCTTTGCGGTAAGTCAAACCTGCCCAGGGTAGTGGATATGTCATCAATGGATTGGGGAGCTCTTTGGATGAGCTCCCGCAAATGCTCAATTTTCACCCTGTCATCGTGCTTAACCTCAATACCATGATCTATTATCTGGTGCTTCTCCCGCACCTCTCGTCTTCTGAATCCTTGTGGTTTCTCTTCGGCCTTTCTACTCCATGGCTTTCCTTCCCATTGTCCGGCCGGCTGGCGAGTATTGGGCGGATCATCGATAGGCACATGGGCATCCTGTGTGGCAGAGTTGCTTTCCGGTAAGCCAACCTTGCCCTTGTTTTTGGGTATACTGTCAAGGGATTGCGATATTTCTTGGAAGAGATATTGTACTAGCTCTACTTCCTCCAGTTCATCGTCCTCATCTGCGACACCTTGATCCATTAATTGGTGTTCTATCTTCACCTTCAATTCTCTGCTTTCGAATTGCTGCATTTCCTCTCTAGGATGCCCTCTCCAGGGATTTATTGTCCTATCGTTTTGCGGTTCAATGCAACCTAAGCCATCCATTATAGGCTGCACAGGTTTCAGCATATAATTTCGACAGCCTGGCTCCAACTGCTGGTTGAGGAGATCATCGCCAGACACATGAGAATTATATGTGACACAGTCAATTTTCAGGTTTCTGCTTGTGTCATCACATTGAGGAGCTCCTTGGAAAAGTTCCGGCACTGGCTCTATGTGTACCTCCTTATCGAACGCATCTTCGATACTTTTATTTGAACACTGGTGATCCTCCCGCACCGTCAATTGCCCGCTTGTGAAGCCCTGCGGTTCCCGATCGACCAGTCTGGTCCAGGACCATTTGTTCAGCGGATCACTGCAACCTGAGCCATTTATTTTAGATCCCAGAGGATTCAGCTTATTACTTGGATCGCACGGCTGACAGTAGGTTTCTATAAAGGACATGGGTGAGGGAAAACGCTGGCAGTCACCCCGCAGCTCATTCAGCTGAAGCTCTGCTTCCAGCTCGTATTGCGCCAAGGCCAGAATATGCCAGATGGAAACACCAGTCGCGCCATTGCCATATTTCTCTTTGTATTTACACAGCTCATCGTACATAGACCACCGCAATTCGGAGAGATTCTGCCAGCGCTTGAACTGTTCCCTACGCAGCTCCTCTGCCTCCTCCGCTTGTTGCACCACGAGCAGACGGCAGCGCAGCTCCTGGGGTGATAGTTGCATCACTTCATCGGGCAACAAATCAAGTCGCCGCGACCAGAAAAGCACGCATTTTATCTTAAGCTGTTGTTCTTTATTGAACATCAAGGAAGGATCCTCCATTGACACTCTTCTTTTTGCCAATTAAATAATTTTGCAGAAAGCGTGTTTACATACAATTTTGAAATGTGGAATTCAAATGCGATGTAAACTAGATGAATACTACTTGCACAAGTTACTTACCAACTGAGCTGATTATGTAGGTGGCCGGAGGCTTGAGCACGCTGCGCGCAAACGCTCCCCGGAGCACCTCCAAAGCACAGGGCTCGGCGGTGACCAGCAGCATTCCCGGTGCCACATGTCCGGCATATTTGAGGGCACGTGTCGCGGCTGTCAGCGGGGCATTCCACCAGCATTGCGCATTGGCGGCCAGGAAGTTCTGTAAGAAGCAAAGAAAGAAATGTTTTAGAGATGGTAGGAAGGATGGGCAATGAAAGGAGAAGCTGAAGGAGGTTTCTTTCTTTAAAGTGACCTATATCATTTATATTGGTCCATTTCTTGGAATGGGACAAACTGTTAGGATGCGAATATCTTGCTTTTATGGTTGAAAACCTCTCCTGCTTCTTGTCATAAGGGAGGTAGAGCACCTTTTGACCCCGTAGGGAAAGAAGAGTCCCAGGAGTATTCTTGTGAGACTCCCTTATCTTTATTATTGAAATTGGTTAAGTTAATATAGCTGACCGCTTAAAAAAAGGTATCTCAAGAGAAAGGGAACTTCCTCGGTCATACACTGAAAACCTCTATTCATTTCCTTCTTAAGCTTTTAAATGAAGAGTCGGAAGGACTTTTAGAAGACAGGAGAGTTTCCCAGTTATACATCGATAATGATTTTCTTGCCAAGCATTTTAAGAAAGAATTAATTGATTGAGAAATTAAATACCTTCTGAAGTTATTGAAAGATTGATAAAACTGTTAGCAACATTCAATATAACTCACAATGAATCAGTTCCCAGCCACATCATATGGGTAGCAGCATCTGTTCTGAACAATGTAGCAGCTCCACTAATTGACAAATTGCAGTGCTGCAAGTGGCATAATTGAGTTAAACCGCCTGGCAGGCTGCCTGCCTGCCTGCTTAAGAGTTATCCATCTGTGGGCGTAGCGTATACCCCAAACCAGTTGGCAGCCGTCAATTAGCTAAGCGGATCGCAGCACGCCCCTGAACAACAGACAACAACCTACCAACTAGCAACTACCAACAAGCAGCAACTGCAACATATTTGTAGAGGAGGCGCCACAAAGTCGCTGCATCATTGCCACAATTGTGGCTGCTGTTGTTGTTGTTAGTGTTGTTGTGGCGAATGAAATGCCAAATCCTCAACACGTTCTGGCCCATATAATTCCACAGAAATGGCAGCGCCGCATTTACTATTTGATTTTTATTTTTATTTTATTTTATTTCTTTTCTATTTTATTTTTCTGTTCCCAACACTTTTCAAAACTTTTGTCCGCGAGCAACAAATAAATGTCCAATTTGTGCGGTGACAGGAACACTTGAGGCACGTTTCTGATGTAAACATGGCCAGGGATCGGGCAAAAAGTCACAGGCCCAGCACGGAGTTCCACAAGGGCAGGGGGGCGGCAGGCAGTCAGTCAAGGCGCTGGGAAATGCAAGTTTAAAGTGCAGTCAAAGGTTTAGCTTGAAGTTTCTCTTTGGTTTCACTCAAAGAGTGCCTTTCCGTTGCATTTTTTTATAGTTTCACGCTAATGAACATCACCCAGTTTATTTTTGTGGTCGCTGCGATTTGACCTTTTCGATGCCATTTCTCGATGTGGTCACTCCTCGGCTTTAATGTCGCCAGACCGTCGAGTGTTATACAATGGAGATGTTAGACCTTAGACGTTACACGACTGTCTATCTGTCCTAGAGGTGGTAGGGCTTTGAAAGTGCTGCCATTCTTAGATAACTTAAATACTATCGATAGTATTTTAGTTATCAAGCCTGTTCTACTTTCTAGATTTGGAGAGACTTCGCGCCCATAAATTTCTTCCTTAAATATTCTATCTATTCGACTTAGAATCAATCACTCTCAATGTCAAGTAAATTTAAAAGGCAAGTGAAATCAATCCACGAAACCATGTCAAGAGCGCAAATGGTGAATTCACTTCCTTAAAGATTTGCTGAAGTAGAAGTCGGAACAAGCCTGATATAAATAAAGAGTATGTATGAGATTGGTTTTATTTATGGCATATGCTGATCGGAACTCAATTTAAATAAAGGAATGCCAATTGATCTGATAGTTAAAATAATAATCTATGAATATTGATAGAATATAGATAACAAACCATTTATACTATCGATAGCTTCATCGATAACTCAACACCACTAAACACAATAATACTATCGATATTCTGCCATCTCTAGTCTACACCCTTGGGGCGCTCAACTAATGCATGAGCTAGCGCAAAAATGGACTCGTCATTGCCTGATGCACCCGTCGGCAGAGTCATCCGCCGGCATAGACTCGCACGTAGCTCCCTCCAGCCCCGCCTGCAATCCGAAAGGGGCGTCTGCTGCTGTCACGCGCCGCCGTCAGATGACAAAGTCCAAGTCGCAGCTACATTATCTATGCAATCATAATCCGAGACTGAGCTCTGGTCACTAATTTGTGCTGCATCATCGTGCGATGAGCACGAGACTCGAAGGCGGAGCATTTCATGATGGAGTCTTGCAGCTGATAGCAGCCCAAAATGTTTATGTCTTTGTCGTGTTTCAGTTTTTTCGGTTTTTTCGTTTTAAGGTTTTCATTTTTTAGTTTCGGTTTTCAGTTTTCGGTCTTTGAAATTCGGAAGTAATGCAAAACTTTTAATAATCGAATTAAATGTGCACGCCGCCGCCGCCGGCGCGTAGTAGTATGAAAGTCATTTAATTTAACTTTAACTTTAGGTGACTTTGGCGTTTTCTCATCGCCCGCTGCTGTTTGCTGGCGCTTTCATTGGACTTTTACCTAATGCCATTCAATGAAAATAACTAAACAACAAAACTCCCACCAAAACACAAGAAAAAAGACTCCGACAAAAGCCAAAACTATCACCAGAGTCGAGCGGAGATGAGTAGAGGTGACTTGTGTGTGGCAGCAGCAGGGGGACTGGCGGGGCACGTGTTAAAGCTGCAGCTGAATCTTTTACAGTGTGTGCAAAAGATAATAACACTACAGTAGGTACAAACAAATGTGCAGATAGTCAAGTCAGGCAGACAGCAGCAGACACAGGCAGTGAGGTCTCTGAGATCCGGGGACGAGCTTAATAGAGTTATGATGAAGTATAATAATCCTTGACCTTACCACCAACAAACATCAAGTTGCAACAGCCACTTAAAACCACAATAAAAACAACAGTTAGGCGCAAAAACGTTTTCATTTTTGTGCTCACATCGAATATACCTTCATCTAACTATAAATGTGGTTTTTATGATGTGCTTCTTTATTTGGGGGAAAGAAAATAAAGATGGCAATTTATGAATATCTGTGAGAGCTGAACTTTAAAAATACCAAGGAAAAGCATAAAGATAATACTAAACAAACACATCAATTAAAATTCACCAAAGCTGAAAGCCTTCTCTTCAATATTATTAGGTAAAGAATTCATTAATCTCCTTGTTAATAAAAAATAAATAAAATAAATGAAAAATCGATAAAAATTGAGAATTCCTAGATTCTGTAGAATTGAAATTGTGCGCTTTTCTTAATTAGAAAAATGTCAATAAACAAATATAAATACTTGTAGCTTTGACAGAGATTTCAATTAAGCAAACTATAAGCTCAAAAATGTGCCTAATAGTTATTTAAGAAACATCATTAGTTAAATAAAATAACTATAATTATGTAAATAATTTAAAAGGGCTTTTTCAGAGTCTTTCATTGCTTTTGCTGCTCACTCAGCATAATTACTATACTCGGAAAGACAAAACTTGCCCCTTCCCTGGAACTTGCAGCCGTAGTTCCTATCTAAGGGCGGCATCATTGTTTATATGTCTGGTCATTTCATGCAGCGGTCAATGGTTGTCGTTGTTTCCTTGGCCTGGCCAGAGCTCTGTGGCGTTCTGTGGAGTCCATAAAACCAAGCGGCTGTCGGAAGCGTCTGCTTGCATAAATATGCGAGCACAATTCCAATCAATGCGGCAACTGATAAGCCCACAAGTTGCATAACCAACATATACTACAGTGCGAGGCAAAAAGCAACGCCCACTTCAGATGGAACAACCCTCGGGTTGGGCCAAGGACTGGACTGGGCTGGATAAGGGCGGCGTCTTTGGAGCGTCATCGGCAATTTGCACTGCACTTAAACTGCCAACTTGATTTGGTCAGTCGGGCGTAGCCTTTAGGCATATTGGGGAACTTACAAGGGGGAGGGTTGCTGCTTGGTTTTTGGGGGGGAAGTTCATTGACCAGGGAAATCTACAAAAATCTACTTTTGGCCTGGCACATGCGATTTGTTTTATTAGTTTTTGCCGAGAGCTAAAGGCAATGTTTGTATTGCCAAAAACAAATTGCAATGGCAGCTGCTGGTAAATAATCCTTGCCAGGACAGGACACACACATAAAATGTATCTCTGTCAAGGATATTCCTTTTTGTTTTGTTTTTGTTTTTGGCAACCCTTTTGCAATTAATAACAAATATCAACTGAACTCCGCTCAATTGAATGCAACTCAACTGTTTAAGCTGTAAACTTTGTTAAGCCCATTTTCCCTTTACCCACTTCCCACTCCCCACCCTTCCAGTGTCTATCTTCTGGCCTGTCAGTCGCTTGGAAACTTTTTCGAATTGCAAAACTTCTGGCAAATAAAACGAGAAACTTCAAATAAAAAAATTTATATCAGCTGCTAAAAATCAGCGCCTCAATTTAAAACCGAAGCGTGAAAAGTCTATTAGGTTGACGCCGGCGACGAGACGTTCGTAAAAACTGTGGGAACAATGAAGTCTGTTGCAGTCAGCTCCAATTCCAACCAACTACAAGCCCCCCACCCCCTCTCAGCACCCTCCTGGTCCGTACACAAGTCTGCCATTGGGGCTGCCAGCTCATTGCACCTGTTCGCTTGTGTTCTGGAGCTGCTTTTGAATTTGATTTGTTTTCGCTGTCGTTTTTTGCTGGAAGTGTTATACCCAGCACATAAAACTGGCCAGAATAAACCTGGCAATATATATTTTACACACTGAATGTCGCATTTGCAAGCCTTTACTGCAGCATCAGCAGCATAAATGAGTTTCTTTGGTACTATAAATAGGCACAGGATATAAAAGTCACTACCGTTTCCGATAGTCCTAAGCAAGGTTTCAATATACAGTATTATTAAGGACTATTAGATTTCTGCAGAATGGGATCTTCCTCCCTAACCTAACTTATCTTCACGGATGGGGATCTTCCTCCCTAACCTAACTTATCTTCACTTATCCTAACCTAACCTAAACTAACCTAGCCTAGCTAATCCTTTTTATCCCTCCCTTTAAGGTTCTTCCTATGTTCAAATAGTTCCCAAAAACAGAAGAAATTCTTAAGACTTATTTTGATTTTTCCCATTTCGAATACTATAATATTTCTTATCCATATTACATATATTTCTAATTGGATCAAATGGAAATCAGGCTTAGAGATATCCCATTCCTTAAAAGACCATATCGAAATCAATAGTTAAGAAATAATACAGAAAATGGTATAAGGATCGTATGATAAATATACTGATAAGTAAATAAGTACTTAAAGTCTGTTCAAACTATCTAATATTTACGTGTCATATTTTCAGACATAATTCTCATGCAACTGTCAAAATATTACATGAAAATATTACTTTGCGTTCAATCTATTGAGCAATAAAAGTAAGAAATGTGCTTGTTTTAGGAATTCTTAGATTTACCAGGTATTTCCCCGTCAGGCATTCCCAACTAGAGCACTGTTGTTGTAATTGTTGGCATTGTTGTTGCTGCCTTTTGTATTTTGGCGTTGATGCGCAGCTGGCACTTGCTGAAATGTCTGGCCGGATTGGCTGCGGGCTCTGTCATTCAAAGCAGTTAGTTAAATAGCTGCTGCATGCAGTTACGTATCTGTATCTGTATTTGTATCTGTATCTGTATTTGTATTTGTATCTATAGCTGTCTCTGGCTGGCATTTAGCACGCAATTTCTATGTGCTATGTGCTGACTGTCATTCAATCAATCTGGCAATCATGCAATGCAGCAAAGTGCTGCTAAGGGCATTAAATATGAAGCACATTATAAACTTGGCCGGGGTAAAGCTATCCTTCGTCCAGCCCTCCCGTTCCCACCCTGCTGGTTGTCAACATTTAATGGGAATAGATGAGACTGCTGTCAGAAATTCTAATTGGAATGTAATGCCAAAGTATATGAGAAAGATAATCTATCTAAGCTTAAAGTTGAGCTACAACTGCTTCAGCACATAATCCAACTTGCAATTTAGTTATTGAGTTTTAATTGAAGTGCCTGGAAATCGTTAAGAAATATCAATTAAATCACTTCATTTTATGTGATGAGAAGAAACGAGAAACGAACTTTAGCTAACACTTTATAGTGAGTCAAGTAATTATATTTATTACTATTTATATATCGCTTCAATTACTTTACTCAACTAACTAATCATGACATTAATTGACATTAAACAGATATTAAATTTAGATAGTATAAGCCAAATAGATAAATCTTGAGACTAGCGTGTAATACGAGATTTATAGCTTTCAACATATATTGATTAATTAATTCATGCTCTTAAAGACTACGACTCGAGCTCACCAATAAAAATACAACAGCTTTTGGCAAGATGATTAAATCAATGTTGAAAATAGAGAACTTGTGATAATAAACATTGTCAGAAACATATGTTATCAAGTTTATGCTTTAAATAGAACTGAAAACTGAGTAGATCAACAAGAAAACAACACAAACAGTTTCTAAAAGAGCAGGTAGATCAGAGCTAAAGAGTTTTATGTCAAAAAGACATTAAACCGATTGGGATATTATAAGATGACAGGTTTTGGATTCCGCCTTGTATGTGCTATGTTGGTTATGGCAAAGAAAAGCAAAGTTTTGCTGGCTTTAGTTCAATTTGTTTGGGAGAGTGGAAAAATCTTGAGCGAGAACATCACTTGCTGCAAAATATGAATCACTGCGTTCGAGCAGGGACAACAAATGTATCAAATGCCATTGATTCTATAGCTTACAAGAAGAGGAGAGCGGCAAACAACTGATCTATTAGATTTCTCAGCCATATTCGAGCAAGAGTTTAACCACACATTAACCATGATCCACCAACGTTTAGCAGGCATTAGAAGAGGCCTAAATAAGGAGTAGGATTAATATATTGTGTGTTTCAATCTAGCCTAAGCAAACATATCATATATTGATCAATGTTCTTTGCTGAATGCGCCTTTTGACAGCTGGCTGCCACTCCTGAGCACACCTCCAAGGCCAAAAGCGTCATATTTTGGCAATGAAATTGTTAATGGAAATATAAAAACAATATAGAAAAGTGAAATGCGTTGGCGATCGGTGATCGGTGATCGGAATAGAACGAAGGCAAACCAGTAACATAAATAGAAACCTCATCATCAACAGTGTTCCTGTTTCAGCAACGATCTTGATCTGGCCCGTAACAATCGTTGCCATTCACTGACAGTCACAGAGTTGGCTTGTTAAGTGCCCCCAATCCCCCTCCCATTATTCTCCCCACCGAACATGAAGTGGAGTTTGCCCTGCCCTGGCTTCGATTACGTTTTCAACTTTCCGGACCGTAGCTGCTGCTCAAATACAATTTCATGTGCAATCAAAATGAAAATAAAGCCAAGACGAAGCGAGCCAAACAAATTGATTTATCGGCACGCGGCACACACAGAAAGCAATTCAGAGTGTTATGGGCATTGATTGCTGGCTGGCCCCCCTGCCACCCCCCTCTTACAACAACCACTCAATTGCATTGATTGAGTTAAATCAAAACTTTAACGATGGCGCAATATTTAAACGTAAATTTATTTTTGTCGCCTGGCATGAATTAAAGTTGAATGCTCTAATTGGTTGGCGTGGCATGCGCCTTCTTATGATTGATTTTAATTTCGATTTCATTAGCAATTACTTTAAGTGACTAATTTGATTGGCAAACAAATAAACAAACAAACAAGCAACAAAGGCAAACAGAGCACAGCCAATTGTGTGGGCCGCAATTGAAGGATCTCTGTCTCTCTCCCTCTCTCTCTGGGATTACGCAAGTCAACGCAGATGAACCCCAAGCCAAGCCAAGCTGAGAGCCGACAGCAAGGTCGTCTGCGATTACGTCCAGTTTTCGAGTGCCTCAATGTGGAGTGTTCAATGTCCAGTGGCCAAGTGGCAGCTGCTTGAGTTCCAGTCACGCCAGCGACCATTACAGGCCCCTGCCCCTCTCCGTTGCTGCACCAGCACAAATCGCACATTCAAAATGTATCTGTAAACTGTTTGGTTTCGAATGTCAGCTGAAAAGCGTTACGGTTACTCCGCTAACCTGGCCAAATGTTAGTTCAAATAGTGCTATTTATGACTTTGTTTTCATATTTCGTATTCGTATTTAGTTGCGAGCTATTTAGATATGGTAATATTCATAGGAATAGCACAGTAGTAAGACGATTATCCTAAGCAAATAACTTGAATTTTATACCCTGGCATAGGGTATTATAGGAGACGTTTCCGACCCAACAAAGTATATATATTCTGAATCAGCGTGAATAGCCGAGTCGATATAGCGAGGTCTCGTCTGTTTCTATGCAAACTAGTCAAGTCAAAGTAGACTTCCAAAATGGGAATTTTAGTGGAGTCCCTAAAAATTTATCTACCTCTCTCCCTCTCTTACTTTGTCTCTCTCTCCCTCTCTCTTTTTCTCTCTCTCTCGCTCTCTCTCTGGCTCTCTCTCTCTATCTCTCTCTCTCTCTCGCTATATCTCTCTCTCCCTCACACACATACACACACCCTAGAGTGGACCTCCAAAGTAAGCTATTACTACTCCCAAAATATACCTCAAAAATGCTAAATTGTAATGGGGTCCCTTGAATTCTTGAGAATCGCAGAGGAGGGCGATCGAAATTATAAAACTGTTTTGTATGTAAAACTTTGTTGTTTATAAAGATATCGTCACCAAACTTTCCCAAACCGAGTCTCTAAATAGTTTAAACAATCTGACCAAATTTGATAAAAATCGGGTGACTATATCATATAGCTGCCATAGGAACGATCGGCTCAAAAATGCAATCTGACCAAATTTGGTCAAAATGGAAAAAATAAAAAAAAATAAAAATTAAAAAAAAATAATAATAATAAAATAAAAAAAATAATAAAAAATAAAAAAAAATAATAAAATATATAAAAATATATAAAAAAAAATATTAAAAAAAAAATAAAAAACAAAATAAAAAAATAAAAAAATAATAATAAAAAAAAAATACCTCCAAAATGATAAATTGTAGTGGGGTCCCTTGAATTCTTGAGAATCGCAGAGGAGGGCGATCGAAATTATAAAACTGTTTTGTATGTAAAACTTTGTTGTTTATAAAGATATCGCCATCAAACTTTTTCAAACCGAGTCTCTAAATAGTTTAAACAATCTGACCAAATTTGATCAAAATCGGGTCACTATATCATATAGCTGCCATAGGAACGATCGGGTCAAAAATGCAATCTGACCAAATTTGGTCAAAATGGAAAAAATAAAAAAAAAATAAAAATTTAAAAAAAATAATAATAATAAAATAAACAAAAATAATAAAATATATAAAAAAATATATAAAAAAATATAAAAAAAATAAAAAACAAAATAAAAAATAATATATAAAAAAATAAATAAAAAAAAATACCTCAAAGATGACAAATTGTAGTGGGGTCCCTTGAATTCTTGAGAATCGCAGAGGAGGGCGATCGAAATTATAAAACTGTTTTGAATGAATAACTTTGTTGTTTATAAAGATATCGTCACCAAACTTTCCCAAACCGAGTCTCTAAATAGTTTAAACAATCTGACCAAATTTGATCAAAATCGGGTCACTATATCATATAGCTGCCATAGGAACGATCGGGTCAAAAATGCAATCTGACCAAATTTGGTCAAAATGGAAAAAAGAAAAAAAAATAAATAAAAAAAAATAATAATAAAAAAAATAAAAAAAAATACCTCCAAAATGATAAATTGTAGTGGGGTCCCTTGAATTCTTGAGAATCGCAGAGGAGGGCGATCGAAATTATAAAACTGTTTGTATGAATAACTTTGTTGTTTATAAAGATATCGTCACCAAACTTTCCCAAACCGAGTCTCTAAATAGTTTAAACAATCTGACCAAATTTGATCAAAATCGGGTCACTATATCATATAGCTGCCATAGGAACGATCGGGTCAAAAATGCAATCTGACCAAATTTGGTCAAAATGGAAAAAAAAAATAAAAAATAAAAATAAAAAAAATAATATAAAAAAAAATAAATAAAAAAAAATACCTCAAAGATGACAAATTGTAGTGGGGTCCCTTGAATTCTTGAGAATCGCAGAGGAGGGCGATCGAAATTATAAAACTGTTTTGTCACCAAACTTTCCCAAACCGAGTCTCTGAATAGTTTAAACAATCTGACCAAATTTGACCAAAATCAGGTCACTATATCATATAGGAATATATATCATATGCCATAGGAACGATCGGGTCAAAAATGCAATCTGACCAAATTTGGTCAAAATGGAAAAAAGAAAAAAAAAGTAAAGAAAAAAAAATATATAAAAAATATATAATAAAAACAATATAAAAAAAATACCTCCAAAATGATAAATTGTAGTGGGGTCCCTTGAATTCTTGAGAATCGCAGAGGAGGGCGATCTAAATTATAAAATTGTTTTGTATGTAAAACTTTGTTGTTTATAAAGATATCGTCACCAAACTTTTTCAAACCGAGTCCCTAAATAGTTTAAGCAATCTGACCAAATTTGATCAAAATCGGGTGACTATATCATATAGCTGCCATAGGAACGATCGGGTCAAAAATGCAATCTGACCAAATTTGGTCAAAATGGAAAAAAGAAAAAATAAATAAAAAAAATAAATAAAAAAAATAAATAAAAAATACCTCCAAAATGATAAATTGTAGTGGGGTCCCTTGAATTCTTGAGAATCGCAGAGGAGGGCGATCGAAATAATAAAACTGTTTTGTATGAATAACTTTGTTGTTTATTAAGATATAGTCACCAAACTTACCCAAACCGAGTCTCTAAATAGTTTAAACAATCTGACCAAATTTGATCAAAATCGGGTCACTATATCATATAGCTGCCATAGGAACGATCGGGTCAAAAATGCAATCTGACCAAATTTGGTCAAAATGGAAAAAAGAAAAAATAAATAAAAAAAATAAATAAAAAAAATAAATAAAAAAAAATAAATAAAAAAAATAAAATAAAAAATACCTCCAAAATGATAAATTGTAGTGGGGTCCCTTGAATTCTTGAGAATCGCAGAGGAGGGCGATCGAAATTATAAAACTGTTTTGTATGTAAAACTTTGTTGTTTATAAAGATATCGTCACCAAACTTTCCCAAACCGAGTCTCTAAATAGTTTAAACAATCTGACCAAATTTGATCAAAATCAGGTCACTATATCATATAGATATATATCTGCCATAGGAACGATCGGGTCAAAAATGCAATCTGACCAAATTTGGTCAAAATGGAAAAAAAGAAAAAAAAATAAAGAAAAAAATATATAAAAAAAATATAATAAAAAAAATATAAAAAAAAATACCTCCAAAATGATAAATTGTAGTGGGGTCCCTTGAATTCTTGAGAATCGCAGAGGAGGGCGATCGAAATTATAAAACTGTTTTGTATGTAAAACTTCGTTTTTCTAAAGATATCGTCACCAAACATTTTCAAACCGAGTCTCTAAATAGTTTAAGCAATCTGACCAAATTTGATCAAAATCGGGTGACTATATCATATAGCTGCCATAGGAACGATCGGGTCAAAAATGCAATCTGACCAAATTTGGTCAAAATGGAAAAAAGAAACAAAAAATAAATACAAAAATAATAAAAAGAAATATAAAAAAAATACCTCCAAAATGATAAATTGTAGTGGGGTCCCTTGAATTCTTGAGAATCGCAGAGGAGGGCGATCGAAATTATGAAACTGTTTTGTATGTAAAAGTTTGTTGTTTATAAAGATATCGTCACCAAACTTTCCCAAACCGAGTCTCTAAATAGTTTAAACAATCTGACCAAATTTGAACAAAATCAGGTGACTATATCATATAGCTGCCATAGGAACGATCGGGTGAAAAATGCAATCTGACCAAATTTGGTCAAAATGGAAAAAAAAAAAATAAATAGAAAAAAAAATATATAAAAAAAATATGTAATAAAAAAATACCTCCAAAATGATAAATTGTAGTGGGGTCCCTTGAATTCTTGAGAATCGCAGAGGAGGGCGATCGAAATTATAAAACTGTTTGTATGAATAACTTTGTTGTTTATAAAGATATCGTCACCAAACTTTCCCAAACCGAGTCTCTAAATAGTTTAAACAATCTGACCAAATTTGATCAAAATCGGGTGACTATATCATATAGCTGCCATAGGAACGATCGGGTCAAAAATGCAATCTGACCAAATTTATTCAAAATGGAAAGAAGAAAAAAAAGTAAAGAAAAAAAATATAATAAAAAAAATATAAAAAAAAATACCTCCAAAATGATAAATTGTAGTGGGGTCCCTTGAATTCTTGAGAATCGCAGAGGAGGGCGATCGAAATTATAAAACTGTTTTGTATGTAAAACTTTGTTGTTTATAAAAAGATATCGTCACCAAATTTTCCCAAACCGAGTGTCTAAATAGTTAAAACAATCTGACCAAATTTGATCAAAATCGGGTCACTATATCATATAGCTGCCATAGGAACGATCGGGTCAAAAATGCAATCTGACCAAATTTGGTCAAAATGGAAAAAAAGAAACAAAAAATAAAATACAAAAAAATAAAAAATAAAAAGAAATATAAAAAAAAATACCTCCAAAATGATAAATTGTAGTGGGGTCCCTTGAATTCTTGAGAATCGCAGAGGAGGGCGATCGAAATTATGAAACTGTTTTGTATGTAAAAGTTTGTTGTTTATAAAGATATCGTCACCAAACTTTCCCAAACCGAGTCTCTAAATAGTTTAAACAATCTGACCAAATTTGAACAAAATCGGGTCACTATATCATATAGCTGCCATAGGAACGATCGGGTCAAAAATGCAATCTGACCAAATTTGGTCAAAATGGAAAAAAGAAAAAAAAATAAATAAAAAAAAATACCTCCAAAATGATAAATTGTAGTGGGGTCCCTTGAATTCTTGAGAATCGCAGAGGAGGGCGATCGAAATTATAAAACTGTTTGTATGAATAACTTTGTTGTTTATAAAGATATCGTCACCAAACTTTCCCAAACCGAGTCTCTAAATAGTTTAAACAATCTGACCAAATTTGATCAAAATCGGGTGACTATATCATATAGCTACCATAGGAACGATCGGGTCAAAAATGCAATCTGACCAAATTTGGTCAAAATGGAAAAAAGAAAAAAAAGTAAAGAAAAAATATATATAAAAAAAATATAATAAAAAAAATATAAAAAAAAATACCTCCAAAATGATAAATTGTACTGGGGTCCCTTGAATTCTTGAGAATCGCAGAGGAGGGCGATCGAAATTATAAAACTGTTTTGTATGTAAAACTTCGTTTTTTCTAAAGATATCGTCACCAAACATTTTCAAACCGAGTCTCTAAATAGTTTAAGCAATCTGACCAAATTTGATCAAAATCGGGTGACTATATCATATAGCTGCCATAGGAACGATCAGGTCAAAAATGCAATCTGACCAAATTTGGTCAAAATGGAAAATAGGAAAAAAAAATAAATAAAAAAAAAAATAAATAAAAAAAAAAATACCTCCAAAATGACAAATTGTAGTGGGGTCCCTTGAATTCTTGAGAATCGCAGAGGAGGGCGATCGAAATTATAAAACTGTTTTGTATGTAAAACTTTGTTGTTTATAAAGATATCGTCACCAAACTTTCCCAAACCGAGTCTCTAAATAGTTTAAACAATCTGACCAAATTTGATCAAAATCGGGTCACTATATCATATAGATTTCTGCCATAGGAACGATCGGGTCAAAAATGCAATCTGACCAAATTTGGTCAAAATGGAAAAAAGAAAAAAAAAGTAAAGAAAAAAATATATATAAAAAAAAATATAATAAAAAAAATATAAAAAAAAATACCTCCAAAATGATAAATTGTAGTGGGGTCCCTTGAATTCTTGAGAATCGCAGAGGAGGGCGATCGAAATTATAAAACTGTTTTGTATGTAAAACTTCGTTTTTTCTAAAGATATCGTCACCAAACTTTTTCAAACCGAGTCTCTAAATAGTTTAAGCAATCTGACCAAATTTGATCAAAATCGGCTGACTATATCATATAGCTGCCATAGGAACGATCGGGTCAAAAATGCAATCTGACCAAATTTGGTCAAAATGGAAAAAAGAAACAAAAAATAAATACAAAAATAATAAAAAGAAATATAAAAAAAATACCTCCAAAATGATAAATTGTAGTGGGGTCCCTTGAATTCTTGAGAATCGCAGAGGAGGGCGATCGAAATTATGAAACTGTTTTGTATGTATAAGTTTGTTGTTTATAAAGATATCGTCACCAAACTTTCCCAAACCGAGTCTCTAAATAGTTTAAACAATCTGACCAAATTTGAACAAAATCAGGTCACTATATCATATAGCTGCCATAGGAACGATCGGGTGAAAAATGCAATCTGACCAAATTTGGTCAAAATGGAAAAAAGAAAAAAAAAAATAAAGAAAAAAAAATATATAAAAAAATATGTAAAAAAAAATACCTCCAAAATGATAAATTGTAGTGGGGTCCCTTGAATTCTTGAGAATCGCAGAGGAGGGCGATCGAAATTATAAAACTGTTTGTATGAATAACTTTGTTGTTTATAAAGATATCGTCACCAAACTTTCCCAAACCGAGTCTCTAAATAGTTTAAACAATCTGACCAAATTTGATCAAAATCAGGTGACTATATCATATAGCTGCCATAGGAACGATCGGGTCAAAAATGCAATCTGACCAAATTTGGTCAAAATGGAAAAAAAAAAAAAAATAAAGAAAAAAAAATATATAAAAAAAATATAAAAAAAAAAATACCTCCAAAATGATAAATTGTAGTGGGGTCCCTTGAATTCTTGAGAATCGCAGAGGAGGGCGATCGAAATTATAAAACTGTTTTGTATGAATAACTTTGTTGTTTATAAAGATATCGTCACCAAACTTTCCCAAACCGAGTCTCTAAATAGTTTAAACAATCTGACCAAATTTGATCAAAATCGGGTGACTATATCATATAGCTGCCATAGGAACGATCGGGTCAAAAATGCAATCTGACCAAATTTGGTCAAAATGGAAAAAAGAAAAAAAGTAAAGAAAAAATATATATAAAAAAAATAAATAAAAAAAATATAAAAAAAATACCTCCAAAATGATAAATTGTAGTGGGGTCCCTTGAATTCTTGAGAATCGCAGAGGAGGGCGATCGAAATTATAAAACTGTTTTGTATGTAAAACTTTGTTGTTTATAAAGATATCGTCACCAAACTTTCCCAAACCGAGTCTCTAAATAGTTTAAGCAATCTGACCAAATTTGATCAAAATCGGGTGACTATATCATATAGCTGCCATAGGAACGATCGGGTCAAAAATGCAATCTGACCAAATTTGGTCAAAATGGAAAAAAAGAAACAAAAAATAAATACAAAAATAATAAAAAGAAATATAAAAAAAATACCTCCAAAATGATAAATTGTAGTGGGGTCCCTTGAATTCTTGAGAATCGCAGAGGAGGGCGATCGAAATTATGAAACTGTTTTGTATGTAATAACTTTGTTGTTTATAAAGATATCGTCACCAAACTTTCCCAAACCGAGTCTCTAAATAGTTTAAACAATCTGACCAAATTTGAACAAAATCAGGTCACTATATCATATAGCTGCCATAGGAACGATCGGGTGAAAAATGCAATCTGACCAAATTTGGTCAAAATGGAAAAAAGAAAAAAAAAATAAAGAAAAAAAATATATAAAAAAATATGTAAAAAAAAATACCTCCAAAATGATAAATTGTAGTGGGGTCCCTTGAATTCTTGAGAATCGCAGAGGAGGGCGATCGAAATTATAAAACTGTTTGTATGAATAACTTTGTTGTTTATAAAGATATCGTCACCAAACTTTCCCAAACTGAGTCTCTATATAGTTTACAACAATCTGATCCAAATTTGATCAAAATCGGGTGACTATATCATATAGCTACCAGAGGAACGATCGGGTCAAACATGCAATCGGACGGACAGAGACGGTCAGAAACGGACAGACAGACGGACATGGCCAAATCGAAATCTCTTTTGATACTGATCAAGAATATATATACTTTATAGGGTCGGAAATGTCTCCTTCTGCCTGTTACATACTTTTGCACAAATCCAATACCCCCTTTTTACCCATTTTATGGGTACAGGGAGTAAAAAAAATACCTCCAAAATGATAAATTGTAGTGGGGTCCCTTGAATTCTTGAGAATCGCAGAGGAGGGCGATCGAAATAATAAAACTGTTTTGTATGTAATACTTTTATGATCTCCTAAACCGAGTCTCTAAATAGTTTAAACAATCTGACCAAATTTGATCAAAATCGGGTCACTATATCATATAGCTGCCATAGGAACGATCGGGTCAAAAATGTAATCTGACCAAATTTGGTCAAAATGGAAAAAAGAAAAAAAAAAAAGAAAAAAGAAAAAAAAAATAAAAAAAATAATAAAAAAAATAAAATAAAAAAAATACCTCCAAAATGATAAATTGTAGTGGGGTCCCTTGAATTCTTGAGAATCGCAGAGGAGGGCGATCGAAATTATTAAACTGTTTTGTATGTAAAACTTTGTTGTTTATAAAGATATCGTCACCAAACTTTTTCAAACCGAGTCCCTAAATAGTTTAAGCAATCTGACCAAATTTGATCAAAATCGGGTGACTATATCATATAGCTGCCATAGGAACGATCGGGTCAAAAATGCAATCTGACCAAATTTGGTCAAAATGGAAAAAAGAAAAAATAAAAAAAAAAAATAAATAAAAAAATAAATAAAAAAAAGAAATAAAAAAATAAAATAAAAAATACCTCCAAAATGATAAATTTTAGTGGGGTCCCTTGAATTCTTGAGAATCGCAGAGGAGGGCGATCGAAATTATAAAACTGTTTTGTATGTATAACTTTGTTGTTTATAAAGATATCGTCACCAAACTTTCCCAAACCGAGTCTCTAAATAGTTTAAACAATCTGACCAAATTTGATCAAAATCAGGTCACTATATCATATAGCTGCCATAGGAACGATCGGGTCAAAAATGCAATCTGACCATAATTTGGTCAAAATGGAAAAAAAGAAAAAAAAATAACGAAAAAAAAATGTATAAAATAAATATTTTAAAAAAAAATACCTCCAAAATGATAAATTGTAGTGGGGTCCCTTGAATTCTTGAGAATCGCAGAGGAGGGCGATCGAAATTATAAAACTGTTTGTATGAATAACTTTGTTGTTTATGAAGATATCGTCACCAAACTTTCCCAAACCGAGTCTCTAAATAGTTTAAACAATCTGACCAAATTTGATCAAAATCGGGTGACTATATCATATAGCTGCCATAGGAACGATCGGGTCAAAAATGCAATCTGACCAAATTTGGTCAAAATCGAACCACTATTTCGCTATTTTAAACATTTTGTTTATGCAAATCAAAACTAAGTGAGAGTTTTATTGTACTTCAAATAGTTTCCTATAATTTCTTCAAAATCGGATCACAATTTAATCAGACAAAAATTCCTGCTAGGGTTTATAGCTTCGGCACTCCGAAGATAGCCGTTCTTTCTTGTTTTATTTATGTGTTGGTTGTCATAAAAATTTGTTCTGTTTATACAGAGGTATTAACCATTAACATTAAAAATACATAGCTTGTAAAGTTGACTGCGCATCACCATTTCGAGAAATTACTCTTAATTCAAAGTCATCTTTCCTGTTGAAGTCGAATTTGTAAAATGATGTTTATGCAAACATTTTCGACACCGTTCCATGAAATAATTCTGCAAAATGAGCATAGCAAAAATGCAGAAATACTTGGAGAGCTTGAAGCTGGAATCTTATGAAATTTATAATGCGATCATCGCCAGCTTGCAACTTAAAACGCAATATGGATTATACAATGGCTTGCAAATTATATAAATCGAAAGATTTCAAGAAAAGGAATATAATGTACCAAGCATCATCTACTTTCTTATACCGCTTGCCAAACTTGTGCTTTGTCATCAGAAATCACAGCATTCAGGAGGTAAAATCAAGCATCACATTCACATTGTCATCTTTCTCTATGACGCAATTGTGCATTGAAAAACTTGGCAGTTTATTAAGTTGAAGCACTCATCAGGCCGTAAAAGTCAGACAATAATAAATAATCACAAAACATAAAATAAGTTGTTTTAGCTGAAGTCATTTGTGTGTTGCTACAAATATATGTATATATGTGTATTTTAGAAACCGAATAGAGAATAAAAAAGCAGTTCAGAGATCAGTTGAGGTGGGGTGGAGAGCAGAGTTTGGCAACGCCTTCGTTTCGCCAATAAAACAAAATGGATTGACATGCTTTAGAATTGACACTGAGGTCTAACTTTATTCGCCTGTCTCGTAAACTATCGAGCAACAATCGAATTATATTTTAATGTTAAAAGACGTTAAAAGGCCTGCCTGACTGACTGCCCGCAGGTGTCTGTCGGGTCATAAGGAAACTGAGTTTGTTTTTATGATTATAATGGCAAACCGTACAAATCTGGCAAGCCTATGAAAATATTACTATATGAATTTTATGTGTGGAAAATTTAAATACTTTAAACTTTTATTACACATACAATATGAAATTTCGTAATAAATCGTGGAAAATTTGTTTATCATATTTCGATTCACCAAATTTATACATTGGAATTTCGTTTTAGCTATTTATCATAGAAACAATTTATTTAAAAGGCGTTAAACCTCAAGTTTTTTGTTAACTTTAATTAGTTTTCAATGGATTGCATAAGCGCGTCTATTTCGTCACACTAATACACAAATTTTCTCATCATTCTCTGCCCGGAAGCTACTATTACAAAACCACCATGAATATAAAATATAAAAAATATGTCTGTCCGCTTTTGATATGCCCATTAAACCAACTGTCCCTGGGAAACGCCCTAAAAATACTAAAAGTGATATGCATAATAGGGTTCTCTAAGAAGCCAACATAAACAGGGGTGTCTCAGAAATCTATAGAAATTTTCGATTGCATTTAAAGTATGCTCAATAAAAATAAGTAAGAATGCTCTAGTCGAGTATACCCGACTACGAAACTCCCTGTAGCAAGGTCTACAACTTCCAAACATATTTTCGCACATTTACACATACACAACTACGCACGCATACAAGCAAATGTTCTAGCGAGGTATTTTGGGTAATGGCTGCGCTTCTTCTTTCGTCAATAACTTCCGTGTTTATGATCCAATCGACTTGAAATTTAAACAGTTTATTATGAATGACTTAAGTATTATACATGCCCAATTTCAAAGCTATATCTTTAAAAGTGTTGCTACAAAACGTTTTTAACGAATTGCGGGGGTGTAGGGGGAATAATTCTGATCCAAAATAAACTTCATCTGTGCCTGCTATATACGAACCTAACCCATTTTATGGTTACAGAGAGTAAAAAACCAGCTGGTTGTATAGAACTTCAATATAATTAAATTGATGAGTTACGGAGGTGAATATTAACCTCTGCCTTGAGACAGTGACCCTAAACTGCTGACAATAACTTCCCTCCCGGCCACACCCAGCATAATTCACACTCGATTGCACACAATGAATTGACAGTTCAATTCAGTCGAGTACTTTATCATTTGTGTTTCAGTAGAGTAGTTTTCTTATACGAGCAGTTCCTGAACTCTCGTCTTTAGTCACTTCCTGTTCGCTCATTCAGTTTTCAATAATTTGGAGTCAGTTCTCCAAGCTTGCTCCAAATTGGCATTGTTTATGGCCTGGCCCCAAATATCAAGAGCGTTTTCTGGCCGCTTCCGATTCACATTCAGGGCACGCTTCAAAGTTCGAACAACTCTTATCTTGAGAGACGACGAAACACATGAGAAACTCCGTAAACGGAGGCCGAGGCACGTAATATTAATTAGCACACATTCATGAGTCCGTCGGACTGACTGGGCTCTTTAAGAAAGCTCATTGTTGAATTTTGTAATTTATGGAAATGTAACTGAAAACTCAAGGCAAGAATTTTGAGTAATTTCGGCATGCAAAGTGCAAAAAATCACAGCAAAAATGACGTCAAGTTAAACAAACAGTTGAAAATAAAAAAGCGGCTTTCTTTTTTGATGTTTGTTGACAAAACTCACGAATATATTATACTATGTATATACATTTATTAGTCATTTTGTGGGTAATTGCACGCCATTTAAATGTACAATAATAAAAAAGTAATGAATGAATAATAATGAACAATTTGTTTAAAGTTCTTTAACGTTAACTTCTTTATCTGGATCAAGATCTTCAGATTTCTAAAAGTGGGAATAGGTCCTGATAGTTTATTATATAGTATGGTTGTCCTGCCGTTTCCAACTTATGCGAGTTACCGATAAGGAGTGTACTCGTATATATACTCTATAAGGCAGGAATTTGAGCTGCCTTCTCCACAATAATAAACACTAATTGGCGGCCTCTAATTAGGCTCAACTTGGCATTATGTGTGCCTAATTTAATAACTGATATGTTTCCTTTATTGTTATTTCTATTTTTAGTCACTTGTAGCGCTACATTAATTCACGCTTCAAACTTGAACTTGAGTAGTGACGTCATGCGGCAATCAGGTTGCAATAAACAATGAAAAGAACAGCAAACAATAAAAACTCAGCCACCGAAAAACTGAATAAAAATTTGTCGGAGTAATGCGCGTAAATAAATAACACATACAACAACAACAACAACAAAAATAAAACTAATTTTAAATTCAAATTTGTTGTCAACGCCACGTTGAAAATTGAAATGGGAGGCAATGTGAATATAAAACAAGAAAGATCAGCGATCTTCAAGGTGCCACAGCTATATACTCTTACAGAAAGAATACATATGATAATTTAAAAGCTAGATTTTCTACCAATTGTTCCTTTTATTGGTTGGTTTTCTGAGATTGGTAGAATTGATTGTAAAAACAAAAAAGTTGTCATCCGAAAACCAATTTTCTTCTAATAATTGCTATGACAGGTATAAGACATAATACTCAGATTTTTATTAAATTTAGTTAACATCTAAATAATAAAAAAAGGAAACTTAAAATTGCTGAAATTGGTTGCAATATACTGAAAAACAAAAAGGTTGCCATACAAAAACTTATTTTTCATCCCAATGAACCAATTATAGTTACAGTATGATATTGTAATAGGAACAAGGACATAGCTAGATTTCGGGTTGGAAAACGTCTCCTTCAATGCAGTACACACTTCGTGTCGAAATTACAATACCCTGTGGCAGGGTATACAAAAATGACAATTTCGATTGCTTTTAGTGGTGCAATTTATGCGGCGATTTATAATGAACTCCATGAATATGAAGCCCCAGTGTGATTTATTTGCAGTTGCGCTTATCTGTTGCAAATTGCAAGTTGCAACTGGCGCGCTGTGCTTCTTTTTTATTTAGCATTGGCAAAAAGGGAGCAACTTTTTGCCAACTTCTTTCAAAGTCATCAATAAAAGTCGACGATAATAAAAACAGAACTTGCATGGACAGACAGACAGACAGACAGACAAAAGCCTCTGTGGATAGAGAGTTCGGGGCAAAGTACAAGTATCTACATGCGCTGGATTCCAAAGTTCTTCCAAGTGCAGTTGCAGTTGCAAGCAAATATTTTAAATGTTGTTGCTGCTGCTGCTGTTGTTGTTGTTGTCTGGATTGTCTAGTCGAAATGACGCCAGCAAATTTGCCGCTATTCAAAGTGTAAACTGCCAACTGGCAACTGGCAACACTGGCAACGGGCAGGTCCCAACTTATAACCTGTGCTCCATCGTTCCAACTCATTTGTCGTCATGGGAAGTGCTCACAATGCATACAAAAAAAAAACAACACACAAGGCGACCTTGAAATAGAGATTAATCCATGCATATACGTACACATGTATGTATTGGTCTACACTCAGAAAACTGTTTCCTATTTTGGCCAAAAACCAGACGAGTTTCCGTTTCCGTTTCATTTATTATTATTAAATGGATTTAAAATACAAAACGCGATTTAAATAAAGCGGAACTATTCTTAATTTCGCACATAAAAACAAAAGGATTCAACACAATTTTAATTAAGTTAATTACTTTTCATTCTTGCTCATTATATTGCACAGAAATCTATTTAAGAATTAAGATGATAAGAAATTGCTAAGGCGTAAATCCTACAAATGATATGAAGTTACCTTCGAAAATTGAACAGGGTTTCCAATTCATTAAAATAAATCGAAATATAAAATTAGAACACTTAGAATTTGCTTTTGTTTCGCTTAACAAAACAAATATAAGAAATTCTTTACAAAGCTTTCATTTTTGGATGATAAGAATATTGGCACTATTATTTATTTATTATAATATTACCTTAAAATTCAAAATTAAAAGGCAATTGGTTTGCATTTCTAAATATATGTTTATAACCAAAAACTAACCTACACTCTCAGAAGAATTCTCTAATTATAACAGTTCAAACAATTCGAAAATCATTTGATTTCAGCAAGTTTATGCTTACACAGTTTGGGAATTTTAAGCGCGAATGGCTTTTGTGAATCACTTTTATACATTCTCAGAAGAATTCTCTAATTATAACAGTTCGAACAATTCGAAAATCATTTGATTTCGGCAAGTTTATGCTTAAACCGTTTGGGAATTTTAAGCGCGAATTGGTTTTGTGAATCACTTTTATTTTTTGAAGTGTACATGCCAGGCCTCCCTGCCATATCTCATTGCCGAACATCCTCACGCACTTTGGGGCGCTAAAGCGCCGCCTGAGCTGAGCACTGGACAGTGGACACTGGACACTGGACAGTGGACATTGGACAGAGGACAGGAGGATAGGTGGACGGTGGACACACTGGACTCGTCTGTGGACAGGCCAACCAGTTGTGTCCAGAAACCAGTTCCCAATTCGCAGTTCGCATTTCGCAGTTAGCAGTTTTTGTTCAGTTCTGTGGCGAAAAATTTGTTCAACTCACCTGAAATATCATATATCCCGAGTCGTACATCCAAAAGTCCTCGGGCGTGTGGCCCGGCTTGCTCAGCTGGATGGCCAGGCAGCGCTGCAGTATGAGGCGGCAGCGCTGTGGACCACCGGGTGACTTGGTGCCCATTGCGTTGCGATTTTTTGTCTAAAAATAACACGAGACGGGACGGGGCGGGGACGGGACGGGACGAGTTGAGATGAGACGGCGAAGACTGAAGTTCAAGTTGAAGCCACGAGAGCGGGGCGGCTCAATTCGTTTGTTGTTGTTGTTGTTGTGGTTGATGTTTTGTATACTTTGTTTTTGTGCGTTCAAAGCTACATTTAAGCGTCACTTTTAATGGTCAACGAAAAACAAGAGAAGAACTAAGAGATGAAGGAAGAACGAAACTCGTATTAAACTGTTGCTCGATTGGTTGTTGTTGTTGTTGTTATTGTTGTTGTTGTTACATATTTGTTTTCGCACACTTTTATTTTCGACTTTGTTGCTCTTTGCTTTTATGGCTTTTACTTTGACTCGGATGAACTTTTGGTCTGCGGCGACGACACATCAAACGCAGCAGCAACAAAAAGACGCAGCAACGCGGCGCACGCGCAACAAACGAAAGCAACGAACGCGGAGAACGAAGAAACGCAGCTGAGAAACGACGACGACGACGACGTTAACAGCGACGAGCGCAGCGCGAATGCGAATACGAACTGAACGTACCGAGCGACACAAACAAACTGAGCGCCAACTGTTAATGCGAGTCTGCTGCTGCTGCTGCTGCTCACGGCTGCTGCTGCGACGTCTGCCTCTGCTGCTGCTGCTGTTGTCGCACAGCACGAGCGCCAACGAAGCGACAGCGACGCGAGCTGCTTCGGCTGCGCAAGTGGCGTTTGCATTGGCGTGTTTTGCTTTATTTTCGCACACGTTTGGAGAGTTGCCACTTTGAAGTTTTGCCTGCTGCCAGTGTAGACTTTTCGCTGCGGCCTGCTAAAAATGACAACAACAATAATCAAAATGAGCAGCATTAAAACCTTGATTATAAAATCAATTAGGCAAACTTCAAAATAAAAGAAATTATTATTATTATAATCTTAAGGTCTACAGTCTACGACTGCTCTTAATATTATTAGCATCATCATCATTAGCAATCAGGCTTAACGGTACGCCAATTTTTGGCAACTGTTTGGCAAAAACAAAAACAAAACAAAACAAACCTAAAAATAATAAATCTCCTAGCCACAGTTCGCTGCTCATTTCCTGCCCAAATCGCCGGATGTTTTAATGACTATAAATGGGTTAATTAAAACAAAAGCCGCAACGTTATGTCTCAGCTAGCATACTATTTTTTGTAAGTCAGCCATAAATACTTGCAACATTTACATTTACTAATTTGTATCTAGAATTGAATTTACATGTATCTACATACATACATACATATATGTATGTACATATGTTGTAGCTAGGAAATGCGAGACGCAGATTACCTTTAATTGCGCATACGCCATGTACGACGAATGTCAATCAAGAAACAAACTGCCTTTTCCTTAATGCACAACTGTCATCTAAGAAAATGCAATCAAAAATGGCACAGAAATAAATAATAAAAAAAAAACAGTGCGTCAGCACTAAAATATTTACATATTTACATACAACAACAATTATCTGATTGCGAGCTGCTTTTGAGATTTACACGATTATTTGATTCGTGTCGCGTTGCCCAGAGTCGGTTATCTTTACCTTTGGCATTTGTCGCACATTCATCTTCCGAATTCGGTCAACGCGCGCGCCAGGGCCATAAAAAGCACACACACACACACACACACACGGCCAGGGAGAGAGTTTGTGTGAGCAGGGAGAGCAGAGAGGCTAAAGATCCAGGGACGCATACACCGAGCTTCATCTAAGCTTCAATAAAAGCTTTGCAGTTGTAACAAGTACGAATGTTAAGTTACAGCTTAAAGTGCTCGACTAGGAGATACTTCGTATAACCAAACACAATTTCATACTCACTTATACACACACACTCGCCGCAGCGACTGCCCTCTGCTCCACACTATGGAATATAGTATCTTGAATAATTTTGTTGCTCATTATCCGATTGTTTTCCGATTTTCACGGTAGTTGCACACTGGGCTATAAATAATGCATGCCAGACATCAAGAGCATATCATGCAATGTGTACTTACTAATGGAATTTAGAGATTTGCGGGGGAGCAGGGAAAAGTGTTGAAAATTGAGACTTGACTTGACTTGACTAGCTCTTGTAGTCCCTGAGATCATAAAGGATAAGAATACTTTAATTTTAATATTCTTTTTTTTTTATTTATTTTTGCTTTCCTTACCTGCATTCTAAGGGACTTAGTATCTCTAGCTCTTGTAGTCCCTGAGATCATAAAGAATAAGAATACTTACATTTATAGTAGGTGTACAATTTATAATGTCTTCTACCTATTATATAGATTTTCACAGATTTACTATACCTTTATCACCCATTTCTAATGGGTACTTAGTATCTCTAGCTCTTGTAACCTCAGGGAGTATAAAGAATAAGAATATTTACACTTTATAAGTTCTTCTACGTAGATTTTAGATTTGCACAGCTTTACTATACATTTCCCACCCATTTTTAATGGGTACTTAGTATCTCTAGCTCTTGTAGTCTCAAGAATAAGAATTTTTATACTTTCTAATGTCTTCTACCTACAGCTTTACTATACATTTTTCACCCATTTGTAATGGTTACAGGGTATAGCAAAATCAGATCCAAACTCGCAGCCAATTAAAATGGCGATGATCTCATCGCCCACATTTCGAGGCACATTTCAATGCTCAGCGCCTTGTCATTTTGGCCAGATCAAGTGTCGTAGTTGTAGTGATAGTTGGTGTGGACCTAGCTTTACCCCGACCCTTTACGCATTTTCCTTATATTATTTATTTATTATATACTTTTATTTGTCGACCCATTAAGAAGCGGCCTTTGTTAGAAAACACGTTTCTCGAAAAGACACCCAGCCAACCCGAACCGAACCCAACCGAACCTACTACCAACAACTTTTGACCACATTCCATGAGAAAAGAGAATTCGCCAGCTGTGCCGGCTGTATCTGTGGGTTTCGGCTTTTGTTTATCTCGGTTTCTGTTTGTCTTACAAATCACAAACATTATAAATTGGTGAAACCAAGCGCAACACCAAACGTAGCTCAAAGGTGCTAAAAAACAATCTACATCAATTATTACTATTAATAATAAGCTGTCCAGCATTGGGATTTGCATAAAGTGTTGGAACTGCCAAAAGATCTACCTGTAAATACGGGTATATAGCATTTTTTTCCCATCTGTATTTCAGTGCCCCCGGGGCCTAACTAATGCTTGAGGTTGTCCGGTCGGCTGAGTCAGTAATTAAATTTTTGCACATAATCTCGAGTTGCGCTTGAAATTCAATTTGAATATGAATTCGAGTTTTGAGAGTTGAGAGTTGTCAAGTTGTACAATTGAGAAAATCAAGCGAACAATATCCTTTTGTGACCTTCGAGCGGTCTAAAAATAATGTTGAGCGCATAAAACTAAATTGAAATGATGAGGGTTCAACTTGGTCTGCCCAAAGGTTAGATGAGATCATTAGTTTTGTGCCTCATTCAGATGGCCTTGCTAATTTGCCTATGCCTAGAGCTAACTTTCTAATGATATTTCTATGCTGTTTATAGGTATGTCCCTGATCTGTCGTACATTGACAGTAGCACAAAATCTGCATACTTCATCTTATATGCTTAGACCTGATCAGTTATACATTGTTTGAAGTTTGAAGTATAAATTCTGCACGCCTTATTGTTCTTTTGTTAATGGAATCAGACACAGATCTCAAGGAAATAAAAAAACCACAAATATTAAAAGCTTTTTTAGCGAAAAAGAAATGCCCAAATAAAGGGTTTATTGTAATGGGAGAAATCAGTGATGAGCAAATCTTCAGTCTATAGAAACTTGAATATCATTTCAAGTCAAGCATATTTAAAAGATGCTATAATTATAGCGGTTTAAAGAGAGATGAGCTGCCTGAGCATCTATTGTATCTTAACACAGTCTAGTAAAGACCTTGCAATCTTTACAATTTCGATTTCAATTGAAGAATCCGTACAATTTCAAAGATTCTCTTTGATAAAATAGAAATCTAAAGCTCAAATCAACTTATCATTCTTCAGCAAGAACTGACAGTTGATTTTTGAATAGATGACTTAACATTGAACAAGAATCGGCGTAATCACTGCGCGGATATATCCCCTATATAGGATGCGTCCCCTTTCAGTGCACTTCTGTTGCATTATTGACAGCTTACTTTCAATTGCGACATCTAGTTAGCGCAAAAATTGAAGAGCCAAATAAAAAGCCACGATCGACTGGTTGGACATTGGTTGCAACTTGCAGTGGGCTGGTTGCATGAATGAATCGCTTAATGAAGCGCCGCTGCAATTGCGGACAGAGTCGCTGGTCAGGACTGGCACTGGCTTTGGCACTGGCACTAACTCTGTGGTTTTCAGTCTTGTGGTCAGTCGTCAGTCGCCTTTATCCACCCGCAAAGACGTCAAAGTCTTCGCCCCGCCGCCGCGGTGGTGGACTGCTCCATAATTCAGTTTTACGGTTCAGCGATGGCGGCAGGCGTTCGTTTTGTTTTGTGCCACGATCTAGCAGAGCCCGGGTTGCATGCACCATGCTAGCCAATTGCTGCAATGTGGCAAAGCAATCGATTTAAGCGCCGCCGCATAAATTGAAGCCAACGAAGCTGCTGCTGCTGCTGCCAAAAGGTTCCTCCAATCCGCAACAACATGATGAATTGTTTTCTTTGTCGAGTTGTTGACTGCCAACTACAGTTGAAGTTGCAGCTCCGCGCTGCCCCTGCCCCTGCCACTGCCACTGCCTGTGACTCTGCTGCTGATGTGAATGATGAAGTAGGAAAAAATTGCAAATTGTATCAAAAATTTAAATTTTCGCTTTCATTATGCGGCGGCGTTGCTGTTGTTGTTGTTGGCTGCTGCATCCAATTCCCGGCTGCCACTCAGCGGCGGCATTTGCTAATGGACTCTTGTTGTTGTTGCCAGCCTGCTGACTGCTGCTGCTGCTGCTGCCTGCTGCCTGTTGCCTGTTGCCATTGTTTTGGTTTATTTCTTCAGCTTTTCCCTATTTTCAATTTTGACAGCCGCGTTTTTCACAAATAATGAGCTGCTTTTGTTCGCCCCCAACTCGGGCCAGGAGAAAAGCTAAAGCGTTCAAATAATTTATAGCCTTTGACCAGCGGCAGATAGTTCGTTGATAACTGTTAAAAGTAACGCAGTTGGTTGATTCTGTAGCTGCTGTGGCAGTCGCTGTGGCAGCCGCTGTGGCAGCTGCTGTGGCACGTTGCGTATACGCAATGTGTGGCACCTACTGGCATTCACTTTCAACTAATTACGCGCATAAATTAAATGCAAAACAAGCTGCATTACAAATATCTACGAGTACGTATCTGCAGCAGTAGTAAAAGTAAAATGAGGAACACAATCGCAGCTGTAGAAAGACAAAGACAAAGACAAAGACATAGACATAGAGAAAATGCGACTTTGCAGATGCCTGGCTAGAGACTGAGACTTCAGGAATGCCAAAGATGTTTGGCGAAGCCAAGAAATGACATGCCATGCTCATGCTCGGGCCCATGCTCCCATGCACCCGTGCACCCGTGCTTCTCTTGTGCCCCCGCTGCCATGCCATGCTATAGCATGCTCCTGCAACGTACAACTTCTCCAAGCGAGTGGCAGCCACATCGGAGACGTCTGCCAGGCGGAGACATTGCGGCAGACGAGATGCAATAACAATTACAACAACAATAATAACAATCAAGAAACTTTCAATTCAATATTTCCAGCTAAAGTTTAGATACTCTATCTGTCGCTCAAAAACCACTGTCAGTCCGTCTGTTTCTATGCGAACTTGTGGTCTCTCTATATCTCTTTCTGTCTCTCTCTCTCTTACTCTCACTCTCTCTCTCTCTCACTCTCTCTCTCTCTCTCTCTGTCTCTCTCACTCTCTCACACCCACACACACTAAGATGGACCTCCAAAATAAGCTCTTGCTATTCACAAAATATACCTCAAAAATGATAAATTGTAGTGGGGTCCCTTGAATTCTTGAGAATCGCAGAGGAGGGCGATCGAAATTATAAAACTGTTTTGTATGTAAAACTTTGTTGTTTATAAAGATATCGTCACCAAACTTTTTCAAACCGAGTCTCTAAATAGTTTAAACAATCTGACCAAATTTGATCAAAATCGGGTGACTATATCATATAGCTGCCATAGGAACGATCGGGTCAAAAATGCAATCTGACCAAATTTGGTCAAAATGGAAAAATAAAAAAAAAAAAATAAAAAATAAATTTTAAAAAAAATAAAAAAAAAAAATAAAAAATAAAAAAAAAGAAAAAAAAATAAAAAAAATAAATAAAAAAAATAAAAAAAAAAAAAAATACCTCCAAAATGATAAATTGTAGTGGGGTCCCTTGAATTCTTGAGAATCGCAGAGGAGGGCGATCGAAATTATAAAACTGTTTTGTATGTAAAACTTTGTTGTTTATAAAGATATCGTCACCAAACTTTTTCAAACCGAGTCTCCAAATAGTTTAAATAATCTGACCAAATTTGATCAAAATCTGGTGACTATATCATATAGCTGCCATAGGAACGATCGGGTCAAAAATGCAATCTGACCAAATTTGATAAAAATCTAACCACTATTTCACGATATCAGACTCTTTGTTTATGCAAATCCAAACTAACTGAGAGTTTTATAGGGGAATCAGACAATTTTGTATAAATATTAATTGATATATGGCAGATATCCGTTCTTTTTTGTTGTGATTTTTATAAATAAATAAAATGTTCTATATCATTAACAGCACGGAGAGTACAAACTGCCTAAGAATAACTGAATGCCCTAAAAATTGTGCAGGGCGTTCAAATATATGACAACAACAATAGTAACAGCAACAACAACAACAACAATTGCAGCTACTGCAGGAGCTGTGACAATGCCGTTGATAACAACAACGTACAACAAATTGTTGTGTGTGTGTGTGTTGATTGTGTGTGTTGTGTGTGTTGATTGTGTGTGTATTTGCTGTGCAATTTTTCGTGGCGTCTTCAATTTCAACATTCTTTTGGCAGTCTGCATATTTGACGCTGTTGCTGTTGCTTTTGTTGTTGTTGTGGCAGTGGCAGTGGCAGCGTTTGAATCGATCGTTTGGCTTTAGAGTTTAAAAACAAAAAAAAAAGCTGGGCTCACGTGTCGTATGCGTAATCTGCGCAATGAATTTGCTTGGCGCATAGTTGTTGTTTTAGTTTTATTGGCAAGGCCAATTTGGCTTTGTCAGCGGCCAAAACTTGCGGGAAGTTGTTATCAAACATTTGTCGCATTGCTGTTGCTGTTGTTGTTGTTGTTAATGCAATATGAGCAGCGCTTGTTTGTTGTTGTTTTTTGAGCAAATTCATTTAGGCCGTCCGTTGCAGTTGCAGTTGCAGAGTCTTTCTCTCTCTCAGCTGCTATATATCATGTGGTGTTGTTGTTGTGATTGTTGTTATTGTTGTTTGGCTTTTGGTTTTTCTCTGTGTCTTTTCCTTGTCTCGTTTGTCAGACATTTGACAGTTGTTTGTTATTTTTGCACGTTGACTTTTGTTGCAGCCTGCCTGCCAGTCTCTCTATCTCTCTGTGTGTGTGTCATGTGTCTGTGGCATATTTTCCATGCCCCTTGTTGCAACTGCTGCTAGTTGCCTAACAGCCGCCCACTTCATCAACCCTCCTCCCGTCCCGTACCGTGCCCCCCTCTTTACCTTGTTTTAGATTTCAATTTTTATGGCAAGTCAAATTTCTGTGATGCTCGTTTCATTTCGTTTTGTTTGTTGCCATTTTGGTGTGTGCAACATTTTCGAGGAAGTTGAAATTTGCATAGAAAAATGGAAATTAACAAGACCATTTGACTGGCTGTACCCCTACCCAACCGCTCGCCCCTCTCTACAGTCCTGTCTGAGTTCGTCCTGTTTGTACATTTGTCTGTGTCTATATTTAGGCTGGCCAACATGTTTGACCAACTGAACTGACTGAATGACTGACTGCCACAGTTGGTGGATGTTGCATAGCCTATTTAGCCCCGCACCACCACCCTCCTCCTCCCCGCATGATACCATCCGGCAGCTGTGATGTAATCAACGTAATGCATGCGACAAAAACTTTCAGCTCGAATTTCAATTTCGAGCCGAGTTGAAAAAGAGATCAAAGATCGCAAACGATTGCATCGCATTGCATGCATAATCGAATAAATCGAATAAATCGAATAATTAATAATTAATATTTAATACTTTTCTCTCTATCTCTCTGCCAAAAGTTTCACTCTGACTATCCAGAAAATGTTTACATAAAATCCAATCTTTTTTTGTACTTTTTTTTGTATTTTATTTGTAATTTCTTGCTTTCAGTTTACAAGTCTAGCTTCCAATCCTGAGATGCACTTTGTTGTTGTTGTTGTTTTATTTTTTTATCTCACGTGACCTCCAAGGCAAACCTCACGTACAAGGATTTTATGATCAACCCACGGCACTTGCACACTTATATAAAAAAAAAAAAAAAAAAAAACAAAAGTATCTTTGTATCTTTTGTGTGTATCTCTCGTGTATGGTTTTGGTATCTTGGAAAAGTGAAAATTGATGCATGCTCAAGCATAAAGGGAAGCGACACCGCAGCCGCCACCCCCACTCCCCCCTCTTCACAGGCTATCCCCGCCAAATACACCCCCGCCTCTCATCAATTTCCATATGGATTTTAATATTTTTTTATAAGCCAGTCACGGAAATTCGTTCTAAACACTTAATGAAAATGAGGCAGGCGCCAAAAGACGTGCACATCTGCACACTGACGGGGGGAGACAGGGAAAGCGGGGGCGCAGATCTAGCGTGACAACAATTGATCGAAAGATTTCCTAGATACACGATAAAAAAAATACAAACCCTAACTCACATTGAACACACAAATGTTAATTGAGTCGCTTCGCAGTTCGTAGAAATACTAAAAGCAATATTAAATGTTATTCAGTTGGCCAACAACAACAACAGCGAGAAAAACAGCAGCCAATGCCAAGAAAATGATGTCATAATAAACTGGCAAATAAAAGCGAACTGAAAACTCAAAGGAACCCGCCAAAAAGTCAAATTAGTACACGTTAAACACAAAACTAAGCAAAGCAAATGCGCCAAATTGAAACACAAACTAAGAGTGAAGTGGATGAGAGGGGTAGAGGCAGGGAGAAGCAGGAGAAGCAGCAGGCCAACAGGGTGAGGGTGAGGGTGAGGGTGTTGAGGTGCTGAAGGAGTTAAGAGTTAAAGTGGGAGAAGGAGAGACGCGGCCAGCGGAGGCGGCCACAGCGAATGTCTAAACGGGCTTGCCAGCCAAATGAGCGGAGGCTGTTGGCCAGTTGAGCCGACAGGCGAACAGGTGGAGTAAGAGGGGAATTGAGGGGTTAAAAAAAAAAAAAAAAAAAAGGGGGGTTTAGGGAGTTGGGGCTTCAACTCTGCTTTAGCTGTAGGAGGCAACTCTGCTGGCAACTGGCAAAAACGGACAGCAAATACAATAATTAGATCACAAACAGACAGCGGACTCAGCAGCAGCAGCAGCAGCAGAAGCGTGACTGCAAAGGGGTGCTGTGGGGGGGAGGGGGTGTAGAAGGAAGTGAAGTGAAGTGGAAGTTAGGAGTAGCTGAACAAGGACCATGCACTTAGCTTTAGCTGCTTCGCTTGATGCACAGCAGGGCAGCCGAC